>CM034701.1:66977141-66992446 GCA_020142125.1 Phrynosoma platyrhinos | reverse complement strand
TTGTATGTCTTTGCATTTTAGGATTTTTTTCTAGTTCTTTCATAGCCATCCTTCTCATTCTTAATCTTCTGATTTCCTGGCTGCAGTCCCCGTTCTGATCAATGTTTGATTCTAGATATGAGAACTCTTTTACTATTTCTATTTCCTCATTGTCTAGTTTGAATGTGTGTAAGTTCACTGTGGTCATTATTTTTGTTTTCTTTATGTCCAACATTAAGCCTGCCTTAGCACTTTCTTCTTTGATCATTCTTTGAAATGCTAGTACTGTAGCCAAAACGTTGTGAGCCTTCCATCCTTTTGTATGTCAGTAAAATGAGTACCTCACTTGTCAGGAGCAATTAAACACATTGTAAACTGCTTAGAGAATGTGTAGTACTATAAAGCAAGTATAAAAATGTAAGTGCTATTGCTGTTGCTATTTAGCACCAGAGAGCAAGCTGTAGCCCTCCCAGTTAGAAGTTAGATCTCATTAAGGAACAGGAAGGTCAATGTACACTCAAAGCAAAACCCATTCTCTCCCTTTCCAGGAGGCAAACTCTTTGGGGAGTCACTAGACCTGGTACTAGTGGAGACCTGAGATAAGAAGAAGGCACTGCCTTCTTTGGTCAAAAGAGGGCACTGCCTTCAGCAGGGTCAATCCTCCTTTCAAGGGTACAGGGACAGATATGGGTCCTTTTGTGGCAGAGATGGAAGATGGCAAGCAGTGGTTCAAGTGTAGATACCTACCCTCGTAACAGTCCCAAGTTCAGGGCTTTGCCAGAGCAGATGATATCAACAAGCCACCCAACACCACCATGGGAAAACATGGAAGAAAATCTCCATCTTCAGAAAAATTAAAGGCCTCCTATTCTGTCTTTTTGTTAGTTTGTTTGTTCCAAAAAAGAACAAGTGGAGGGCAGTGCTGGATCTGAAATGGATCAACTGCCTCATGAAGCGGCGCAGGTTCAGGATGGAAACTCTCAAGATAATTCTGGAGGCATTATGGCCTCAGGATTTTCTTGTGTCCCTGGACCTAACAGGTGCCTGTTTACATGCTCCAGTCCTCCCAATACACCACCAGTTCCTCCGATTCACCTATCAGGGGAGACATTTTACAAGTCACTACTATTTGGCATATCCTCCATCGTGAGTGTCTTCAAGAAAGTGATGGTGACATTTGTGACTGAGTAGAGACAAGGCCTAGATGCATAGCCTTATTTTGCTAATCAAAAAGGTCCCTCTCTCTCTTCCAAAGTCAAGAAAGGATTTTGCTCTTTCCTCCCTATTCGGGCATGGTTTTCTGGTAAAACTTGGGTAGAGCCACCTGGTTCTGTCACAATATATCCAATAGCTTGGATCATTCATAGACATACCACAGGGAAGAGTATTCCTGATGGAGGTGAGGATTAAGGCAAACCAAAACACCATCAAACAGGTATGTCAAACCTATTATGTGGATCATATAAAGGGAGCGCTCAATACAAAGGCACATTGGCTCAGCAGGACAAATATAGACCAAGCAGAATAACACCTACACTCAGAAGTATTCTGACTGATCACAAGGAGGGTCACGGCCAGGTAGATCTGTTTGCCTCACCAATCAGCACACAGATGGCCAGGTTCTTCTCAAGATTCCAGACACAGGTAGTGGAAAAGATAGACATTCTCAAGACAAAATAGCCAAGGAGTCTCTTTTATACATTCTGCGCCCCCATGCCCATGAAATCCAAGTCTCAGAAATGTGCATGCAGAACAGGCAGAGCTAATACTGGTAGTGCCCCACTGACCAAGAAGAGCATGGTTCTCATGAATCTGTGTCAGGGACACTTTGAATTAGCAACAAGAGAAGATTTGATCATCCAAGGGCAAATATGTCACCCAGGTCTGGCGTGGTTCAACCTACACATGTGGTGATTGAACAGAAAAATTACTGACCAATGGCACTGACCATAAAATAGTGAACACTATCATCAACACTAGACACACCTTAACAAGGAGAATCTAAGAATACACGTATAGAGCATTTGTGAGATGGAATAAAAGAAAGGACCTAAACTATTCACAATGTATACCCTGTTACAATTTTTACAAGAAAGGTTGGATAAAGGACTCCACCCAAATACTCTAAGGATACAAGTGACAGCAATTGCTTTGGCACTGCTACTGTCAAAAGTGAAGAAGATATTTACACATCCATACATCAAGAGTTTTCTAAGAGCAGCCTCACTGATAAAATGCCCGACAATACACAGGTACCCGAATTTGGACTTACACATTGTGCTATTGTCCTGTTCAAGCCACTGAGGGGAGCTTTGCTGAAATTATTGACATGGAAGGTACTGTTTCTAGTAGCAATCACATCAGCTAGAAGAGTATTGGAATTGGGAATGCTGTCAGCGAGGAAAGAGCAATGCATTTTTCATCAAGATTTGATAATACTAAGATTAGATCACGTCACAATGGATTAGGGCTTGCATTTCCTTTGCCTTTTAGTATCTGGGACTTCATTGCCAAGGATGGCCATTGCTCATTCCACATATAGTGCTACCACCTTCGCTGCCTTGTCCATAAATGTACTCATTATAGATATCTGTAGGGCAGCAATATGGGCATCATCCTCCACATTTTGTTTGACACTATGCTTGGAAGCTATCAGTTTGGGAGACAAGTGCTACAAGCAATAGTACCAACATAACCAGCCTACTGCAGTTCACTCTCCTACAGAAATGGGGCTGTGACATGTCCCACGTTAGGATGTCTCCATTCCCATCAACAGAAAAAACGAACATTGGTCTTACCTGTGAGATATGGAAACATCCGTTCCACCCTGAACTAAGGAATAAAAGTTTCATCATGGAAGCGGTGGTGATCAGATGATGGTAGTTAGTCTGGTAGTTAGGTATATGTTGTGTATCTTTACTTCTCATCCCTTTTTCTTCTCTTAATATGTTATATGTGTTGAAGAATGTTGGGTTTAGATATCTGGCTCTAACACAGACTGAGGGATAAGGTGGGGGGGCTGCTCCTTCTGTAGGTAACTGCCTTGAAGCCTGTTTTTTGCCTACTGGAGGAATGAGAAAGGAGCAACCCATGTTAGGATGTCTCTGCTTCATAGCTCAAAATAAACTTGTCACAGGTAAGTCCAGTGTTCCTGTTACTCTTCATTGAGACAATAGATCAATGAGTGGACATGGAACCCATTCTGCAATATGACAGACATATTTTATGGGTGAAACATAGAAGCCTAATCTCATTTCCCCCCACCATCTACAGTAGGGATGGGCACATTTTGAGCTTCCAAATATTCTACTATATCTCCCACAATCCTTCACATCTAGTTTGGCTTGGTTGGCGTGGTTGAACTTTCCACACTTTCCCTACCTATTGTGCAGAGAGAAGATTAGGATCTGATCATCCAATCTGGATTTTTTTTTTCATAAAATGTTGTATTGCAGTTATACTCATCTACTTTATCACTTTAAAAAAATCTCCTCTTTTCTTGATTGATGCCCAGGTGATTCACCGTTGGGTGCCTTGCAGCAGAGATCCAGGTTGTAGATCTCACATAGACAAGACCATACTGCTGGTCCAGATTGAAGACAAATATGTTGCTGTGATTGAAACTGGAGTCCTGGAACTCGGGGCTGAAGTATGACCTGCTTTACATAGTTGACTTCTTGTCCATTTCCAAAAAGTTTAAAAATGAGGTGGAAATCTCAAGAGAATGCTTCTGATGCCTCAAGTAATAGGAAAAGACTTGAAAAACAACTGAATGGGTGTGTCAGCCTCTGGCTGAAATAAATAAGAGGGCCTTTTTCTGGTATTTTTCAAATTAGCTGCTGAGGAACACTTTGTGCATGAAGGGTAAACACAACATATCTTTGTTTTATACTTTATTTTATGCATTGCAATGCCTTGAAAGAATCCACATTTTCCAGTTTTAAAAAGGAACATCTCATTTTAAAAAAATGTTTTCCAAAAATGGCCATGTGCTGTCACAGTAATGTAGAATCTGTTTGTTCTTTCTTTTTAAAATTAACTGGGTAGCATACAAATTTTGAGTTCAGTATAAAGCAGAATTGAGGATTTGTTCATGGCAAGAGTCACCAGACTTAGTTTCTTATTCCTTGTGAGTTTAAAAAAAAATCAATGAATAAAACTGCACTAATTTTTATGGCAATGCACTAAAAAAAACCTGAGATCCCTCAGAACATTTATTTATATATATAAAATATGTATATAAATATATATATAAAAAGAAAATACAGTTATTTAAATTGCCTTTGGGATTAACCCTCTCCCACTCCATATTCATATTGATGATAGGAAATGTGCCATTGATTCATTTTGTTGTTGTTTAATACATTATATTGCACATCTGTGCATTCATACTATCCTATTCACAATATATGATGGGAGTATAAATAATTATAGAATAAAACATGGGACATTTCTTCATTTTAAAAAGTGATGATGCAAATGTGCAGCAATTTACAGTTTTATGTAGGCCCAATCACACAGTTGTGCTTTTTCCCCCCCTCTCTTTGACTGGTTTCCATTTGAGTACCAGCAAAAATACATTACTAGCATCCTTTGGAAGAAACTTACTTTTTGCAAGGAAAACTGGATGGGCCCAGGTTTTTTTTTTTTGTTTTGTTTTTTTTAATGGTATCGTGGCTTTCTCTCTGTGTTGGGACTTCTTAGCATATTCAATCAGGTGAAACAACTTGACTTTTTTTGTTATTAAAGAAAAATAGAGAATGCACCGCCTGATCATCATACCATTTCGCCTTTTAGCTCCCTTTAGCCATTATAATTTTTTTTTGTGACTTGAATTTTATTTTCAGCTTTTATATATGCTATAATAACTGTAGTTTTGAGTATAACTGTGAAATTGATTTATGTTACATATCTTAGGTTTTACCGTGTTTGAGGGATTTTTAGTGTGTTTTCAGGGAAACAAGTTACTTACACAGCATTGGGACAGGGAGCAGAAGCTACAGCATATTCCATGACTTGCTGCTTCTATGACTTTTTTGCAACAGTCATGAAAAGGTATATATGTAGTGATGGTTTTCTTTGTGTAAACTGGAACACAGTCTACAGTTACAGCTTTTAGAAGCAGCCATCTTCTCTTCTCTTTAATGTCCTCACTATTAAGTTAAAATGATTCATGGGTGATCATGCAAGGGAGGCATTGCAGTTAAATCAAAAACATAGTATATCTAGTGAAGGAGCTAGAATTTTATAGCATTCGAAGAAGTTTGAAGTAATAGCCTGACACAAATGGTCCAGTGCAGGAATTTTATATCATCCGAAGAAGTTTGAAGTAATAGCCTGACACAAATGGCCCAGTGCTATGAAAAAAGAAAAGAAAGAAAAAGACTTAGGGCTATGTAAAGTAGCAATAAGTTGAACATTGTTTTATTTTCCCAATACACTGGGTTTCACTGCCGTAAATACAACTTGTCATACATGTGAAATCACAAGTTTATTTTGGAAAACAGGTTACATACATGAAGGTAAGAAGATCTTTAAAAACATTGCTTTTCTGAGCTGGACTGCTGCCTGTGTGCATCAGTTATTACATGAATGGCTAGGTAGATGCCTTTAGTTCAGCACTTGACTCTATTGGTGTATACAGGCATGAGTGAAACCAGCTTCTATGTTTTGATGGATCATTCTTTGTTCCCTTCTCACCTGACAATTTGTTCTTTTATCACTTGCATCTTGAGTTTCCCAAGAAACCCAAAAGGAAAAGGCAACCATCCTTTTAAAACAAAAATGGTGAGTTTCTTACACAATTAAATCCATCAATACATTTTTTTTTTAAGTTTCAGCTTAAATGAGGCAAGGACTGTCTGTATTAGATTTCTCTGAGAACAAGGTATTTCACTTTTCTGACATTAGTTGGGAACATTCATCATCCTTCTATGAATCAATATGTTCTCTTTCATTTGGGACTAAAATGTAGAACTTAGAGCAGGGGTAGGCAACCTTTCCCCTTGGGGCCGAGGGACTTCAGCTCCCAGAAGCCTCAGCCATGTTGGCCAATAGTCCCATGTTGGCCAATAGCTCCTGGGATTCTGGGAGCTGAAGTCCCTCGGCCCTTAAAGGGGAAAGGTTGCCTACCCCTGACTTAGAGAGTGAGTGTGTAAATTCAAGACTTCAGATATTGATTTTAGCATTTAACATTTGTATCCAGTTATAATTTGGTTGTAAGCAACTGATTTTGGTTATACCACTTTTAGATATAAAATCCATCTAGCTCGCAGTGAATGTCCCCAAGCAGATACGTAAAGTCATATGACAGAACTCTTGAACAGTTCCTTAGGACAAAATGCAAGCAGTAGAATTCCTAATTATGAGACCCAGTAACTCATCAGTATGGGTTCTTCTGTTCAATCGCTAATCCTCAGGTTTCTTAACTTGACTATATCTCATTAATTTGGGAATCAAGCTCTGGGACACTTGGTTTTTGTATGACCACCTATTTAATTCATATAGAGTTTATGCGCAAAGCCCATTTGCTCAGTATATATTAAATCAGCTTTTAAACCAAAATGGAAAAAAAATGCTACACAACTTTCATTAAATGAAGCTCTAATATAACACAGCATTTCTGTGGTTATGTTATAATCTGTCCAGCAAAATGTGCAGTCTGTTTTTGAATTCCTAAATCAGAACTCATTGCCATTCTGTTCTCAATATTGTATGCACCTCATGATCCATTAGTATAGATTCATTTCTCTCTGTTTAGATTAGCTTCTGCTAATATACATATATAGGAACACTCTGTGAAAATTTGTCCTTGTACAGTTGATATCTTTAAATCTATATTTCTTGACTTGATTACAATACTAGGGTTGATCTTTAAATACAAAAACTTTAATAACTGCCCAGTTGAATATCCTGTGGAAAGAAATCAGAAACTTTCCTTACCTCATTTTGAAATGCTTTGATTTTGTTACAGAACAAATGATTCTGCACACACCAAATATCAGAGTAGTGAATTGTATCCTTCCTTGTCAACTCGGAATTGGAAAAGTGTCCTCAGTAGGTGACGAGAAGAGCTTTTTAAAAATGGTCCCCATTATAAGAGAGAGCACTTGGCATGTTTCTGCTTTTACTTCTGTGATGGTTTTACCTCCCAGTTTTGCTACTGAGGAGCTAATGGTCACAAAACATGTAATAATACTGAATAGATGTACCTCTGGAATGGTATAGCAGAAGCCAATGAACAGTGCTTTAGGGCAAACTATTACCAAAGCAGAAAATGGAATTCCTAATAATGAAACTAGACAGTAACCTATCAATGTGGGTCCTCCTGTTCAAGTCCTTAAAGAAAGGTAATATCTCAACCAAATGGAATAGTATACATGGAAGAAAATTTCAGAACATAAAGAGATACTTCATATAAAGTATGGGGTTAAGCCACCATGGTATTATATACCTGATTTTATTAAGGGAATTCTTTACCTATTATATAGGTTTCTACTTGTCTGGCCTTACTTGGTGTCTAATACCCTTTGCTCTGTGATGCTAGACAGCATAATAAGAAGTTATAGCAGTATTTAATATGTGCCTTAGTAAAATGATGGTGGGTACATAACACCTTGGTGGGAGCTACCCCCCTTGAATAGTTTTCACCCATTTTTAAAGGCTGTTTTTAAGATGGCTGCTCCAAAAGGCTTCATAGGCAAGCACTTTTTAAAAATACATGCTATTTAGATGTTTCTACTGTGTACACACAATCCAATAAAGTCGCTCTGCTTATGACTTCAGCAGATTGAAATCACATAGCTTGAAGGTTAAACTTATTAGCATCCTTATGAAATTTAGCCTGACAATGAACTGCTAATGAATAAATAGAGGGTGGAGGGTCAAAATATTGGAACTTGGAAAATGGAATTTATATCTTTTGCATCAACTAGCGTATAGAGATCTTGCCAGGGATAGGGTATGTGTATTTTGTGTGTGCGTGCGTGTGTGTGTATCTGCGAGTGTGTTGCTGGAAACAGCCTGTAAATATTATAGCTGTTTAAAACTGGGAAACCCTGAGGGGATTTGTTTGCAATATATTGCATTGACATGGACAGTATTGACAGTGAAGAAACAATGAAATAAAAAAATCTTTTTCATTTTGTTGTTTGTGATTTTATGTTTACCTTTAGTTTCTCACATACAAGAAGTTTGAATAAATATGTATATATCCTGCATGCTTCACACACACCTTATATCTGAAGAGTAACATATAAAATGTCCTGAGGATATATCCTCTGCTCTTGATCCTCAAAAGGCATAAATTGAAAAGCATTCACCTATGTGATTATTTGTTTGTTAATTGATTGTTAATATCGTAGTCTCCATTCTAATTAATGATTGAGCCAAGGTATGAAAAATCTTGTACTATTTCATTGTTTTCATGTACTTTAAAGTTATGTAAATCACCTGTGGTCATTATTTTTGTTTTCTGCATATTCCACTGTAAACAGCCTTTGCACTTTCTTCCTTGCCTTTCTTTGGTAATCATTCAGTCTTGGCTATTTTTTGCGGGTAGTACAGTGTCATCTGCATATCTTATATTGCTGATGTTCCTTAAAGTAGATTCTGTCTCTGTAGATTGAAGCAGATCTAGTGACATCCCATCTGTTCCTGGTAATTTATTTCTTCTAAGTACTTTGAGTGCAGCTTCCACTTCAATTTTTAAAAATTGGAGATTCATCTACAAATGTTTATTCCTTGAATTTGTCATTCTTTCATCTCTTTTATATAGTTCTTATGTGTATTGTTTCCATCATCTTTTTATTTATATTTGGTCATGTAATATGTATCCCTATTGGTTGTGGTGCAGCAATCCCAAAATGTTTTTTGGACTACCACCTCCTTCTCTCTTGAACAACTAGCCTAGTGTGCTCCCCTGATACCTATTTCTTGATATTAGGTCTACTGTTTGTGCAGCAGCCACCTGGCCAGTGGTGTTTGCCACTGCCTCCTCTTCTGTCTCAACCCCTCATGTACAAATACAGCACTGGCACCAGCCCAGGCCTGCTCCTCTGTCTTTCCCATGCTGGCCTTACAGCAAAAGGAAGACCAGCTGGCTGGATGCTCAGTTGCTGCTCCCAGGGTAACTGGGTGCAAATGGGTGAAGAAGCCTCTCGCCCGCACCAGCCTCAGTCAGCATGAGAAGGAAGCTTCTTGGTGACTCCTTGACCAGTTGCTAGTCCCAAGTGACAGGGGTGCTCAGTTGCTAGTCCCAAGTGACAGGGGTGCTCAGTTGCTAGTCCCAAGTGACAGGGGTGCAAAGGGATAAGCTTCTCCCCAATGAAGAAGGACTCTCAGTCCTTCCTCATTGGGGCAGAGAGGAACACAGCCAGCTTCCCAGCTTTCACCCTGGTGAGGAAGATGAAGAATCGAGACAGGTGAAGAATCAACCCCAGATACTCCTTCCCCTCCTTCCCCAGAGCCATTTCTTCCTCACAGCTTTGTCATCCCCCGCCCAACACAATCATTGTTTCTTCTCAAAGACAAAGCCATGTTAGTCTTTAAACCAGTATGCAAAGGGATCTTGTAACACCTTTGAGACCAAGTGAAAGAAAGAAGTTAGTAGCATGAGCTATCATAGACTTTAGCCTACTTCCTCTACACCAGGGGTAGGCAACCTTTCCCCTTTAAGGGCCGAGGGACTTCAGTTCCCAGAAGCCTCAACTATGTTGGCCAGTAGTCCCATGTTGGCCAATAGCTCCTGGGATTCTGGGAGCTGAAGTCCT
The DNA here is from genome assembly GCA_020142125.1 of Phrynosoma platyrhinos. NCBI lineage: Eukaryota > Metazoa > Chordata > Lepidosauria > Squamata > Phrynosomatidae > Phrynosoma > Phrynosoma platyrhinos. The sequence goes on along the minus strand of CM034701.1, from coordinate 66,982,697 downwards.
TCAGCCCTTAAAGGGGAAAGGTTGCCTGCCCCTGCTCTACACCATATATCTGAGGAAGTAGGCTCAAGTCTATAAAAGTTCATGCTATCAACTACAGTCATCCCTCCATATTTGCAGCTTGTGACATTTGCGAATTTGATTATTCGCGAGTATCACACTGCGTGCGCACTCATTCCCCCTCCTCCCCCCCTCCCAAGCTTTTCCCCTTGGGGCGGAAGAAGCATAGGAGGGAGGGAGCAGCTGGAAAGGGTGTGCGCACTGCTCTCCCCCTCTTCGATGCCTCAAAGACCTCCAGCAAGCTCTCTCTGGCATGGGGGGGGGGAGAAGTGCATGCGATTTCCCGCCTCCCTTCCAATGACTCAGAGAGCTCAGTCAAACTCTCTGAGGAATCAGAAGGAAGGCAGGGGGCTTGTGCATGCTTCTCTCCCCCCTCCTCCAACACCTCAGAGAGCTTGCTTGGACTGTCTGAGGCATCGGAGGAAGGGCAACTGTAACTGGCCCAGCGGAGCTAGTTACAGGGTGGCAGAGAGAGGTAAAAGGGGCAAGCGTGCGCACTCCTCTCCAACCCATCCCTGCTGTGCTGTAACTGGGGGGTGAGGTTATTTGTGAATTTTCCACATTCGCAGGGGTCCTTCATCCCTAACCCCCGCAAATGTGGAGGGACGACTGTACTCTCTTTCAGTTAGTCTCAAATGTGGTACAGGATCCCTTTGCATATTGTTTCTTCTGCTACCTTTTTTTCTCAGCCTGTCCAACAAAAGAAGCAGGAACAGCAATGCAGTTCCAACCTGCTAGCCAAGCCCCAGCAAAGCTCACAAAACTTAAGCAGGGTCTCAAATGTGGAAGTTACTTTTTGTCACCACTTCTCCACTGGTGCCACATGCCACTCATCCTTATCATAGTCCTAAAGGTGGCTGGTTCCCACTGACTTTCTTGCACGCTAATACTTGGACTGAAGGCCCCCCTGCTGCACCTTTTTTCCTCACCACCCACCTGGATCTTTCCACTGCCCAAGGGGAGTGTACCATCCATTTTGGGAATTACTGTTGTAGAGCACCCCTACTCTTGGTTTAAATTTCCCTTTGCTTTCTTAGATCTTATAGGAAAAGTCTCTTGTTCTTCCTTTTTGTTGTCATCTATTTCTCTGCATTTATTGTTATAATAGTTCTTCTTGTCCCTGAGCAGAGATTGTGGAGCAGTTGCATCCCTCTGAGTATTTCTGTCACTTTTTGCTTTTGCTTCTCATCTGTCCTTAATTGCTAGAAGAGTTACACCTGTCATCTATTGAAGCTTTTGTTTCTTTTTGGCTACAGTGTGTTTTTGCATTCTTCTTTGGCAATGTCTCTGCCTTCAGTCCAGAGTTCTTTTGGCTTCCCGTCAGTTAGACTTAATAGAGCAAATTTGTTTTTTTACATTATCTTTACATTCTACAGGGTTGTTTTTCAAATTGTATTTTGGCATGATGGTTGGTTTGGTGTTCTTCTTTAACTTTACTCTAATTTTTTATTTTAGTGCTTCGCTATCTGTGCCATGATCGCTCCTGGTCATTTCTGTGTTGGCCATCGCATGATGTCCATTTATACCAGGGGTAGGCAACCTTTTTGAGCCAGGGGCCGGGTTGCTGTCCCTCAGACAATTGACGGGCCGAAGCACCAAAAATAAATAAATAAATAAATAAATAAATAAAAATTAAAATTAAAAAAGAGTTAAATTTTTTTTTAAAAAAAAAAAATGCATGCACACTCTCTCAGTCCCAGAAAAGCCATGGCAAAACCCCTGTGAAGATTTTGCCAAGAAAACCCCAAGAACAAGTAATAACAACAGTAATCAATATCATCATGGGGGGGCGGCGGCGGCAGGACCGGTTTGGGGCCGGTCCAAAGGCCTTGCTGGGCCGCATCCGGCCCCCGGGCCTTAGGTTGCCTACCCCTGATTTATACAGTTGCCTTTGGTTGCTTGAAGAACGTGTTTGCAATGAACAAATTGTTGACTTTGCAAAGTTCAGTCAGTTGTTCTCCTGCTTCATTTCTTGATTCTAGGCCAAATTTTCTTATGGTTTTTATTTTTGCTCTCCTTCCTGGTTTTGCATGCCTATGATTAACAAGTCCTGTTTTGGGATGTGGTCAATTTCCTCCTAGACTCCAGCACAGAATCTTTCACTTTTGTGAGGCCCCAGTTTGTTCATTGCAAACATGTTCTTCAAGCAACCAAAGGTACAGGGCCACATGGTAACTGTGGTAGTATCTCACATCAATGCAGTTGTCTTTTATACTCAGCCAAACCAGTGGTTTACAGTGTTGCCTATTGAGGACAGCAGTCCCTGTCTAGGGACTGGCAGATGTTTCCCTATCTTAACAGGAGCTACTTAGAACCCTTGATGTTATTGGAAGGCTGAACCTGGGATCTTCTCCGAGTACAACATGATGTATGTCTCAGGACTTTCCAGATGTTCAAAAGACAACATGTTAATATCTCACTAATGATGGTAGCAGTATTCTCATCCCGTATTGCAGTGCATGATGTGTGTTGTGAAGAAGAGTGAATAATGGCTTGCCTATGGCCACCTAGTGAGTTTGTGGGTGAGACAGGATTTGAAACCTGGACCTCCCAGGTTCACATTCTTATCTGCTAGCTATCTCTTGGGTACAAATAAAAAAAAATCCATTTGGATGCATCCTGATTTTACCACACTATTTTTTCCTCATCTTGAAATATTTTTAAATGGGGAGAATTTAAAAATAGATACATAGTTAACATGTAATATGGCTTCTCAACCTTCTGACAAGAGTGTGATACATTTCTTGGTGTGGTGCTTGGGCACTGGCTATATATCAGAAATATAAATGCTAGCAGTGTTTTAGGTACTGGCCCCAAAGGCTCCCAATACTTTTGAACATCAATATAGTCATAGCAATCAGCTACAAATGGAATACAAAAAAGTAACAGTAATGATAATAATGTTACCACAACATCAGCTAGAGAAATAAAGATCTACAACATTTGGAGGGCCATAGGTCCCTTGAGTTACATACATGGCATTTTAGAAATAATAGAGTTAATAGGCCTCGAACAGCAGGGCTGGGAATAATGTAACCCTCAGATGTTGTAGAAGTGCAAGTCCCAGCGACCCTAGTCATCTTAGCCAAGGTTGAGGAATGCTGGGTGTTGCAATCCACCAACATATGTGGGGATTGCATGATCCTCACCTGAAGTGAGAGAAATCAAAAAAAGAGAGAGTCATGACATGATGCAATGAGCTCTGAAGACGAATCTCCAGGGTCCATCCTTTATACGAAATGTTAATAAACATGTCAATCAATGGGATACCATATTGTTTATAATCAGCCTTGCATATATTTAATATCTATTACAGTGTCATAAGTATGATATATATGCACTAGTTCGTTCCATCCTGGTAAAAAGTTTCTTTTCTTCTTGCTAACTTGGCATGTCGGCTGGCACATATCATCTCCCATGTCCAGCCATCCATAATGTACTCCCTGTGACTATCCACCCATGTTTGCATGGGCGTGTGTCTCCAGAAAATACTCTACACTCACCTCTGCTATAAAGCAAAAGCAAGGAACCTTCGATCTAAAGACCAAATTCTGAGAAATTTCAGTGGTGTTGCAGGACCAGACAAAAGACCAAAAATACTAGCATATTTTAGCTCAAAGCTCTTATTGCCCACAAATAGGGGCTTCCTAGAGGCATTTTAACCTTTTAGAATTATTGGGGGAGAACTTTACAAAAAGTTGGGTAACCAGCAAACAACAGTATTGGGGCAAGGCAATGTAGCCTTTGGGGAAACAACGTGTAACAATGAATATACGTAATTTGACTTCATTTTATTGTGATGTGCCTTCAAGTCAACCCTACAATGGAGTGGTTTTCTCTTTGTTTTTATTTTTCTTTTTCTGTTTTCTGTTTGTTTTTCTTTGTTTCTTTGTTTACAAGATTTATTCAGATTAGGTTTACTATTGCCTTCCTCTAAGGCTGGGAACAAATAGAATGTGATGGCAAACACCTGAATAAGGGCCTGAACAGACTGCCAGAAATAATCCAGTTTGAGACCACTTTAACTGTCCTAGCTCAATGCTAGGGAATCATGAGGATTGTAGTTTTTTTCTGAGACATTGAGCCTTCTCTGTCAGAGAGCTCTGGTGCTACAATAAACTACAGTTCCCATTATTCCCTGGCACTGAGCCAGGGCAGTTAAAGTGGTCTCAAGTTGGATTATTTCTGGCAGTCTGTTCAGGCCCTTCATCTCATTGAGAAAAAGAGAAAAAGCCTTGGATAGAGTCACCATGCATCAGAGAACATTAAGGCACATGAGGCTGAGAGAGTATCACTTGTCCAAAGTCATTCAGTAGGTTTTCATGGTTGATCCTTGTCTCCCAGAGTCCTAGACCAGCACTAAAAGAACTATGTCATGCTAGTTCCATGCTTCAGTTTGTTACAGAAAAGGACTTTGGGAGTAAAAAATGTTCCAAAAGCTTTCCGGCGGGGGGGGGGAGTTGTAAGAGAAACATGGTGGTCAGTGGGAAGCACTTTGAGACAATTCCAGGTATATGGGGCAGGAAGGGAGAAGTACCTTCAAGGATTGGAGAGTATGAGCAGAAGTCCAGGAATTGACGTCTCAAGAACAAGCAGACACACAGGTAGGTAAGACTCATGAAATGTTTTGAAGGTTAGGATGGGAAGCTTTTTTTAGGATGCAGGACGGCTCAGTAAGCCAGTGTAGGGATTTTAGGGGTACAGGTGCTGGACAGTCAAAGCAATGAAAGAGGTGAATTTGGGAGCAGAATTCTGGATGAATGTGAGTGAACAAAAACACAACTGATCAAGCTGAGCAATGTCAGGTACAGAAAATGGCTATATACATCTGTGGTGCAATCTTGGAATACTATACACTGTCCCAATTTTTGTAGGGCAGACAAAATGATCAAAAATTGTGGAGCAACTCCTTTTTAACACAGAGGGCCATGTGGGGATGGGGGGGGAGACGTTCTCTCATACTAGAATGTGTCTGCTAACATGATACGAAATATAGGCCACAGAATCCTGAGCATTATCTCTAGATTTCTAAGTTACCTATAATATATCCCACTATTGTAGCTCATTTATTGACCAGGTACTCAATAACACATGAATAACACTTGTTTACGTAGGTTGGTTGGGCATAAATGAACCAGGACATAAATAATTTGCTATGAGCAATTTCCAAAATAGAACTTCACACTATCTCACCAAAATAAATCCTCTCCTGTTAATGAAGCTACATTTTGCTGAATTAGGAAAAATTGAAACCCTCACTAGTGATATTCTTAGTATGGATTTGCTTGCCTAATCCTGGCGGGAAAAGAAATGTATTTTTGGCTAAGGAACTGGGTTACATTTAAAATGAGGTTAAAAGTATTCAAAAGTTATATAGGTAACTATTTTTATTGTCAGAATGACTGAGAAAGTTCCACAAAGTTTTTAATTATTTTATCGGGGGTGGGGGGGAAAGGTTGCTATGGGCCTTTGCAGACTGCCAGAAATAGTGCAAATTGA
>CM034701.1:66949003-66959273 GCA_020142125.1 Phrynosoma platyrhinos | reverse complement strand
CCAGGATGCAGCTGGGATCCAGGATGCAGCCTGGTTTCAGTCATCCAGCGGCAGCGACAGCGATTTGTGTGTGATAAAATCAGCTATTAGCTGCTCGTCTGTCTGTTTTGCTGCTGACTTTTCTTCTGAATTTTTGTCATACACGGAAATTACTGCTGCACACGTTTGTAAAATGATGACTCAGATGCTGATTGTTCTTACAAAAAAGGGTTAATTTGAAAGGCATATTGGAGAGAGATGTTGGACTTTGTGAAGATGTTAAAATGAATTCCACACATGGCACTTTTGAGTCCTAATCTGGCTGTTGGTGTGCAGAACTGAAAGTGGTTCTACCATCAGGTTTCTGTTTGGTTGATGGCCAATCTACATTACAGATAAAACCCAAAATGTCTAAGAAAAACAGGAAGGACAGTTAGACCAGTACTTCACTCTAGGATTTATTTTATTAGATACAGAGTTACTGATATTTTAGCAAAGTTTTTATTTTGGTATTGTTGTTTTTTCACTGTTTTCACGTATTATCTAATATATTGCTTATGGATACAATGTACTTTGACTTATGAAAATTGTATCATATTATTTTGTTGTTAGTTATGGCTTTGTGCTAAAATAATACAACTGAACAGAACTGATGGATGCTCATGAAGGAGTGTGGATTTGAATTTCACTCCTTCATCGATTGTATCCCCTGTGAACAAATCTGTTGCATTTTCAGACCACTTCCTAACATGTTTTCCTCTAGGAGTTGTACACATTTATGAACTGTGAATTATATCCTGCCCCATATTTTATCATCATCTTCCTGTATGCAAACTGGAAAAGGCCTGGAAGTTTTACCCAAAGCCTGGAAACATTATTTTTATGGACTGACAGGATACAGTTGCATTTTGGATTAATAGCTGATTTTATTACATTTAAATTGCTGCCGCCGCCAGGAAACTACAACCCAGCTGCATCCTGGGTCTCTGCCACACTTATCTGGCTGCTTTTTCAAAACAGGATCTTGCCATTTTGGAAAAGCAGCCGGATAAGTGCAGTTGGGATCCAGGATGCAGCCTGGTTGCAGTCATCCGGTGGCAGTGGCAGCAATTTAAATGTGATAAAATCAGCTATTAATCTGAAACACAACTGTATCCCATTGGGGAAAAGTTGCATTATTTGGTAGTGTGATAATCTCCATTGTCACAATCATGACTAAGTAGTGATTGTGAATATATAACAGTTACCTAGATTTACTAATAGTAACTGTTGCATATTCGCAATCACTATTTAGTCGTGATTGTAACACTATTGCCACCAGTTGTTTCCCCACCCCTGGTGCCACCCAGTGTGTGTAGGGGGCTGTTGGGGGGGGTGCAGTGGTGGCCCAAAGGGTGAGCTTTTCCCTCTCCTTTGCCATAGCAGCAGAAGTCTCCTTGTGAGGAGGCCTGCACCACCACAGCAAGCCAGGAGGGCCTGACTGGATATCACCCTTCTTATGGGGTGTCATCCAGTGTGATCCACCCCCCTGCACTCCCCTAGTTATGCCACTGATTGACACGATTGTAACTCCTCCCCCAGCTGAACCAAGAGAGGCTACTTAGTTAAATATCTGTCATGTTTTCATAATTTTATTTTATAATAATTTATGCTCTGCTCTTCAGTCCTAAAAGTTCTAAAAGCATTCTCAGGATGGCTTCCAATAAAAACATAAGCAACAGAGCCAATAAACCAAAACAAATAGAATAATACAATGTAGGAACAGCATAAGAAGCTTAAAATGGACCTAAAAGTCCTGGGACTGTTTTCAAAGTGTTCAGCTGGTGCCAGAAATACAGCATATGCAGTGCCAGGTAGGGTTGACAGGTGTCCCTTTTTATAAGGGATGTTTTTTATTTGAGGTCTAGAAAACCTCAAGGATGGCAGGATTTTTTTTTTAATTTGAAGAGATGTCCCCTGTTTGAAAGTTTTTCCCCCTTTTATGTAAACTAAACAAGATGCCAAAAAATCCCATATTTTGGGATGCCACCCTCCATAAAGACAAATATGTGTATTGTGCAATTTATGCATTGAGACAGTATGTTAATTTTACAGAGAAAGACTTGCCTAAGTGAATTGAAATCAGTACTTTCATTTTGGTATTTAGGCAGAGCATCAGCTGGTTACTAAGTACTTTGTTAACCCTGCATGCTATGGATTTTGACTGTACTTTATTGCTGTTTTGAAAACCTTACAACACTAGTGCCAGGTGAGTTTAGAGTAGAGTGCTAAAGCTAGGGTATCACAACAGAGAAGGCCCTGCCTCCTTCAGTCACCATTTACCTTAAGTAAAAGCAGCAACAGCTGCAAGACCAGCAGAAGGGCTCCTATGAAACACAGGTAGGTTTACGTGGGAAAATGAGATAGAGAGAATAGCTCAAAACTATTAAGGGAGATACACTAGAGTCACAGAACACAGTGCAGTGCTCTGCTGTTGCGACTTGGAAAAAAGGTTTCGTTGTTAAAAGGTGTTAAGATCTAGAACATGGATTTGAGTGATTTGTGACATGCATTACTGTCAGGGCCAGTCAAAAGCATGTTGCCTAAATTGGCACAGCAAATGGCATCTTACCCAAGGTGGATATTACCAAAAGCTAGCCCACTTACTTTGGTACATAAAGTAAAAAAATCTGACACGTGCCTAGACTGATAGAATCATTAAATCTTAGAGCTGGAAATGACCACAAGGATCAACTTGTTCAACCCCCCTGACATGCAGGAATAAACAACTAATGCACTCCTAAAAGATGCCCATCCAACCTCTGTGTAAAGGCTTTTTAAAAAAGGGGGGAGTCCACCACTCTCTAAGCCTATCCCACCTCTCTCCCCTGACAGTAAAAATACAATGATACATTGAAAAACTAATGATGTGCACCCAAAAGGTGCTGTCTGGGAGGCAAAGGTGGTGACTGCCTTACTCTGTCTAAGCAAGAAGGGAGTGTGCCCTTCAAAGACAACTGAAACCTCCTAATTCCAAACTGAGGTTTAATATCTGAGATCCAGTGTTCCTTCAGGAGTCAGTAGCAGCCAGAGGTTGGAAGATTTTTGATATGGTCCATGCTGGACTAGAGTAGTATCACTGCTTTTCCTTCAAAATAAAAATGACAATATTACTAGCATGATTTCGGGAAAGTGTGGTTAATATAATGAACATGCCCTCCAACATTTTGTAGATGAAAACTTGAGTGTGTGACCAAGCAACATCAGTGTGGTCAAGACGGCAAAAGTTATTAATAAGGAGAACATTCAATCTAGGAGAAACTGCAGTAGTTTGCTTTTGCCTGAGCCTACCATAAGGGTGAAAGTCCTCCTCCTCCTCTTCTCCTCTCCTTCTACCAACTGAATGCAAACTACTATTTGACTTAGGACGTTATCCCACGGGGCCAAAAGCAGCAAGAATCCACCAAGAATCCGGCGCTATAGCGCTAAATGTTTCTGACTGATCCCACGACGTCGCTAAGAATCCACCAAGAATCCAGCGCTATAGCACTAAATCTTTCCAGCTGATCCCACGACGTCGCAAAGAAACCGCTAAGAATCCGGCGCTATAGCGCTAAATTTTTTCGACTGATCCCACGACGCCGCTAAGAATCCGCTAAGAATCCACTCGGAATGCAGCAACATTCACGTTCTTTTGAATGCCTGGTCTCACCAGGCATTGCAATTGCGCGAGCTGATTCTTAGCGCTATGAAAGCGCTAGCGCCGTGGGCTGGCCATTTCCATCTCTGGGGGTTGCTATCGCTATAATAGTGGAATCATGCTTATGTTGCTTTCTTGCCACTTTCTTGCCACTTTGAGAGCAGCGTGGGATAAGGTCCATAGAACTCAGTTTGTAGCAACTGAAGTAAGCTGAGAGCAAAGGGGGAAGGGGAAGAGAAGAGAGAATGGGAACATTTTAAAAACAGCTGAAAAAGGTGGATGACAGAGGATTAATAGGGGCTGCATCTGCCAAATTGGTAAAGTTGAAGAGTATGAAAGGCTGGTTTGGTCTTAACCTTTGAAGAATGTGATGGTTATACCTTGATCTAGAAAACTAAGACCACAAGTTATGCTTTTAGAGAAATTGATGCAAAATAAAGCTAAAAGACAAATCATATGTGGCACCTTGAAGATTAATAAATTGCACATGGCATAAATTTTACATAGATTAGAAATTGGGTGCTGTAATAAAAGTGTAAGGATTGGTGTCAGAAGTGCCCTTTCACAAGTAAAAGGCCTCTTTTAACTCACATTAAGTTTTTCTCAACAGAATGGAAGATTCATATGTGAGATGAGAAATGAAAACAAACCAGGCATAATGTCTCAGGATTATGTTGAGTCCACACTGGGCAAAGTTTTCTATCTCACTAGTTTGCAGAAGAGCTGCGCTTCTAGAATATTTTCCTTTTTTTGTATCTTTCCATCAAACCCACATATTTTTCAGGTGCCACAAAACTTGTTTTGCTGTGACTGACTGACACAACTTTGCCTCTGGAAATTTAAGTTAGTTGGAGAAAGCATGTGCATATATTGATGCAATCACGCTTGGTGAAAACTATGAAATGTCCAATTTTAATTCTATATTCACCTGGAGAAACAAGGAAAGATGACTATAAAACACTTCTAGGCCCTTAAGAACAAATTGCTGTTGCAAGAGTGCATCCCATCAAATGAGGGAAATCTAAAGGGGCAGATCTGTCACTCCATGACACATTCTTGTCAAATTAGCAGCTTCATGTTATTCAGCAGCCAAAGCTCTGGTAGGTAGCACAAATTGGCTGAGTGTATTAAGGAGAATGAAATTAGCAAATCAGTGTGGCCTTATATTAAGGAGAGTGAAATTAGGAAATCAGTGCAGTGACCCAACGTGGTTTGAATGCTGGGTTACACCTCTGGAGACCAGGGCATTTATATCTGCCCAGAGTGATAACAGATAATAGAACTATTGACTGGAGAAGGACAAAGGAACAATAGTCTCTGGAGTCCCTTGTGCTTCCCAGTCCCATGTTAAAGGTTCCTGTGGTCTGACAGGGCCTGCTGAGACAGAATCATGTCTACGGGTGAGTCCTGTCTCTTGTCCCTTGGATCTCTGTCCTTCAAATTCTGTTACATTATTTCTGGGCTCTTAGGTTCTGAATACTCATATCCAATATCCAAACAGTGGGCATGGTTATAAGAACAACACAATTGTTTTATCAATTATAGTTCGATAATGTTAAAAAAGGAAAAGTTTCTCCCTTTGACAAGATTGTCTAGTCATGTCCAACACATGCATATTTGACACCACACCACCCTCCAGTAGTGCTTGGTGACAGTAACACTGAGATTATGCCAGCAATATTGAGCTACAGAACTATGTATGGACACATTTAAATATACTTTTCTGTCACTCATTGGGGCAGAGCAGATGGGCAGGAAAAAGTGGCTTGAGCCTGCTTTTTCCAAAAGCAGGTGGAAACCCCACTGCCCACATGGCCTGCTCTCAAGGTGAGCCAAATAACCATGGGCCAACCACATGGTGCAGTGTCAAGCCACATTGCTGCATTTTTGTTGTTGTTGCATCCCCACCATACATGTCCAGTGTCATAAAAATACACTACTTGCAACATCCAAGTAACTCCCACATTTGCCCAGATGCCATCCCATTGCATGGTTGCCCCTTTGCTCGGCTACACAGTCACACATGCGATGCTCCACCAGCTCATTGATGCATTGATGTGTGATACATTGGCAAAGCACAATCATGGAGGCCCCCCCATATGTGCCCCCTTCACCTCATGCCCCAAATAGACTGTCTGGTTTGTGTATGTTGTAATTACATCCATTTGAGTTGTCACACTTTCATTTTTTTGATTTGCTGCAGCCCTGCACTTGTGTCAGAGTATTTATACGCAGGTATGAAGATGTGCATTTTCTGCCTTGGGTCACACTATCCTATCTTTTTGCTCCAGTTTTTAATCCTGGAGTGCAACTTTGTTCTGGTTTCCAGCCACTTGGAGGCATGCGTTGTCTCAACACCCCACCTTTAATGCAGTTTGAAACCACTTTATTTTGCCCATCTGTTTCACCACAAAGTCTCTCTTTTCTCTCTATTCCCATTTGACCTCCTCAAATAGGACTATTTGACTGCTATTCCTATTCCTCACTCTCTTGAACCATACCATCCCATCAGCAGAATAGACTGCCTGAGAGCACCCAGTGCAGGAGTTGGGGTTCTGGGGGGTGGGGTGGCAGCAGCCTGCCCTATTCTCCACTCCCATTGTCTTGTCCACCTGCCATTCTCAACAGCACCTCTGGAAGGGAGCCAGATTGGTGAAGAAGCCACGAGGGGTGAACACACAATTGCCTCAGTTTCCTCCCTGGGGAGAGAGCCGGGCCAATAATGAAGCCACAAGGGTCACACTCACCCCTCCATCACAGCAGGAGGGGAGCCCCACCAGGTGTCACCTCTCTTCTGGGGTGTCACCTGGTGCAGATCATAACCTCTGCACCAGCCCAGTGATACCACTGCCTCAGAGATTAGTGGACTTGCTTTCTTCAGAGACCTGTAAGCAGAGATTGGATGGCCATCTTTCAGGAGTCTTTTAGATGTGGATTCCTGCATGGCAGGGGTTTAGTCTAGAATAGATGGCCCTTCTGTAAATCAACTCCTCTCATCTTCTCAGCCAAACAATATGTAAATGTCAATCATTCTACATACCATACCAGGGGCTCAGGGTTGACTCAGGCTTGCATCCTTCCAAGGTTGCTAAAATGAATACCCAGCTTGTTGAGGACAATTAGTTTACACTTTGTAAACTGCTTAGGGAGTGCTTAAGTGCACTGATAAGTGGCATAGAAATGTGCTTGCTATTGCTATTGCTATTTGTCTCTCATTCTGTACAAGCACACCTGGAAATATTTTACAACATCAATACAGTATACAAAGACACAAATTCATATTAGACTATTTACAGCTTATGATACTTCACAGACTCCAATTCCATCAGCTCCAACTAGGCCAATGTAGTGAGACCTAATGGGAGTTGTAATTCAAAAGCATTTGGGGGGTTAGTTTCCCCATCCCTGTATTGGTGATGGAAGTCATTCCTTGTGGAACTTCAATAGGAATAAGAATTTTCAGTGATATGATATGGAGCTGAATAAGAGTTCTATGGATACCATGGACTGCTAAAAAAGCAAATGGATCTCAGATAACATCAAACCGAACCCTAACTAGAAGAATGACAAAACTGAGGCTGTTATACTTTGGACATATAATGAAACAATGTGACTCATTGGAAGAGACAATGCTTGGTGAAGTGGAAGGCAGTAGGAAAAGAGGGAGACCACACTACAAGTAGATTGATTCAATCAAAGAAGCCACAACCCTGGGTTTGCGAAACCTGAGCAGGGTAGCTGATGATCAGGGTTCTTGGTTTTTCATTCATAGGATTGCCATGAATTGACGTCAACTTGATAGCAAATAACAACAACTTTGTTGTGAGTGTGCTAGCTCGTCAATGATTGTAGCATGGGTAGCATGTTCTGAAAAGCAGAATGTATTCAAATGTGAATGAACCTGATAGCATAATTAAAATACCAACAGCAGCAACAAAAACAGGGGCAAATACTTTAGTTGATGCTACGCTATTTTAATATGTTAATGATATGCAATCTTTGTACTGAACAGGCTGTGTTTTCTGCTATAAAACATGCAGTGGTGCATGATGCTTTTATTTCCCAGTCTGTCTCTATGAACAGTTCCATTGCACTCGCTTTAGATCTCTGCCACCTTTTCCTTATGCCACTTCTGTATGGGGAAAAAATGACTGTGTATCATTGGGATCTTGCCTGGTGCTCCCTGTTGTTGTCTGCCTCCTCCTTGCTTTCGACCAAGGAGAGCTGTAATTGCAATTCTGCTCTGTTTCTCAGAAGTGCGCTGGGGGTCTACAGGAAATTACATTGCTAATTAAACTACTTAAGAATGTACAAAAGCTACAAAGCATAAACACTCGGGCCTTTGTTAAAATTTACTTGACATGCATTATCATTGTTGGCTTTGAGATGCGCTGGGTAGTGATTAAGTGGATTTTAAATAATACTAACTGATGCTACAGAATAAGAACAAGCTAAAGGGGATGGTAGTGTTCATCCCTCAAACAAGACAGATCCAACTGAAGATGGTGACAATCTGAGTATCATTAAAGCAATAGGAAAATAATTACCATTCTTTTGTTGTTGTCATTGTTGTGTGCCTTTACTACACTTCTGATTGATAATTCTTCAGGAGGCTCAACTAATAGGTAACTTGAGCTGAATCCACGCCTGTAAAATTATTTAATGATATCAAATTTAATGATATTAGATATCCCAGCCTCTAAGAGTCAGTTCATTCTTCTCCCTTAATTCTTCGCCGCAGTTATTATTATTTGTTTATCTGTTTGTGTGTTATTGTGCTTTATTTAAGTATGTTTTAAATTATTCTATTGTTTAATATAATTTTAAGGGGTGGGTGGGTTTTTGGGATATATATTGTATTTTTACTGTATTTTAATGTTGTAAGTCACCCTGGTTGCATATGCAGAGAGGCGGGATATAAATAAATAAATAAATAAATAAATAAATAAATAAATAAATACTACTACTACTACTACTACTACTACTAATAATAATAATAATAATAATAATAATAATAATAATTTGTATTTGCTGCAGTCCAGGTCCTGTTTAAACACATGACGTTCCTCAAGATTTGAAGTGAAATCTCTTCTTTTTGATGCCTGAGGGATTTAAAGCAATTAAGCACAAACCTTTTTACTGCGCAGTTTCCAGGAAAAAATAGTTGTTTTTTTTCTTAAAAATGTATGTCCTATGCCCAAATCCAGATTGGGCTGGAATAAGGAGGTGAGACAGATTGGTGGGTGGTTACCTTAGTATCCTCATCCAGCAAGCATGGTGTTATCATCCCCCAATTCAATGTATCTATGCAGATATTCATATATTCAAATATCCAAAAGTCTGAGATTCTGCTTGTTCTCTCTGTATGTGTTACATTTTTATTAAACTCAATGGGAATTTAATCCTGGGTTCTAATGAGGATGACTTGGATCAGGTCACTTATATAACCCATTTAGAGTGTGTATGAGGATAACCATATATTCACATATTTGAAGGTCTGAGATTCCCAGAAGAAGACTGGAAACCAATAAAAACTTAATAGAGTAAGAAATGGACAAGTCTAGTAGTCATTGACAATTGAATAGTGAGTAATCAGAAAATCAATCCTTGATAGAGTTAACCAAGGAATACCTAAGAAGGAAGTGGCTATAATGACAAAACTATAATGAGATAACTATAACTATAATAAGACCGAAAAAAGAAAAGAAAATTAATTAAGAATTCAAGAAGAATAGAAATATAATTACATCTTAAGAAAGAGAAATCACAGGCAAACAATCAAGAAAGCTCAATGCAGACTGAAAGGAAATGAATTAAAAACAGTTACAACATTTTTGGTATCATTAAGTGGTTTATTTTAAAGATATTCAATATAAAATAATGATATATGCATGTAACAAATAACTGTAACAATTACAATTACATAACAATGACCTATATGTTTCTTTTTTTTCCTTTACAATGATTTGTTATCAAAAAGATCAAATAGAATGGGAAAAGAATTTTGTATTATTTTAAATTTTTGCTTTTTAAAATTAATTACTGTATAATAATTAATATATATATATATATATATATATATATATATATATATATATATATATATTTAAAACAAGAAGGACTGAGATTCCCTGCTTGCCAGGGTGAGTGTATTACATTTTAATATGTATAATTTTATTACATTTTATTAAATACAGTCCTCCCTCCACATTTGATAGGGGCAGAGGTGCCGTGGCCCTATGCTGTTTTTAATAGGGACTTGGAGAACACTGATGAAGTCACTCACTCATTTAGGCAGATGGAAAGGGGAAAGGAGATGAGACAGGGAGAAGGAGAGGGAGGACTGGTGATTCATGAATCTCTGGGGTGGATGGAGAAGAAGGATGGGGAGAGGGGAGGATGAGAGCCATAGCTCCTTCCCACTTCTCTTGCAGCTTATACAGTCCATATTAAGCCCAGACCCATTGAGGCCACACTGAAAGGGCAGTGGGAAGAGGTTGTGACCCATCCTCTCACAAACACTTTCCAAAACTGAAAGCTGAATGGAGCAGTCGAGCAATTGTAAGTAAGTAAGTAAGTAAGTAAAATTTTATTCGGTCATTGACCAACAAA
>CM034701.1:66921953-66948903 GCA_020142125.1 Phrynosoma platyrhinos | reverse complement strand
TGGTATTTCAGTTTCTCTTCTTCATTAGAGGACGTATTTTACATACAACTAATTGAGCACCTGACCATGGAAGAAGTGCCCTTTTACAGTGGGCCCTTGAGTCGGTTCCAGGGGTTCCAGGAATCCCTTCCCCTCCCGTGGATAGCAAAATCCATGGATGCTCAAGTCCCATTAAATACAATGGTGTAGTAAACAGGTGTCTCTTATACAATACGGCAAAATCAAGGCACACTTTTTGGAACTGATCTTTTTTTAAAATATTTTCAAGCCATGGATGCTTGAATCCATCCATCTGTATACCGATGTAACTTCAGGTGGGGGAACGTGTGGCTTTCAAGACCGATTTCAGTTTGGATTAAAACAGATGCCTATACTTTTCACAAAGTGAAACTGGGACAGGATGCTGCACATTGGAGTTGGGTTATAGCCCTTGTGTAGATTCAGCCTTGGTGGTCCAATTTCCCCATGTCATTTGGCAGTGGGCCACAGCTGTCATGTCCCCAGACTATTCCTTCTCTGAGACCCTTTTAGTAAAAATAACAAGAGGACTTCCTCTGACCTCAGCAACATTGCTCCATCTGATGATGGCTGAACTGGGCTGACATCACTTGACCTCTCACATCTTAAAGTACCTAAAGGGAAAAAAAGCTGCTTCAGTCATACCTTCCAACATTTCACAGATGAAAACTGGGACATGAGTGGCCAAGCAGCATCAGAGTGGTCAAGATGCCAAAAGTTATTAATGAAGAAGAACATACAGCCCAGGAGACCTTGCAGCAGTTTGCTTTTGGCTGAGCCTACTGGGAAGAGCAAGATTCCACCCCTCCTCTCCCCTCCCCTATTGCTGTTGAGTACAAACTACTTTTGCCCTTTGAACCCAGTTTGCAGCAATGGAAATAAGCTGAGGACAGAGGAGGAAAGTGGGAGAAGACTAGAGAAACTGTGTGACATTTTCAAAGCAGCTGAAAAAGTGGAACAACAGCGGATGACCTGGGAGTGTCACTGCCAGATAGGGACAGTTGGAAGATGTGCTCCAGGCATGAAAAAATGAGCAGAAGAGGGGAAGGCTGGATATGGGTTGGGGGGTTTGCAAACATTTTTTGCCTTCCTAAGGGAACAATTGTTGGTCCAAAGCTCTGAAAATAAATGACTAAAGTGAGCATTCAGGGTTTGGACACACTATGAGCATTGTGATATAGACAACAACATCCTGGGTGTTGGCACTGCTGTTCCTAGATGTTTATTTGATTTGCCAAAATATCACGGAACAGTTTGCAGGACATCCATCTTGGCAGCTATCACACAGGGAGTTGGGAGGTGTGGCTGATGTCATTAATTTGTTTACATACAATTTGTTTGCTTTTATCCTTCACCTCAAGTCAATCACTTGCCACTTGGAGACTGCACTGTTTGCACACAGACACAGTTGGCCTCGTAGCAGCTTGTGCCAAGTAGCGATAAAACAGCCCTGAATCAAAGTGGCATTGTATGTGTTTTATTTGATGCCAGTACAATTGATTGAACAAAGTGCATGAAAAAAGCCAAACAAGGACCAGTGTTTTTGATTAATAATTAAGTCAACACCAGTTCTGGATGTCTGCTGGAATGATTTCTAAAACTGTATGTGTGTTGGTACCTCCTGTGAAATGTCAAAAAAATGAGCAAGATTTTCTTTTTTAAAATGTACAGAAAAATTATTGTTAAAATACAATTAAGTGATCTATAGATTTAAAAACACTGAACGTAAGCCCATTAAAAAAGCCAATAGTAGAATTGCACTCAATTAAAATCCCTTGCAGCCAGACTGTAAAAACCTATCGGAATAGAAAAGCTTTCACTCTATCTATGGAAGGGCAGCAAAGCGGCACTGCTTCCCCTCTGTGCTATGAATCCTATTCAGGACTGGACTATAATGTTTGGCTACATAGAGTGCTTCACCATGAGGGCTGGGCAGTTAAAAAAAGAAGATAGGAAGAAAATCAATTCATTTGAGATGTGGTGCTGGAGAAGAGTGCTTGGCATCCCATGGACAGCCAAAAAGACAAACAAATGGGCCCAAGAACTGATCAAGACAGAAATCTGCCGGGAAGCCAAGATGACAAAACTTAGACTGGCATACTTTGGGCACATCATGAGAAGACATGAATAATTGGAAAAAACAATAATGCTAGGAAAGGTGGAGCGAAGTAGAAAGAGAGGAATGCCACATGTTAGATGGATGGACTCTATTAAAGAGATTGTGAGTATGAGTTTGCAGGAGTTGGGCAGAGCAGTGAAGGACAGGGGGTCTTGGAAATGTCTCATCAGCAGGGTCACCATCGGTTGAGATTGACATGAAGGCAGTTAAAACAACAAAAAGCCATCCAAGTGAAAACACACACTACCTCAGGCAAGGCAAGTGATGTTAAGAGATGAGACAGAAAAAATGACTCTTCTCTCTGCTGGGTTTTTTAAAATAATAATGCATATATAACAAGGTAAATAATTAGCAATTTGTTACCCTTTGATGACACCCAAAGTCTGCTGGCAAGACAGCTGCATCACCTGGGCTAATAGTCCTAGCCTTCCTTTTGCAGCCTTTGACACTTAGAACAAAACATTTTCAAGAAAACAGATTATTAAAAAAACCAAAACTTATGCAAGTAAATTGAATATGCATTTTATTCCATTCACATATTCTGAAACTTGGATCCCAAGGGTTCCTTTTATGAAAAAAAAAAAGAGATTAATACTGCTATAGAGGTCCACAAGGATGGATAATATGTGAGGCACAGGAAATTGTGACTCCACCACAATTTAAGGTGCATGTTGCCATGGCCAATCAATTTATTCTGGCATCTAAGGCAGAAAAGCCTGGACGCAATTTTCTCCCTTCCTCACAGTAAAAAAAGAAAGAAAAGAAAAGAAAAGAGAGAGAGAGAGATAGTGAGAATGAACATTTAGAAGTCAATAACACTTTAAATCTGCTTGCCGTGGTAGAGCTGGTCCTATCAATGCCCCCTTCCACTTCTTGCCCCTATATCACTTCTCAGACAGTTCCAGAAGATTTTTCAATTCCACAGAGAGGTGTACTGGATTAACACAGCTATATCTTTGAAGACATGGCTGCCTTTTTAATGTTAAATTTCAGTGTTTTAACTTTTAAACTAAGTTCTCTCAAAATTTACCCCTTTTTACATAAACTGGACTAAGGCTCTTTGCTGTTGTTGTTGCTATTGTTTCAGGCAAACATTTCCCCCAGATCATACTTTGTTATTGTGTGCTTTCAAGTTGTTTCAGAGTTATGATGGTGAACCTATCACAGGCGAAACTAAGGCGAACCTATCACAGGGGTTTCAGGAGCTCAGAGTATGTGACACCCCCAAGGTCACCCGGTGGGTTTCCATGGCTGAGTGGAATGGTCTCCAGAATCATAATCCAACACTCAAACCTCTACCCACACTAGCTCTTGGCTCTGTGTTGATCTGGCATTTTTGCTAGCTGTTAAAGGTATCAGAGTGTGCAAAATACCACCCAGGAAACAGTTGCAGGTATAATATGTGAAATTGTAGAAACTGGGCTCCAAGAAGCTACCCTTTTATCTAAGGATGGCCCTAACAACAGGCAGATTGTGATAGCAGATGCTGAGAAGGGACAGAAAGGTGTTGAAGGAGAGAATTGAGTGTTAAATAGCCTGTCTTGAAACCTTTAACTAGCCAGCTGCCTTCCGGTGTGGTGGAAGATTCTGTCCTATCATTGCCAATGTTGTAGTAAGTTTCAATTGCCAGTACAATTGACTTCTATACATTGAATGGGAGGACACCATCTTGTTACAGAATAAAATGTTTTGGGCCTGTCCTGTATTACATTACTGGAATTCATGCAAGGCTGGACAAACCAAGGTGGACTCTGAAATGTGGACAGGGCTATAAAACTGAACAATCAGTTTTCTGCTATGCAAGGCAGGGGTAGAGCAATCCTAATATGGTATAGAAGACAACGCCTTGGATTTAAACTGGGTTGACTTGCTTTCAAATGTGCCTACCCCACTGAGTTTTTATAAGGACAGTATGAGATAAGTTCATTTAGGTTATCTTGAACTCCTCAAAGAGAGTTAGAAAACAAACACCAGTAAACAGCACAAACTACATAATTTATACAATAACTCAGTCCATGGGCTATCTTACTTGTCACTGTTAAATCAACTATCCTTGAGATGATGATGATGATATTATTATTATTATTATTATTATTATTATTATTATTATTATTATTATTATTATTATTATTATTATTTTCCACTTCCCCCCACTTTGGGACTCAAAGTGGCTTACAATTTAAAAGTGCAATACAATTAAAACATTAAAAAGTGAACATTAAATAAGGATTAAAATAGAATTAACATTCAAAAGTGAACTTTAAAAAAAGGGTTAAACTATTACATGATAGTTAGCATAGAATGTTTCCAGTCACTTGCAGACTGCTATATTATAATGAGAATCCTTGCTGCCTTTTGCATGCAGATGACCGTCAGAAAGCCATTCGAATTGGAGTAGACATAGCAAAGATAGAATTTCACAGCTGCTCTAGCCCTTTCCCTTGGGAGTTTAAGACTGAAAGATGATGAAATATTGGTATCAGTGAAATTAATGTTAGCTATAACAGCAATGTGGAATTCCCTCAACCCCAGCTTCTATCCATGCCAAGTATAGCTCCTTCAGTTTATGGGTGAATGAATGACAACTATGAAAGGAAGATGTAATAAAGGATGTATCAATTGGATTTCTGTCTGGGTCACAAGCTGACCTTTCCAAATTTGAGGAGGAATGAGTCTCACTGGGCTTTAAATGTAGCCAGCCTTAAATATAACAGCAATGAGCCAAAGAACTGTTTATGTTCATGCAAGTAACATTCTTATGTTCACTTGGAATTTTAAATATATATATATTTAAAAAATTATGCTTTCAATGTATTCCCACTTGCATAATAAAATCCACTTAAGTTTCAAAAGCAGTTTGTCATGTGGGTCAAACCAGAGGAAAAAGGAGCTGTTTGAAGAAACAAAGTACAAATCCCCCGTACTCCTACATCTCATCTCCGGTTCTTTGGATCCTCACTAATGTCTATAATAAACCCAGAAGAAACTGAATCCTGTTCATTCATAGCACTCACTTATCTCAAGGATGCTAATGCTGAAATAACTGTGGATTGTTGCAGCCTTTCCCAATGATTTTGCATGTTAGGAAAATGGAGCACTGTCAGACTTTAAAGAAACATAAATAAAAGAAATAGACGTAGGATTGTCCTGTTCCTGATGAGGTGATGCTGGTCCCCAGCTCCTCTTACTAACTTCTTCCCAGAACTGAACACATTCACTGGATTTTCCTCTCACACTGCCTGTTAGTGCTATGAATAAGCATGTACTATGGTATACAATACATGTATTACAACAGGTAGCATAACACAGGCAATATAATACATACATGATATACCAATCAGACACAGAACAGACAATGCAAAGGCATACAACAATGCACAATGTAATACAATAAAAGGAAGGCACAACACTACAACCCAGTGCAAATGCTGTATATTATTATTATTATTATCCAACCTTTCTTGTGGTATAGGGACTCGAAGCGTTTAACAGAATTTAAAACAGTACAAGTTAAAAACAATACAAAGCGTTAACATGTAAATACAAAGTTTGAAAAAAACAATTAAACAATTTTAAAAGTTTAAAACATTACACATTAAAATTTAAAATATATTAAAAACTCTATACAAACCTTGAAAAGCATTTAAAGTCCAACTCTTGTCAATTTGAGAAAGCCTGGCAGCATAAGACTGTTTTTATCTGCTGCTGAAAGAAGAGCAGGGATGGGAACAACCTGGCCTCTTTTGGGAGGGAGTGTCAGAGCCTGGGAGCAGCCACCGAGAAGGCCCTCTTACTTGTTCCCACCAAACGTACTGGAGAGGGTGGTGGGATAGAGAGGAAAGTCTTTCTTCATGATCTCAGTGCTCTAGTGGATTTGTAAAGGGAGATAATATAATTCAAATAACCTGGACCCAAGTCGCATAGGGACACAATCAGTATAAATAGAAGTAAACCACAGCACAGCTACCCATTTCTTTAAGGTCTACATCAGGGGCTACTTTACAGGGGTGGCTTTCTTTCACTCTTTCAGTGCTCCTCTGCTTTCAAAAGCTTTTGAAACTCCTGGTAGACACAGATCCTTCACTCCATACCCTTTTCTAGGCTGATCCTGGTTACTGGCTCATTGGGACAAAATACCCCCTGAAAATGCCAGCCCCTGGCTGGTTGTTAACTGTCTCCCCAAAGTGATAAATAATCATGTAGGTCATTTCTATGAATTTGTATCTGGGAGATTAGATATTTGCCCATTCATAACTTCTCTTGCTGTTACTCTCCAGATACTTTAGACTACAACTCCCACATACCCTAATCAACATGGAAATGAATTACCAGAGTTTTAGGCTAAAGCACAAGGAAGATACTAGGTTGCCTAACCTTCCTCTATATTCAATATGCTCCACTGCCCATAATAAGAGAGCAAGGCTGACTTATGGGGGGTTGCAGACTGCCAGAAATAGTGCAAATTGAGTCCACTTTTAGGGTTAGGGTTAGGGTTAGGGAATCATGGAAACTGTAGTTTATTGTGGCACCAAAGCTCTCTGACAGAGAAGGCTCGATGTCTCAGAAAAAAAAACAGTACCCATGATTCCCTAGTACTAACCCTAACCCTAAAAGTGGACTCAATTTGCACTATTTCTGGTAGTCTGCAACCCTCCTTATGTTGCTATTGTGCTTATGTGCATCAAATTTACTCCAACTTATGGCAATACATATGAGAAGAAATGAAAGGACTGAGGCGAGTGGGGTTGAATAGTAAGACACACATGCCCAGGTTGCAAGCTTCAACAAGATGTGCAGCAAAGACTGCCCTGACACAGCCCTGTTGCTGTGCACTTTTAAGTCATTTCCAACTTATGGTGACCCTAAATCAGGGGTAGGCAACCTTTCCCCTTTAAGGGCCGAGGGACTTCAGCTCCCAGAAGCCTCAGCCATGTTGGCCAATAGTCCCATGTTGGCCAATAGCTCCTGGGATTCTGGGAGCTGAAGTCCCTCGGCTCTTAAAGGGAAAAGGTTGCCTAACCCTGGCCTAAATCCTATAATGGGTTTGTTTTTATTTATTTATTTATTTATTTATTTATTTATTTATTTATAGTATATATACCCAAACTTCAGCCACAAAGGCTCTCAGAGTGGCTTACAAATGGTTAATTAGACATTTCCCTACCCTCAGGCTTATATCTAAAAAGACATGACACAAAAGGAGAAGGGAATGGCAGTGGGGAAGGGGATCAGGTCCAGCAGTTCTTCTCTCCATTTGAGGCATGGACCATGGCAGATGGACTGGAGGGAGGGCTCTCTTTCTTAATCTAAGCTAGGCCTGATGGAGCTGACCTGTCTCTCTCCCTCTGAGGCTGAGGAGGGAACAGAGCATTGTCTCTGTCCAGCAAAAGGACAAACCTTTGCCCTCTATACCCAGTGCAAGAATGAGGTGCAAGTGTAAAGAGCAGTGCCTGCTGAATCAGGGCTTCAGTCCTGCAAAGAGCTAGACCACTGAGAGAAGCATAGGTCCAAGAAAGTAGCAAACACAGCAGCCTTCCTACAGCCCCCTTGTTAGCGTGGTTACACAGCACATGATGATCCATGTCAACGTGCAGCACCAGTGTCACCACCTTCTCAGATGCAGGCAGTAGCTTGTGAGCTGAAGGAGCACCTCTCCCCTTTCAGAAAGAGTAAAGAGACTCTACAGACAGACATCTCTCAGATGAGACTTTAATCTTGGTTCCTCTATGTACAAGGCTATATACACGATCCACAGAAACAACTCCATCAACCACCATCAACTCACACATGTGTCCAGAGGCAACTCCCTTATATACTCAGGGCTTCATGTGGCCTTCTGGCCCTGCCTCTTCCTTTGGACACCTGTCACTCATCCATGGTGACTTGGCAGTTTTGCAGCCTTTTTGGTGCTTTCCAGCACCAGGTGACCATCAGCCGATGTCACTTCCTATGACACAGCACCTGGTGGAAATTGCTGTGTCATTATGGCTGCCAGTGACCTTTCATTCCTGGTCACTTGTGTATTAATCCACATTGGACATTTTCCTTGAAGCAAATCCCTCTTTGCAGATAGTGCTTTGCGCCGTCTTGGAGGCAAGGAAAGGGAGGGGCAGCCTCACGCTGGCCGCCCCAACCCCTTCCTAAGGACGTCATCTGAGTGCCTGTCGTTGCACACGATGGGCACTCTGATGACGTCCTTCTGGCTCAGTGTCTAGACATGCTGAGCCACAAGAGATGCTGAAGAGGCATGTGCCGCCTCTTGTGGCACCCTTTCCGCGCTTTGCGGAAGGAGGGCTATTTTAGCGCTCCTTCCAGGGCCGGAAAAAGAGTGGATCAGGGTGGAGGAGTGCGGCAGCCTCAGCCCCAATCCGCGGTTTCTCAGGGCGGCCCATGGCTGCCCATCTGCAGAGGCCCAATATCTCCACACCCCTGATGGTCTTTGTGGTCCTCAATCTCTTTGCTGGGTGTTGTTTGGTAAGCCTCCCTCAAAGTCCTATTTTTATAGTTCACCCAGGCAAGGCAGGTAGGCTGAGTGGAGGACAGTGCCTGCTGAGTGAGGGCTTCAGTCCTGCAAAGAACAAGACTTCTGAGGAAAGCAGAGGTCCAAGGCAGTAGCAAATACTGTTGGAGTATTAGCATCAATGCTTGTGTGTAGTTCTGTGTTCTCCTTGAGAAAGGGGTGCTCTACACAGGATGACTGATGTATATTTCTGTGGTCATTTGGTCAGTGTTACTTGTGAAGAGGTCACTTCCCGTACCCCTCCTCTTTCTGGGAATTTCTTGCTGGGGTAATAAAGTTTTATTATTCTTTGTTTGTCTCTCTGCTTCCATCGAAGATGAACACAGAAACCATGCTGTGGTCCTAAAGATGTTTTTCTTCTTACTTGCACATATGGAGGTCAGCTAACTAGGGACCTCTGTACCAAAGTGTAGTTTTCTCTACTGAGTAGTTATTTTATAGATAGAACCTAGATGTAGCAATAAAGTAAGGGTTTTTTTTTACCTACCAATGTATCCTCTTTATTTATCAGAAGCTCAGATCTAGTTGCTTTTGCCAAATACCTGTGGAGGACACATTTGTTGCTGTGCTGCTGCTAAATTGATTTAACCACAAATTAACCAAAAGCCATAAATTCTAACAAATACAGCAGTCTCATCCTTCCTACACCCCCCCATGGTCTCTGTGGTCCTCATTGTCTCCCCTGATGGTTCTTCTCTCCCTCAGAGGCTACAGCAATGGTAGTTGGAATGGAGGGAGGATACCTCACCACATACACAACCTTGGCAGGTTTTGATCAGAGGAGGTTTGCCATTGCCTTCTCCTGAGACTGAGAACATGTGGCTTACCTAAGGTCACCCAGTGAGTTTTCATGGCTGACCTGGGAATCAAACCCTGGTCTCCAGAGCTGTAGTCCAACTCAAACCACTGTGCCATGCCACTTTCCTAATAAGATTATAGAAATATCCAAATATTCAAATACCAGTAATATTCTTATTTATTTACTAATGCTACTATATTTTGTAGTATGATTGGTACTGGTTACTAAACTATCCAGTACATAAATACTGAATGATTCTAATGCACTCCATTATTTAAATCAAAGGAACTTTTGATTTCATCAGAATGTGGCTTTCACCCTTCAAAATGGAACAGTACATTCCTGTGAATGTCCAGGAGCCAGAACTATTCTAGGGACACTGCAAATTCATTAGTTGATCAGTTCTGAAAAGTGCTCTAGGCACTCATGAACATCTCAAATGGGTTCCATCCATCCTCTCCTGACCTTTTGCTAAAACTAATTAGCTGAAGAAGACCAAAAGCCAGATGGAAATCTGATCATCACACCTACTGCAGGATGCTATTTCCTTTACAAAGACAGTTTTTATTTTCACAAATGGTACAAAAAGGGTTGTGTTTTTTTTTTAAAAAAAAAACAAAACAAAACACATTTCTAATGCCTATGCATCACAGGAATGTCTCTGATGCTGTAAAATTCCTCTGGAGATACGTGGCATCCATTCACAAATATTCCTGGAGCTTGCCCAAAAAGAACTGCTGACAGAAGCACTGGGCTCTATTCTAAGCTATTTTGCTTGTTTAATCAGCAACTCTGAACTAAGAAGGGTGTGTGTGTGTGTGTGTGTGTGTGTGTGTGTTATTTTTTTGTTTTGCCCACCCGACAGCTGTTATGTAGGTTGCATTCTGTGGTACATTATGTTATGTACAATACATTCTCTTGTCTGAAGTTTCCAGAGACTTCCTTGCATCTGGTAAACACATCAACTGTCGCAAACAGGGCTCAGTCGAACTCATGTTGAACCACTGGATCTTTCACTCCCTTCAACAGAACAGAGTTTGATTTCTCATTATTCTCCTAAAGTAATCAATGGACAGAAGCATGCTTAGCTTGAGCTGAATTTTGCCCATGTGGACCTTGTCTGTGAATCTGTTTTGCCCTCTATAAGTAGAGGACAGTATAAGCATCAGACTGAATGTTGTACCACCCTAAAGACACTTGATCTCATCTTAGTCTAAAAACTAAGCTGGGTCAAGCCTGGTTAATACAGGGATAGAAGACTATCAAATGATACCAGGGATTTCTAGAGAGCGTTAAGAAAGAAGCCTGCCCAAATCCTGGATTGCTGCTGCTCCCAGTCAGAGTTGACAATACTCTGCTAGATGAACCAAGGATCTAAGTCAGTATAAGTCAATTTGCCATGCCCCTAGACTAGACCAGTGGTCCCCAACTCTCGGTCCGCGGCCCAGTACCGGTCCGCAGAACAAATGGTACCCGGCCGCCCTGCTACTGCGTCTTCTGTGCAGCGGCGGCGGCGGCGGGTCCTGTGACTTTTGCAGGTCCTGCAAGTCCTGATAATAAGTGCAGGGATGGGACTCCTGCGTCTGCCGACGTGCCCTGGCCCAGCTGATCAGCGTGGGGGCGGGGCTTCTGGGCGCGGCTTTAGTGAATGATGAGTGACGTCCCTGACGCTGTTCAGAGGAGCCAGCAGGGGATGGTGGGCAGGGGATGGTGAGCAGGGGATGATGCGCAGGGGATGATGGGCAGGGGAGTGTTGGCCCGCAGCAGCACCCGCTGGTCACTGATTTAAAGTGGCCGCGGCCGGGCTGCTGATCTTTAACAAGCAGCCGGCACTGCAGCTGCTTTATATCAGTGACCAGAACAAATTTAAGGTTGAGCCTTCATTCTCCCAGTTGGTGCAGGATAACCTGTCTTTGTTTTCAAAAGAGTTCGAGCGCTACTTCCCAACCACAAAAGACCCACGAACTGGTAAGGAATGGATCCGCAACCCATTTGTCAACAAACCAGGTGAATCTAGCATGTCTGTACAAGAAGATCAGCTGCTGGAGATTGCAAATGACGGTGGCCTTAAAACTGTTTGAGAATACAACTCTGCCGGTGTTCTGGATTAAAGTCATGGCAGAATACCCTGAGATTGCCATCATAGCACTTAAATCCCTATTGCCATTTCCACTTCCTATCTTTGTGAAGCGGGGTTTTCTGCAGTGACTGCAATGAAAACAAAACAAAGGAATAAACTGGACATAAGCAAGACACTTCGGGTGTCATTGTCTCCTATTATCCCCAGATGGAACTGTCTCATTGCAGAGAAACAAGCTCAGGGTTCTTATTGATTTAGTGTTCTAGTCACTAGAATCCAGAGAGTTAAAATGTTAAATTAAGTTAATTTTGTTGTAACTGTATTTTATTTTGATGCCATGTTTAAATACAATTAAATTAAAAATCCAACTCTATGATTCTATGATTCTAAAATTGTTTATATTTGAGATTGTTTTGATTTAATAATCAATGCGATGCCACAACCCCCCCCCCCAGTGGGTCATGGAAAAATTATCAAATGTTGACCGGTCCATGGCAATAAAAAGGTTGGGGACCACTGTCCTAGACTATAGGAAGGATGGGCAAAGTGTGATTCTCCAGATTTTGGAGTGAAGCTCCCAGCCTTTCTCTCCATGTGCTATGCTGGCAAGGGCTAAAGTCTAATAACATCTGGAGGGCTTCCCTTTCCCAACCCATGGCCCACGCCATGGTAGTTCAGCTTCATATTTCGATGCAGTACTAGTTTTTTGAAGATACAGTTTTGATCAGTGCCCCTAGATTTTGTTGGACTCCAAATCCTATTAGCTCAGCCACCATGGTCAATGATAATAGATGCTAGGAACTGTAGTCCAACATCTGAATGGCCAAAACCCTCCCCCCATCATGAGTATCCAGATGTATGTAGTAAAATCTGGACAGTGAAGAAAGCTCACAGGAAGAAATGAGAATCAGCTCATTTTAAATGTGGTGCTGGAGGAGGGTCCTACAGTTACCATGGATTGCCCAAATAATTCTTAGGGCAAATAAATCTGAACTCTCACTAGAAGCCAATAATAGGATGGATGACTAAACTGAGGCTGTCATACTTTCAGGATATAATGAGATGACTGGAAAAGATGATAATGTTGGGGAAAGGGGAAAGAAATAGGAAAAGGGAAAGACAGATGGGTTGGCTCAAGCAAGAAAACCATGCCCTGAGTTTGCAAGCCCTGAGTAGGGCTGCTGATGACCGAGGCTCTTGGAGGTCTCCCATTCATAGTCATGCCACAAGTTGAAATGGACTTAATGGCAAATAACAATGACAATAATCTACACCAGATGCTCTTCTCACCTATCTATCTCACCTAGCTATCATCTGTCAGAGACAGAATGATAAAGCAGTCAGTCTTTCAAACGTAGGTCCAAAAAACACTGCAGAACTCTGATGCCACAATAAACTACAGTTCCCAGGATTCCTTAGCACTGAGCTGGGGCAGTCTTAAACTGGATTATTTCTGCACAATTCACAGATTTTTCCATAAGTGAGGAGACTGGTGTGTGTGTCCTTGTTTAAGATGTTAAGCATCTCAAAGTCACAAGGCAGTCAGATATTACCTTTCTTCTCAACAGTCCTTAAAATGTAGCCCAAGGAACACATATTCTCTAAAGAGCTTCTCTATGATCCTGAGAAGATCAGTGTGAAGTCCTAATTATGGGATCTAAAGGTAGATAAGTCATACAGAAAGTCATTAAGATAAAAGCAGAGGGAGTTGCTATTGCCTTTAATTATCAGCATTTACCGGTATGTAATCTTGTTTCTGCTCCCTCACCCCCCCTACCCCATGGAGTTAGGTAGGGAAGGGCAATCTCACAACACAACAGCTTTGGATATGTAATAATTGGCCACAACACTTTGAAATGCCAAACCCTTCTTGTTAAAGAATATCAACTGAAAATAAAAATGGACAACAAACAAAAATCTAAATCAAGTAAATCCCATTTCTTTACTTATAATTGATACCTTGTGTGGTAGCTTCACTGGTGCTTTTTATGCAAATGCTTCATAGATTTTTCAGTTTAAGTTATGTAATTGTTGACTCAAATTGATGTTAAAATGCATTTCAGGGTTATAGATGCTGGGTTCCCCCCACCCCCTGCGTTGGGAGTATGTTTTCCTTCTTCTTGGTCTTCCGTATTATCCTAGCAGAGCATGCAACAAGATAAACACTGTAAAGCACTTTGCACAGTAGAACCACAATATAAATGATGCTTTCTATGCTTCCCCCCCCTCCCCAATTTGTTTGAACTAGATTGCCTTGTGGAAAATTCTGCTGAAAACAGGGGCTGCTACCATGGAAACACATTCTTGTACTACAGTGAGCTGGTTTATGACTCACCATTACCATAGGTAATAACTATCCTAAGGAATAATTACATTGCAAGGAGAGTGGGAGCTAACAGCATATATGTAGCTTTGGAGGGCTGTTATGTTGCTTTCAGAGGCAGCATGTACCTCAGTTTGCCAGATGCTGAAGAAGAATCATTATGTCCTGCTTGTGAGCTTCCCTCAGGGTATTTGGCTTTCCTCTGTTGAAAGCAGAGTGCAGGGGATAGATAGATATTTGGTTTTATATGAAAAGATAAAGGCATTTGATGTCTAATACCAGAAAAGAAAAGAAAAGAAAAGGCAACACAAGTATGTGCAGACTGCTTTTTCTTGCCACTGAGCAACCTCTGGTATTTAGATCTTCTTGGGCCTTAAAGGAAGGGCAAAGGAAGGGCTGCCAACTCAGAGGCCTATGCATATGTGTGTGTGTCTAAAGCAATTGAAATGAAATGCAGTCCTATTCATAGATAAGAAAGAGAACTGTAAGATCCAAAGTTATGCTTGAATCAGAAGTAACTATATTGATTGATTGATTGATTGATTGGGAAGGATACTTTGTCAAAAGAAGATTCAACAAGCTGAGATACAACATTAGATTAATATAAATGAAATATTATTATTTCGTATTGTTGTATATTGCTTAATATGGTTTAAAAGGATATATGTAAATTTGGGATAGTACATACGTATGAAGCACCAATAAAAGCTAAAAAAAGAAAAGAAAGAAATGAAATGAAATTCAGTCCTATGTAGATTGACTTAGAATTGGTCCAGAGTTGTTGGACTGCAGTTCCCAGCATTCCTCACCGTTGGCTATGCTTGCTAGGTCTGCTGCAGGGAAGCTATAGTTCACCCACATCTGTAGGAACACACAGTTCTGAATTAGTCCAACTAAATAACGTCAGATTTGCTCCTAGGCAAGTGTGCACTGTGTTATATTCATTAACCTCTATCTCATTTGCCACCTTTGACAGGTGCCGAATACTGGCAAAGGTTTAGCAGAAGAGAATCATTTCTGTGGCCTGCCGCATGAAATATTAACTTTATTTCACTTGGGCCTTAAGATATAAATTGTCTTCTATTCACTTTATTCATAGCACAAGCCTATGCAGGTCTGTTTAGAAGTAAGTCCCGCTGCATTCAGTGCAACTTTCTCACAGCAAAATGAGTATAGCATTATTGCCTTAATGTTTCCCACAAATTCCATGCAACTATCTCAATTTTCCATGTGCTCCTCTCCAGTTAAGAAAGTACTTTGAGCCAGTGTCTCTAGGGAGAAGTGCAATTGCAGGCTGGATTTTGTTGGATTTACAGAAGATAAAAATATGGCTTTCAATAATTCATTCAGACTCGAGGCCAGCCTTTGGAATCACACATGAAAACAACCCACCTGAGTCAAAAGAACTGTTCAGCAAATTGACGATGTTCCATACCAGCAGTTGTAGGTCTCTAATGTAGGTTGCTAAGATGGCTATGGAGAGGGAGTGGGCTGCAGGAGCACAAACATTTAAAGCCATTTTAGTCAGCAGGAGCCACTAGCACTGAATTTGTAGCAGCAGCTATACTAGAAATGCAGGGAACACACATTAAAGAGGGCATCTAACAGGTAAGTCAACTGAAAGTTTCTTCATTACCAAGGAACATTAAAATAATGGCACTTTTCTTTTGAAGCAGGACACGGCATGTGTGACAGTGTTAAATTTCCTGAACTTTCAGAATCTCCCAGCAGCTACATGGACAAAAGGAGGAGATGCCAGCCTGAAAGATATACCCCTCTATACCATCTGAACTGAGAACAAAAACAGCAAAATACCAGCCTATGACTGCCATCTAATTCCCCTCCCCTCCTGTATGGTTTTTAACATCTTGCCTGATGAAGAAGCCAGTGGACCTTTGAAAGCTTGCAACATGTATATTGTGCATTTTGGTTGGCCCAATAAAGATATCACTGTTTAGTAGATTGTTGATGTTATTGGATTTGCTATAGGACCAACATGGCTACCTACCCCTGGAAACTTTTCTGGATAAGACTTGTTCAGAGGAGGTTTACTATTGCTCTTCTTTAAAGCTGAGAGAGTGTGACTTGCTCAACATTACCCTATGTATTTTCATGATTTCGAGGCAATTCAGTTGTAGTATCCTAGAATCCTAGGAGATTATCACATGCCTTTTTTCACCCGATCCGGGCATGGGCTGGGCACATACCTAAATGGGTGAAAACAGATCTTATCACATGCCTCTTGTGCTCAACTCAGCCACATTGTGAACCTGATCCAGACTCCTGGTGTACTTTTCTGGCAAATGGGAAAGCATCATTCTTCAAGGAGTCCACCAGGAGTCTGGATCGGATACACGATGCAACTGAGTTGGGCACGAAGGCATGCAATAAGATCTGTTTTCACCCGTTTAAGCATGTGCCCAGCCTGTGCCTGGATCAGGTGAAAAAAGATGTGCGATAATCTCCATAATCTAATAATATAATAATAATAAAATTTTATTTATAGCCCGCCCCTCTGCGCGGCAATTGGGGCGGGTTACAGCATATTAAAACAAACAGAAAGCATCTAACAGTCCAGTATGGATATTTCTTCTTTCATTCTAATTGTAGGGTTGGTCCTGGTGTTTGAGCAAATGTGGCTGGATGGAAAGTACTGAGCAACATCCAGTGGCAGCTGGTGGCTGTCCTATTTGCATGGCAGTGCGCTATACAAGCTTTTGGTCCAGACTTTAAAGGGTCTATCCAAGGGGCTGAATCCATTTAGGGTATAGAATTCACCACCTTGGGTGGCTCCTTTACATTTTCAGTTACATTCCAGAGCAGATTCAACCCTTCCACCTGGCATGAGAACCACTAGCTGCTGTGGGTGACAGCTAACCTCAGCAACAGTGTCACACACTAGTATGCCCAGGTTGACAAAGGACAACACCCCCAAACTTCCATAAGATGTTGGATAACAGTTGTAACTGTGCAGTTGGGGAGGGACACATCTTTTGCCCTCCAAACCTCTGGGATAACTACGTTGGGGGCTCTGCCTTCATCCTATAGCAGGAGTGGAGGATAATTCCTTCTGATCCCTCCATGGGCAATACTTTCCCAGGGTGCAGCAAAATACATCTTTTGTATTTTGTCTTTTGCCCCTTCCATTTGCCATTTTGGCCAAGATATGAAGCAAGGGGGAGATACTTGAGGTTTGGATTCTGCTGGGCTGCAGGAAGATTTGTGTGTGTGTGTGTCTGTGTGTGTGCTTTTTCGTGGTGTAGTTGTTTGAGCATTGTACTATGACTGGAGAGCAGGGTTCAAATTTCCATTTGGCCATGGAAACTCACTGGCTGACCTTCAAGTCCCATTCTGTCAGCCTCAGCAGAAGGTGATGGCAACCCCCCTCTGACCAAATCTTATCAAGAAAACTCCATGATAGGTTTGCCTTAGGGTCACCATAAGTCAGAAATGACTTGAAGTCATGCCACAATGAAATTTGGGGAAATATTTGCCTGAAAACCACACTCAAAACATGTAAAAAATTGGAGGCATTCAAGGGGCCTTTGGGACTTGTAGAGGGGGAAGCTTTAGGGATCACAAAATAAGGTGAGTCTGTGGGATGAGGCAGACTTTCCCCACACATGTCCTATAGGATCTTGACCTAACATTGCTAACTGGGTGGAGGAGATCAATTGGATGCCAGCCTTTTGTCAGAAAATGTGTGGGGTTTATTTAATGTAATTGAATTAAAAGAAAATCCCTTATCTTGTGCTATTTTCCCCTCAGAGTAGAAATACTTTATAGAATGCAGAATCCATAACCTTGGAGCCTTAGCCTGAAAATCTCAGGGCCTTCTAAAACTAATTACTTAGAGACATGCTTCAAATACCACAAATATCTGTGAATAAACATACAGAAAACCAAATCTGTGTCTCTGCTCAGGGGAATCAAGAGAGAAATGCATTATCCATGACATGCCCCATTTAAAGTTGTTCATTTCAGGCTATCTTACCTATTTCCTTCTCTTGGTCTCCACCCCTCACAATAAGAAAGCAGGCTATTTATTTGTAATGATCCGTTTTCCAATACCTACTCCCTACAACAAGTATCCCGGTTGCAGCACAAACCTGTACATGTTCCAGTGGCCATAGGTTGATAGTTCAAGCCACACATTATTCATTGCCATTGTGATATTTATTTCATGGTCCTTTACACTTGAAGAGTTTTTTTGTACTGGGTTGCTTTCTGGAATAACAAAACTATCTTTAGCTGTGCTGAATAATTCATCCCCCTTTTTTTGGATTCATGGTGAGGCCAAAGCGGTTTCCACATGTTTAGAGAGCTGTAGCCGATGCAAGACTTTGGCTGGGATTAGAATGACACTCGTAAATCATCCCTGTTAAGTGATATCCTATTATGGACCTTCTCTAAGAAGATTCTGTCTGCAATGTTAATTTGCTTGATGATTGCCAACTGGAGTTTTATTTCAATGACCATCTGTAGGAGACCAGCCTCTCTCAAGCCCAGAGGAAAAGGGTGCCTTTTTAAAAATGAAACTGCTGGCTGTGAGCTGACAGTTTTCTCAGACAAGTTGAAAAAGATTGCTCTTTTAGCCTTGCGCAAGAGAAGAAAAATCTTTACAAGTTGTTTGCAAGAGAAAAAGCTCAATTAATGACAGGGCCCCTTTAAGGCGTTCACATCTCTGTGTTTTGTTTTGCTCTTAGTTCTTTGTAAAATCTCTGGTTTGAATCTGAGAGACATCCTCGCAGCAAAAGAAATTGGCCCAAAGCAGGCCTGTACAGTTTATGACCCACCACTAGCCAACTATGGTGCTTCTCACCCACGGCTTGGATGCCACTTATTAGAAATAGCTTATTATCTGTAGTGAACCCCTTTCTTCCAAAATGTGCAGTTTGTAGTTAATCCCCTTCTTCCAAAATGGAAGATTTTGAAATACCTAACCACCAAGAATTCACAAATGAAAAAAGGGACACGTGTGCACAGTCCAAGGATAATTCAAAGCAGTGGCATCACTATCAGGGTGATGTGATGTGACCTGTACCTGGTGACATCCCAGAAGGGGATGACACCTGTTCGGGCCCTCCCCACATGCCATGTCCCCACATTCTCTCCTGCATAGGTTCCCCCATGTGCCATCCCATCTTTTTCCTCATTAGGAGAAGGACAAAGCAGCATGGGGCAGAGCAAGCATGTGCCACTCCTGGAAGCCCCAGCCCTGGAAGCCCCACTCTGGATTAGGTCACACCTGGTATGGGGACACCACCGATTCAAAGGCTTCTCCTCTCTCTCTGCTTTTACTAGGGTGTGTTTATTCCCTTTGCTTACCTCAAGCAAAACTAGGAGAGGTTGCACCCACTCCTCTTCCCTTCCTCCTGCTGAGTTGACTGAATGCAAATTACTTTTGCACTTTGAACTCTCTTTGCAGGAATTGAAGTAAGCCAAATATAAAGTGGGAAAGTAGGACAGAGAGACAGGAACTGGGACATTTTAAAGGCAGCTTGGAAAGTAGAACAGCAGAGTATTAGCTAGAGTCAAACCAGGACAGTTGTGGGATATGAAGTACACACACTATACTATAATTATAACTTAACAAGGGGTACTTTCACTCATTTTGTAGTGCAACTATAGTTTTACTGTTAAAAGTCATGGGAGGGTGTCCTCACTAAATAGTGACAGAAAAATACCATATGTCTCAAGTACTGGTTTATGCTCTGTTGTACAGATTAAAACAACAGTGAGGTGTATCAGAGGAGAGTGTGTTTTGTACCACAGGCCAGCAACTTGTAGCATTCAGATTTTTTTTTCAAATTAAGCATTTAGTTACTTTTAATAAATGGGAAATACAGTATTAACTACTAGTGAGTGTTCCTTGGGACTATTACTGAGTCTTATCACATTACAAACATAAGCCAAGAGAGAGTGGCAGAGAAGCATCTGTTACCCAAAATGCTCGGGGTATAGGGAGGACACCCCAAAACCAATATATTTATATTTAGGAGAATTTGTACTTAGCTCAAAATGGAATTTCTAATGCAATTGGGGCAACTGTGACCTTCGGGATCAAGCCCAATGTTTACGGGGTCCGTAATCACACACAGTTCCAAAGGCAGGGTTCCAAATAAGAAGTATAACTTTATTAAGGGGAATAAGCAACACACACACACACATAACCCACCCACCCCTATCCCCAAGAAGCTAGGGAAATCTGAACAGAGGTAAGGCTTCACTAATGATGATACATTACCAGCCATGGGTCAAATTAATGGGATCTGGAATGGAAGACTCAACAGCTGCCACAGCAAGGAAGAGTAACTGTCCTATCAAGGGGCAGAGCTTGGGCAAAACTGACAAAAGTGTCTGTTTGCAAGTCAAACTAATCCAAAGAAGTGCTTTTTCCACCCAATATTTATATCCTGAAAATAGCTAGAGGGTACCATCCTGGACGATGAATGGATTGGGATGAATCACAGAATCATAGAATCATATAGTTGGAAGAGACCACAAGGGCCATCCAGTCCAACCCCCTGGGTGGTTTGAGATTGGTTTTTCAAATGGGGAAGAAAGGAGCAAAACCGAATTGAATGGGAGGGTGATAGGTGCACATTCCACAGACAAAAGGGGATTAGCACACAGGACCACTGATGTACTGTTAATTTTACGGCTCTGAACCCCAACTTCTTTGTCCTGGGTCCCCCTTATCTGCTACTAGATGTGTCACTTCTATTTGAATCCAATCTAGTGGTTCCTCAGGCAACTCCTATTGCTAGCTTCTACATGCAGGAATTTAGGTTGGCAATGCCTACATTAGGGAATAGGCAACAGGGTCATGGAAGGGTCACCCAGCCTTTTGTAATTTACTGCAATTTTGACATAAAATGTGATAGGTAAATCAGGGACCCAAAATTTTAGGGTAACACATCTTTCTCCTTGCTTCTCTGCATGACATCTGTAGCACTTCTGTGGAGAGCCAAGAGGAGCTGGTTTTAAAAGCATCCCTTATTGCCAAAGAGATTTTTCCAGCATAATACAATCTCATGCAGAGAAGCAAGCAGAAACATGATTCTCTGCCATTCCTTCTCGGCTTACTTTTATAGTGTGATAAGGCTCTAGGTGATTCCAACAAATAATGTTCCAGTCTTGGCTCTTAGAAGCCTCTTGCTTTTGCCCCCTGTGTGGGACAGACTGCCAATGCAATGAGTCCTGCAAAAAGCACAATCCATAGTTGGTAATGACAAGGATGGTCCTGCCAGCAAACAGTGTGGTCAGCTTTTGTGGTAACAGTGTGGTATGTGAGCAAATTGTTGTTGTTGTTTAAAGTATGCTCACACTTGGTTGTTGCTATGTGCCTCCAAGTCATATTTTAAAGTTTGTTGTTGTTGTTATGTACCTCCAAGTCATTACTTAACTGCAAAAAATCTCAAACCAGTCCACAGAATTAAAACATAAATTAAAATCAAGCCCAGAAGCATGAAAACCAAACATACAAACACATCAAAACATAGGACTAAAGAAGCAGCACTAATATTGGGGGGCATCTATCTGTGCAGAAAGAGTGTGTTCTTAATTTGCTTTGAAAATACTTTTAATTTTTACTGCTGCTAATGGAATTTAAATTTTACTGTATCAGTCCCCACATGGCCAAGAAGGAGAGTGGCCTCTGGCTGAGTTGAGACACACACCCCCCCGGAACAACCGAACAACAACATCTCAGACAAAATATAGGTCTGTGACTCTAACATTGTCACATTTCTTCTGTTTGATTTTTAAAAACATCTTTTGCCAGATGAAGAATCCAGTGGAGCTTTGAAAGTTTGCATGAAATATTTTGTGCTTTTTAGTTGGTCAAAAAAGGTTCCAAGCTTTTGTATTCGTTCTTAAGGTTGTATAACAGTTATTTGGTGTCTCCCAAACAACAAGATATTTATAAAGGACTATCTTCCACTATCTCCTAAACTGTCTTCTGTACAGATCCCCAAGGTACTTGCACATATCTCTGGTTTGAAGTCTTCATTCTTTGACAAATAGACTGGCCTCCCCTCCTATCTGTCATGCATATTGTTTGGACATAGAAACACTTTTATTAATATGCAGATTGCAATATTTTCTCCTGGTGTTAGAGAATTAAAAGCCAGGAACTAAAAAAGCAGAAAGAAACTTAAGTAACATGGTCTGTTCACTTGTACCTTCAAGTCAGCTGTCAACTTATGGCAACTTCATGAATTTCATAGGATATTATCTATGTATAAATATAGAAGCAAGAGTACCTTATGTGATAGTAAGGGAAGCTTTGTTTGTAAATTTATGATAAGGTAGTCTGAATATTTACATGTAGTGTGTACTTTATGTCCTACATTTCTTGCATTAAACTGTGATGATCTTTGGCTATAAACAATAAAACTACTACATACGCATATAATATTCATGCTGACTTCAGTATTGCCTCTCTATGAATTAAACTTGCTTTTTCTTTTTTTTAGCTGAAAATACTGAATTATTTCCACTTCTGATGATTTCCTGCACAGTCTTGCACAAGTCTGGTTATTTTCCAGTCCCAAACTGGCTTTTCCGTCTCTGCACCATTTTTACAGCTTTTCACAGCCAAAGTTACAGTTAGTAATATTGGAAGAGATGCAGAGATGTTTGTAAGCACCTTTAGCATGTTGTGTTTTAATTTTAATTTTTTTTTAAAAAGTAAGCTCACTTAAGTTTATCAAAGAAATCACCAGAGAGAAAGGATTACATTTAAAAGCAATGTAATAATCTCCTAAGTCTACTTCCTCAGATGCATTCAGTGATGCTGCCAACTTTTTTCTTTCACTTTTAGTCTCAAAGGTGCTACAAGATCTCTCTCCATACTGATTCAACAGACTAACACAGCTATATCTTTTAATTATTACAGTTTATTATTGATTTAGCAGATAACTCATTTTTGGCCTGCTATGGAACCCAAAGTGGGTCAAATTCAAATTAAAAATAAAGCACAGGTAAAAGCCCTTTTGATTTGTTAAAATGTCCATTAAAATGCTAAATTACAATTTTAAGAACATTAAAACAATAACAACAATAACAACAAGCACAACACACCCCACTGAAAAATCTTTCTGCCATAATAAGTTATGAGCTTAAGGAAATTTAAAGAGGAAAACAAATGGCACATTGGTTAGTCTATAATGGAAAGGAATAGGGCAGCCTCTGTGTATATACAGCCCTGGCCTAGGGGCTTTTATTGTGGCCACTGAAGCCTGCTAGAGACTCTAGCTAGCTCCCAGACCCTCAATAAATTTTTAAAAGAGTGACCACAAAAATTGCCACAATCTTTTTTTTTTAAACCCACCCAAATCATTGCAAAATTGTGACTGTTTGAGTCACACTATTGCCTTGACTTCCCCAAACTGTGGGACTTGGTCAGATTTTTGCAGATGCTTGGAATCACATCTGGTTATGCTGGGAATAGCCATATGGCACATGGGGTTTCCCACTCCTGGTCTATAAGCTACCACAAGATCCCTTATTTATTTTACAGAAGGAAAGTGTTCCATTCCTGTATCCTGCACCACTCCCCAGCCATCCACCTGCCCCTGGAAACCCCCTGAACAGGGTGGGAAGGAATATGGGGGAACCAAAGGAAGAAGGGATAGAAAAATTTCCTTCTGTGAAATCCCTTAAATTAACTTACAATGCACTTGAGGGTGATTTCTTAGCAATCTTTGCTATACCTGAAAGACCCTCTGAGCATCAAGAGTGCCTTCCTGCTCCAGTTTAATTTTGAATATATGTGAGACTAGTTGTTTGAATTGAAATGTTGTTCACTGTATTATGGGCAATGGTAGGAAGGGATTACACACTTGACAGTGCTAATCAAAAGCAATGCAATACAGTCGCCCCTCCGTTTTCATAGACTTGAAGTCTGCAGTCTTGATTATTTATGTAGGGGCAAGCTCCATTAAACTAAATGGCATGCATGCCCATGACACGCACGCAGGGCCACATGCAGGAGCACGCAGCCATTCAAGCCAATGAGGCTTGATTATTAGCGAGTTTCTGTTTTTGCGGGGGTGGATAGGTTCCGGAATGGATCCCCCAAGAAAATGGAGGGGCTACTGTACACTGAAAACAAGATTGTAATTTAATGGTAGCAATTTTGTTCACCGTAGAAAGAAAAGACATTTTTGTTCCCACTTGCATTTGTTTACCACCATTGTTCCCAGCAGCTGAGAGCTCACTTCCTACTTTCTCCTAGCAAGCAGTGTGACACAACTACAAACTTCTATGTGGGTAGCTTCCAAAGGGAACTTCATACCACCATATTTGTTGCACAGTGCCTGTTCTTTTCAAGTGACAAGGTGTTCTTCCTTCCTGACTTTATTTCTCAGAATTGCACTTTGCTGGCTGAAGAAACAAAGCTGCCTAAAAATCCAGACTCAGGTGATGTTAACAAAATATGCAACCCTGTGTGGGAAAGTGGCCTAGATGGCTCTGTCTCAGTTAAAATGGTTGCCCTGGATTTATGGTGGTGCACATAAAAGATGAATACCATCTTACCTTGTACAAGGCATTTCTGATTCTGAGCCTATCAGCATAGTTAATGCTCTTTGTGAACTTGTACTGCTGGTGATCATTCTTGCATTCTCCATGCAATCCAGTTCTCACCTGAGGCAATCACAGCCTGAAAATTGCACACACTGTGCTTGGTGGAGGACAGGGTGAGTCCTGGACCATGAAAGAGGAATATTCCAGCAAAAGAACAGCCCATGGTGTTCAAAGCTGCTAGTAGTTTTAATGAAGACATTGAGAGCAGCATTTTAGAAATGACTCTAGAAATGGTCATAATTTGATCAATAACAAGTTCTTAACATGGGTGTGTTCACCTAAGGCTTATTTTTCAACTCTCCTGTACTGCTATTTACTGGAATACTTTTCATGTGAATGCAAGGTGGTGTTTATTGATCTACTATTTCCACTTGTCTCTTTGTATAGGGGAGATCTCTGAAGTGTAACTTGTATGAGGCATTCTGTTCTGTAGTTCAGTGACAATCAAGAACCCTGTAAAAGATAGGGGTGTCCATAGAGATCTGTGTCTACACAATTTTAGTCATGCTGATTCTGTTCATCAATAAAATAGATCCATATTTCTGGACTGATTCCATTAATTTTTTGATATTCTCAATTGGCTCTTCAAGATTGATTGCCAAGTCATCAGCATAGGCTTTTACTTTATAACTATGACCTTTAACTTGAGCTCCTGGAATTGTCTTATCTTTCCTTATTTGGTCAATTAGAATTTCTAATGTCAAAATGAATAATAATAGGGATAGTGGACACCCTTGTCTGGTCCCCTTCATTATTGGACAGTTCTTAGTTTTTTCTCCATTTATTATTATTTGTGCTGATTGATTTTTATATATGGCCTGTATCCAGTTTATAAATATATTGCCAAAATCCATCACTTTCATTGTTTCTATCATAAAGTCCCAATTAACTTCATCAAAGGCTTTCTCAGCATCAAGACAAATTAAAGCTGTTTTTCCCTAGAATTTTCTCATAATATTCTATTAAATTTATCATTATTGTTATTTTTTGTTTCATATGTCTTTGAGGTAAAAAGCCACATTGATCTTTTTGAACACTATCTTGAAGTACAATCCTTAGTCTTTTGGCTCGTATTGCGGCAAATAATTTGTAATCCAGATTTATCAAAGAGATTGGTCTATAATTCTGAGGAAAAGACAAATCTTTGTTTGTCTTTGGTATGAGAGTAATATTTGCTTTTGACCAGGAATCTGGTATACCTTTTTGTTGGATCTCATTAAACAATGAATATAGTGGAAGACTCAGGGCCTAAGCAGACTGCCAGAAATCATGCACATTAAATTGTGGCACTGCCCTGGCTCAGTGCTAGGGAATCATGGGAACTGTAATTTATTGTGGCACCAGAGCTCTCTGACAGAGAAGGTTCAGTGTCTCACAAAAAATTACAATTCCCATGATTCCCTAGCACTGAGCCAGGGCAGTGCCTCAATTTTATGTGCACTATTTCTGGCAGTCTGCTTAGGCCCTCAGTTCGTCCTGTAAGGTCTTATAATATATTGCAGAAAATCCATCCAGCCCAGGAGCTTTACCTGATTTCATTTCATGTATGCCTTCGATGATCTCCATCATCGTAATATTGGAGTTAAGTGTCTTTTTCACCAAATTAGGCTTCTATCCTGGCATGAACACACATACTACAGTTCACAGAACATAAGAGTGTAGATTTGACTTTGTCACATATCTGTCACATAAAAAAAAGGATCATTGAGCATATGCATTTGTAACCATATGCTAAGAAATTTCCGTATTAGGCTGCAGTCCTAACCTTGCTTGCCATGGTTGATTGCCACACTTCTGACTAAATATGATGAAGGCACAAACTCTTTTAAATTTAACATTCTCAAAAATTAAGAAAGAAAATTTATGGTCGTCCAGATAGTGTTAGACTGCATTTCCCCTCAACACTAAGCAGCTTAACAAGTGGTGAGGAATAATGGGAACTGCAATCCAACAACCTCTGGTGGCTCTCAAGTTACTGTTTAATACAATTGTTTAATTACAATGCTAATTCCTTCTTCTGAAATATAGCCTACAGCACCTGGTATGCTGGTCTCCCATGAAAGTACTAACTAGGCTAACCCTGCTTAAGCTTCCAAGATCAGATGGGATCTGGTACCAGACTTTCAATATCAGGTTTTAGCAGTGTATCTACAATAAACAATGCAATAAAACCTGAATTGGGAAAGAGCAGTGTGTGCTTGCTTAGATGAGGAAATGTAAAAAGCATCTGCTTCTAGAATCTCTTACTGAGCATGTGTGAAGAGCAAAACAAAAAGGAAAGGGGACAGCAAATAAGTGACCTCCAGCATGATAAAAAAAATAGATATGTAAGTTTGACCACTAAAATGGTAATCATTACAAAAGTGAAGACTGGTGAAAGAGGACCCAAACAATTACCACCCAGTCAGCCTGTCATCAACACCAGGGAAGATTCTAGAGCAGTCTGCAAGCACTTAGGACATTATCACACGGGGGCAAATCTGCTGGTTAATCCACAC
>CM034701.1:66870862-66881559 GCA_020142125.1 Phrynosoma platyrhinos | reverse complement strand
CAAGGTGGGTAAAGTTATGAAGCAGGAAAAACACACAACCTAGGAGAAGCTGCAGCAGTTTGCTTTTTCCCATCAACAGGGAAGGACAAGATTCTGCCCCCTCCTCTCCTGTCCCCTCCCCACTGAGTAAACTGAGGGCAAACTACTTCTGTACTCTGAATTCAGTTTGAAATAACTGAAATAAGCTGAGGATGAAGAAGGAAAGTGGGAGAAGAGGAGAGAAAACAGCTGAAAGAGTGGAATGACTGAGGATTAATTGGGGCAGTCCCTACCAAATCAGGACAGTTGGAAGTTATGCTATTTTCCTTCAGCCTGATCTACCTTACAAGTTTTTGGTAAGAAAAAAAGTGGGGTAGAGGAGAGCCATGAATGCAACTTTGAGTCCATTGGAAGAAAAGTGTGATATAAATATAATCTAAAAATAATATAATCAGTATTGTGTCTGCTCTGGGCAAGGCAAAACAATCTGTCCAGGAGAACAGTGAAGGAGTTGGCTTTTGTGTAATAGGAAGGAAGTCTAGGGATGAATGCACAGCAAAGCCAATTTAGTACCACACAGTCTTGAAAGAATTATTTACA
This sequence comes from Phrynosoma platyrhinos, assembly GCA_020142125.1. Taxonomy (NCBI): domain Eukaryota; kingdom Metazoa; phylum Chordata; class Lepidosauria; order Squamata; family Phrynosomatidae; genus Phrynosoma; species Phrynosoma platyrhinos. Next base: position 66,880,980 of record CM034701.1, on the reverse strand, counting down.
GCTGGATTGAGAGAAAAAAGTGTTATTTAGAGTCAGATACATCCAGATGTGTTCATTATTTATTATTATTAAGTTTACTTCTAAAGCGCTGTCAATCATCTAAGGATTCTGGTGAGCAGTTTGAGAAAGTCTTGAATATTCAAGGGATGTGCCCCTATTCAGCCACAGGAACTTAGGATGGTTTCCTAATCCTTGGTGTTACAGTTGGAACAGGGAAGGCTTCTCACTAATGCTTCATGGCTTTCACTGACTTCCAATCTCTTTCCAGGCTCAATTGAAACAATTAGTCTTGCGTTTAAGACCCTTTGTGACTTGGGAAGATGGTCCATATGGATTTGCATAAAATTTGCATGCAATATTTTTTATGTAGAACTGTGTGTGAAAACCTTCAAGCTGCCTGTTGCCTTTTGGCTACCCCATGAATTTCATAGTTTCCTTAGACAAGGCATACTCAGAGGTAGTTTGCCATTGCCTCCTTCTGAACTGTAGCCTCCGTTCTTGCTTAAGAAAACCCTATGAAATGAACGGGGTTGCCATAAATCAACAGGCGACTTTAAGGCAAATACACACAGCCACCTCTGGTATTCCTTGGTGGCTCCCCATCCAAGTACTAACCAGGACTGATTCTGCTTAGCTTCCAAGATCAGACAGGATACAGTGTCTTCAGAGTATTTAGGCCTTGACTTTATGTAGAACTGTAGATTTAGAAATAATCACTGTAATTTGTGTGTGTGTGTGTATATATATATATATATATATATATATATAAAACACATACGCATACACCACATATATATGTATTTACACACTGTTCAGCATATACACCAATACAAATACATCTGCTCTACTTGTGACTGAGTAACAAGATTGTGGCCTTGATCTTCAAAACAGACTTGGAATGGACAGGTCTTCAAAAAGAGGACATCTTAAAATAGAAGAATGTTTTCTAAGATTTGAAACAGCCATGGTTCCTGGCCCCTGTCTCTTAGACTGAGAGATCAAGGGTCCTTCCCATTTATCAGCTAATATGGATTCTGTCTGGGGTATCATTATGAGCTTCTGGTCACCTGAGTGCCCAGTTCACATGGTGGTTAGACCAAACATTCAGAGTTAACATCAACACTCCACAGAAGGATTCTTAAGTATTGGAATCTTAGGGATTCCATGGGAAATGAGCAGACTCTTGATTACTCTTTAGGCTATTTATTTTATGCATTTATATACAGTACAAACATATATTTCCTTTAGGGAGAAACACAAACAATGTCTGGTTATTGAGTTTTCACTGTTGGAATATGGACAAGATCTAGAACTTTGGTCATTATAGGGTTAATGGTGAGCTGCTAAGATAGAAATGACCATCAGATGTATGCATTCTCTTAATCAGCTGCTGAGCTTTCATAAGGCTAGCTTTCATGGCACAGTGATTAAATGCCAGTACTGCAGCCACAAGGTTGTGAGTTCAATCTCAGAGGTTCCAAGATTGACTGAGCCTTCCAGTCTTTTGTAGGTCAATGAAATGAATACCCAGCTTGTTGAGGCAATTAGCTTACAGATTGTAAACTGCTTAGACTGCTGAGTTCACTGATAATCGGTATAGAAATGTACATGCTGTTGCTGTTGCTATTCGTGATTCCCCCTCTCTCTTAGCCTTTTTTTCTTTTTGCACTATATTTTGTGTTACCCTCCTTCAATGTAGTTTATATTGTTTTATATTTGCTATTTTGTATCATTTTGGTTGCCATTGTTGCTCTTGTTCATTTTGTATCTTTTGGTTTTGACTACTTTTGTTATATGCATTGCTTATTACTTTTCAACAGAAATAAAGATTATTTATATTACCTTTTGCTTTCTTGGCTTTTCAATTTTATTGTTTCAATGTTCATTAATTACATTACATTGCATGTACGGCAGTGCATTTATGAAATATGTCCTATATTCCAGTCAAAGGAACCAGGTGAGAGGCATTGAGAAGTTAATTCAGGACAGGTCAGTCACAGGGTATCCAGCAGGGGATAAAGGGAGAAGCAATAGAGTGGTTTCAGCTGGTCCAGAAGTCATTCAACAAGTCAGTAGTCCCAATAAACAAAGCCAACAAGAAGTTTAACAAAGTTGTAAAGCAGAGCAAGTCCAAGGTCAAAAACATGAACACCAGAAAGTACTGGTAATCACCAAGAAAGGAGGGCTAAAAGCAAAAAGCTGTCAGGGAGATTTTTTCAAGACTCCAGGTGCATCTCTTACTTAATAACCTCTGGGAGCAGCACAATCTTTCTTTGTCTCGTCTTTGCTTGATGAATGATAGCAATCGATCTTCAGCATCTGCAGCCTCTTGCTGGAGGGCATATCCCCCCTTTGTCTCAACCTCCAGTTCCTTGGACTCAGATAGACCATCATTATCAGGACTTGTAGATTCATGGCAATCTGCCTCCTCTTCACTATTGGAATTGTCTGACTCCAGTGGGTGTACTATGACAAAGTACTTGTGAAAACCATGCTTTCATTTTGTGCTTTCCCCACCCCTGCCAGTTTTTGGAATGGACAGAAGAGGACATGCCAATATAAAAAGGGAGAGTGATGCAATTGAATAGCCCATCACTCTTATTACCACTGTAGATTTCAATCCCAGATGAGCACACTCCAGAATGCAGAGGGCCATATGCCATGATTTTTTGTTTTAGAGGGCTACTAAAATTCATGTGTCATAACTTTCAGCAGCTGTTTTAACATAAATTTTAGGATGCCCCTCTGAACAGCTTGCAATAGTCTAATATGCTCCCAATGAGTGGGCCAAAATGTTTTTGGCTCAAGAGAGTGGGGGGGGGCAGTGGGTTCCTGGAGGATCCTAAGGACTGAATGGGACCCCCTGAAAGGTCACCATGATCTCCATTCTTGCTATAGATGCACATCCTCATCCATATCCTTAAGATTAGTGATGTCAACTGTGATATTCTGAAAGCTGTTTTCCAAGCCCTTTCCTCATGCTCATATAAACAGAGGCATCGGTGCATCACTGTACCTGGAGTAGAGCATTTACCTCAAAAGCTAAAATGTCTATAAAGCACACAAGACTTTAATGTATGTTTTTTTAAAAAAATAGAATGTTATTTTAATTCTCAGTAGAGTGGCAGTGATGTTTAAAATATAATGAACATATGGTGAAGCACTCAACAGTGTGCTTTCAGAATCCTTTTTTCCCATTTAAAAATAAAGTTTAAATTTGGCAATATAAAACATAGAGTTGAGTTATACAGTATTTAAAACAAAAACCATAAATAAAATTAACCTGACGCTAATTTCATCCTAAGATAGAGAAAACATTGTTGGAATTTTTGCTCTCATTCAAAATCTAAAAGCTAATCAACAGTTTTCATCACTTGAGTAAATTATATGCAGCTTTTTGCAAAATGTAATAATTAACCTTATATGGAATCAATATAATCTCTTCTGGTGAAAAGTGGTTATTTATAACAGCCTACCCAAACCTGTTCCTTCCATATATGTTGGACTGTGAATTTCATCTTGCATCATGGCTTTGGATAGCAGGAAATGTAGCAGAAGACGTACGGAAGATGCTAGTTTGCCAGTCTTGGATGGGGATTTGGGGAACTATAGAACTGTAATGTTGGGAGGAACACCAATAGACATCAAATCCAACTGCCTAAAAGTGCAAGAATTCATAGCTAAAACATCCTTGTTTTAAAAATCCAAGTAAGGAGAGCCCATCACTCCACCATCAAACTGTTCTTACTCTCAGGAAATTCTTCCTGATGTTTAGTTGGAATCTCCTTTCTTGTCATTTGAATTCATTGGCAGTGATCCTGTTCTCAGGAGCAGCAGAACACAAACTCAGTCCATCTTCCACATGACAACACTTCAGATATTTGAAAAATACTATTATATCACCTCGTAATCTTCTCTCCTCCAGGCTAAACATGCTCAACTCCCTCAACTGAATCTTATAGGTTGACAGACCCTTTACCATCTTGGTTGTTGTTATCTGGACATGTTCCAGTTTAACAATATTCTTCTTAAACCTTGGAGCCTAGAGTTGGTGAAAGTATTGCAGATGAGGTCTTACCAAAGCAGAATAGATATGCCATTATGATTTGGACACATCAACCTATGGTCCACTAAGATTCCTAGATCCTTTTTAAATATATGTTTGCCAAGCAGGTATCTCCCCATCCTATACTGATGCAACTAATTTCCCCAACCTAATATAGTACTTTGCCAAAGTCATTTGAAAAGGATGTTAAACAACATCCCAGAATGTTAAACAACATTTGACCTAGGATAAAACCCCAAGGCACACCATTTGTCATTTCTCTTGGATGATTGGTTGGTACTCATTGGATTCCATCTGTCAACCAGCTACAAAAAGGTAAGGTGGTTTGGTTCTTCATTAGACTTGTAGTCCAAAACATGTAGGAAATACCAGGCTACACTTTGGACATGGATAAAGATCCTTCTCAGGGTCCCCCCCCCCCAGTGATCATTTCACAATGAAATGAACTGAGTGAAAGATTGAACCAAACAGAATCCATTTCACTCAGATTTCATTAGTTACAAAACATTGCCATGAATAACAAATTTGAGCTTATTTTCATTGTCCTATTTGTACTTGTTTCTCAATAATTTAGGAAATCGGGAGGTGGCATTATTTTCCCCTAGTGGCAGAACTAATTTAGCACCTGGCTTCCCACCTGGCCCAGAACACGTGAATTCTAAACTTTTCACACAGTTGTCCTGTCACTATTCTATGCAAATATAAGGATGGAAAAGTGATTATAAACATGGAAAATGAATATTCTCTGGATTTTAATAACAGAACTTTGGGATGGAAATAATTAAATGATGCTGACACCTGCTCATTTTCTGTCATGGACATTATATTTCCAATAATAATTTAGGAGATATCTTTATAAAGGTGTTTAATCAAGCACATGATCAAGACAGATGGTTAGGAGTCATCAGAGACTACAAATAACTTACAATGTAAAGCTAGTCATAGGACTAATAGCATGAATTAATTGAAAGTTGAGACAATATTGGCTCAGTGGAACAGGTGGATTCACTTCTGTCGATAGTGGGATGCTGTCACTTTTTGGCCTCTGGGGTGTAGGGGAAGCTTTGCTGCAAACTTCAACCATCCCACTTCTTTCTATGTGGGTGTATTGAAATACACTACAGTATTGTGCATATATACACAATTCACACTGTTGTTGAGTGATGGCATAATCTTAAGAATCAGGAAAGGGAGTTCTGAGCCAAAAAGTTGAACAGAAAAGGAAAACTCTGTACCAAAACAGTTGTTCTTAAAAGTGTTTATTGGACCCACCACTTTTAATAAAGCTATCAACTGGATGATCAAATCCTTATACAATCAATGTCCTCCATAGCATTTTGGAGTAGTGAATGATGATCTGTGGATCCTTCATATTAAATATTTGGGAATGTTCTTAGTATAACAGTTCTTGTGCTAAACCATTTATAGAAAAGTGTGTAGCAACCAGTACTTCTCCCAAGCTTAGTGAGACCCACTAGAGGTAAGAATTGTGCAGCCACAGACCCAAGGATGCACAGTTACCTAGGGTAGGTAGGAACTGGAGCTGGTGCAGGATGGCATCCACAGTTGAAACCAACTGCATTAGAGGGCATGAAGATTAAGAAGTTGCAATTGAAAGCCCTTTAGAAACCCTTTGTCAGTGGCCAGTTGGCTGTTTTTTTGTTGTTGTGGAACTGGTCATTTTTTTGGCCAAATTCTGCACCCACATAATACCCACACAATCTGAATAAAATATAAAATAATAATTGGAAGAGATTCTAAAGATCAGATTAGGTATGATGCAATGCAAACTGCATGAATTACTATCCAACACATAACAGACAAAACCTAGGACACACGTGGCTAAGCAAAATGGTAGTATGATCAAGATGGAAAAAGTTATTAGAGAGGAAGCACAGACAAATTAGGAGAGGCTGCAGCAGTTTACTTTCTCCTGTGTCCACTGGGAATGGCAAAATACTGCCCCTCCTCTCCTTTCCCTCCTGCTGATTTGATTGAGTGCATACTACTTTTGCCACAGCAGTTTGCAGCAATTGAAATAAGATGATGACAAAGGGAGAAAGTAGGAGAAGAGATAAACTGGAAAATTTTAAAAGTATGTGTAAAAGTGGGACAGAAGAGGATCAATCAGGACTGTGTCTGCCAAATCAGAAGAATTGGAAAGTATGAAATTAATATGCACTTTTTATTATGAAAATAGCAGCTGCTGGGAAGCCGGACCAGCAGTAGTATCAATGAAGGCTTCCTTTGAAATGCAAATAACAACTTCTAAGAGATTATTTTTGTCCATATGTGGAAGATAAACTCTCACTCCCTAGAGGGCTGAGGCTGCTCAGTTTTCTCCATAGCTTCTATTTGAACTATTTATAAAAACTTCTAATCTGATTTTATTCATGTAATGAAGGTTAAGTTTGGCCCAAAAGCTATACTATATACACATGCCTGTGAATCATCTTCACTGAAATAAAGTTCTACTGAATATAGTTTACAATGGAGTAAACAGACATAAGATTGTGCTGTCATCTCCTGGATGCTTTTGTCCAAATAATAATAATAAATGGCAATACATACCATGGACTTCCTATTGCTCAGAAGTGAGGGATGATATAACACTAATGAACAAGGGGTTTTTGTTGGGTTTTTTTTTTTTAGTGCTGCCAATCATTTAAAACAAATCCTAGTTACTCACATGAATTACATAATTTTAGTCATTTAAACAACTAAGGGCCTTTGCAGACTGCCAGAAATAGTGCAAATTGAGTCCACTTTAACTGCCCTGACTCAGTGCTAGGGAATCATGGGAACTGTAATTTATTGTGGCAACAGAGCTCTCTGACAGAGAAGGCTCAATGTCTCAGAAAAAAAAATACAGTTCCCATGATTCCCTAGCACTGAGTCAGGGCAGTTAAAGTGGACTCAATTTGCACTATTTCTGGCAGTCTGCAAAGGCCCTAAATTTCTACATGGGAAAAAAATATTTCTGATGCGTACAATGTGCTTTCTTTTCCAATTATATTCTGTGCAAAAGAAAATGATATGTCTTTGAACAGTGTTCAACATTTGCATTTGCTTTAAGTTCTCGATTAAGCTGATAAAATGTTTTTCACAGTTAACACTGACTTTCTCTGTAGTTGCCATAAGAAGAACCACTTCTTTTGTGTTATCACAATATAGTGTACTTACTGGGAAAGTTGGGGGCATTCTCTAGATATGGAATTCCTCCCCTTCCTTCAGGCACATGATCTGTGCTACAAATCTTTCACATGGGTTAATGGAAAGAGAATTCCACTGGGAGAAACACCTTTGGAAAAATGCCTCAGGTAAATATACTAGCAATGCCCACACCTTTGATTTATATTTTTAAAAGTGTTTTTGCAGCTCTTCCCTTATGGATTTTCCTCTCATCATTGCTCATTCTTCCAGAAAAGAACAGTGTTGGTATTGACACAGGCATATGACTATGCATTGTAAGATTGTTACTCCAGGGTGATGGTCTTTCACTTTGCTGGATTTCAGCAAGCCTCTTGCTTTGAGTAGCACTTTAACCTTTTGAATGTCCTTCATGTTGTTCTTAGCCTCTCACCCACCCAGGCATGGTGGAGAATCCTCCTGTTCCTCTTTCAGTGACCCCATGATAATAATTCCAGCCTGTCATTGCCATCCCTAGACTTTTGGGATGAGTTGTTTCAGAACTTTCATAAGAGATCTTCCCACTTCGATCCCAGGAGGCATATCTGTGCTACCTACACAAGAAGACAATATTAGACATTTCAAATGTTGAGTACTCAAGAGTCCGCCTGTAACGGACAATAAAACTGGAGATCAACAAATAAGCAGAGGTCAAAATTCCTGCAAACCATAGCGCAACCATGTTCAACTTGTCATTTACTCTTTTTTTAATTTGCCTGGTTGTTGTTGTGTGCCTTCATGTCATTTCTGATTGACGGCGACCCTAAGACAAACCTATCATGAAGTTTTCTTGCCAAGATTTATTCAGAGGGGGTTTGCCTTTACCTTCCTCTAAGACTGAGAGAGTGTGATTTGCCCAAGGTCACCCAGTGGGTTTCTATGGCTAATCAGGGATTCAAGCCCTGGTGTCCCAGTGTCTAAGTCTAACACTAAAACCACTATATCACATTGGCTCTCTTGCCTGGAAGAATGGGGGAAATCAGAGAGGGAATTTGCCCCAAGCAAATGTCATGTTTGTGTTTGGTTTTCTCCCTCACTTGCAGAAAGATTTTGGCCACAAATAAATCAACTGATTGATCCACTGACTTAAAATTCTTTTTAGACCTTTTAATCAAATAATAAAGAATTTTAACACAAATGTTAAATTCTTATTTACAAAATACATTTAAAATACTTTAAAGGCTACTTTAATCTAAAGAGCAATACCAGAAATTCCATTGGGAACACTGATTTGCTTGTTTTTGGAACATCACAGTCAGAAAGAATATCGCATGGCTTAAAAAAAGATGGAACAATTTGGTGCCTGATCTTTCCACATTCATTTTAGAATGCATGAGACAATTTAAACAGAAATGTCAAAGAAATGGCTTTAGACATTCTTTAATCTCTTCTTTAATGATTTATTTGTTATTTGATGTTTGTTGATTGTTTAATGTTGTTTTAATCTGGTTGGTTTTATTTTTTGGTTGGTTTAATACTTTTTTAAGGGGGGAGGGTAAAGGGGTTTGATTGTACTTTGTATTTTTAACACTTGTCAGCTGCCCCGATTGTGCTCAGAGGGGCGGGATATAAATACATATTATTATTATTATTATTATTATTATTATTAGACTAGCACAATATGGAAAAGAAAGCCAAAAAAGAGGTGGGGTGGGAAGCAAGGGCTAAAAAACTGAATTTGGCTCTACTCTAAGCAGACTAGAAGATTTGTTGGTTAGCAGGTTCATTAGTTGTCCAGAAGGTGTCAAGTTTTCTTAGCCAACAGATATAAAGTTATATCTGTTCTTTATCTCTAACAAGGTCTTTTGTGGGATACAATTGCCTTGCTCACCCCATACCCCTACTTTGGGCAAGGGCTGAAAACCAAAGGCAGATGTGAGAAAGTTCTTTTTTAAAAAAATATATTGATTAAAACATTTAAAACACATAAAACACAAACATCACATATAAAAACTAACAAAAGAAAAAATACTTCTACAAACATAAATATGACTTTCCACTCCCAATCTCTGATTCAAGGGTGTTCTTTAATTATTAGTTCTTCCCATCCATTTCGAGTATATAGCATATCCCCTAAAGGGAAAGCAATATTACCCCCAACATGTATTATCACCATATAAACCTGATATATAACTGTTAACCTTCTAAACCTCATAGATATAATTTGTCCATAAATTATCTCCCTTAACAAGGGGAGGATTATCTAATAAAATATTGACATCCTCTCTGGAATATACTTTACTTGCTTAATTTTCCAGTCCTAGTCTCCAATAGTGTCCCCATTCTTGCTTTAGAAAGACAATAAAAGGTTTCCATGTATTCTCAAAGTCTTCCAGCAGTCTTTTCTGTATAAGATGGATCAATTTATCACTTTCCATTAGATCATATACTTTTATTATCCAATCTTTTATCTCCAGGATTCTTTTCTCTTTCCATTTAGGGCAGGGACCGGCAACCTTTTGGAGACCTGGGCCGGTCTCCCGTAGCCCAGGTCTCGGCTGGGCCAAGGGCGGGGGGGATGGCAGGACGCACGCGCGCACACCCTCCATTGACGCATGTGATGCCCGCACATGCTGCCGCTGTGTATGGCGTGGCGGCGGCCGCATGTACGGGGGTTGCGCGCATCGGTGGAGGGTGCGCGCGGGGACGCTTCCCTTGGCAGCGACCGACCTCCTGGAAGCCCGTCGCGACCAAAGGTCCCCGGACTTGTAGGCCCAGGCAGACCCCTGCCACCGCCGCACCACCTCTGCCTCCGCCGCCTCCACCTCCGCCGCCACCTCCACCTCCTCCTCCTCCGCCGCCGCTGCCACTGCCTCCGCCGCGGCCGGCATTTTGTTCACCAAAATGCTGGCCGTGACACGTT
>CM034701.1:66809475-66819996 GCA_020142125.1 Phrynosoma platyrhinos | reverse complement strand
TCACATGCTCTCAGCCTCAGGGGAAGGCAATGACAAACTTCCTCTGAAGAAATCTTGCTGAGAAAACTGTGATAGGGTTGCCATAAGTTGGAAATGACTTGAAGGCACACAACAACAATGACGGCAAGCCATGATCTTTCAACATGTGCTTCTCTCAAAACCAAAACAAGTTTCTCAAAACAACAGAACAACTGGGGTGCCATTGAGCAGAAGGTTCTCCTGGGTGTTGTTGAGTCACTGCCTTCTTGTTAACTCACAGCTCTTTCTGATTGCATGGATACTTGCTCAGGATTACTTTCCGATGAAGAGTGCCTGTAAGTGACCTTATCAGCAAATAACTGACAGCAAGCCAGAAGCAGGAGTTCTCCATGATGACACCCACCACTTGGAAAGCTCTCCTTGCTGGTACACAGGAAGCACCAACTTTGGCCATGTTTAGGTGCCTATTAAAATCTAATCTCTTCATCAGATCATTCCCAAATGAAGATGCTACCCATCTTAAGAACTGTTTTCAAAGTTCTAATTTTAAATGTTTTAATTCAGGGATGGGAAAAGTTTGACCTATGAGCTACACAAAGCCTTGAAGGACCCTAGTGTGGCACCACTGAGCCACCTATCAACTATAATAGCTCCTTGAGAAAAATCTCAACATAAACATGGCAGTAGGGCATTAAGTTACAAATGGCCACTTAAAATCTGGCTGAGAGCCCACATCATACGCTGCAATGCATAACTTTATAATGACAGAACTATGTTGCTGACACAATATGCAACATTAGAGAACTGTAATGCACAACAGGGCACTGTGCACCATGTCCCATTGTGCAATGGGGCTCCTGCCACATAACAGGGCACTGCAAAACATGGGGACATTTTTCATGCCAGGGGCAGGGAACCCATGGCTTTGCACTGCCTTTCGTTTTGGATTATTAATGAGCCTGGTTTTCTTGTGGCCCATTGTCTCCCTTCTTGCATGGTAAATGTGCAAGGACAGCACAGAAAAGTGCAATACTATTGTACATCATGACTCTTGCTCTATCTGTGCTGAAAAGTGCAGCGTTATTTCACATCATTACCATTACACTGAGAGCCAGTGTGGCATAGTGGTTTGAGTATTGGACTATGACTCTGGAGACCATGTGTCAAGTCAGGGTGAGGCACACTCTCTCAGCCTCAGAGGAAGGCAAAGGTAAACCCCCCCTCTGAAGAAATCTTGGCAAGAAAACCCATGATAGGAAACAACTTGAAGGCATACAACACATGCACATACACCATTACACTGCTTGCTCTGCTTGTGCAATAATTTCAGTAATGCAGCAGCAAAAACCTTCTCCATGAATAGTATGACCATGGTGCAATGCCACAATGCTAAACTGCACAATTGTAAGTTGGTTTTTGACAACCTAAATTCCCAACAGGATGGCAACTCTGGGCCTATTTACAATGAGATACCATGTAAAGTTGTGTATAAGTCAAAAAATTTAGGTCAAAAATTTGACTAAAAAAAAACTAGGTCGACTTATTCACGGGTCATACAGTATGCCTCCAAAGCCTCTTCCAAGCTGGGCTGCCTCCGCTAGCGTCTTCCCAACTTGGCTGTCCCCGCAGAGGCAGCTCAGCTAGGGAGAGGCTGTGGGGGCAATGGATTGCGCTTCCTAGCCTCTTTCTAGCTGAGCTGTCCCTGCAGAAGCAGCCCAGCTTGGAAGAGGCTTTGGAGGCATACTTTTGGTCCCAAAGGTTGGCCTCAACTTATACACAAGGTTGACTTATAGTCGAGTATATACAATAGCCTTTCTTTTAAAAAAAAATCCCTGGAAGTTATGTATCTATTATTTAATATTTTCAGATTAATATTGAGTAATATCTCTCATGCATGTTTAATACCCTTTACACATTCCTTATGCTGCTGAGCTGTAAATTTGGACTTCCTTACAGATAGCTCCTTGTGAGCATTGGGTCCCTGCTCCCAGGGCTGATTGCTTAGTCAGTGGAAACAAATTACATCTAAATGTTAATTGCTTGTTTGTTTTTATATCTCTTCTTTCTCCCAATATGGGACATAAAGTAGAATGTGCCAATTGCTTGTGGCATCTTTCCTGGCTGATTGTGTATCTCCAATACCTTTCCAATTGTAATATTTTCCTGCCTCTCGTAATCTTAAAAACAGGAATTAAAATAGTTCATTACAATTATTAAAAGACATTACTAAAAACATGGCCAGAGATTTCATTAGGATTAAAGGGAGACTCTTCATGACAACAGATGTTGGTTTTCTCTACAGCAAAAATAAGGGTAAATAAAAGCCAAAGTATAGATTGTGAAATTGTTATCACCTTTCAGGTCATTCTCTTCATTTATCTCAGATTTCTTAGGAGGATTTTAGAAAATGAAATAGCAAGGATCTTATCTTAAGCCTCATATCACTAATAATGCACACATCATATATTTATCCTTTGCTATGGTTCAAAAAGTGAGACCTTGCTTGTACTCTGGTAGGGCAATGGAGTGATTCAAAATGAAGAACATCTGTCTGTTTTCTGTGCATACATCCCCAGTTTCGTTTCCTTAATCTATAGTAAGTCATTCATTTCAGATGTTATATTTTCATTTTTCATATTGGCAAAGATGACACTAGAAACATCAGACTGCCAGTATTGTGTTGTCAAGCATTCTGTGCTTTTTTCAAACACACACACAATATTTATTGTCCAGATGTCTATAGTTTGAGGGAATATGTATACATTAATATATGCACATAGTCTTTCAGTGAACTAAGTTAAATATAAATTTAGCAAGTGTGTAGATTGAAGTTGCATTGAGCAATACAAACTGTAGCAGGGGCAGGACTGTTATGAACCTATAACAGCAGGAAGCCTGATTCTATTCTCTGGAATTCTCTTAGAGTGCATCTATACTGTAGAAATAATGCAGTTTGACACTACTTTAAGTGCTGTAACTCCATCTGATGGAATCCTGGGATCTACAATAAAATGTCGTATCTTCTCCTCCTGATAGGATAGTGCATCTTCTGGGTTCCAGGGAGCCAGCCATGCCCACTCATAGGATACCATCCTCACCACCATTGCTTTTCCAGCTGCTTTTCTGACTGACCCACAGCACTGCATGGCTTCTGATGTACTGTTCCATCCTAGGGGGATTTTATTTATTTATTTATTTATTTATAATAAATGTACTTTTACATATCCTAGAATTCCACTGGCTGTAATAGTATCACTCCCTTCTTTCTCACTGGCCTCACTTTGGTTCCTGCCGTGGTGTCCTGCAACACCTAAGTTCACTATAAGAGGGAATTACTATATCTTTCTCACAGGCAGACTGGAGCCCTATCACATCCTATGGTTTTCTGATTTTTGGTTATGGAAGGGGACAGCTGATAATATAAAATAAAAAGACAACCTCATAATAATAGCTATTTCCAACTCCCATATTCCCTGACATTCTCTTCACTACTGTGTTGAAAAACACCACACTAAATACATACATACATACATACATACATACATACCTCTTCCCTTTCCTTCCTTGTTCAGCCCTGCATTTCCAGCTGCCTGTGCGATATGTCCACTTGGGTATTTCATTGCCATCTCCAATTTTATACATTCAGCACTGAAGCATTCACCACCCTTAATGGCGTGTAATAATCAGAAGGCTCTGTCTAATGCCATATCTGCACTGTACAAATAATCTGGTTTGACACCACTTTAACTGCCTTTATGGTTGGTACTATTCCCAGATTCCATAGCATGGAGCCAGGGCAGTTAAAGTGATGTCAAACCTGATTATTTCTGCAGTGTGGATGGAGCTTAAATCAGGATAGGCAACTGTGGATCACTAGGGGACTGCATTAGCCCCCCTGAAGACCTAGGAGGGCCACACCTCTATTGCATGTGCTCTCCCCTAAAGATGATATAGATATAGATATTGCCCCAAATGATTCCAAAAACCTTCTAGGGGGCATGATTTAGAGTTTTCTTGGGCCTGTAGGGGGCATTTGGGGTCATTTTGAAGCCCCCCCCCAAAAAAATCATTTTGGGAAAATTTTGGATAAATTTGTTTTGACCCCTAGGGAATCCAAGGGAGCTCTAGACATGATGGAAATGTTCTCCATAATCTTGTGAGGTCATTTCAGGGAATTTTGGAGCACAAAAATAGCCCAGTGGAGCACAATGCAACCCACAGGCTACACTTTGTTGACCCATTCCAGTGGCTCAACAGCTTTCTGGTTAATCTTTGCAAGGAGCTCTGCAAAACAGACTTCAGATAGATTTCGCCAATATGTTTAGATTTTCCTTCAAAATTGTAACATTAATCAGTGGATTGAGAGACGATAGTCAACTGTATGAAACTATGAAAATTGATGTCATAGGGGGAGACTGCACCAGTTGGTTAAACACAGTGAAAGGCAGTGGCATACTTGTTTATCTCAGAACAACTAAACAAATTAGTGACTATTCTGTGCTGTATCTCAGCTTCTACAAGGGATTTAAAAATAATTAGTCTTAAAAAGACACTGAAACAAACGATCTGTTCCAGTAGCAACTTAGCTGGCAATACAATACATTGTGTCAGAACTGCACTATATCTGAAAAATTCCTAAATAGGGATGGAAAAAATATTCCAAAAATATTTGAGAAATGCTCAACAAAACATATTTTTTTCCAAAGTCAAGAAACCCTGATGAGAAGAATCCTCGACTGAAAGGTATTGTCACAGTTTGGGACTTTGTGCAAAATTCACACATGACAGTTTTCTGCAGGTAACAACATTTTTGGTGCAGGAATCAGCTTTTTCTGTGACATAAAAAGTTATTTCCTGTGCTGAAAATATTGTAATTGGGTTTTATCCTGCATCCAATTTGTGCATGATTGTTTTGAGCAGAAAACAGAATTTTCTGCACAGGAAAAAAAAGCTGTTTCCTATGCAGACAATGTGGTTTTGCAAACAGGCTTCAAAAATGGCATGATTTTAAAAGACTTTCTCACAGGGGGGAGAACATTGCTAAAATTATCCATTGTTTCTGTGAAGAAGAAAATTAGTGAAGTGTTACATTCCTATTCCTGAACTGCTTTCAGCATTCCTCCCGCAAGTATACAAAACTCCTATAGCGTAGGATAGGAGAGAATATGAACGTTTATGGGAGGGGATTGCACAGATTGGGAAAGGAGAAAGCATTGATGCAAATCCCCCCCATACACACACTCATCTCAGCACATGGGTACTGAAGAAAGGTGACAGCCATATCCATAGCATTATTCACTTTTCACTCTGTCCATGGCTGCTGCCACACTGCAGAATTAATGCAGTTTGACACTGCTTTAACTGTCATGGCTCCACCCTATGGAATCCTGGGATTTGTAGTTTGTTCTGGCACCAGAAATGGCTAAATCTCTCACAAAACTACAAATCCTAAAAGACCATAGCATTGAGCCATGGCAGTTATACTGGTGCCAGGCTGCATTAATTCTGTGGTGTAGATGCAGCCCATATTTGACGTGCAGATCTTAACAATTTTTGAGTAATGCAGATCCTGAGAGCCAGCATTGTGTAGTGTTTGAATGTTAGACTCTGGTGTTTGACTGCTGGGCTCTGGAGACCAGGGTTCGATTCCCAGCTTGGCCATGAAACCCACCGGGTGACCTTGGGCAAGTCACACTCTCTCAGCCTTAGGGGAATGGCAAACCTCTTCTCAACAAATCATGCCAAGAAAACCCCTTAGGGTCACCGTATGTCAGAAATGACTTGAAGGCACGCAACTACAAGCAACAACAACAAAGATCCTGATGAGGGGAAAAAGTGACATTTCCCACTGAGTTTCTTCAAGCCAAGAGACAAAATTGACTGTTCTGTACTTTCTGTTGCTGATCCTTAGAGTTGCAGACCACATTACTTTCCAAGAGCTAATCCTCTAGCCAACATGATCACTAGCATTTCTAAGAGCTGCAGTCCAAAAAGTAATGTTACTATGCTCTGGTTTTGCCCAGCAGCTCTAGGGAACAGCATCACATAGAATTTAAAAAAAAGTGTGAGGTGTAGTTTTTGCTGATACTTGTCACATTTTTTGGTCTAAAGAGCAAATTGATTTCCCAAATGAGTGCAGCAGAAAGCATTTTGTCTGTAAAGATTTTTCTTAAAGTATTTTGTTTTAAAAAGACAAAGTAAATCATGCTGCATGGGTGGGGAAGAGTTGTGTGTTTTTGTCAGTAATGATTTCATGGAGGTATTTGGTGCTACACACAAAATGAAGTACACAGAGAATGTCACTGCAAGGCAAACATGAGGGACTGGGTGGGGAGGATGCGACTATATTTTCAGAGCAACAGAATATTGAAATGCATTGCTAAGACAGTATGATTTCTTCATAACAGATGTACTGCCTCCATGGGAGAAAAAAAGCTGAATCTTTTGTAATGTCTGATCAAGGATTGCATGTTTTTGTTCTTAAAAAATAGTCTAGAATGTCACATGGTGAAAACAGGTCAATTCTCTTGGCTGAATCTCAAATAAGAAAATAAAATGGATACAGACATTTCAACATAGGAAGTAAAAACAGCTGGGAATTGTATAAAAGTGATGTCTATTGCTGATTCCAATCTGAATGAAATGATATGATAATAATAAATAATGAAATTTATTTTTATCCCGCCCGTCTGCCTAACGCAACCAAGGCAGCTTACAACATTAAAATATACATTCCATATCCCACAATCCCACCCCTCCCCCTGATGATGTGGTGGAAAATGCTTGAAAACAAGAAAGGGAAAATAATTGCAAAGAAAAACATTGTAGGTAGTCTACAATGATTTAATAAGATTTAGGGGGGTTGCAGAAATAGTGCAAATTGAATCCACTTTTAGGGTTAGGGTTAGGGAATCATGGGAACTATTTTATTGTGGCACCAGAGTTCTCTGACAGAGAAGGCTCAATGTCTCAGAAAAAAACAACAATTCCCATGATTCCCTAGCACCAACTCTAACCCTAAAAAAGGACTCAATTTGCACTATTTCTGGCATTCTGCAACCCCCCTTGTTCTCCAAAGTCATATTTGAGACTAGTTTCTGGCTTTAGAAATAGCTGGGGGTAAAGACAATGAATTAATGAGACAAATGACAAATCAGATCTTAAACTGACACACACTGACATGGGAATCCAATTTCTTAAGCTACACATTATGTTTTCGTTTTAAATCTCCTGAGATTGTAAAGTACTCACTTCTGTAAAGAGAGCCCAATCTTATTTCATTTTAGAAAAAGAATTTCAGAAAAAGCTTTTCATCAAAAGAGCCTGTGTTCCCCAAACCTTTTAAAGCATTTGTTAACTAATTTAGAATTTTTACAGGCATCTCAAGTCTCCTTTCCACCATTCCTGAAGCTCTTTGAGTCTTCCCAGACTGTGCAGCTCCAAGGACAAACAGTTCTGTCAAAACATTTCAGGAAAAAGCTTTTTTAAGAGAGACTTTTAAATACAAATATTGACCTGAAGTGTGTTTTAACAGAATTTAAACAGTGCTTCAGTCACTTCAGTTCCCTTGTCTTGGCATTCTTTCAAGTATTTCTACCCTTGCTTCATCCCCAAAGAAATGAAACCACAGTTATTGGAGATTAATAAACACAAATTGGTTTTTTTAAAAATTCCTCATTTGTATGTTATTGGAGAATAAGAAACTCTTTGGAAGCATTTGTTTTAACTTTATCAAGGGGAAAAGAAATGAATGTAAAGAAAGGAGTCAGGATCACAGAAAATAGGTGATTATCTCCTTCAATGGTTTCTCATCATGAAGTACTTTTGCTTGCACTTGACATAAGATCCAAGTCAGGAACATGAGACGATGTGTGCCTGCCAACATCTTTGATGTGTTTGTGTTCCAAGGAAGAGTAGATTATTCCCTCTTTACCAGGTTTCATTCAGCCCAGCAGTGAGGACTGTATTGCCCCACTGAATGTTTAATGGACATTAATATTCATTCTCTGTAAAGAAGCAGGATATATCTTTAGCCAGAGTGTGTTTGTCATTTCAGGTGGCATCCAACTGATGGAGGAAAGACCAGTGTGGAGCATGATGTACACTGCATCTCCTGAGATAGAACATTACTCTCAGATGAAATAAAGGACACTAAAAATGTTCAGTTGTTAGTCCATTCCAAGGAATGGCAAGATGTTCTTTACCCTAGACCACAAAAAATCCTAACAGCAAAATGTCCTGATCTAGTCCTGTAAGGATATTTACTGCTGTTTTTAGTTGATGATTTTTATGTGTTAGCTTATCATTTTGTAATTTTATCCAATTTGAATATTGCCATGAGTGTACACTGAGTGGTGGAGTGAGTCATAAATATGACTAATTTTTAAAAACTGTCACCATAAGGCAAATCAGACCCTGTGGATCAGAGTCTTGCAGAGAGCACCTTAGTTCCTTGCAAGTTGTTGGGTGTAGGAGTTTGCATGCAGTTCAAGCTACGTCACTCACAAAATAGCCCCAAATCCTCCAGAGCTACAGCTTGAATCCAAATAGCTACAGCCTTCCAGGATCAAATCCAGTCCTCCATTTGACCATTGTTCTTTGGCTGGAAATAAGCACCCTTGTAATTATGTTCCCAAAACACTACAAGGAGAAAAGCAGCTGGAACGAGATGTGATTCTGAGCTGAAGAAAATGGTCAGTGACAAAAGCAGCCTAGATTTTTTATGCCCCCTGCCCCTTCAGTTATTCCTCTGCTCAAAATTACTACCTTTACAGATGGATTTTTTTAAAGAACAGAATGAAATATGGAAGCTTTTTTTACTTGCATTTACATGTAATATTGTGTAATTTGTATCGCAGGCCCAAATAAATCAGTGAAAGAGCCATACTGACACTGCAGTACAGTTTACTTACAAAAGCTCTTGAACGCAAGTGGCAGAAGGGTTTTGATAAATAAACACAACTGACAAAACCTGTGAGAAATTCCTTTAAAAGATGCAAACATTTGAAAGTTTATGTACTGGACTTCCACAAGAAGCTTTTCAGCAACAAAAGCTGTAGTGTTTATCTGTGATAAATTATGTATTATAAACATGCCTTGTCTTATTTAGGAAGACAAAGATACACTTAACTAATTCAAAAACCAGATAATACAAAGTATCTGGATATATTTATTTGCTTGGGAGAAAATCCCACTGAATCCTGTGGGGAATAATGCCATCTAAATATGCATTGGCTTGATGTCAGTTCCCATTGACTTTACAAGGATTAGCTGCTCTATTGTGTATAAGCAAATGTATCATTAATATAATGTAAAATCACTACAATACTAGTGATGTGTCACACCATATAATACTGTATCATGTTGAATAGTAAGGTGGAGCTCACTTCCCCCCACTTCTTCTTAGAATACCCCCTTCACCAAAATACATGCTCAGACAGACAGAGATGATTTAGAAGACTGACAAAATCCCCTCATGATTCAGCCTTACATTAAAAAGATACCTGTGAAAGCATTGCAGGATTTATGACAAAGTTCTCCAAGGGTACATTGGTCAGCTGGAATTTCCCTCTTTATGAAAAAGAATACTTTGGGGTTGTAAAAGAGATTCCTTTCACTTGGATAGCTAAGAGGCAACTCCAGCCAAGATGAGCTGTCATGAAAACCCAAGGGTGTCCTTCCTCTGAAAGCTTTCTCAGTGAGTTATTCCTAAAACCCTGATTAGTTCAGTTAGCTAAAAGCTTGTGTGCTCTCTTTATTTTAAAGCTATTTACTATTTCTGAACTTCTCTTAAGTTGGTACAGTTTTAAAATGTATTAAATTAGAGTTGATGTAGATACAAGTTGGTTTTGCCCACATTTTGTTGTTGTTGGGTGCCTTCAAGTCATTTCCAACTTATGACAACACTAAAGAGAACCTATCATGGAGTTTTCTTGGCAAGTTTCATCAGAGGGGGTTTACCATTGTATAAGAATGAGGACAAGAGAGTGTGACTTGCCCAGAGTCACCCAGTGGGTTTCATGGCTGTGCGGTGATTCAAACCCTGGTCTGCAGAATCATAGTCCAATGGCTCAAACTACTACACCATGCTGACTCTTTTGCTTTTGGTTAGAAGAACAGGAGCATACTTTTGTAAAAGTGATGACAGATTAGATACTGAATTAAAGCAATTTCTATTTCCTAACACAACCTACTCCACCTGTAGTGTTGGGCTGCAAATACTGTCATCTTCACATAGCATGGCCCTTGGCAATGGAGGACATGTGACCAGCTTGATTGACAAAATGTCATAGATATGTATACATTGTAGGTTCTATCACTGTACTACTACACAAGAGTG
Source organism: Phrynosoma platyrhinos (assembly GCA_020142125.1). Lineage (NCBI taxonomy): Eukaryota > Metazoa > Chordata > Lepidosauria > Squamata > Phrynosomatidae > Phrynosoma > Phrynosoma platyrhinos. The sequence continues at coordinate 66,809,678 of CM034701.1, read as the reverse complement.
CAAATTCAGTGATTATTGTATTTTGCCAGCGAAGCAACCAAAACTACATTTATATAATGTTGGTGATTTTTAGATGACATTGCATGCATTTAGTGCAGAGGTAGGCAACCTAAGGCCTGGGGGCCGGATGCGACCCAACGAGGTATTTGGACCGGCCCCAGGCCGGTCCTGCTGCCGCCGCCGCCACTACCCCTGCCGCCGCC
>CM034701.1:66791709-66807156 GCA_020142125.1 Phrynosoma platyrhinos | reverse complement strand
AAACAAATGGATCCTAGAGCAGATCAAGCCAGAAACCTCCCTGGAAGCGAAGACTGAGGCTATAGTACTTTGGACACATCATGTGATGAGAGGACTATTTGGAAAAAAACACAATAATGCTGGGAAATGTGGAGAGAAGTTGGAAGAGAGGAAGGCCACATGTTAGATGGGTGGACACTATTAGGGAGGTCACAGGTATTAAGGGGTTGCAGGAATTAAGCAGAGCAGCGGAGGACAGACAGTCTTGGAGATGTCTCATTCATAGGGTCGCCATGAGTCGAGATCAACTTGAGGGCAGTTAACAACAAAGAGAGAAACTAAAGCCTTCTTTCACATACAAGCCTGAGTGCCATTGATATATTTATTAAATTTATATCTTGTTTTTAGCCACAAAATGACACTATGCCAAACTAAAAGTAATAATGGTAATAAAATTAAAACAAATACAATAAATAAATACAATACAATGAAAACATAAAATATATTTTAAGAACACAAGTTTAAAAAACACAGATAGAAGGAGGAAGAAGCAAATGCACACAGCCAGTCGCAGTCTTCTTTGGGTATATCCACACTGCAGAATTAAAGCAGTTTGACAACATTTTAATTGCCATGACTCTATCCTGTGGAATCCTGGGATCTGCAGTTTGTTGAGGCAAAAGGGCATTTTGATGGACTAGGTCGGAAACCTCACCAAACTTCAAATCCCAGGATTATGTGAGATAAAATCATGGCAGTTAAAGTGGTATCAATCCAATTTAATTCTGTGGTGTGGATACACCCTGAGGGAAGACCCTCTATTGAAGAGCTTAAAACCCATGAAGGCTTGCAAATGACAATAAGGTATTTTGAAACAGCATAGTTCCAAGTCATAGGGTGTTATAGATCATAATCAACATACAACCCTGAGCACTTCAGTACTAGCAGGAAAAACATCACTTGAATGTATCCAGTCAGTCAATGTGTATCCAGTCAGTCAATCAGTCATTTTAGAAAACTGGCATGAGTTTAAGCTTTTTCAGAACATCTACACAATGTTTACTTAAAGACTATCTTTGCTGAAATTCCATCTCTCTACTATAATTTCTGAGCCCATCATCTGAATTGTTTCCTCCAGATTCAGATTCCTCCAGATTCAGACAAATGCTATAGTATTTTCTCCCCACTATTGGATTTATTATGTCAACAAGCACTAAACAAGCACTAAAAAGACATCAGGTGTGATCCAGCCAAATGTAGAAATTTCTAAGGATGTATTCATATCAAATGATATTATTTTAAGGGGTGGTGGTATTGGGATGTATTTTATAATTTGTAATTTTAACTTTTGTTAGCTGCCTCAATTGCGCTCAGAGGGGCAGGGTAAAAATAAAAATTATTATTATTATTATTATTAAATTTTCCCCAAGTAAAATCCTGGCAAAAGCTGGTACAGTTTGTATTGCATCCCAGAAAAATGTGGCTTATAGTCCAAGAAAGGAGGTGTGGTTAGGAAAGATCCCTGCCTGAAATCTTCTGCTAGATATTAGCAGTACTGAGCTATATGAACCAGTATAAAGCAGCTTTTGTAGGGTCATCTACACTGTAGAAATAATGCAATTTGACACCACTTTAACTGCCATTACTCCATCCTACAGATTCCTAGGATTTGTGACTTGATGAGGAACCAAAGTGCTCTGACAGACCAAGCTGAATACCTTAGCAAACTACAAATCCCAGGGTTCTGTAGGATGGAGCTACAGCACTTAAAGTGTAGATGCAACCTCAGTTGCTTTATAATGAATTATCCAGAGCCCTTTGAACTCAGTGTAGCTTGTTTGAAGGCACACTAGTTCAGGATTGCTTTCTAAATCAATGGAGTTATATCCATGAGCTTCTAGTATTGCACAATATTAATCAAAGCTGAAATAGTAATAAAAATTATGTTAATAATACACACTGTCACTTTTAATTTCTGTTCTACTGGCAACTGAAGTGTACTTCAGACACTATTAATTATAGAGCTAGACTTCTTACCTAACCAGAATATTAACAATTCAGCTAGAGGCCAAGAAGAACAAGTCAAACGGGAAGATTCTGATCATCTATGTCTGCGGTGAAAGATGTAAGGAAGGAAGACCCAGGTTCAAACCATGGTTTATCACAGAGTTCACTATGTGGTTCTGGGCAAGTTGGTGCAGTGAACTAGCAGCAGCTCGCCAGGGTTTATGGCACGATTAATTCCTAGGCCACTTGGAGATCCCTGGGGGTCTTCCACGCAAATGCTAACCATGCCTGATGCTGCTGATCTTCCCAAGTCAGTTGAGATTGGATATATTCAGGATCCCAAAGTGGTTAACAGTATCTCAGTTACATAGTAGTTCTGAAGAAAAGTGAAATCATTATGTGCTGAAAGGTTCTGTAGAAATTAACAACAGCAGGTCAAAGAATATTAAGACAGTACAGAGATACTTTTGAGTAAGTAAGCATTTATGAAGGCTAGCTCAGTGGTTCTCAAACTGTGGCATGGGACCCTGGGGTGGGGAAGCATGAGAGTTGCCCAAGGGGGACACGAGACTTGGGATACCTGGACCCCTCCTCTGCTTCCCAATTTTTTTTTCTGTCCTGGAAAGAGGAAAGAGAAAGGCAAGGAGGGTGTTTAGAGCCTCTGCCCAAGGGAGGAGGAGGAGCGCTTTTTCTTTATAAAATTATAACCACCTTTTGCAGTCCCATGAGCTTCTCTGTAAAATGTTCATGAGTGAGGAAGGGTGATAAAGTCAACTAACCAGGTTCAACCTGATTAGCTGACAGGCAGGACTGGAAAAGCCAAAAGCAGAGGCTTTACTCTGGGCTGTGCCCTTGCTAAATGCCAGGCTCCGGCATTCTCCTTACCAGGCAGCTTGGGAACTTTATCTCATCTTCATCTCAGCTTGGGAGTTTCATCACCCCTGTTTTCATATTCAGGGCTTTGTGGCATATTTGAATCTTTATCAAATATGTATTTTTTGTCACTACTTTGGCCAGTTCAGCATTGAGACTGGATTCAATTGTGGGGGAGATAGGACCTGGGTGCCCATCAAACCCAGTTGGGGGTCCCCTTATAGGGGTGTTCTATGTTCCAGTCAGCAAGCATCCTGGGAAGCAGAGGAATATAGTGCAAGAATGATCAAGCAGTCAATTCAGTCCAGATCAGTCACAGATTATTAACAAGATGGAGGGTGAAACAAAGGGTGGTCATCAACTGGTCCAGGAGTTGATATAACAAGTCAGCATTCCAGATACAAAGCCATCAAAGTGAAACAAGTCCAGGATCAAGGAAACACAAATGCCAGAGTACAGTCAGTCACCCAGCTATCACAGCTGTGAACAACGAAGATGCTGGGGGATGCTAGGAGGATTGTGGGCAGCTCCTTCAATAATACCAAGTGCCTAATTAATCAGCATTTCCAACTTAATAGCCACTGGGATAGGCATTTATCACATTGTTCAGCAAAGGATAGGGGTGTGTTGTCAGAGTCTTCAGCTTTTGGGGAGCAGGGACCCCTACTGCCTCAGTCTTGGCTACTGGGACTCAGAGAGAACTTCATTATCAGGAGCAATAGATTCTTGGCAAGCTGCCCCCTCCTCATCCAAATTATTCAGGGGATGAGATATAACTCTAGGAATATGCCAGCCTGGTGGAATATTAAATACTGTCACCCCACTCCCCCAGTGACAATGGAACAAGACATAGTACCTTCTGCTCAATGGAATCCCACATTGTCATCTGGATATATATGCAACAAGTGGGCTGAGTGAATTGGTTGTCATATCCAGCAAGCAGCTTGGGTGATTGGTTTCCATTGGTCAACAGAGAAATCAACCAATACTTGGATCTAGACCCATACTGAGCCCAAGCCTCTTCAGCTGTAACCAGTTGTGGCCTGCTTATCCCAACACATGTTGTTTATATCATTGTTGCTAAGTGGGGCCTCAATGGCCATGAGCCCACAAGTGTGCATAGGCTTTTTTGTGATTATAGAAGACATGCGTGGGTATGATGGGGTCTGCCAGATGTAGCAGCCCTAGCCAATATATGGTGAGCTCAATAATGAGCAAGGTTGGGAGCTGCAGATCAGCAATATCTGGAAGGCCACATGATTCCCACCTCTCAGTGTAGAAAACTATGCCAAGGCTGGTCTCAGAAATTTTGCTGCTTGAAATGAAGGACAAGATTCCCATCTACCTCCACCTCTCTGGCTGCTTTGGTAAGTCATATAGAAATGTTACTTTTTTGGATGACAACTTCCACGATTCTTTAGCCATCATAGCCAACTAGGGGCTTCTAGGAACTGTAATAAAGATATTTCACAACTCTTCACTACAGATGCAGAAGCTGACCAGTCTAGTAGGTGAATCTGATGGGGCAGTTTCTTCCTCCACATCCAAGGACAACATACTAGATTAGGAGGGGCAGGATAAGATATATGGCACAGAGCAATCTGTCTTCCAGTCACTCTACCTCATTGCTCTGACTGACACCTCAAAAAAGTGCTGATGTACCTGGCCTGAGTTGGCTACCTCTTTGCCTGGTCTCTTGGCTGGAGGACTTTCCCAACTGCACTGTCTATGCCATATTAGGAGAAGGTGACTAGACAGACACAAGCTGAGGTCAGTACCATGTCAGCATGGTCTCCACTGGTGTGCCAGGTCAGGAGGATAAGAACAAGACAGAGGATCAGGGAGATGGCCATGGGGATCTTGTTGCCCCTTCTCCACCCCATATTTGCTATCTGAAGTGGCTACCTCACACACAGTGCCAAATAACAAGACTGGCCCTGTGTTCCCATGCTAAGTAACACAGACCTAAGTTGGTATCAGTATGATTTTGGAACATTATTAAAAGTGGTTGATTTTTATAGGAATGCTTGCATACCTTCAGTACATACATGCTGGAACTTTTCCTGAATTGATTTATTTTTTAAAATAAATTTTTATTAAGACAAACAAATAAACATACACTTACAAACAAAATCAAACATCTATAAACTAAGAAACAATTATATATATATATGCAATTTCTAAATTTTATGTACAGAATTAAGCTAGACTTCCTGGTTGAATTGACCTCCTATTAACTTAAGATTTTAGTCTCCTATTTCAAAAATAGAGCTATTTCAAAGACACCTAGGTTTCTTCACCTAAACCTTTTATCTGAGAAAATTAAAACTAGCTTTTACTCTTGGTTCGCAATCACATGGGACAAAAATATCTAGTCTAAACCTTGTCTAGTCTATAATGTGCTTCTGGTTTTCTAGATGTGGGCTCATATTTTTATATTGATAATAATGATTTTTTCCCCATTAGCTTATTTTCATTTTTATTTTATTTTACTACAGACTATATTTCTCTATCAAGGACCACTCATTTTCTATTTTTTCTATTGCTTTATCTTTTAATAAACCAGTTAATTTATCCATATTCTTCATTTCCCATACCTTCACCCACCATTCTTTAATGTCTGGCTTTTCTTTTTTTTCCAAATATTTGGCATATATGATTCAAGCTGAGGTGATAAGATATAGAATTACTCTTCTATATTTCTTTTCTTTCTCTTTATCCAAACCTGTAATTATGTTCAGTAGGTATAATTCAGGTTTGAATGGGAGGTGGAATTGAAAAATTTCAGCAAAGGCTCCATGTATATCTTTCCAAAAAGAGGCAGCTATTTTACATTCCCATCACATATGAAAAAATGTACCTTTATGGGTTTGACATTTCCAGCATTGATCTGTTTTGGTCTTATATATAAACATCGATCTTGTGGGGGATAAATACAATCTATGTAACATTTTCAGATAATTTTTCCTGAGGTCCTGGCAAAGCATAAAGCTATTTTTTTTTAAATTTGTAATTTTCCAGCTTTCCCCCCATTCCTCTAAGCTTATAGATCTTCCCACATCTTGGGACCATTTGATCATAGTTGGTTTTATCACTTCTTGTTCTAGGTCTCTTTCATTCAAAATTGTATAGTACTTTGCTATATGGTGCCCTTTGCAATCCTCTCTAATATTATCTAGTTCTGTTTTAATATGTTCAAAGTCTTCTCCCTTTTTATCTAACAAGAATCTTTGGTGTAATTGTACGTATAGAAACCAGTTATGAATAATTTTTTTTCCTTCTAATTGTACTTTTGACTTTATTTTATAATTGATTTTCCCATTGCTAACAGTCTGTTCCTCCAGTAGGTCTCTATATCTAATCCATGGTTGGTTTTCTCTTCTAGTTCTGCACATTAGGGCCTCCTGAGGGGAGGTCCACATTGGTATTTTCCTATAAAATATCTTTTTGATTTTAGACCATACCTGGAACAACGCTCTTCTAAGGTAATGGTGAGTGAAGTCTTTATTTAATTTTCTTTGATCTTGTTGTAAATCATAAAGGCATGAAAACCAAATCACATGTTATCTCTTTCTAAACTTAAGAGCCTCTCATTTTTTAAGTTGATCCATTCTTCCAGCCAATTTAGGGAACAAGTATAGTAGTATTTTTTAAAATCCAGTAAAGGTAATCCTCCTTTATCTTTTGAATCTATCATAGTGGTCCATTTGATTCTTGGTTTTTTGCCTTGCCACAAAAAAATTGTTATAACATTTTTCCATAACATGAAACATGTTTCGTTATGTATTATTGGTATATTTTGGAAAAAGTACATGAGTTTGGGCAAGACATTCATTTTGATTAATGCTACTCTTCCCATAAGGGATATTTGTAACTTGGACCACCTTTGCAAATCTTTTTTATTCCTTTCCAGATTTTAATATAATTATTCTCATATAAATCAGCATTCCTTCTTGTTATAATGATGCCCAAATATTTTACTTTTTTCTCTACTTTAAATCCTGATTTTTCTTTTAAATGTTCTTCTTTTTTAGTCATGTTTAAAGTTAACATTACTGTTTTATCTTGGTTAATTGATAGACCCACCATCTGTCCATATTCCTTTAAAGTGGTTATCAATTTGTTGATACTTTTTGAGGTTTCTTCTAAAAAAAATACCATGTTGTCAGCAAAAGCCTTTAGTTTATGCGTATGACCTTTTGTTCTAATACCTTGTATATCTATATCATTGTTGATCTTAATCAATAAAACCTCTAGAGAAATTATGGATAACAATGGGGAAATGGGGCATCCCTGCCGAGTACCTTTTTCAATTCTTATTATGTCAGTTGTTTCATCATTTTCTATGATTTGTGCATATTGTTTATTATAAATTGATAAAATCCAGTTGATGAATTTTTCCCCCATGTTCCCTTTTTCAATTACTTCCAACAAGAAGATCCAATCTACCTTGTCGAAAGTCTTTTCGGCATCTATGAATATCATTGCAAGTTGTTTCTTATTATGTTTTTTGAAAAATTCAATAGCATTCAACACAGTTCTTATATTGTTTTTATCATACCTCACTGGCAAAAATCCATTTTGGTCTTCTTGAATTAGATGTTGTAGGATTTTTTTAATCTCATTGCCAAGATTGACGTAAAGATTTTATAATCCACGTTAATTAACGAGATTGGCCTGTAGTTCATTGCTAATCTGGGGTCTTTATCTTCCTTTTGTGTCTGGGATGCCTTCCTTATATATTGCATTGAATGTTTTTTTCTAGAGGGGGAAGTATTATTTCTTCCATTTTTTTTTATAACAGAGGGCTGTACAGCCATCTGGACCAGGATCTTTGTCTGGTTTCATTTTTCTTATCGCTTCTGAGATTTCCTTTTGTGTAATATTTTGATTTAGTTCATTCTTTTGTTCTTCTGTCAATTGAATTATTGGTTGTTTCTTCTGGTAGTCTTTTATCTTCTTTCTCCTGTTGGGATCTTTGTTGTTGTTTCTATATAATGATTTGTAGTATTTTTGAAAAGTTCATTTGATATTTTCTTGATTTGTATAAATCACATTGTTTTCTTTTATTTCGGTTATAATTCTGCTATTTTTTATTCTCATTTTATTTGCTAGAATTTTACTAGATTTATTTTCCCATTTAAATGTTGTTGTTTGACTAACTGCAGTTTTCTTTCCCAATCTTTGAAATTCAGATTTTCCAATTGATGTTGTAATTTTTTTATTTCATATAATATGTCTTTATTTCCTCCTTTTTTCCATTCCAATTCTTTACAATTCAATTCTGCTGTAATTCTTTTTTATTCTTCTCTAGATCTCCTTTTATCTTCTGCATTCAGTCCTATTAAGATCCCTCTGGCAACCATTTTGCTTGCATCCCAAATTGTTTTTTGCTTAATTTCTGCTGACACATTTTCTTTAAAATATGTTTTGAGTTCACTTTTAAGTTTTCCCAGATATTCATCGTTCTTCATTATATGACTTTTTAATCTCCATCTAACATCAATTTTGCTTTCTCTTATTTCCAAAATGATAGGATAGTGGTCAGAGAAGGTCTTATGAAATATGCCCATTTTATTTATTTTAGATTGAAGCGATTTGGAGGCTAAAAACATATCTATCCTGGACATAGATTTATGCGTGTCTGAAAAAAATGTATACCCATTTGATTTTCCATATTTCCAATGCCAAACATCCCTTAATTCAAATTCTTCCATCTGTTCAAAAAAGGACTTAGGAAGCTTACCTTGATTTTTTTTATTGCATTGTTTGAATGAGATAGTCTATCAAACTTTGGTTCGATTACAGCATTGTAATCTCCCATTATTAAGATATTGTCATATTCTACCTTCTTTAGTTCCATTTTTAGTGAATCATAGAACTTGTTTCTTCATTTAGAGGGTGCATATATTCCGACAACTAGTAATTGCAATTCTTTATTTTTTTTTAATTCGACTGCAATATATGTACCCTTAGAATCTTTGAAGAGTTCTTTTGCCATAAACTCCTTATTAATATAAAGGACCACTCCATTTTTTTCCTTCTCTGTTACTGATGTAAAACAATTTCCTAATTTAGGATTTCTTACATATTTAATGTCTTTTTCTCTTATTTTAATTTCCTGTAGACAAATAATATCACTTTTTGTTTTCTCCAAGTAATGGAACATCATGTTTCTTTTATATTTTGAATTCAGACCCTTAATGTTCCAAGACAATGCTTTTATAGTCATTCTTAATTCTTGAACTGGTTTTGTCTAAGGTAATTTTGCTGTTCTAGTAAATTGTTTGAATATTTGATTATTTAATTGTTTGTTTGTCCCACCCCTTCCACCCCAATATATAGGTTTGTCAAATCTTATTTATTTGAACTTTTTACACACAGATATTTTTTTCCCCTTTATAAATTTTCCTCCTCTGGTTTGCTTTCTTTTCCTTCTTCTGATCCTTCTAGCTCTGTGTCAGTATCGATTTCTGATAAATCCTGTTTTGATGTACTTTCTTTTTGTCCCTCATCGAGTTCTTCTTCTTTTCTTTTGTTTCCTGTCTTCCTGGTAATGTCTTTACCTTGTCTTGTTTCTTCTTTTCTTTGTTGGGTTCTAGCTCGAGTTGATTGATAAGGCCCTGTATTATCTCTTGAGTGTCCAGCTTTGTTTAGTTTCTTTTCACACTCTGTAGCCTTGGTCAAGTAGTCAATTTTGTACCTTTTCTGATTCCAGGTGAAGGAAAGTCCTTCTATTCTCTCCCATCTGCATTCTATTCTTCTTTTTAAAGTCAGAGGTTTATATTTTTGCCTTTCCATCATGATTGATGGTGGTATATCTTTAAAAATTTTAACTTCCTCATTTTCTATCACTAGGTTTGCCTCGTAACTTCTTTGAATAATTAAGTCTCTCATTCTGGTTCATGTAAGGCATATTACTATATCTCTTGCTGTTTTTTTTATCTTTGGCATAGGTAGATTTGACCCTGAAAATTTTGACTATCTCCGATTCTATCTTTGTTTCTGAATAGCCTATAAATTCACCCAAAAGGATTGTGATTCTTCTAAATAAATCTTCATTTGATATTTCCAAAAAACCTCTGATTTTGATTTATAAAGCATAGCAGCACTTTGAGATTGGACTGTGTCTGTTTGCCAGCCTACAAAGGGATCTTAGAGCACCTTTGAGACTGACTGACTGAAAGAAACTGGTAGCATGAGCTTTCATAGACTTCGCCTCCTTCCTCAGATGTCTGTCTGTCTGTCTATTTTTTCATTGTGTGGAAAGGTGCTGGTAATCTATTTGTGTACTGGCAATATAAATGTTCAGGTGTATGATGGGATTTGTGAGCCTTAAGCAAATGAAATACATAGCAGACATTCAGTGACATTATCCTGTTTCACTTTAACATAATGCAAAATATTTTGAGTGCAAATGTTAGCTTTCCCATAACAGCCTAATGATGCAAATTGATACAATTTGTGTATATTTTGCTAATATTTTGTTTACACTTCCATTGCATTAGTTTTATATTTGTATTACTCCATCTTTCCCCTTTCAGTGTTTGTGCATATGTGTGTGTGTGTGTGTGATTATGTGTAGATATATATTACATTATATACCTTTGCAAGGGCTGGTTGATTTTTGTTGTTCTACTTTATAAAGCCTCATGTACACTGATGTATACAAATAATTGGTGGTGAAGATGATGATTGTACAGGTGAGTTGCTGAGGCTGAGAGGCAGTGGCCATGTCATTCAACATTATCTATTCTTATTAGCAATCTGATCCTGCCAGACTCATACGCTTCTGATACAATTCTTCTTTCTGTCTCTTTACATTCCTTCTCAAAAGTATCATATACTTTGAGTTTTTGTTTGTTTGTTTGTTTCTTTCCCATTTTGTACTGGAACACTCTCTGTAGCCTATTTTAGAGAGGTGGAATCAACTGGGCTGATCTGTATATTCATGGCATATCTCACAGCCAGCCTTTCTGGATATGTTTTGCTTTAAAACGAAGTTGTTAATAACTATAATGCTTCCTTGAAATCTATTTTGTGTGGATCTTTAAAAAGCTCTCCAGGAATAGCATTTTGGGTGCTGCCCACATTTCCAAAAATAGCCTTTGTAAAATGATCGATTCACATACTCATGCAAATGCTTCCTAACTTAACAAGATGAGACATGAAATGCTGAGAGGCCAGCTGAAAAGTACAGTTAGGAAGATTGTTCATAAAGTTTTAAATATTCAGAGTCAAAGTTGCTCAGTTTCAAGAGTGCATGGGGGAGGGAACCAATTTCATAGCAAATAGGATTCAGTTCATTAATGGCACACAAGAAAAAATGTATAGATGGTTGTTGATGTTGTTGTTACTGCTGTAGCATACTTATGAACATGAAATATAGACTGGCATCCTGTCAATGGCTTATGAAAGAATAAGTCCAACTTACACCTGCATAAGTCCCACCCACCTCCGAAAACCCACCTTTTAACTTCAGCAGCCCTCCGTACCAATTTATAGTGAAGAGCATTGGAGTGGCTATTATAGGTAGACATGCAACACTGACATCATCCTCCAGAACCTCACACTCAGGATGTGCCAAAGGGTGCCTTATCAGTGTGCGTCCATCTACAGGAACATAGCTAGGTGTTTCCCTGCCACTCCCTCACTCTCTTATCAGCCAGTAAATTGGCATGGAGGGCTGCAGCAGCTAAAAGTTGGGTTGGGGGGTGTCAGTGAGAAAACATGTCATAATTTATCCTGTGCAGACCTTTCTGATATGTGTCCCATTCCATGATCTGGGGAATGATTTCATTCAAAATACATTCATAGAACTTTTAAGATAATGTTTTATGTTTTAAATAGTGATTAGGCTGTTATTTTCTAACTGAAGGGTCTGCTGTGCACTGTAGCATTTCAAAAGTAATTTTCTGCAGCCACAAAAGACAGAATTGTAGTTTCCAAGACAAGGGAAGTAATGGTCTCACTATATTCTGCACTACTCAGGCCTCATCTGGAGGACTATGTTAAGTTCTGGATACCTTGTTTTAAGAGGATGTAGACAAGTTGGAGCAGGTTCAGAGAACAACAAGGATTATAAAAGGTTCAGAGAACAAAACATATGAGGAGAGGTTGAGGAATCTGAGCATTTTTAACCTGGCAAAGGGAAAACTGCAGAGTGACATGGTTGTGCTCTTTAAATATCTAAAGGGCTATCACAGAGAGGATTGTATATGTTTGTTCTCTGCTGCTCCAGAGGGTAAGAGCAGGCCTGATGATTAGGTTGTAGATCTGGATTGAACATTAGAAAAAAAAACTTTTGATGGGTAAGAGCTATTTGACAATGTGACCATTGCCTAGAGAATTGGTGGATTGGGCAGCTGTCTACTGCAGATGATCTAGCTGGATTTCCTGCATTGAGCAAGGAGTTGATGGCCTGTGGGGCCCCGTCCACCAATATGATTATATGAAAATTGCACAAAAATAAATTCTCCCCCATTTGTATCAGCTAAACTAAGTCCAGTTATTCCCTGTGTGGAGAGGACCAATTTGTTGTATATTTTACTGGCCTAATGGCTGTAATAAATGAAATGAAATGAAATTTGTTGTATCTGCCTCCCATATAGGGGCTAAACATGAGAAGCCTCTCAGGAGAAATTAAGAGATAGCAGCCCCAGTTCAGCGCTAATAGAGGTTCAGACACAGTCTTGTAAGAGTCAAGCAATGAAAGCCCCAGGCCTGGACAGAATCTGTCTTTTGTTTCCTCCCCCATTCCATTTTTAAAAGATATGACATTCTTCCCTTAGTCCAGATAGGAAGAGATATGGAACTCAAATTGAAACAAAAATCTCATCCATTCCTCCATTTAGCACTACAAGACTTTTCCGATAACATTACCAGACTATTTTCTATTTTAACCTCTAGCAGACTATCTTCCGCTTTATTGTTCCCTCTGGGGTTTCACCACAATTTCCCTTTCAGACTTTCCTTGACCTTAGCCCAGCATCTAACTAATGGCCTCATCGCTGCCTGAAGGAATAGCCTCCTCTTAAGTGTTGTGGTTTTTCAAGTCATTCACAGTTTTTCCTGTGGTTTTCCATTCACTATTTTTCTTTCATTCATCTGCTGAAGCAATTCCCATTGCACTAGTACTGGGTCAACCCAGATCAAGGCTGAGGAAGGGGGAGTGTAGCATCTTTTCAATTAGCACTTCACTAATGGTGAAGATCAAGTAGTATTCCCATGCCAGTATCTAGGAAAGTAGTAGTATGTTAGCATGGATAATGAGGATTGCTTCAGGGGAATAACTGGGTTTTGTATGCATATGCGTGTGTGTGTGTGATATATATATATATGCACAGTTGCCCCTCCGTTTTTGCTGGGGATTCGCCCCCCCCCCCAAAAATAGAAAAACACCTATTGGCTTGAATGTTGTTGTGTGCCCAGAAGTGTCCATGGGTGCATGCCATGGACACATGTCCTATTTTAATCCCCTTCATTGGCCCCCATGAATGGGCAAGGAACATGGACTTGACGTCTGCAAAAACAGAGGGGCAATCTGGTGTGTACTGCCTCTAAAGAGACAAGCCCAAATGACTAGCAGGCCTTGTAGGAAGACAAAAAAGAAAGTTTTTCACTTTAGAGTGGAGTGTGAGTGGGTGTTGTTGGGGTTCACATAACTTCCTCAGAGGTTGGACCTATTTGGATGTATTAGCAACCCAGGAGAACTTGCTAGTTAAATGTTCTGTTTTGTTCAAGTTAAATATTTCTCTGTGCTCCAGAAGGTATTCATAAAGAATGGCAATTGGAGCCATCTGTGTGTAGTGCTGTCTGCCTTATAGAGAGGTTGCTACTCTAGCACTGGAGAGGGTGAAGTCCTCAAACTGATGCAAAAGCATTGTGGCAGGTGAAGGTTATGCATGTTCGTAGAAGGACAGTGCTAAAATGTCATAGCTAGTTGTGAGCTAGTTTGTGAAGAATTTCTCAGCTGTCCTATACATTGTTCCAGATTTGAAGGGACCCTGAGCAAAGAGCAGTCCAGTGTGCCCCTTGCTCTATCACTGACCCCTCAAAAGATTACCTGGGGCCTCATCTCAATACACAATTATACAACTGTGATTGCACTTTAGCTGCTTTGGTTCACCCCATGGAATCCTGGAATCAGAAGTTAGGGAGGGATGTTTTGGAAATTTTGTCCAGGGAATTCTAAATAACTCAAGAAACTACAAACCAAAGGATTCCATAGGATGCAGCCATGTTGAATTGGAACCACAGTGCTGTTGAATTGGAACCGCAGTGCTGTAATTTCGCAGAGTGAAAGGCCCCCTGACAGTGACATGCAGCAGTGGCATCCTGAACATTACTGGAGAATGTCGCACCATGCATTGGATAGTCCAGGGGTATAGCTGTGGAGGAGGGGAGCAAAATGAAGGCATTGCCCCCTCTGTCCCTAAATTTCTAGCACTGCACTAACTAGAAACTTCAGTTGAGAAATACATCCAAAGAAAAGGAGCAGGTGAAGTTACTGAGGGAATGCTTACATGACAAATATAACAGTTCTAAGTATTTATGATTATCAGTGTCTCACTCTCTGCAGTGCTAGACATTTGGGAACGGAAAGAAAAAAAATCATTAGGGATGGGATTCTTATCTTGGAGACAATGTCTCTTACCTCCATCCCCATATCTATAGTCTTGCCATGACCTCAGGTGGCAGGATTCTGTGAGAAATGGAAATAGTGGTTAGATGCAGCTTGGAGCACGGGAGTGGACTTTTAAGGGGTGTCCACAAAAGGCATTAGCAGCTGCTCAAGGAAACTCTAGCAGCTGCCCAAACATGTCTGGTGCTGATGTGTGGCAGGGTGTTGTACTAGATTGCTCTTGTGATCCCTTCCAGCTCTAAAATTCTCTGATTCTGTGGGTGGTCTAAATACCCTAAAGGCACCAAAACCTATGTGATTTTGGAAGCTAAGCAGAGTCAGCTCTGGTTAGTGCTTGGATGGGAGACTGACAACAAATACCAGGTGCTGTAGGCTATATTTCAGAAGAAGCAACTGGGAAAACCACCTCTGAGTATTCCTTGCCTAAGAAAACTCTGAAATTCATGTGGTTGCCATAAGTAGACTTGAAGGCATGTACACACATACACACATGACTGTGATTCCAGCTCTATTGGTAAATAAGTTGAAGTGTATATAACTGAAATATTCAGTCATTCCCATTCTTTGTTGTTCACTGTCTATCAAACTTCTCAGGGCAGAGGCCTGTTCTTTGTGAAACTTCTTTATGCACTTTAATAACTGGTAAAACAAACCAGCAGCTATAAATAGAGTCAGAGGCACCACCCACCCTCTAACATTTTCACAGCACAGTCAATGTAATAGCTGCCTAGTCTCTAGGCATTAAGCAAAAGAATGATGATACTTCAGAACTGTGTTTAGAAATTTAAATCCAGAGAAAGATTTAGCTGGTATGCTCTTGGTGGGACAATGCTGTCTTGAGTGGTTCAGTGAGAGCTATGCAGTCTCCAGTCCTGCTTCACTGGACCCTTGTTTGCACACTGTCAAATAATAATAATAATTTTTGTTGTTGTTAACTGCCTTCA
>CM034701.1:66756909-66769848 GCA_020142125.1 Phrynosoma platyrhinos | reverse complement strand
TTCAAATATTTAAACAGGGCTATCATATCACCTCTTAACCTTCTCTTACATACCCATCTCCCTAAGTTGCTCCTCATAGGGCATGGTTTCCAGATCATTCACCATTTTGGTTGTAGAGTATGTTATCTTGTCACCAGCATTAAGGTATGATTCAGCTGCCACTGTAGCTGTTCTGTATGGAACAGAGAGCTGGAAATTGTAATATCATGTCCATAATGTTTGCAGATTATGTACTCAAATACAGATTTCCTCAAACTGTGACAGCTCAGCACATTATGCTGTTTGAAGCATCCCAAATAATCCCACAAAAGACAACCCCTGTTGCAATAGGCAGCATTTTTCAAGCCCTCAAAAAGCTCTATCACTCAGACACCAATTCCTGTCTTTATCTCCTCTCCACACATGCCACATAATGTTACCTGAAGCAGATTGCTTCAGCCTTCTTCATGATAGGCTAGACTCTGTGTCCCGTCACATAGAAGGAAGAGAGTGTGGGGAACTACTGTGCAGGTAAGAGGAATTGACTTTTCACCAGTATTTTGCATGTCTTGCCACAGTCTCTGTTGTTAGGTGCTGTTATTTTAACTGAGCACACTTCCAGTATTGGATCATGACTGAGGAGAAAAGGACCACAGTGAGTAGCAGGCTTACTGTTGGCATGTCAGCTATGAGGAGGAAAAGTGTTGTGCACTCCTCACACAGCTACCTCTTTTCCTATTTAAAAAATTATTCTCACTCCATTTTCTACATTACTTTAATTTATTAATTGATATTTTTAGAAATCAACTACTGATGTGATTTGAGCAGATCCAGCTTTAATCATATTGCTCTCCTGCCATTCATTTAGTTTGACATTAAAGAGCAGTGTTGACAACACACATTCCAGAATATCAAGTCCTGTTACATGGATAAAACATAAAAATATTAGCAAGCAATAGGAAAACTGGGGCATCTCAGCAGGAACCTGAAACATGAGTATATATAATTCTGAGAGATGAACATGTTTCATTTTTGACAGAGCATATGGAAGAAATAAATCACCAGGAAAAGATTTATTGTCTGTTGAGCTATTTCAAGCTGTAGCATAAATCCAGATTCTAACAAAATCCAGCTAACTGATATGAAAAAGAAAACAATCATCCACAGACATAGAATTTTTCAATTTATATCCCAATCCCCCAAAAGGGAGACCATACTGTTGCATTAATAGTGATGTTCAAGATTATGTAACACTTTTTCCATATATTGAGTGAGAGATGCCCAAGCTGAACCAGAAAAGGGATCCATGCACTACAAATCATATTGCAAAGATATGGCAGAGTGCACCACATAATTTCAAAAGAAAATTACCTATGTTATATAGATTACACTCATCCCTCCACATCTGCAGCTTGACTTTTGCTGATTTGATTATTCACGGATTTTATTAATATGTTCTCCATAGGAATATCTAAGTCCTCCAGCACAACTCTATGGTCAACTTTAACCAAAAGTCGCACTGAAGGACCTACAGATTCCTAGAGAGAACACCCACTAGGTATTTCTAGCTCCTTCAGCACAATTCTATGGTCAATGTCTGGCAGATGTTGACTACAGAGTTGCACTGGAGGACCTAGCGATTCCTAGAGAGGTGTTATCTCAGGTAAAAATATAGTATTTTTGTTATTTGAGATTTTTCCCAGTGAATGTGGAGGGACGAGTGTATAGCAAAACTTTTACTGTGTAAATCATGGAAAACTATGGCTTGTTCTAAAAGAAATGAGAATGCCATGGCTTTGTCTTGTCATGCAAACTATTCCCTGAATAAGAGGCTACCATTATGATGGAATATGGAGAAGCGGAATGGTTTCCCATAGGCAAAGGTGTAAGACAATGCTTATCTTATTGTCCTATCTGTTTACTTCATATGTAGAGCACATCATATGGCAAGCAGAATTAAACAGTAATTTGGGAAGGATGTGTGAAAATTGGAGGAAGAAATTTCAGCAATATACGATGTGTAAATGACATTATATTATTAGTAGAAAATAACAAAGATTTGAAATGATTATTGATGAACGTTAAGGGGGGGGGGGAGAAAAACAGGGAAAGACCTGAATATTACGAAGAAAAAAAGAATGATCACAGGAGAGTTACATAACTTTAGTGGATGATAAAAATATCAAATTGTTAATGATTTTTGGTACCTTGGCTCAGTCATTAATAAAAAATAGAGACTACAGTTGTCCCCTCTACATTCATGAGGGTTAGGACAATGAAACCTCCGTGAATGTGGAAAAATTGCAAATAACTCCACCCCTCCCACTCAGAAAGTTAAAGGGAGGGGTGGGCAGGGGTCCATGCTCCTTTTTCCCCACCCTCCTGTCCCTTTAACTGTCTCTCTGACCCTTTCCCAGCCAGATCGCTTCCTTCCCTTTCCCAGATGGGTCACTGCCTGGCTGGCCAGGAAAAAGACAGAGTTGGTTCCTGGGCTTTTTCTCCTGAGGAGAAAAGCCTGGGAGGGGGGGAGGAGGAATGCCTGGGCTAGCAGCCTTGACCTTGCGAATAATCAAAACTGTGAGTGTCAAGGCCCCGAATATGGAGGGCCATCTGTATAGTCAAGAGATCAGAAGAAGTCTAAGACTTGGAAGGGAACTCCTGAGAAACCAGATAAGATCTCCAAATGTAAAGATATATCATTGAGTATCAAAGTCAGAATCATCCCTGCCATAGTATGTCCAGTTTCTATGTATGGTTGTAAATGTTGGAAAGTGAAAAAAGCTGAAAGGGGGGGGGGAATTAACTAATGTAAAATATGACCCCGAAGAAAGTTCTACAGACATCATGGATTGTCAGAAAGACAAGTACATTGGTCTAAGAGCAAATAAAGCTAGAACTCTCACTAGAAGCCAAAATGAATAAGCCAAGGCTTACTTTGGACATATTGTGAGATGGCATGACCCATTGGAAAATACAATAATTCTTGGTAAAGTAGTAGAAGGAAATGAGCATTTCAGTACAGGTAGATTGACTCAGTCAAGGAAGCCACAGCCCTTAGTAAGCAAGATCTGAGCAGTGCTGTAAATAAAAGGAGACAATGGATATCTCTTACTCATAGAATCAACATAAGCCAAAGCCAACTTGATGGTGCACAACAACAAATAATTCAGTAAGCAAACTGAAATACAATGGATCTCATTTTCTCAGCCCTGGATATGACACTTCATTTATAGATATGCTAGTGCTGTGTGGATAACATGGGAAAGGGTTCCAAGATTATTTAAAAAAAAAAGCTGAATGAAATTTCAGATGTTTAAAGTTGAATTTGCTAAAAAGGTTCAAGGAACTTCAGTTCCTCTTAATGAAGATTTTAAAATGTGTCATTTCCAGCAGACAGCTGTTCATAAAGGTACATTTTGCCACTTTTTCTATGGACACTGACAGACAGAAAGGTAGAGAGAGGACTGTAATAGTATTTGCTTTAGCCTAATGAGAGATATCCCAGGGTGTAGTCGCAGGGGAGCAAAATGAGGATTTTACCCCTCCAAATAGGAATTCTGCCTAATTCCATCTAAACATGACTTCCACCTAAACATTAAGAAGAAACTTCAGACAGTGAGAGCTGTTCAACAGTGGAATACCTCCTCCTCCTTGAGGTTTTTAAAGAGAGGCTAGATGGCCATCGGTCAGGAGTGCTTTGACTGTGTATTCTTGCATGGCAGGGAGTTAGACTGGATGAACCCTTCTGGTCTCTTCCAACTTTATAATTCTTTGATTCTAAGACCCTGAAAATAGTTTACACTGGCAGCTCTTATATTTGCTGTGTTCACCTTCCGTTGATATCTATGCCTGCCTAAACTCTATTTCTGAATGCTCAACTGAAGTTTTAAGTTACTGAAAAGCTAGAAATTTGGAGAGTGAAGGAAAATTTCACTGAAGGAGGCAGAATCCTTATATGAGATAGCCTCATTTCATCATCACCACCCTTTGCTAGACTTTTTGTGGGACTGTTTCTAACTCTGCAATTGGGTAGGGAGCAATCTACTCTTCCCATTGCAGTCCCCTACATGTCTTCTCAAAAGGGGTGGGAATACACTGGAGCTAATTTTCAGGTGATGCAAAGAATTGCAGAAGGGAAGGCAAAACAGTTCTGTTGTGCTGGTCCTTCAGTGCTAATGTAACTGGTTTTAGGCCAGTGTCACACTAGGGCAGGGGTAGGCAACCTTTCCCCTTTAAGGGCCGAGGGACTTCAGCTCCCAGAAGCCTCAGCCATGTTGGCCAATAATCCCATGTTGGCCAATAGCTCCTGGGATTCTGGAAGCTAAAGTCCCTCGGCCCTTAAAGGGGAAAGGTTGCCTACCCCTGCACTAGGGTATGCAAAAAATAAATAGTGATGATACATGATTTTCAAAAAGGAATGCCTATTAGCAGTTTCAGGTTTTTATAAGCTGATGGCATCCTTTTAAAATAAATTTAGAAGATGAATATTTGGTAATGCATCCATCTTTAAATGACAATAGTACACATCATTCTTGTTATTCAGAAAAGCTGCTAATCTAGACTAATAATTCCAAGAGTTAAGCACTGCAAATTATTTGTAGTTTCAGCACAGTGTTAGGAAAGTAAATTCAACTAGCAGGCCTGCAAAGAGTGATGTTCCATTAAAAAAAACTGAGTATGGTAAATTAGGGATTTCTTTATAGTTTAATCTAGGATTTTATTTTGAATAATAAAAATCATAAGGCCACTTTTATATAGATTAATTGCATATATGATGTCAAAAGATAGTCATTTTTAAGTTCACTATATTTCTTTGAAGACTGATTCAAGCCAAAGAGCACCAATTGCCTTTTCAAAGTGCGTGTATTCATCCTGACAACCTAAAATTAGAATTTATATTATATTATGAAACTGGAGACTGAGGTATTGTCATATAGTTTTAATTTATTATTTACTTTTGTGCTTATTGGTAAATAATTTTCATCCGTCTTTCTGGAAGTACCTAGTTTGCTACATGGTACAGGCATACCCTAATTCAGGGATAGGCAACCTTTTTGAGTCGAGGGCCGGGTTGCTGTCCCTCAGACAATGGGGGGGGGGGCAAGCACCAAAAATAAATAAATAAACAAATAAAAGAATAAATAAATTTTTTTAAAAAACATTAAAAATATATGCATGCACACTCTCTCAGCCCCAGAAAAGTCATGGCAAAACCCTTGTGGAGATTTTGCCAAGAAAACTCCAAGAACAAGTAATAACAACAATAATCAGTATCATCATGGCGGGCGGTGGGAGGCAGGGTGGTGGTGGCAGGACCAACCTGGGGCAGGTCCAAAGGCCTCGGGGGGCGCATCCAGCCCCTGGGTCTTAGGTTGCCTACCCTTGCCCTAATTAACAAAACCTCTGAAATGTAAACTCCTTTCTACAAAGGCTTTTTACTCCCAAACAGTCCTTTCTCTTCCTTGTGATCTGTCTAGCTCAGGGGTAGGCAACCTTTCCCCTTTAAGGGCTGAGGGACTTCAGCTCCCAGAAGCCTTAGCCACGTTGGCCAATAGTCCCATGTTGGCCAATTGCTCCTGGGATTCTGGGAGCTGAAGTCCCTCGGCCCTTAAAGGGGAAAGGTTGCCTACCCCTGGCAGCTGGATGTTTTCTAGCAAGATTAATAAAGCATAGATCTATAATGCAATCTGCCAAAATGGAAATCATAAATAGAGGCTGACAGAAGAATCGGCCATCCTTGAATGCATTTTGGAAAAAGACTTAAAAGTATCTTGTAGATGGTTCAAAATGAGTTTATTTATGCCTGAGCTGGTTGTTTAATTTCATATGTGCATATTATTTCTGAATAAAGCCTTTTTCTGAAACATGTTGAAACGCTCTTGTGGTGTAGGTACCTACCCCTATCATTTTCATGTTTTTTCTGCATCTAGTACCAAATTTTCTGTTAAAGAAATAATGCCCAGGGAAACATTGACTTCGATAATTGAGACAATAACATCCCAAATCCACAAAACAGTCATACCTTTATTGAGCTAACAAAAAATGTACCAAATACATAATGCAAGCTTCTGAAGCTCCACTGGTTATTCATTAGGCAAAGGAGTCAGAAATCATAGGAGAAGGAAAAAAATGACGATGTTAGTCACTGGCCTAAATTTTGTCAAGATGTTGCTTTTGTTGTTGTAAGTTAAGACAGTTTGGAGGGATATCCATGTAGGGAGAAGCCACTCCTCTATTAAGCCATAGCTGCTCTGTCCCTGATCTGTCCTTTTTCATTGACCAAGTCCCCAGCGCAAAATGGTAGTCCTGCAGCAATTGTGTGATTGTAAGTTAAGCAGTGTCAATGTCCTCTACTACCTACCTGTCCCCCTCTCCTTGCTATTCCCAAGCACCTTGATTATTTTTTATATGTGTTTTCATTTTTTTTTTTAAAAAAAAAACTTCTATTGTAGTAGCAGAGCTCCAGAATTGTGCAAAAAAAGTAGATTTTTTTAAAAGGTATGTTGGGTAGGCATAAGACAGGGAGGCGAGGTTAACGGAGAATCGGGAAGAGATCGCAATGGGGGCAGCCGCCTCAGTTGTGCGATTGAAAAAATGCATGGTGATGACTTCTCTACAATTGTGTGTTCTCCCCACACACTTTTTTTTAACTAGCATTTTTAACTGCTCCGAGAATAGGATTTGTGCAGTAAAGCTCAAAGAGTTGTAAAATCCAGACAATGAAACTTAAACTTTGACATTCTGACATTGTTTCAAAAAGCATAACACTCGAGATCCTTGTCACAAACAGGGCAGAACTGGTGGAACAACAACAAGAATGCCAAAGGAGGAAAAGTCACTATTTAATCTTTAGGAATGGGATCTAATGTTGATTTGGCTTAACATAATATGGGCTGCCAGCATTCATCTTAATGAATTCTTCCAGACTGATGGCTGCTAAAGATTATCCTTTAGTATATATCTTGTCATCTTTCTATAACATGCCACATATCTGATTTCCAATGTTTTATTCATCCCCTCTGCTATTCTTGGAACAGATAAGCATAGAATTCTTAATGTACTTTAATTTTAATCCGCTCCCACCTTAAGAATGGGTGACAGCAATTTTACACAGAATGGACTGAGGCTGCTGTCACTTTGCAGACTTAAAGCCGCTTGACACTACTTTATCTGTCATGGCTCAATGCTATGGAATCCTGGGATTTGTAGTTTGTTGTGGCACCAGAGCTGTCAGGGGTTGTATACACTGTTTAAAAAAAGCTTTAAAAACCCTCCTCCCCCTGAATTTGGGGCAGTAAGGCAGCTAGGTCCCAGCTGCTTGCTTTTACGGTCAGAAAAGGTGCCCATATCACATGCTGGGCACTTGCCTCATTTGCCTCAGAGCTGATGGGTGTGCCAGCGGAAGAGGAGGGAAAAACCTCACCATTTTGACCTGTTTCTATACACTGACTTAAATGAGAATATAACTGAATACAGGATTTTGAAGAACACAGAACAATTCTGGGAATTAACTGTTTGATAACGGCTGGTAAATCTGTACAGGCAAGGAGCATGAGGTTATTCAGAAGAAAACCGTAGTGATTCTAGAGGTATACAGGACATGAACATACCCATAATTAGCAGATTCTTTTTGCTGCTTCGATTAGCTCAAGTGAACGACTCAAAGCATTGTCAAAATCAAACAAGATCTTATAAACTCAGTGCACTGAGAAAGTTCTGCGTTAGAGGTGGCAATCATGCAAACCTTCAGATACTATTGGATTTCAACTCTCTTCACCCTCAGCCAGCATCGGCAGTGGAGGAAGTATGAGTCCCATCCCTGTTCTACAGCAACTGGCTCATGAACTATTTTTGTGTGACCACAAAGAAATAATAATAATAATAATATAAATTTTTATTTATAGCCCGCCCCTCTGCGTGGCAATTGGGGCGGGTAACAACATTTAAAACAGACAAAGTTAAAAAACATTCCCTGGACCCAAGAAAGAACTCCAAGAAAGAATTGGAGTTGGCTTAAAGCAATGATTCCCAAACTTTGATCCTCCAGGTGTTTTGGACTTCAGCTTCCAGAAGCCCCAGTCACCATGACCAAAAGCCAAGAATTCAGTCCAAAACACCTGGAAGAACAAAGTTTGGGAACCACTGGCTTAAAGGAAGTCCCTTAAATTAGCTAGTGTACTTGCAGGTGATTGACTTGAGGGAGTTGCTGCTGTAAACTTTGTTTCTTGAAATTCAGGAGATTATCACACATTGTAAAAATGCGACTTACCTCTCCCAAATTGAAGTCTAATTTGGGCTGCATCCATGTCCTATGCATGGCTTTTGTTGCCAAATCTGCCATCCGAGTACAGCCAGGCTTCAGCCTGAGTCCCTTAACATACTTTGGCATCCATTTTTCAAAGTCAGGAGTTTTCCGGCTTTGAAAAATGGCTATCGAAGTGAGTTAAGGGACCCGGGCTTTGGCCTGACTGTACTCTGATGGCAGATTTGGCAACAAAAGCCATGTAATAGGACCCAGATCCAGCCCGAATTAGACTTCAGTTTGGGAGAGGTAAGTTGCGTTTTTAAGATGTGCAATAATCTCAGTGATGCCAATATCGACCACAAGGTGCAATCAAAATTTCTAGTTAATGAGTTTTGGCAGCTTTAAATTTGCAGTGACTTAGAGTATGATGCTTGATAAGTTTTAATCCCTTTTTCAATACTGCCATTGAAATAGGAGTCTAAAAATCTATAAGACCTTGCTGGAATCTTACAGTCATTTCCTTGGTTTTGTCTTGTAATGACTCATTATTTCCTTTCATTTGTATATCGCAACCTGGCATCCACTTTATATTTTGTATGAGTCCAATGGAGATTAAAATGCAAAAAGTAAATAGCACATTGATAGGGGAACGAAATAATATTTGTGACTGCAAGAAGCATGTTCTGTTTTAAGCTTTCCAGGAAAGCAAGAAAACAAGAAGCCAGTATGCTAGCAGCAGACTTCAGCAGGGAGAAGAAAATAAAAAATGGAAAGTACATAGTTTAATTTAAAATAATTGATTGGGTTTTTTTTTAAATGCTGAATTCCATGGTATGTTGGAAAAATGCAAAATTCTTTCATTACAGAGAAGGGAAGATGGCAGGTTGGAGATAAGAGGATTCATATAGTAATAGCATTTACATTTCTATACCGCTTAAGACTTTCTTGCACCTTTTAAAGTGTGACTTTTGTTTTTAAAAGGTACCCTCAGTACTTTTCTAACTTTTAAATTAATAGTATAAAAGTAAGAACAAAATAGAGTTTCTGATAGTGTAATGAAGATTGATTTATGCTCATGGAAGGACAATTAAGGTATATAATTAAACATTATTAACACATGTCATGTGACTGACTAAAAAATTTCCAACAAGGATCAAGCACCTAGAAATGCCTGATTTCTTCAGATTCTTTGGACTATTACTTTTAATTCTCCCAACATGTTAAAAATAGAGCAGAACATTTAAGTTTATCGCACCAGTATCTGTAACGTTCCCACTGAGTCCTGGAAACGTAACAATAATGGGAATGAGTGTTACCACATTAGACTAGTGATAACGTGATGATAACATTATGAGAACACATATTATCACACTGCATTTACTGTTGTACTGGTACTGGTGCTCAAGTCGTTTCCCAGCTGTCCTTCTTTGGCACATGCGTACTGTTAGGGCGAGGTTGTATGTAAAAAAAATATTTATAATGTATGGCGAAAACCCCTATGTCTGCATTGGAAAGAATACTACAGAGAGGTTTAGGTTGTGAGCATTCATTGTGTTTCCCCCTCATAAACACAATGCAATTCCTTCTATAAAAATAAAAGAAAATATTTTTAAAATTACCTGCGGCACCCCCTTTGCGTCAACACTGGAAGAAGAGTTGAGTTTGTGGACGTTCTAGGACGGGAGGGGAGGAGATAGTCTTAATCAATCAGAACATGAGGATGGATGGAGACCGGGTAGGATTATCGCGCATACATCATCTGGAATGGTCTGTAAGCGTTCTTGAGGGCTGAGGATGCATTTTTACAGTTCTCCTGTTGGAATGGGCTATGGACCGTCAGAGCACGGAATGGGAACTCGATGAGGATCATACCGTGTGATAAAATTTGTTCCATTCCATTCACATTACGTACCCAGTATGTTACGAGAACACTGTGTGATTAGCCTAATTGTTTTGTGGTAGCTATATAATAAGAGTCCTCCAATGCTAAGGCACCAGTAGTAGGATAGCATTGAGTAAAAGCGTGCCTCTAAGAATGTGAACAGTGCATTCCTATTAATATTAAATAACTACAAATAATCTCTACACATCTAGAATTATAGGTGGTGTGATTTCAGGGTAGAGAGTATAATTTCCCAGACTGCTTGACCATAATTCATATATGCACCACTATTAGGCAATGGAGTTCTCTAGTTTTGCCAATGTAACATCTAAGGATGGACATATTAATTACGAATCATTATGAGGTATCTCAGAGATAGCAAAATTCTCAGAGAGTCTCCAGAAAAAGGAAAGCAGAAGAACTATTTATCAGTTTTTAAAACAAGTGCATCCATATTCCCTTAATCTTTCAGTAATATTCATTTGACAGACAGGCTTTGCAAGCAAATGTAACCGTGCAAAGAGAAAAGACTTTTTTGGTAAGCAGATTTATTGCTTTCATATCTCAGTACTAAATGACCACTGTAAAGATCTGAAAAACCCGTTTCATCTCACTCAACCCTTTAAAGAGTTAGGGTGAAGATCACAATTTGCCTCTTTCTTGATCCTATTACATTCTATCCTATTCCCACAACTATATAAAAATGCTCAACAGTCCAAGCCTTTAATATCACCCTGTAATGCATCTGAAGACGCAGACTGATATCTACAAAAGTTCATAGTAAAATATAAATTAGTCTTAGATTTTTCTCTCTCTTACTTTTTCCTTTTTATACTGCAGCAGACTCACATAGCTACTTCTTAGTAAACTGTGTCAAGATACTACCTCTGAGAATGTATAGAGTACTCTTAGTTCTCATTGGCTACCCACATCAGGTAACTCAGCTAGCTAGTTATTTTTTTCTCCATTTTACAGTCCTAGCACAGGCACTAGACAGAGGAGGAAGAGCTAGCTTAAGGTCTATCTGTGCAGTGAAGAAAGATTTCCCAAACCCCGTGATTCTCAAATTTCAATGTTTTTATCAATCTGTGCAAAGCACCTTTCCATCGTGATGCAAGAAGACAAATCACTTTGTTGATATTCTTTTGTGTTTTACCAGAAATCGAAGCATATGACCATTCTAACACTGTGCTTTTCATACCTTCTATTTCTTTGTCTTTTTGTACCCTTACCCCCACAAGTCACTTTTATATATTTCTTTTTTGCAACCCATTGTTCTTCAGTTCTTAGAACTTCCATAATTAATGCTTAATTGTTATATTTGATCACATTTTCAATGTACAAAGTGTTGTTCTTGTTGCCACATGCCTTCAAGTTTATTCCGACATAGCAACCCTATCATGGGGCTTTCTTGGGCTGAGAGTGTGTGACCTCCCCCCCGAGCCATGTGTGTCTATGGCTGAGTGGAGAATTGAACCCAGGTGTCCAGAGTCATAGTCCAGTGTTCAAGCCACTACACCATACTGGCTGTCATACAAAGTGGATTGCAGTGCTTTTTAAAAAAATCTTCGAGTTACTTTATGTTAGGCTGAAGTACTGTATATACTTGTGTATAAATCAACCTCATGTAGAAGTCAAGGGAAGGTTTCTAGACATACATGAACATATACAGTATACCCTTCTAAAAGGGAGATCATTTACTTCAGCTGAGGTATAAGTTGGCATTTTATTGGGGGGCATTTGATCTGTGGATTACTCAGACCAGAAGAAAAGTCAGATAACAACTTATTTGGGGAATTGTAGTGGAACACAGTAACCACAGTAAACAAGCTAATAAGATCTGGGCTGGACAATGCAACTGTTAGGTGGATTAGTAATTGGTTTACTAGCTGAACCCAAAGGGTGCTCAGCAATGGCTCCTCTTCATCCTGGAGAGAAGTGAACAGTGGGGTGCCAAAGGGTTCAGTCCAGCGCCCAGTGCTATTTAACATCTTTATCAACAACTTGGACGAAAGAATAGAGGTCATGCTTATCAAATTTGCAGACAACACCAAATTAGGAGGAGTTGCTAATATCCCAGAGGAGAAGAGCTTAATAGATTAGAAAGCTGGGCCAAAATTAACAAAATGAACTTCAACAGGGAAAAATGTAAGGTATGCACTTAGGCAGAAAAAATGGAATGCATAGATATAGGATGGGGGACATATGGCTTGACTACAGTACATGTGAAAGGGATCTAGGAGTCTAGTAGACCACAAGTTGAACATGAGTCAACAGTGTGATGTGGCAGCTAAAAAGGCCAATGCGATTCTAGGCTGCATCAATAGAAGTATAGTATCTAGATCAAGAGAAGTAATAGTGCCACTCTATTCTGCTTTGGTCAGGCCTCTCCTGGAATACTGTGTCCAGTTCTGGGCACCACAATTCAAAAAGGACGTTGACAAGCTGGGGCGTGTCCAAAGGAGGGCTACCAAAAATAGTGAAGGGTCTGGAAACTATGCCTTATGAGGAGATACTTAGGGAGCTGGGTTTGTTTAGCATGGAGAAGAGACGGTTAAGAGGTGATATGATATTTTTTTCTGTTTAGGTATTTGAAGGGGTGTCATATTGAGGAGGGAGCAAGATTGTTTTCTGCTGCTCCAGAGAATAGGACCCAGAACAACGGATGCAAGCTACAGGAAAAGAGGTTCCACCTCAACATTAGGAGGAACTTCCTGAGAGTGAGAGCTGTTTGACAGTGGAACACACTTCCTCGGAAAGTGATAGAGTCTTCCTCTTTGGAGGGCTTTAAACAGAGGCTGGATGGCCACCTGTCAGGGATGGTTTGATTTTG
>CM034701.1:66667146-66691668 GCA_020142125.1 Phrynosoma platyrhinos | reverse complement strand
TGAGACAACGTGAATTGCCCAAGGTCATCTAGTGGGTTTCCCTGGCTGACTGGGAATCACTATGCTGCGCTGGTTCAAAACTGCTATATTTAATAATTGATGCCCTTTCCTTTAACCCTAGTCAACATTGCCAGTGATGAGGAATGCTGGGAGTTGCAGGCCAACATCATCTGGAGACCCACAAGATTCTCACTCCTGCTTTAGACTAACAATATCTTAAGTGTTCTGCAGTTCTGTAAGCTGTTGTTTTTCTGCACTGACTTTGTTGCATACTTTCAGTGCAAATTTTGATGGAGGCTCTTCTTGCTGTTCAAATACATGAAATATATTACTCAGCATAAATTAAAATCTGTACTTAAAATTTGCTATTGATTTGTTGAGTCTATAATGGTAATTTGCTTGTTTTTCCGTTCAGGCTGACTGAAGACTTAACTTACTTAAGTCACTGGAAAACCACTGTATTGCATTTTCACTTCAGGTTGTCAAAATATTGTTGACTTCAGCAGTAAGTGTTCCCTATTCAACAGTCTGAAAAGATTAGCAACTGTTATACAGTACAGACTGATGAACTTTCTCAGGGTATGTTTCATTAAGTACAGTATATAAATGTACAAATTCCTTTTCAGACTTGTAAGTATATTTCTGTTAATTAAGAATTTGGTTGAATTGTGTTGAATTAGATTATCTTACTCCATTGACAACAGTAATTAACTTTTGCTGAAAGCTGTTTTGCTGGCGATAAAATCTTAATTTCTGTTGAGGAGTCTGATATATTCAATATCAATCCCCATTTGGAAAAGGGACTCTGTTGATTTTGCTAGACGGATTTAACTGATGTTGGACAGGATTGTTTTCCCCTTTCAGGACCGTGTTTGTAGTTTGGTGTGTTATTGGGTTTGGTGCTGTCTACACAAACCCATCTTACTGTAGTAGCCAGGAATATCTTTTTTTTTTTTTTTTACCAATTTAGGATAAGAGCTGGTATACAAACCCACTCTAAGAAAAATGGGCCTAGTTTCAGTTGTCTATACACTAATCACATATGAGCTGATCAACTATAATATCTTTTACATATGAGGCTGCCCTTGAAGCTGACCTCCATATCCACAGATTCTTTATCCATGGATTCAAGCTTGAACTACAGCTTGAACTACTCAAAAAAGAGATAAATTCCAAAAAGCAAACATTGATTTTGTCATTTTATATAAGGGACACCAGTTTACTATGCAATTGTATTTAATAGGGCATGAATATCTACAGATTTGGTATCCCTGACAGGTCCTGGAACCAAACTCCAGTGGACACGAAGGGCTCGCTGTACTTATATTGAAATATTCAAGAATATTAAAGTCTTTTTTGGAGCTAGGTGATCATTATAAACCCAATTCTCTATTAACTGCCATGGTGGCTGCTGCATTTCTGGGCCTAGTTCAATGAATTTAAAAACTAATTCATTCACCATGGCAGCTAATACAGAATTGGGTATATTATGACTTTAAAGTGCTCAGCATTTCATTATGGGCTATTTCAGGAACCATACCATCTTAGGAAACAGTCTAGATTTTAAAGTCATATTTTGGATGGTCTATCAGTTTTTCCTCCTTTAAGACATGTAAGATAATAGGCAAAAAAAAAAAGAAGTTCTTTGGTGTTGAGAATATCTGTTGATTGTTCTATATTCCTTTTCCCTTGCATTTTTATGTCTTGTGTTTATTAAATAAAATCTGTTTTTGTTAAGAGACTGACCCTTATTCCTGATAAATTTTTAGGAGCCTTTTTTTCCTTGGTCATGGTGTGTACTAATGATATAGCTTGGGATGAGAGGGAATGTAGTAACCTCTTTGCTGTCTGTTACAAGTATACTGAGAGTGGCAGTGTACAAATCCTGATTTTTCTCTTTTTCTCTCATGATTGATCCTGAGAATGAATGAGGGATTCTATTAGGTTGCTTTTATAGTTCAAAAGTGTGTAAGACAACATACAATTTGCCACTTTGTTGAAACATAGTGTCTCGAAAGAATACTTATTTGTTGTTAAAAAGTTGTTAAAAAAGTTGTTAAAAAAGAATTTGTTAAATTAGAATTTATTAAAAGGGGCAGGATCTGAGTATCACCTTATACTCATGGGAATTGATACACATTTCTCATTGATGACAGTATTTTTTTTTTGTTCTTTATTAAGCCTCCTTTAGTTTGTGTGGCTGTGGGATGCAGTGGCTCAAGTGGTTAAGACACTGACTCTGTTGATTGCAAGATCAGCAGATTGGCAGTTCAAGGCCCGAGTGCTGCATGATGGGGTGAGCTCCAAGCATACAAATGCAAGTAGATAAATAGGTACCACTTTGGTGGGAAGGTAAACAGCATTCTGTGCAATCATGCTGGCCACATGATTACAGAGTAGTCTCTGACCTGCTGGCTCTTTGGCTTAATAACGGAGATGGGCACTGCCCCCTATGGTCAGACATGACTTGACAACCTTGTCAACAGGGAATACCTTTACCTTTTTAGTCTGTGTGGCTACACAAAACTATACATGCTTCAGGAGCAATACAGTTATTAGCTGCAAGAATATTAACCTTGCAAAGCAACATGCCTTCTGTTTTTAACTGAAGCAATGGATTAATTTTTATCTTGCCAACCAGCCTGAAAAATCATGCTATGACAAAACTAAATGTGAACGCATTGTTAAAAAAGAATAAAAGTAATGTCATAAGCAACAAATAAATATCTTCAAGCCACACACAGCTGATTTTTCTTCCTTGACCACATATAGCAAAGGCTGGAACACTCCACTACCACCATCACTACCCTACTTGATACAATAGGAAGATTTTTGTTGCTTGATCCCATGTTAACATGACACAGCTTCTCTTTTTTTAAATCAATGTATTCTTGTATCATCTTATTTTTAAAGTCCCTGTTTGTAAAACCTTGGGAATCCATTACCTGAGTGACACATATCCTGATGATCCAATCTCAAACACTAAAGTTGATTTTGCAGCAAGAGGAGGATAGCACATTCTCAGCCTACTGACAGTTGCCCCAGGGATCCTAACCAAGAGCCTATATTTGGTGATTAAAAGAGCTAGAGAGATTGATTTTAAATCAGTAATTGGAAACTGAATATGTGTAAAATGAATTAAAAATTGAACTGAAAATCAGATTTGGACAATGTTTGCAGTTGTAAGAAAATAGTTTTACATTCTTCATGTCTTTGCATAATTTGGAATGCTCTTGAACAGACCATGGTGTGTGCTTGTGACAGGAATGAATTGATTCAGTTCCCTCCATAAATGGCACTGTGTACCTTAGCTGAAAGGCATAGAAAGGACTTTCCCCACTGAGTTCTTTCATAAACCACTGCAGAGAATGTCTGAAGCCTTTATCCAAAATGTTTCTCATAGGTTTTCTACTCTCATGTTAACTTCTTGGAAGCAACACATCTCAAAACAAACAAAAAAACAAAACTGTTGCTGGGAAAGGTGACTAAATGGCATTAAGGTGCTCAAGGGATTGGGATGACTTCCCTATAAGAGAAAGTTGAAGCTTTGAGTGTTGTTTAGGTTAGGAAAAATATGTGAGAAAGCAGGGACGTGATTAGAGACTTGGAAAAACTATGCATGAAACAGAGAAAGTGGATACAGAGTCGTCGTCCCCCCCACAGTACAATAGTAGAACCTGGATTTATGCAATGAAACTGAATGGTGGAAGATTTGGAACACAGTTAAACTGAAATTTGTTACCCCAAGATGTGGTGTAGTAATCACTAACTTAGATGGTTTTAAAATGGTTCAGATTAATGGAGGATAAGACTGCTAATTGTTACTGATCATTGTGATGATGTATTATCTCCAGTATTGGAAGAAATATATTTCTGAACACAATTTGCACTAGAATAAAAGAGTGGTATTACATTCACACTCAGTGTATGTGCTTTCCCATAGGAATCTGCTTGACTTCTGAGAACAGAATACTGGACTAGATAGGCTTTGACCTGGTCCAGCAAGGCTCCTACATTTTAGGCATAAACTCTTGTTTTGTCTCATTTGATCATTTGGATTTCCATGAATTTCTGCCAATGAGTTCATTCACTTAAAATTAAAGAAAGAATTTTATAACTCTTTTATAAATTATTGCTACTTATTAGCATAACTCTTATGTCTGCTGCCTTCAAGACTAGTCAGCCCATCACTTAGTTGTGGCTGAATTTGTGTTCTAGAGGAGAGTTGCTTGCATATTACCAAGCTAAGGAAAGAAAATTAAATCAATAATTTTTAACTATTGATGGTGCTGACCTCTGTCATATGAAATACCTATACAGGCAGAGTCAGTAAAGAGGGGGAGGAGTGGTAGCACAGGTATCTTGCCAATACTTACATAGTTCAGTATACAGGTGGACCATGTATTATGCTAGGAATCAATTCCAGGACCTTCATATAATACAAATTTGCATAACATTTGGCCCCCACATTTGTGCTGTGGGGCCCTTTCACTAGCACATGTGATTAATGACATAAGCCAGTCAATAAGAGTCACTCAACACTGAACATTACGTAGCATGAGCAGCAAAGGATAGTGCAAGCAGCATAGAGCAGGTCTCCACATATAACTGAAGCCTCATAAAATGGATCACCATAATACCACATCCAACTGTATTTTTAATGTCCATTCTTCAAGTATATATTTAGTGGTAAAACCCCTTAACAAACTCCGTGCTGTCCCTTGTACTACAATAAGTGGATGATATATCATAGACTCATAGAGTTGAAAGAGAAACCACAAAGGCCATCTAGTTCAACCCTCTGCCATGCAGGAATATACAACCAAAGCATTCCCAGCAGGTGGCTATTCAGCCTCTGTTTAAACACTTTCAAAGAAGAAGATTCTGCCATACTTTGAGGCAGCGTATTCCACTGTTGAACAGCTCTAATTATCAGGAAGTTCTTCCTAATGTTCAGGTGGAATGTCTTTTCTGGCAATTTGAATCCACCGGTCTGTATCCTAGTCTCTGGAGCAGCAAAAAACAAACAAACAGTATGACATCTTTTCAAATATTTAAACATGGCTGTCATGTCACCTCTTAACCTTCTCCAGGTTAAACATATCCAGCTCTTTAAGCCAGCTCTCGGAGTATCTATATTTAATTATTTTCCTTTAAATATTCAGTAGCATCAGTTAGATACAAACATTATAAATTAATAGTTAAATGTAATAATGTTGATTTTAAATAAATTTTAATGATGGAATGTATAAAACAAATTAATTGAAATTATACTTTGACATTTCACTAATGAAATCCACCTAATTGGTTCTTGAATGTTTCATTTAAAATATTAGTGTTTCTGGGACACATTCTGATTAAAACCTTCTATTCCAGGAAGCTATAAATCAATTCCAGTTTCATTAATACTATTTTCTCTCTTCCTTTATTTGTAGAATGTCACCAGCTTAGTATCTTTGAACTTAACCCATATATAGCATGTGTGAGATAATTGCAATTGGTTTATCAGCTGCATCACCAAAATTGCACATTGATTTATCTAATCCTATCCCAGTACTTGTACAATTGATAAATAGCTTTTATACCACTCATATATTCTGATAAAAATGTACCAGTAACAAAGATTGTAAATACAGTGGTACCTCTACTTACGAAATTAATCCGTTCCACAGCCCATTTCTTAAGTAGAAAATTTCATAAGTAGAAGCAAATTTAACATTGAAAATGCCTAATCCGTTCCAGGCCCCCAAATTCAAGCTACAACTCAATACAAATGTATAATAAACAGGGTTATTTCGTTAAGTACTTCTAATACAAACATGTTACATTACCCTTAAAGAACAAAAAAACATAAAAATGAGTTGCAGGACTAATCCAAAGAATAAAAAATAAAAATAAAAAAGTTTAATTTACCTTTTGGGTCAGCTGGCTGTGCAATGAGGGAGGGAGGAGGGAGGAGGAGGAGGAGTCATCCGAACACACCCAATTGAAAAGAAAAACACACTTCCTCTCCTCTCATGCAAGCCCAGACAATGCTACCTAGCTTAGTTTCACTAGACAAACACTTCCTGGTTCTCTAGCCAATAGAGTGCTGCTTTGCCAGATTTCACTAACCAATAGCATGCCACGAAATTCAAAAAGCAGCTCCTTCCAGTCAATTTCGTAAGTAGAACAATTTCGTAAGTTGAAGCAAAAATTATCTGTAGGTGCATTTCGTAAGTTGAATTTTTCGTAAGATGAAGCATTCGTAAGTAGAGGTACCACTGTATAATTATATATTCCTAATAATTTCTGACATTCCTTCCAGTAATCTTAATTTTGTTCAGTTTCCCCAAATGTGCATACTATTTATATTAAATTCACAAGTACATGTTTAATAAAATAACAGTTACGCAATATAAGTGAGGAATGTATGTGTCACTGATGTTTATCATCACATTGTTTCCTACTTATGGTGACCCTAAAGCAACCACATCACAGGGTTTTTCAGCAATATTTGTTCAGAGGTGCCTTGTCATTGCTGCCTTCCAAGGCTGAGAAAGTATAACTTGCCCAAGGTAACTTAGTGGGTTTCTGTGACCATTTCTATTACCATATTTCAGTGGTCTACTCATCAGACAGATAATTACCATCCCATTTGAATCACCCAGACTCTGCTATGTGGTTTCCATATTTCAATTTTGGTTAGCTCTGAATGCTGTGTCTGTTTAAATTGCTGTCATGTGTGTGTGATTGCACTCTGCATGTTTCTAAACAAACCTTTCTTAATTCACCCTAAACCCGGAATTCTCCTCCTCCTTACAGGCTCAAATGGTCCTAAAGGTAATCCAGCCTCTTGCAAAAGCTAATTTCCTCAACAATTAAAGTAACACAGTTCCTCCCTAGTTCCCCCACTTTTCTTTGGGTAACAGAAGGTGTGACTTGCCCAAGGTCACCCGATAGTTTTTCATGGACAAACAGGGAATTGAATCCTGATCTCCAAATTCCTAGTCCTACACTCAAACCACTACACCACTCTGGCTCTCAAGATATACCTTACTTACATAAGTCTTAAGTTCTGTTTCTGAGTTTAATATTGCAAGACTCATTTTTAGATTGTGCTGCCTTACCATTTAGTAACTTTCTGTTTAACTCTGTCTTCCTGAATGTATGATGACAAACATGCTGTATTCAATTACTAATTCAGTTGCCTAAGTTTTCAGACAGTAATGTGGTACAGCAGGTTATGTATGTTTTTTTAATAGGTAATAAAATGTATTTCCATACGTATATTGTGGTGTTGATTGCCAAGACAATATGTTTCCACAGATTCATTTGCACATCAAGGTGTAATGGTTATCTGCAGATGGATAAACCAACTTCTCCACCTCTTTCTGTGAAAGGAAGTTGTAAGCTGTTTCAGCTTTTAAAGTATTGAGAACATAAAAAGAATGTACAGTCGCCTCTCTGTTCTCATGGACTTGAAGTCCATGGTTTTGCTTATTCACGGAGGGGCGACTTCAATTTAAATCAATGAGGCACCCCTCATGTGCATCTGCAGGGGTGTGCCCCATTCAAGCCTATGAGGCTTGAATATTTGTGAATCTCCATTTTTGTGACAGGTGGGTCTGGAATGGATCCCCCGTGAAAACGGAGGGACAACTGTAATTAATAAAAGTGTTTTTTTCGGTAATCTTGAGTAATTTCCAATAATCGTCTGCCATGTTTTCCAGCTCTTCATCCCTGGCTTGGGGATGGTTTACACAAGGGTCTTTAGTGGGGAGGAGATGGCATTCCTCTCTACTGGATCTTACTGGTCTGCCAGCAGCAGGCTGTTATTTGATACTGGCTGTTAAATATGGTATGTTAAATATCCTTATACAGTGTTAATAGTCAGTAAAATTACTTCTACCATCCATTTTGTTTTAGTAATAAGTTGTTTGCTTGCTTGTTTGTTTGTTTGTTTTTATGTGTCTTCAAGTCAATTCTGATTTAAAGCAATCATAAGGCAGCAGCATCACAGAGGTCCTGGGTCTGAGAATGGGTGGAAACTCAGTGGGTTTCCATGGCTGAGTGGAGAATCGAACACTGGTCTCCAGAATCATAGTCCAAGAATCAAACCACTACACCACAACTTAGTGGTATATAATTTCCTTTGTTTTGCGAGACAGCTTTCAACCTTTGTACAGGTCTATAGATCTTAGTTGTAGTCACGTGGAGGAAAAAAACCTGCAATACATTTGGAGATGTGTCATCCTGGAACATGGCTTGGAGGTATGTTATGCAGCTGGATGTGGTCATTGCCTGGATGGGAGACAGCGTGGCAACCCTATTTCGAATTTCATGGCAGAAAAAAGTGGACTATAAATGTCCTAAATAAATAAATACAGAATTTATATAAATACTGTATATATTTCTGTACAATTACAGAAATGCAATCTCCCCTGAAAGAAAGTATTGGGTCACTTTAAAACAAAAAACAAAACAAAATATGAGTGTCTCGGGTTTACTCAAACCAAAAGCAAGTTTTATTTTTACCTAAACCAATTCCTATAATCCCAGTTTGGAGAATGTGTGGTAGTGGAAAGAAAGGCACTTCTTTTGGGATACACCAGGCAGCAAATGCTCTTCATTTGTAGCCATTACTTTTGCATCAGAAAGCCATAAAAGTGCTCAGGGATGCTACATTGTAGGATAATCCTCCACAAGGAGAATTCCTGCTTCAGATGTTTGTACTGAAGGACAAGGAGAAGGGAGCTGAGAGAGATATAGTGAAGAGACAGTATGCTCATTCTCACCTCCTTCAGTGTATTTGAGGGAGTCAGTGTTTGGGGTGCTTGGTATTGTACTTTCTTCTGGCTACAGTGGATTGCTGGGGTTTGGTTCCAGTGGCTACAGTAGATCTCTGGGTTTTGGTATCCCCTGTGGATAGCAAATTACGTGGATGTTCAAGTCCCATTAAATACAGTGGCATAGTAAAATGGTGTCCCTTGTAAAAAATGGCAAAATTAGGTTTGCTTTTTGAATTTATATGTTTTTAAAAAATGTGTTCAAGCCATGGATGCTTGAATCTGTGGATGAAGAATCTGTGGATATGGAGGGCCAACTATTATTTCCTGAATGGTGAAATCTTACAGTGAAGAAACGAGGTCCCTTTTCAAGCAGATGTGGTATGCTATAGGTCAACCCTTCAGAGTTATATTTTAAATTTGTGAAATTTAATTGGTGCAGAATTGGAAGGTATGAGTACTTAACCTTTTTCTATCTTTAGATTAAGACACCTTAATCTGTAGATTAAGCTACCTGAAGTTGTCTCTGCTGATTTATATATAAAACACCACAGTACAATATTAATTAGTATTTATATTAATTAATCCAGTGGAAGTTAAATAATGAGATCTTTCAGGTTTGTAGACAGCAGAAAGTGCTTTGAGAGTTGTCTACACTAGGAGTCATGATATTACTCTTTTTGTTTATAATATCTGAAGGCAGGTTATTAGTGGACTCCTGTTATATTAATAAGGAAATGGTGGTTGTTTTCGTGGCTTTTTTGTGTGAGAGATTAGTTTGTTAGTTTTTGTTTGTTTTCTGCTGTTATAGCGTCGGAACATGTAATTGATAGAGGCAGTGGTTGTAAATTTGAAGCAGCTTGAAACATCAATAAATGTGGGTGGAATGCAACACTTCATAGTAAGTAATGTTCTCCTGATCTTTTACCGTTGTGGATAGTGGTTAGTAATAGTCATCACCATAAAATATAGATCTCTTGAATTTGTTATTGCCTCTTGAAAGTTACTTGTTATCTCAGTGCCAGGTTAAACTTTCTGTTCCTAAAATGGGATTGCTGTTTAATGCCATATTAGAAGCATTATGTAGCAGAAATAAAGTTTGACAGCCTGTTGCTATTATAAATGAGTTGCTTCAGTAATGCTGATTTTATGTGATAATATTTAAAATATAAGCAGGTAAGAGTAAAATATGTTTGATGTGAAAACCAGGGTGGAGTATTGGAGTGGGAGTAAGGAATAAAGGAGTAAGATGTTTTTACAGGAGTAGGAATAGGAGTAACATTAAGAAAAAATATCTTACTCAGGAATAGGACAAGGAGTAACCCCAAAATCAGCACTACTCCCCAGCCCTGTATTAACCAAGGCTGGGGAGTAGAAGCAGGAGTAAGAAGTAAAGGAGTAAGAGGTTTTTACAGGAGTAAGAGTAACGTTAAGAAAAAGTATCTTACTTGGGAGTAGGACAAGGAATAACCCCAAAATTACCACTACTCCCCAGCCTTGGTGAAAACTATAACGACCAGCTGGATATTTCTGCCAAATAGCCTACTTTTTGCATAAAAGGTAGTATATAGAAAGAGTGGGTTGATCAGAAATGTTCAGGTATTGGTATGG
This sequence comes from Phrynosoma platyrhinos, assembly GCA_020142125.1. NCBI lineage: Eukaryota > Metazoa > Chordata > Lepidosauria > Squamata > Phrynosomatidae > Phrynosoma > Phrynosoma platyrhinos. Next base: position 66,681,289 of record CM034701.1, on the reverse strand, counting down.
CTGACTGTTGGCAAAGTATCTCAGTTGGCATTATCCTCAGCCTTTATTCTGAGATATAACTCCTAAAATCTTTTTGGTGTCAGAAAAGTAAAAGGTAAAGGTAGTCTCTTGACATGAATGTCTAGTCATAACTGGCTGTAGGGGGTGGTGCTCATCTCCATTGTTAAGCCGAAGAGCCAGCATTGTTTGAGGACTACTCCAGTGGTCATGTGGCCAGTACAACTGCACCGAACACTGTTACCTTCCCACTGAGAAGTGGTACCTATTTATCTACTTGCACTTGCATGCTTTCGAACTGCTAGGTTGGCAGAAGCTGGGAGTAGTGACAGGAGCTCACCCCATCATGCAGCATCTGGGCCTTGAACTGCCAACCTTCCAATCTTCCTATCTTTGGAACTGGTGTCTAACCACCTATAAAAGTAAAACTTGGGAGAAATAACAATTTTGGAAAATGTTGCTTTGCGTTCAGCTGCCAGTGTAAAGCCATTAACACATTTTAAAGCAAAAGAATTAGAGGTGAGGATTAAACATAGGGGCAAAACAGACAGCCCTGGAAGAGCGGCATCACACTGCCCCTTTGATTGCTGGGTTGGAGTCATGGCAACTGCTCACCATGCTCCCAACCCGTCAGAAAGCTGCTTCTTTTTGCACTGGGAGAAGGCTGCCTTTTCTATTGCTGTGGCAGTTTTTCCGTGCTCGTGCGGCATCTAAATGCTGTGCTGCTGGAGCGCCAAAAAGCTGCCACCTTGTGGTCCTTCAGTCACCTTCATGGCATCTTCACGGCATCTTGGGGGTGTGAGTTGTGCGTACGCCTCAGCCCCAAGCCACCAGGAAGCCAGCCTATTCTGCCGGTCTGCTTTGGCCCGTAATGTAGGTTTTGCTTGGTTGCTGTTGGAAAAGTATCTCCATTTCTCTAGAGTCCTTTAAACATTTGGAGTTATCTTCTGATTTTTTTCTAAGGCTTAGATGTTTGGAGGATGACTCCAGGAGTTTTCAAAGACTGGTTTGTAAGGGTCCAGTTAACTTGGCAGTTGCTAACATAATTCACAAGACACAACTCAAGGTATTCTTGGTGGTAGCGCTAGCGGAAGCAACAACAACAAAAGATAAAACAATAATAATATAAAGAAAAGAAAGAAAAAAACTATGATGAAGTGGGCTTATAGCTTCATAATGTAGTGTCTCATCAGGTCCACAAACTTATTTATTTGTACTGGGGCCCAAGGCAGCCATGAAACCATACAGTGCTTGGGATCTGAGTAGCTGAAAGAACACCTGTTATCACACCCAACTATTACTGTTTTTGATATTATCAAAAGTTTTTCATTTGGACTACCTATACCACACCTAAAGGTTTTCCCAGATGTAATAGTACAGACACCTCTTGAGAAATTAAGTGTTCTCTGCTTAAGGAAGGAACAGTTAGCTTTGCATAGTACAAGGACAGCCTGGATCTCAAGGGAAGTTACTTTTCTGTTGCTAATGGAATTAATTTTTATTACCTGTATTTCATTGCCCTTTATTCTGCTTGGCCATATGGCCATGAAGGGGAGTGGCCTCAGCTTTCATTAAAAGAAGACAAAATATAGGCCAGTGAGTCTAACTATGGACCAGAACAGACTGGCAAGAAGGGGCGACTTGAAGCTGCCCCTGCAGACGACATATTGGGCTGCCGCAAACACACACTGCATCCCCAATCCATCTTGAATCCAGTCCAACTAGGAGCCACTCCTATTGGGGCTGGGAAAGAGCTGGCTTTCCCGGCCCTGCTGCAGCCCCAAGACGCTCCGGTGGTGTGTGACATCTAAATGCTGCGCCACCGGAGCATCTTGAAGCTGCCCACATCCAGGTGGCCACCTGGCTTCAGGGCATAATTGGAGTGCCAAAACAGACTGCCAAAAAATCCCGCTTCCAGCCGTCATCAATATTCAATATTCAAGAATATCCATGTTGGCCATGCAGCAAAATAAAACAACATTCACAAAAGAACAATGCCTTCATTGTCTGACCAAAATGTACAAATACATCATGCAAGCTTTCAAAGATTCACTGGCTTTTTTTAATCAGGCAAATATATTAAAAATCATATAGGAGTAGAAAAGTAACAATGGGCCGAAAAAGACAGCTGAAAAAAGCCCGCTTCCAGCCAGAGTGTGGCGTTTAGTCCTATATGATTCGGCCCATTGATACTTTTCTACTTCTGTATGAGTTTTAATATCTTTGGCTGATAAACAGTCCAGTGAAGCTTTGAAAGCTTGCATGATATATTTGTACATTTTGGTTGCCCAATGAAGGCATCGTTCTTTTGTGGATTTTGTTCTATTTTGCTGCAGGGTCAACATGGCTGCTCTTGAATATTGAATTTTGCTGCAACAGGGGGAACTTTTAACAAGAGAAAGTTAATGGAGTGGGACTGAACTTTGAGGTTTTTGCTTCCAACAAAGATAAAGCTCTTTCATTTGGACTAGAATGGGCATGTTTTACCTACACAGTACCAAAAGGTTTTTCCAGATGAAACAATACAGAGGTTTCTTGAGAAATTCAGTGTTGTTTGTCTAAGAAAGGGGCAGTTAGTGTTGTACAGTCTGGATCTCAAGGCAATTTATTTTTCTGTTGCTAATGAGAGTTAAAATTTCATTACCTGTCTTTTATTGCCCCTAGTCCCCACATGGCCAAAAAAGCAAGTGGCCTCTGCCTGCATTGAGATCCCTCCAGACCATCTTAACTGACAAATAAGAAGTAACATCTGAGACAAAATGTAGGCCTGTGGATCTAATAGCGACACTTTTGTTCTCTTGTATGATTTTTAAGATCTTTGCTTGATAAAGAAGACAATGAAGCTTTGAAAGCTTGCATGATTTATTTTGTGCATTTTCGTTGGCAAGTAAAGGTATTGCTATAATGTGGGTTTTGTTGCATTTTGCAGCATCTCTGAGTGTATCTTCTGTGACAAGAAAAGTAAGCCTTTTCTGTGGTGGTGCTAATAAAGTACAGTCATTCTCTATATTCATGGATTATTTATCCATGGATTCACACATCCACAACTTGTGTGTGTGTGTGTGTGTGTGTGTGTGTGTGTGTGTGTATTCCAAAAACAAACCTTGACTTTCCCATTTTAGATAAGGAACGCCATTTTACTACCCCATTGCATATAATGGGATTTGAGCATCCATAGATTTTGGTATCCAGGGGGGTCCTGAAACCAAACCTCAGTGGATACCAAGAGCTCACTGTATCTGAAGGGAAGAGTAGCAAGAATGACAAGCTAATGTCTTTGGGCAGACATTTACCTATGCGAGAAGCAATTGGTCAGATGTTTGTGTGCGCACTAATATTTTGTTTTCACTTGTTTCAGTGTGTCAAAATCAGAAGGCACCTCTGTATTGGTTTGTCAGTTCTTAGAAATGTTTGAACTAAACATTTTTTTAAAATTGCAGTAGTGGTTAGGTAATGGTAGTATTCCTTTGTCATGGTTAACATGGTTAATGTAGGCTTACTCTTTATACACAAAGAAATGTATATATATTTATTTTTGATTGGGCGTTTGCAGAGGCTGGATGTCCATCTGTTGGGAATGCTTTGATTGTGAGTTCCTGCATGGCAGGGGGTTGGATTGGATGGCCCTTGGGGTCTCTTCCAACTCTAAGATTCAATGATTCTATGTAATTATATACATTCTTGGTTGGAAGTGAATCCCACTGAAGTTAAAGAGGATTCCCCTCTGACTATAAATATTCATAGAACTGGATTAATAAGAATGTTTTTACTAAATGAATTATACTGTGTTCTTAGCTGTAGAAGCATAAATAAAATCAAAGTGAATGGTTTAAGATAAAAGAGTCCTTCCTGCAACTCAGAGTCTCTAGTCTGTTATAAATTGGAAAAGCTTGACACTTTGATTGAAAGGAGCCCTTTGTGGTGAATATTTTCTCCAGGAAGTCTTCCTGAAGGGCATACTAAGGTCCTTGAAATTCTAGCAGGTTTATCTCTGCAAGCATTTTCTGCAGCATATATATAGTATAATTTTGCAACTCAGTTATGTCTTCTGATTTGGCAGTGACAAATAATTTCAAAGTGCTGAGAAATACTGTAATACCAACTTTGTAAACAGCTGTAATAGCAAATACTGACTGGGCTTCAATTTTGAGGTGGCTTGTCTTATTTTTAAAATAGCTTGCTTTTTAGAGGCTTTTGGAGCAACCTTTTCACAGAGACTGAGGGGTGAAACAGACGGCTCTGAAGGAAGGCATCACATTGCCCCTTTGATCTACACCCCCAGTCTAGTGTTTTCCCGGCGCAAAAAGAAGCAGCAGAAAGCCACTCCTTTTTGTGTCAGGAAAAAAGGCGCCTATCCCGCAGTAGTAGCTTTTCAATATTTCTGTTGCGCGGCGTGTATAAATGTCGTGCCGCCAAAATGCCATGAAGCCACTGCAGGTGTGGTCAGCCATGCGGCATTGCGGTGTTCTGAGAGAGTGTTGCTGTCTGAATGGGAAGCTGGCTCTTACTGCTGGTCTTTTTTGCCCTTAAGTTCCAGAGTAAGAACCAATAATATTGCTGGAAATCAGTGAGTGGAAGATATATTTTTTTTAAAAAAAACATATTCATAGCTTTATTGAAATATAATTGTTCTGTTCTCTGCCAGTGATGTAGCTTCACTGATTACAGATCATTTCATATTGAAAAGACAGGTTATAAAGTCATAAAAATAAAATCTACTAGTGGGAGGACTGAAACAGAATGGGATATTTGAGGGGATATTGGAGGAAGAGTGATATAGTTTGAATTCTAAGCTTTCTAGGCTCTGCTCTGAATCCTATTCTTCTGCTGATGTCACATTATGTTGGCCAAATAGGTAAATTAAGACATAGGATTTTTCTGGCCAACACTGCACCCACAGAGTATATAGCCTATTATTCAGATAATAGGGATGTATGGCATGACTTGCTTGTTTCTCTCTGTCTTATGTCATATCATGCACCATTAGCCTAGGTAAAGGAGAATCTTGGTGATATTTACTATGGAGGATGTATGCTTTAAATGGTACTGGTAAAGCCATACTAAACTGGGAAATATTTTTCAGGGGTAGGCATGTTATTCATGCAATGCAGCAAAATACCTGTACAAAAAATCCAAAATTCATAAAGCAGTGAAACCTTTATTGGGCCAACTCTAAAGGAGAAAATACATCATGTAACCTTTCAAAACTTCGCTTGCTTCTTCATCAGGCAAAGCTGTTTAAAATCATACGGGAGAAAAATGATGATAACATTAAGAGTATTTGTTGTTGTTGTTGTTGTGTGCCTTCAAGTTGTTTTCAGCTTATGATGACCCTAAGGCATTACAGGGTTTTCTGGGGCTGAGCGTGTGTGACTCACCAAAGGTCACCCAGTGTGTTTCCATGCAGGGTATCAGATTATGTCTCCAGAGTCATAGGGCCTGAAAAGACTGTTAGAAATAATCCAATTTGAGACCACTTTAACTGTCCTGGCTCAGTGCTAGGAAATCATGGACATTGTACTTTTTTCTGAGGCATTGAGCCTTCTCTGTCAGAGAGTTCTGGTGCCACAATAAACTACAGTTCCCATGCTTCCCTATCACTGACTCAGGACAGTTAAAGTGGTCTCAGACTGGATTATTTCTGGCAGTCTGTTCAGGCCCATAGTCTTACACTCAAACCACTACACCACATTGGTATTGTTACTCTGTTGTCATTATACAACTTTTTATGTGTACCAATATTCCTACTAGGACAGAAGACATGATGACCCTTTTAATTTTATGTCTTTGAAAAACTCAGATGCTTGTAATAAGTGAAAACTTGTTGTTGAAGTTTAGCACTGAAAGATTGCCTTGTGTTTTTTCCTCATTGTAGCTGGATGGAAGATGGGACTCTGGGAAGACCAGAGGATTCAGGATAAGGATTCCTTTTCTGCAATTTATGTATGCTCTGGACCAGGGGTAGGCAACCCTTTAAGGGCCGAGGGACTTCAGCTCCCAGAATCCCAGGAGCTATTGGCCAACATGGGACTATTGGCCAACATAGCTGAGGCTTCTGGGAGCTGAAGTCCCTCGGCCATTAAAGGGGAAAGGTTGCCTACCCCTGCTCTGGACACAGGAGGTTCAGGGAGGAGAGGGAGGGAGTTTCTAGCAGTTCAGAAGCTTCTGGTTTCTACTGAGAATTGGGCAGTCACCATGTTGGCTAATAAGAACCCCAGAGCAATAACTAGGAGGTGAGGGAAGACACAAGCGTGGTTAAGTAGGGGCTGTGTGGTGCAAAGGAAACCTGAGCCATGCAAAAGCGACGGTCCATGCAGTACCTCCTATCCTTGACTCAGACATTCTAATCTCCCAAATGTGTCAAATGTCTCAAATGTGGTTGGGGTATTAATCTAACTTTTCCCCCTTTTAGTGAGGTTAAAACATCTAGAATCTTAATCTTCTACATGCAGAGTTGATGCTGCTGCATATGAAAGGTGCATACAATTCCTTCCTTCCTTCCTTCCTTCCTTCCTTCCTTCCTTCCTTCTCTACGCTGATGGATATTTTGGTTAGCAGAGGACAGCTATTCCATGCTGCGTCATTGTTCTGTCTGCTGATTTGTTTTAGTGTTTGCTTTATTGACTCTAAAATGACACTGCATCTGCTTCCTATATTTTATCTCTGATATGTATAAAGAGCATTTGCCCTACTATATCCCATACTTCTGGTGGAACTGGTAACCTGCCTTCCTGCTTTTGGCTTTTGTGTACTATGAAGTAAACTAACTGTAGTGGCTCCTGTAAGAGTGCAGTTGTGCTTTCCCTTGTGGTTTCCTTGCTTGACCAGAAGCTTCTTCTCTCCTCAAGTGGGGTTTGCTTCTCTACTGGGCACAGACACAATAGCCAAATAAGGCATGTCTGTTTTGTTTGTTAGATGTTGTCCTGTGTAGTACAGTTGAAGATAATGCAGTCTCCTTGTTTCTGGCTAGTTCTTTGTGGTATGATTTCTGTGTCACTCTGTGTGTGGTTGACATAATCCTGTCGTAACTGATTTGGGGGTGACGTTACCTTGCTGCTGTGCGTTTCTTGGGTACCAGTAGTGTTACCATGGATGCCAGAGGAAAGGCTGTCAGAGTTGCTATATTCTCCATAGTTTGCCCTGTTCTTTTTCATCTGAATTTTGCTGTTTTAGAGTGCATAGGCTCTGACTCACTGGCATGATGAGACCACAGGATTGCAAGGTTTGCATTTGTAGACAACTGACTCCTTCCATTTCTTTATCTGCTATGTCTGCTATCAATAATCTTTGGCAATCATTGGTATTACCATATATTGATGTATTGAGTGAGCAAATGATTCTTGTTTTGACTAAATGGTACTTCTTTTTGTCTCTAGGCAGCCAGTTGTCTGTTCTTCCAAGTTTGGGATTTCTGGGGGTGGGGGCTGGGCTACAACAGTATCCAGTTTTCTTCCTTCTCCCTTCCAGATACACCTACAACATTGTATTCCCCACCTAGTTCTACAGGTGTTTTTTTAAAATCGCGTTCACTACTACATAGGCAGTCTTCCGTGTCATACTTGAATTTTGTAATAAATGTAAACCCTTTTCATACAGCAAATAAATAATTTTGCATTAAAGAAAAAGAAAATGGAGAGGCTGTATTCAGAATTGTGATGCATTTCAATTCTGGTCAAAAAGGCTATAAATTGTGACTCTTAGAAAAAGGGGGAAAAAAGGAGAAAAGTCTTGTCATTTGGAAGCATATATTGTTTGAGATATTTTAAATGCTCTTGTTACATTCTTTTTATGAAAAAAAGCCTGCCTGCTTCCTTCCTTCCTTCCTTTGTTTCTTTTCCCTAATCAAAATATATCAAAATATAACCAGGACAAATGATGAAAAAAGGGGTTGTATTTTCAGAAATCATGATCCAGTTTTGTAAGGCTATGTCTAACAACTGGAACTTTACCAAATCTAAAACTAGGATACTGTCAGTTTGCTAAATCTGACATGCTATAAGCATTAATGACTTTTGAGTTAATTTTAATTATCTTATATGATATTAATTTCATCATTTTTACTATAATTAATGATATAAATGCCTAAGCCATCTAGAATTGCATTGGGTTTGTTTTTCAAATGTCATCTTTAGTCCAATGATAGGTGCATATGACTTGGCATGGCTTCTCCTCTTGTAAATGAGATCCAGGCCTTGCCCTTTTTTGCAATGTTTAGGCACTTGGTTCCTAACTCAGATGAAATAATTTACAGTAAACTTGGCTTTATTTTATACAGTGGCTCAGGTTTTGCTAGCTTCATGTTCTGACTTGTCCAATCCAGGGAATTGACAAAACCAATTGGTGCTATGAGTAAGCTGTTTTGTTGCAGACAGTGAGGGCCCTGTCACATTACCCCATGAACAATCTTTTTCCCAGAAGTAGCTGTCTGCCTCTTGTCATTTTCTGCATGTAAATGCTAATGAACATATTGCCAAATAGAGGTGACATTGCATAGCTGGATTATATGACACCATTATTTCCCTGTTCCACTTGTCATTTTACAAACTCTTGTCTCTCTTATATGGTCTTGATTCACCCATATTATCAAGTTACTGGGACCAGTTTTGTAAATTTCTATGAATTTATGAAATGTCTAAGGATTGTGATTTTTTAATTGGTACATTTTCCTTCTCTTATGTAATTTGGTTCTGGGGTGGGTGGGTACTGATGAACTTTTGTTGTATTATCTTGTATTGTCTTTCTCAGTTTGTATCCAAATGCATAGACAGAGAAGGGGTAGACAGCAGGCAGCCTGTTGGCTGCAAGGCCATCTTATCAATTTTTCCCAATCCCCTGCACTACCACTGCATTTGCTGCTGAATTTTCAGTGTGGTAGTAAAAAACCTTTTCAGTTTTCTTTGGAGGGGAAAGGCACAAAATTCCTTTGTGTCTGCCATTGACATAGTGGGTGAAATTGTTCATCACTATCCCCATATTGAAGATGGTAATAAACAATAACCACCATGTTTAAACTTTTTGAGTGTTTGATTTTTAAGCAGCAACTATGTGTATATACAGGTTGTAGAAATCTCATTAAAACCTTGTTTGTCTACAGACTGTCACAGGAGTATGCTTTGTCTACTCACATTTCCATGCCTTAAGTTGGCACACTGCACGTGGGCAAAGACAGCTGCAGGCACTGCTGCACGCTTCTGTGCTGTAGCACCGTGAAACATTTTGGTGGGGTGGGAGAAGGAGACAAAAAGCAGTAATGTATTCATTTCATTTTTTAAATCTTAGCTACGAGCTGTGTGCAGGAGCATGTCAAGCACGTATTTTTAAATTTTACCCACTATGACAGAAATAGTGGCTTACCTCGGTAGCCATCAATAATATCTGCAATAGTGAGTTTTATTTATTTGGACTATGGTTTAACATCATTATGACTTCCCACTTGGATTTTGTTGTAAATGTTTAATAACAGCAATGAATTAACTGTTAAAAAGAGCCAGGACCATGGTATCACTTACCAAGAACAAGGAATTATGTTATTTTAATAAAAATGACATTGTTGTCTAAATGATTTTCATAGACTGTAGTGCTACTGCACAGAAGTGTGCAGAGGTGCCTGTAGCTTTCTCAGTTTCCTTGGAAAGATTTATTCAGAAGTGATTTGCTGTTTCCTTCCTCTGAGACTGAGATAGTGTGACCTGCCAAGTCACCCAGTGGGTTTTTATGACCAGGTGAGGATATGAATCCTGGTCTTGCAAAATCCCAGTACAACCCCCAGACCACTATACCATGCTGTCTTCTTGTGTTGTGCACAGTTACCAGGGAGTAAATTTCATCAAATTCAATGGGACTTAAGTAAACATGCATATGATTGTACTGTTAGAGGAGAGGAAATGTGTTTAGGAAACTCAAGCGAATGGAAGCCCATTATATACCTGCATAGCTGCTTTTGGGATTTGAAAATACAGTACAGCATAAAATAAACTGATGATAATACTGTGTGTGAATGAAATAATAAAAATCTATGACTCAGGAGGTTTGTTAAGGACATAGAAAATGAAAGCCACACTGCAAGTCCCCTTTCTGATTGCCTCTCTGTCAATGCCAGAAATAGGCAATTCCTTACAGTAGGGCATGCAAAAGAAGAATCAGCAGGCCACAGAGTCATAAAGATCTTGGCAACTAGGCTGGTAAACATAAAAAAAAACCCCACCATCTTTTTCAAGCCTTGGAATCCCAGAGTTTGTGACAGCTATCATAGAAGTTCAGCTTTAAACTGTAGCAATATTATGCTGTTACAAGCATGCCACTTCTGGATGAATTTTCCCTGCTTTAGTTCTGGGACTACAGAATCATTTTTTGTTTGTTTTAAGTTTAATTTTTAATTTGACATTAAAAATTGATGAAGTATGGAAACTGCACAGAATAACATATAGGCGATGAGACTAACCTCTAGGGTAAGAGTGTATGTTTCTCCAGAGGTCAGTCTCATCAAGGTTGATTTAGCATTGCTGATTGACGGGGTGCTTTTTGCATTTACGCTGGCATGTTTGTCATGCAGTGATAATTTTATCCAACCCCAGCAGAGCCATCCAAAATCTATTGAATCTCTTGCAGAAAATTGGTAGCTTGTGTTGAGGTCCATAGTTTCAACCGTCTTCCAAATTGAGCATGGATAACCTTATGTTTCTGTCTTCTATTGTCCAAGAGTGGGATCCAGTGGCTTAGTAGTAAACAAAGAATCAGATTGTCAGCCTATGTGTTGCATTCCTGAAGGAGATTGTTTCATGGATGCAACCCTGTAGTGGGGAGAACAGTTCTCCATAGGTGGCTCATCAGATATCTGAGGGGTGGCTGTATCGTCAGTGAAAACTTGCCTTTTGAAGCAGAGGGAGGATTGCTGTAAGTCAAGGTGAGTCTTGTGGATAGAACGCTCCCTCTGGGTCTACTATGTCCCCAGTTGAAACCAAACAAAATTAATGGCAGATCTTTTATGAACAATGAACAATTTTGTTGTAGGCTTCATAGTAGTGATTGGGAGATGACACTAACACAATCTGGAACTACAACTTTGATCAGACCTTCTGTTCTCCCAGGCCCCAAAAGGAGAAACTTGCTTAACTGCCAAACATATACTTGTTGCTGAATTGATGTTTGCATGGTTTCCTGAGTATCCTGCATGTGGAGGATATATAAAATATTCCTTGTGCTTCAAAATTGACTGTACAAGTTGACTATCCCTTATCCTAAATGCTTGGGACTAGAAGTGTTTTGGATTTCAGATTTTATACCTGTATGTATAGGTACATAATAAGATATCTTGGAGATGGGACCCAAGTCTAAGGACAAAAATTATTTCTGTTTCATATACACCTTACACACGTAGCCTGAAGGTAATTATATACAATATTTTAAATAATTTTGTGCATGAAAACAAAAGTTGTGTACACTGAACCATCAGAAAGAAAAAGTGTCATTATCTCAGCCACTCGTGAAAAAAAATTGGGTTTTTGGAGTGTTTCAGAATGCTGAACAAGGGAGGCTCAACCTGTACCAAAGTTTATTAACTCAAATCGGCAAGGTATCAGTTGGACTCATAACCTGTTCTGATTATGCACCTCAGGCCTTGCAGTTGAAGCTAACTTCTTTCTGTGAAAGGTTGTGTATTTGGAGACTAAATTTTGCTTTGCTACCAAAAAGCCCACTTTGGGATAGTACATTTTCTGGGGTTAGAGGTGCACAAAAATGGAAAAATCACAAATAATTCTAGGCGCCCCCCCCCCCCCCATATTTAACACACAGAAAAAGTATGATCTGCAGATTCAACCAACCATGAATGTCTTAAAGGAGGCAGGATTCTTTCTCAAGGCAGAAGTGGGCAGATGCCAGGGCTTGCTGCCTGATCTGCTAATGCTCTCCACCATTTTTAATAGGGACATATAAACCTTGTTCATAGTCCCTCACTCCTACAAGGCTTCTAATCCCTATTAAAAATGGCAGAGGGCAACAGCAGAGGTTGCAGTAAATAATCCATGAATAATCAAATCCACAAAAGTCAAACCTGCAAATGTGGAGGGACAACTATAGATCAGAGGGAAGGCCTAAATACCCTAAATGAGCCAGATACTATTTGATCTTGAAATATAAGCAAGATCTCTCCTGGCTAGTACTTGAGACCATCAACGAATACCAGGTGCTTTGTAGGCTATATTTCAGAGGAAGAAATCAGCAAATCACCACTGAGTATTCCTTGCCTAAGAAAACTCTACAAAAAGTTCATACAGTTGCTAAATGTCGACAGGCAACTGGAAAACACACACATATTAGAGAGAACTGGATGCTTTTGCAAGTATAACAGCCTGGAACTAGTGTTCAATTATGGGATGTATCAAAATCCATGCTTTGGGGCTTATTTGTCTAAGACAGTGTTGGGACGAAGAAAGTGATACAATGATTTAGGAAAGATTCACATTACAAAATGAATGAATTAAAGTGTAATAAAGAAGCAGATACAACAAAATGCCTACTGGTTTAAAAAACAAGTAACCCAAACTAAAAACTTTATAGAGATTTTGTTTTCAAATCCCTTTGATCTATTTGCAGAACTAATACTCTGAGTAACAATAAAAATTCCTAATAACTAGCTTGAGCTGTTTTTTTTAAGTGAGCAGGAACTGCTGTTCTTTGATTTAAAGAGGGCACTTTAATAAACACCTCTCCAAAATACATTGATGATGAATTTAGACAATTTTATTCCAAATTATTCATGTCTGAACTATCTGAAGAGGATGATCTGAATGAGTTCTAAGCTCTTGTATTGAGTCCAATCAAAGAACATAAAACATCCTAAATCAACTGATAACAGGGAAAGAGATAAAACAATTTTTATGGAATAATTTTATAAAAACCTTCAAGAGCTCTATAGTACTACACCTTAAAAGGTTATATGCTGAAATAATAGACATTGAGGACCCATGAAGATAGTTTTCACTGGAAGGCTTATGAGTATGAATGGATTTCTGGTGGTTTTTGGGATGGCTCAGCAAGTTGAAAATTAGGTGTAAGAATTCTTTCAGTAGCATAATATTTTATATTGACAGTGACTCTAATTTAAATAAGAGATTTTGGAAAATAGATATAGATGCATTGCTGTTATTTGGTCTTTTGCGCTAATATAATTATTGTATGCAAACTTTTTTGATTCTCAATGATTATATAGTCCAGTATTCTACCTTCAAGGCAGAATGTCTCAAGATGTTTTGATAACTGATAAGCAGGTAAAGAAGGTACAACCTGTCTTCGTTGTATGTTTTCAGGAAGTTTTCAGAATACCTGGAGAAGAGAAGGTTGAGAGGTGACGTGATAGCCCTGTTTAAATTTTTGGAAGGTTGTCATACTGAGGATGGTGCAAGCTTGTTTTCTGCTGCTCCAGAGGATAGAACCTGGAGCAATGGATGGAAACTATAGTAATGCCAGCCACAGATGCTGGCAAAATGTCAGAAAGAAACTCTTCTAAAACCCACAAAAAACTATAGATGCCAGCCATGAAAGCCTACGACTTCACATATAGTAAAAGAGATTCCACCTCATTATTAGGAGGAACCTCCTGACAGTAAGAGCTGTTTGGCAGTGGAATGTACTCCCTCAGAGTGTGGTAGTGTCTCCTATGGAGAAGTTGGAAGGCAATCTGTCAGGGGTGCTTTGATTGTGTGTTCCTGCATGGCAGGGGGTTGGACTGGATGACTCTTGTGGTCTCTTCCAATTCTATGATTTTATGAATAGTGACACAGATAATTGAGTATTGGAAAGAATATAGAATATATACACCATGAGAGTTTGTAAAGCTTCACTCTTTTATGAGCTAGACCCTTTCAGTTCCATATTTGGGTGCAGCTATCTTCTTTGTCAGTCCCACTTCAAAGCCAAAAGCAACAACAAACCCTTTGAGCAGGGGTCGGCAACCTACGGCCCGCAGGCCGGAAAAAGCCCCGTTCGCCGGACTTACCGGCCCAGGCCGTTGGTTGCCGCCGTTGCCGCCGCCGTGCGCCGGCATCCGGGTGCGTTTTTGGCCGCGCGCTTGCTGTGGCCGCCATTTTGGATATCTTTGCATGCGCAAACGTGTCACGGCCGCCATTTTTACATCCAAAATGGCGGC
>CM034701.1:66644362-66655117 GCA_020142125.1 Phrynosoma platyrhinos | reverse complement strand
AAGTGGACTCAATTTGTACTATTTCTAGCAGTCTGCAAAGGCCCTATGGTTGGTATCCCTGCTTAGCCCTGGTAGTGCAGTGGTTAAATGCCTGTACTGCAGCCACTCACTCACAAACCATAAGGATGTGAGTTCAATATCAGCCGGGCTCAGGCTTGACTCAGGCTTGCATCCTTCCAACGTTGCTAAAATTAATACCCAGTTTGTTGGGAGCAATTAGCTTATACATAGTAAACTGCTTAGGGAGTGCTTAAGTGAAATGATAGGCGGTATAGAAATGTACTTGCCACTTGTTATTAGCCTAGGGAACTGGCTGACCTAGGTAAGTCACACTCCCCTAGCCTTAGAAGAAGGCAGTGACCTTGAATAAATACTGCCAAGAAAATCCTGTGATTGAGTTATCATAAGTTTCTAATTTGAATTTGAAGGCACAGAATAACAGCCGCAGCAAGAGCAACAAGCATACTAAAAGATAAAACTTAAGATCAAATAAACCAGTGATTCCCAAACTTTGGTCCTCCAGATGTTTTAGACTTCAGGTCCCAGAATTCTGATACTTGACTAAACTGGCTGGGATTTATGAGAGTTGAAGTCCAAAAGATCTGGAGGACCAATGTTTGGGAGTCACTGAAATAAACCATTAAAGTACAATCGGCCCTCCATATCCATGGATTCAACCATCCACGGCTTGAAAATATTCCTCCCCCCCCCACCCTACCCCACCCCCCCCAAAAGCAAGCCTTAATTTTGCCATGTTTTATATGAGACACCAATTTATTATGCCATCGTATATAATGGGACTTGAACATTCACAGATTTGGGTATCCAGGAGGATCCTGGAACCTTACCCCATTGAATACCGTGTGAGTGCATGTATGTATATATGATTTCAAGCCATGAATTTCATAGGGTTTTCTTAGGCAAGGAATACTCAGAGGTGGTTCTGCCAGTTTCTTCCTCTGAGGTATAGCCTACAACACCTGGTATTGGTTAGCAATCTTCTGCCCAAGTACTATCCAGGGCTGACCCTGCTTATCTTCCAAGATTGGATGGGATCTGGTGGTTCTAGGGTATTTAGTCCCTCAGATACTGTATTGAGAGTTTTTATTTTTCTGAAACAATTAAGATCTCCAAAGTGAGTTTTTGGCAGGTTAAGTTTGGGAAGTTAAGGAAAAGATGGGGCGCTTGAAATTATCTTTCACATGTAGGATTGATGCAGTAAAAATGAATATTGCAGTACATACATATATTAATACTTTCAATGGAGTGTGCAGTACATGACGCATAAGCTGCCCATATGTTTCAAGCGTGCAAGTTCCTTAATGTTTGTTGCTTGAAGCTGGGGGGGGGGGAGTACAAGAGAGAAAGAGGTAGGATCTAGGATCTCCACCTGTTCCTGTAGAGCAGGAATGGATATGGATTAGGCAGATCTCAGATAGTTTTAGGGGTATACCATGGCAGCGGTTGATTGCTTCACTCAAACTGGGGAGGCAGAAATGTCTAGCTTTGACAATGTTTATATTTGAGCCTAAAAAGCTTTTGCTTTTCCACATTACATACATAAGAAAATCCCCAGACCAGATTGAATATGGGACAGAAATAGAATGATGTATTTGTTAGAGAATTCATCTTTGCTTTGTTTTATAGTATTAATGTAGCTGTTTTTCCTGAGAATAAGGTTCAACACAAGAGTGGTTCTTTAGGCCCTGGTTAGTCTAGAATGCATATATTGATACCCAGTTGTCCCTCCATATCCATGGATTCCTTATTCTTGGATTCAACTATCCGTAGCTTGAAAATATTCTTAAGAATATAAATTCCAAAAAGCAAATCTTGATTTTGTCATTTAATATAAGGGACATCATTTTACTATGCTATTGTATTTAATTGGACTTGAACATCCATGAATTGTGGACCTCTCAGTGGCCCTGGAACTAAACTCCAGCAGATATCAAGGGCTCTCTCTCTCTCTCTCTCTCTCTCTCTCTCTCTCTCTGTTTTTTAATAAGTTGTGGCAGTTCATAGGTTTTTGGTTTTGGGTTGTGTTTTTTTAAACCAGATGGAGCATTTCAAAAGGGGAAATTCTGAGAAATTTATAGGCTATTTTTGATTTAGGCATTTACTCACACATTGTTTACCAATTCTACAGGCTCTTGCTGTCACTGGTACTTTGTCCGTCCTGTCAGTTCTTTCTGACCCCTATCATGCCAATTAACTCTCTTACTGGTAGTTCTTAAGAGAGCAGCTAGTAACTGGCAGGTCTTGAGAAAGCCTTCCTGGTAAGTTTGATGTGGGTAGTTCCTGTAAAAGTGTCCACTGTCCCTGGGGCAATCAGGATAAATTCACCTAGAGGATAATATCTATTTGTTGCTCCAGTGATGTAACTCAGAGGCGGGGAATAGGGGTTTATTTCTTGATTTGTTTTCATACTGTGCTTCTCCAAAAACCAACAACATGTCAAAAAAAATTAAAAACAAAACACCCAAACCAGGAGCAATTCTTAAAATATGTTTCAAAAGCCAGATTAAAGAGCTGTATCTTGACACCTTTAATAAAAGCAGAGAGATTGGACAAAACTTTTAATTTGAGGATAGCACACCCCCACAATTTGGAAGTAACACAGCAGAAAGCTCTCTCACATTTATATACAGTTGTCCCTCCCAATTTTGGGGGTATCTGTTCCAGACCCTCCTCCATAAATTGGAAAAAGTGCAAATATTCAAAGCCCAGTGTTAAAATGGGTGCACATCCCTGCTTGCGCCATTTTAACCCTCTCCGCTTGCTGTCCATGAAGGAGTGAGACTGCGGACTCCAAGTCCGCAAATGGGGAGAGATGAGTGTATATCAAAGAGCCCTTTGAAAATGACAGTATCTTCACAAGGGCCTCTCCCAGAGTTATAAATATGAGGACAGAGTCACAATGGAACAGGTAGACATTAAAATATGACCAAAGACATTTAGGGCTTTAAATATTTGAGACTGGTAGCTTGATTTGAGCCTGGAATGCACCTAGCAAGAAGTACACATGTCAGTGTTGGAGTACTTTCCTATTGCTTAGTAGGCTAGCTATCATGTTTCACATTTAAAGCTTCAAATGCTCCTCAAGGGTTGCCCTGGGTAGAGTATGTTGCAATAGTCTAAACATGATGTGACTAAGGCTTAGATAACTGTTGTCAAATGCAACTAATTTGGGAAAGGTTGCAGCAAGCATACTAAACATAATTATATAAACACATTTTGTAGTAAGGAACCAACCTGAGGAACAGCACAGAATTAACATGTACAGTACTTGATTCTTCTGATAACTTGATCTTTCCATAGGAATGCAACCCCCCCTAAAGCAGATTGATTTTTAACTCCTAGTTCTGATTTTTTTAAGCAGACCAAGAGTACCTCTTTCTTCTCTGTATTTAATTTCTGCTTGTTCACCCTCATTCAGCCATGCAATCCATCAGAAAAGCATAGTATATGATTGAATAGTATTTTAAAATTTTAAAATTTATTTTGTATCTTGCCTTTCTCCCAGATGAGACCCAAATAGTATTGAAAGCCACTGAGAAATCCAGAAGAACTAATAGGCTGCATTCCCTTCCTACTGTTTCTCCCAGTAGTTGACCAAAGCTACTACTCTCCCATAGTCTGGCCAAAAGCCGTATTGAAATAGCTCCATATAATAAATGCATTCTATATTTGGAGTTGTAGGACACCCTTCTTGATCGTTTTGCCAAAAATGGTACATTTGAGGCTGGTCAGTAATTCTACAACATCAGGAAATGTTTATTTAATACAGGCGTCACAGCCTCTTCCTTTAACTGCAGGAAACATCCGCCTCCTTCAAAGAATAATTAATACCCTTCCTCAACCATAGCACTAGTCCTGCCAAGGCCTGGTTAATCAACCAGGAAGGGCAGGGGTTAAATAAGCAGGCAATAGCCTCCTCATTCAGGTGAGTCCTGAAGACATAATTCCTATTCCTGCTTTTGCTACACTGATTATGGCAAGGGCAACTTTTATTTGTGGCTTGCATCCAGTTTCTGTTTTCAAGAATGTCAGCAAGAAGGGAAAAGCTTCCATGCAAATTATTTTCTGTGTACAGAGCAAGATTGGAAACCAGAAAGAGATTTTATATTAAAATAAAGAAAAATGGAGTGAAAGCTTACCCAAATATACAATGCAAAGGCTTAAACCATAGCTTATATGCTGACTGAACTGTCTGCAAATTCTGTACTCTGTTCCCCCCACATTCTTGGAAGCAGTACAGTGAAATGATTGAAAAGCTTGCATTCCTTTCATAGTCTCATAAATTAATTTTCTCATTGTGTGAATTATTGCATTCCTGTTGCATGCCATATTTTCACTTAATAAATTCATGGTAGTCTGCGTTGGTATAAGTGTAAAACATTCTTTTTGTGGGATTACATTTAATATTATTCAGAGATGGCTAAGCATATTTTCTTTCTACATATAGTAAAGCATGTTCTAATTAAAATACTTGGGTAATCAAATGCCCACTTTTGAACACTTTTATGTGTTATAAGTTGCTTCTAATAGATTAAAATCATTTTCTGTTCATATTACTCTTTTATGTAGTGCAAATAAACAGTTTACATATAAAGTATGGAAAATGAAAGAGGAAAGACTGAATTGAATGGTATAAATACATTTTTTAGAAGGAGAAATAAAGGCATTATTTGGCTTTGCTATTTAATCAGCATTTCTCATGGCTCCTGATTGTTATATGTAAAGCATGCCTTTAGGGCCATAGGCAGGGCATAAATAACGGGGGAAATGAGCAAAATGTGGCCAATGCAGTTAACTGTGGTAAAATAGTTGTTCACCTCCATCTCGAGTGCAAATTTTGATTTTAGAGGAGTTATCACTTGTGCCGGCAGTTAAACTGAATAGAATGAATTTGAGATGTTCTACATGCAAATATGTTCTCTACCATTTTTGTCACCTGCAACTTTTATAGTTGATTGGCAGTATGAAACTGGTGCCTAGATCAGGATATTGTTAAATAGGTTGTTTTCCCACTGTGTGTATCTTTTAAAGTATTTCAGTGTTTAGCTTTTCTGTACTGTTGAATATATCTTGAAAATAAAAATGATGCCATAGATAAATTGTTCATACTCTTTGGCTAGAGGCTACATCTTTTCTATAGCTGCAGATGAGATAACTGTTAGAATAATATCTTTACTCCATCCAGTATTATTGACTCCACAATCTGTTTAGTGATGGCCCACCCTTGTTACACTCAAGTCATTAGTATGGATGTCAACTAGTGATGTCAACAGTGGAAGGGATTTCAATCTCAATAAAATGAACATAAAATTAGAGTAGAATGTATATATTTCATTGCCTGTATAATATTATACAATGACGAGCTACTAAGATCTTCCCTCTGTTAGTGATAGCATATTTATACAGCTGGACACTTTAGCGATAGAACTTTTTAAAAAAATGTTTTCTCAAATAATGAACTTAAGTCCTACATGATTTAAGTCTAGACCAGTGGTTGCCAAACTTTGATCCTCGATATGTTTTGGACTTCAGCTCCCAGAATTCCATACTGTTGCCCAAACTGGCTGGGGCTTCTGGGAACTGAAGTCCAAAACATCTGGAGAACCAAAGTTTGGGAACCACTGGTCTACACTGTATCTCCCCATATAAGCCAGCCCAAATTCTAAGATCTTTGCATGAGAGCTCTTTCTCAGTCCCACCATCTTCAGAGGTACAGTTGGTAAGGACACAGAATAGCTTTCTTGGTGGCTGCTTCTAGTTTGTGGAACCCCCTCCCACACTTTGTTGTCTTTCTGTTGGAAAGTTAAGATTTTTATTTGGACAAGCCTTTGACTTATTTTAATAAGGCAGAATATTAAAGCTCTGTGCTTTTGGTTTTATTTTGTATTTCTTAAATCATGTTTAAATGTACTTTAAAGCTTTTTAACTAAACATTTTAATAACATTGATTTTTAATTTTTAACTTGTGTAGCAGTATATTATTAGCTAAATTGTTATTTTAAATTTCATACGCTGCTTTGGAACCCTAGGCAGAAGAAACGAAGGATGTTCATTTAATATATAAAGTTTACCCAGTCATATTACTAACACTGAATTGCTAAATATGTTAAGATGGATTTATTTTTTAAATAAGGCTTGTTCCAAATTGGTTAATTTTACTAGTCTTCATTTGTAAATGAGGGAGGGGAGATTTCCTCTGCTAAATGCTGGGGAAATTACAATTTTCACTGAATATTTTGGTGTTTCTACTCGGAACTGAGAATACTTATCACCCAGAAAATTACTTTCTTGTAAGTAATTTTAGATGATGAGAAACCACCAAGGAATACCAGGTGATGTAGGCTATATTTCAGAGGAAGGTAATGGCAAGCCACCTCTGAGGATTCCTTGCCTGAGAAAACCATATGAAATTCATGGGGTTGCTATAAGTCCACAGGGGACTTGATGACACCCACCCACATACATTCAAATGAGAATATGACTTTGGGTCTAAGAAATATGATGGAGCAATTGATTACAATTATTTCTGTATTTGAAATACTTAAACACCATCCTTCCAGGTACAGTTCAGGAGGACCCAGCAACATGCTATTCCACCTTCAGCTAGAGAACTTGCATTGAGTAAAGGGTTGGACTTGGTGGCCCATGAGGTCCCTTCCAACTTTGTGGGTCTATGATTATAAAACTTTAACAAAATAACCAACATAATCTCACCTTTATCTAATGGTAGCATGGTTCTAAACCAGGGGTAGACAACCTTTCCCCTTTAAGGGCCGAGGAACTTCAGCTCCCAGAATCCCAACATGGGACTATTGGCCAACATGGGACTATTGGCCAACATGGCTGAGGCTTCTGGGAGCTGAAGTCCCTCGGCCCTTAAAGGGAAAAGGTTGCCTACCCTGTTCTAAACAGAGAAACAATATAAGGATTTGAAAATTTGTAATATTTTCTTTTGGAATTATTTTTAAATAAAATAATTAATGGATTTGTGTGCATATGGAAAAACAGTTTTATTTTCCCAGATGAAAATTCAAGCATCCATTTCATTTTACTTTCTCAATTATTAGCAAATCAAGTCATAGACAAGTCAATTATGGAAAGAATATGGTAGGTACTCCTGGCAGTAAAACGTGGGACCAGTTGCAAAGAAGAAGGAAAAAAAGCACACAGAGACATAGCTGGAATGAAAAATTTGGTACCATTTTATGGGTTACAGCTGAAAATCCTTGGTGCAACACTGGGCAACAATCTAGACATTGAATGATCTACCTCCAGTGATGCCTTGTCCCAGCCCACGCATCATGAAATGATAGCATGTGGATGTGGGCACAAACCACTGGGGGCATGAAGTCTAGCAGCCCCTAAGGCCCTCAATTTCTCTTAAGAAGATCCCTTCAATGGAGCTAGATGAACATCTATGCCCTTTTTCTTCCCAAACTGTGTCAGATCCGTGCAGTAACACCAAATGGACATGCTATCTCTGATTACAGGGAAAGGAATTTTTTTCTTTTTGTAGTCATTAACTTGGCTTCAGTTTTTAAGATGATTGTCCTTTATTATCCTAAATGAAAGTAAGCTGTAAATAAAAGGAAGAACCTGATTTATTTTTAATAGACCTGCCAGCTTCAGGAACATCAGGTACTGCTGGATGTAACACATATGATATTTTTCCCTTGTATATCTTAAAATAGTACTAAAGGTAGCTATTGGACACTTCCTGTAGATTACCAGTAATAACCATCTGGGTTTTACTATATCCAAGCTGGTCATTAATCTGTAGAATATAATAGACATAAGCTTGTTAATGTTTATCCCATCTGCTAGTTTGCTGTTCACTTGTGTATTTTTTAAGCAAAACCCAGAACTAAACTTCTTAGTAGTGAGCAAACCAACATGTAAAAAACAAAGCCATGTTTTTAAGTAAAGTTTAGTTTGGTTTGTAAGTGTAGCTGTATTCGTTGTACAGTGTAGAGTACTAAGTAAAGACATAGAAAAACATGATCAGATATTGTGAAATTTAAAGGAATTTGTTGACATTTTTTCTTCTTTCCAGAGACTTTGAGATTCTACCAATCCAGCAATCCAGTGATCTTTCAGTATATACCTTCATGGTGTACTGGCCCTCACAATATAAGGAGGGTGTTTCACTGTTATTACATATCCAAAGCTGCGCTGAAATTCTGAGGGCAATTGAATAATAATATTCATCCAAGGTGTTGTCCACATATGCCATATAAAATGTCCTCCCCCAATTAATAATAATAAGTTTTATTTATAGCCCACCTCTCTGCATGGCAATTCCCATGGCAATGAGTCTGGACAATGCAGAGTCCATCATACAGGGGAAACTCTAGCACTCGCCCCATCTAACAGGCAAAACAGTACAACTTCCAGTATGAATTGAGGAATATACAGTACTATAAATATATATATTTATGCATATATGTGTGTGTATACACACACACACACGCACACACAATTATAGTACTGTATATTCCTCAATTCATGCTGTATATATTGTTTATAAGGTATACCACAAAATGTGAGTGTACAATAATCAAGACTATTTCTAGAAACTTCAAATATAACCTGTTATTGATGTCAGAAAAAAGATATGCAATACACAATAAAGTATGTAATTGCAAATACAGGACAATGGAGTCCACAATTACTAAACATACTTATACATTGTGTCCAGATGTGATGTGCAGAAATGTCAGAAGGCCATAATACATGAATGACATAAGCAACTCAGACAAGATGATAGCCAACAGAATCCATCCCCATTTCCAGTGTGAACAATTCAAACAACATCTGGCCAGTTCAGCACCTAACCTGCTGTGCACCCCTCTTAAAACATTTTCGAAATTCACTGTGGAGAGTCAGTAGACAGAGTTGATTTCCTCAGGAGCTAATCCTGGTTGTAAAGGAGGGATTGCTGCAGAAGAGGTCACTATGAAAGAGGAGGAGCTAGTCAGAGAAAGAGAGTATGAGAGAGTGTATGTCAGTTCAGAGCAGTTCTGCATTGTGTTCTGAGAGTTTCAGGATTCAGAACAGTGTATCTTAGTAGAATTCATAGTTCTGTTAGAGGGGAAGATTAATAGTATATGAGAAGAAGTTTAAAGGAAGCAAGAACTAGTTTAGACCTTAAATGGTTAAGTAAGGGAAATGAATAAGAGATAACTTGTAACTATTAAAGTACTGTAATCTGTGAAACAACCTTGAAAAGATACAGTCTTGACACATGCTTGTAAATAAAGTTAATATTTATTTTGTTTCCAGAAGAGTATTGCCCTGAGTGACTTTGTAACAATAACTTCACAGACAACAGGCTACCAAAAATAAAACACAAATAAGAGAAGGACCCTGGGGACCCCAGCCTTAACCCATTTAAAGGAAAGTGTATTGAGGTTAGAAGTAGGGCAAGTGTCTAGGACCAAAGGGTCTTCAGATGTTTATGAGCTGAAAGGACAGCCTCGAAACATTGACAGGAAGACTGCCTTGGTCAACCTCACATTTTGTTCTAGATCTTCGTAGAAGATTCAGAGTCCTGCATTGTGACATTGGGAGGTTGTTCGCATGGACTTCGTGCTGTAACACCTCACACAGCCATCACTGCAGCAAGGCACTCTCTTGAAGTCAGAACAAGGCGAGACACTAAGTGCCTCATTCTGACTTCAGAGTAAAGTGGGGGGATGCATGTGCAAACAGCCGGCTGGCATCACAACAGAGGGCCCCTGGTAACAAGGGGATGTCAGGGCAGCTCTGGGGCCAGAATACTCCAAGGTGCTCACAGATTCTCTTGGGCCTAAGCCCAAGTTTTCAAAGTACAGTTATCATGTTAGTTTCTTGCAGCATGAAAAGGAGGGGAAGGGAAAAAATAAGGAATGTAGCAACACCATTAAAACTAGCTGTTTTTTTTATATTAGTGTGTACTTTCATTGATATAAATCCACTATTCTACTCTGTAGTGAATCTGAAGAAGCGGATTTATAACCGTGAAAGCTCATACTAAAATAAAAAAGTTGATAACGGTGCTCCTGCATTCCTTCTTTTCCCCCTTCCCCAGCCCTTCCTCCTTTTAAATATTCATCTGATTGTGTGACGTTGATAAACTCCAAAGGAGGAAATATTTCATATGGTTTTTTTTTGTGTCCCCAAGCAGAAAATATTGACTCAGAAGTCTGCTCTGAAGCTATGTTAATAAGAAAATGTAGAACTTAATTACTAATAATGAATACACCAAGGGAAACAGCTCCTATATTTTTTTCCATTGAGTGAAAATGTCTAAGGAGTTGTTCCTTTTTTCCTTGGTTCTGGTAGGTCCAATATATACTGCAAAAAATAATCCAGTTTGAGACCACTTTAACTGCTCTGGCTCAGTGCTAGGGAATCCTGGGAATTATAGTTTATTATGGCACCAGAGCTCTCTGACAGAGAAAGCTAAATGTCTCACTAAACTACAGTTCTCAGAATTCCCTAGCATTGAGCCAGAGCAGTTAAAGCAGACAGGATTATTTCTGCATTGTGTTTTGGACCGTAGAAGAATAGCTTATTACTGTTCCTCTGAGAAGATAGAATTGGTTGGATGTGAATCTTTGATTCACACTGAGATGAAAAGGGTAGCATTAACCTGTAAATACCCTCAGGTCTTTGGTGGACATTTACTGCAACCAGCCAGGAGGACTAAGGGTCTTTGCAGACTACTAGAAATAGTGCAAATTGAGTCCACTT
>CM034701.1:66630906-66644262 GCA_020142125.1 Phrynosoma platyrhinos | reverse complement strand
CTTCCAGGCCTCGGAGACGGCTCAATTGAGCCGTCTGCCGAGGCAGAACTGTCAGCCAAAGGACTTTTTCTTCAGCCACTGGAATGACCTGCCAGAAGAGATTCAGCAGCTGAACACACTGTCTGAATTTAAAAGAGCATTAAAGACCAATCTCTTTCAGCAGGCTTATCCAGATGATTTTTGAATTTTAAATGATGAATTTTAAATGTGGAGCATTTTAATATGTCTATCTCTTATTTATCCTTTTAAATTGATGTGTGTTTTAACTGATGTGTTGTGTCTGTTAATTGTTGTTGTTCTCCACCTCAATCCATGAGGAAGAAATAATAATAATAATAATAATAATAATAATAATAATAATAATAGATTACCTTTATTTTTCAGTATAGGATAGGCCACACATAGTTACTCTTTTTGTATACTTTAACTGATCTTTTCAAAAATATTTTGCCACTGTTTTTTAAGAGTCTAAATTTTAGAATGTTTTGATGCTGAAAATAAAAGCATTACTAGACCAAAAGCATTTGCTTAGTATTGTGTTTTTTAAAGCAACAACTGCACTGCTGTGAATCAGACCAGTAACATTCTTCTTACAACCATAATAATTGCCAACCAGTTTTCCGAGCTTATCTGATATTTCTATGGTAACAAAACGCTTGTTTTTTTTTACATCTACTGTTCTGTACTAATTTTTTTTGTTTTAACTGTCACATGAATCTCTTTTATCTATCATTTAACTTTCAGTGTTTACTGCAGTGTGTAATGTTTTAGAGAAAAGGGCCATAATAGCTTTATGTTTGAACCTTCAAATCAAGGTGTAAAGAAAACACTAGCACAGGAAATGCTTATTTTTAATATGCCATGAAAAATGAAGGCCTGACTTCATGCGAGCTTGCTATATCCTGAAACCCAATTGTGGGGAAAAACATTTAGCTCAAAGGTGGGGAAATGTGTTTGTTGTAGTAGTCAAATAGTCAAATGACAATTTCAGTGCATGTAGAGAGAGCTTGTGGCACCTTTGAGACTGTGAAAGAAAGAAATTGGCAGCATGAGCTTTTGTAGACTTCACTCTGCTTCCTCAGATGCATTTGGTGGAGTGGAGGCCAGGCATAGACATATATATATATATGTGAGAATGTCAATTCAAATTACAGATCCTTTGTGTATGGAGGTGAAGTGGCAGGTCTAGTCTTAACGTTGGTCATTAGTGCACAAAGACATAGGAAATTTCAGTGCATGTTTACCATAGGTGAAACTAAGCTGGCTGTGGAATGCTGCTTGAACATATGCTTTATTGTCATTACTGTGCTGCACCTTTGGAAAACCAAATATACCTAGAAACAAAGCTAACATTTGTTCTTGTTGAATGTCTACCAAAAGTGCATTTAAAAAAACAAAACAGAACACTGAGTGGCTTTGGCTTGGCAGCTTTTACATGCTTTTGCATGTAAGAAATATCATTCTTCAGAATGAAGAATTTCATTTTTAACAAAGACTCTTTTGATTCATCAGAGTCCAGTTATATACTAGAATGAAAACACAATGTTGGAAAGTTGAAGAATATAATAAAATTCCACTTCAGTCTAAGTTGTATAAACGAGGGGAGAAATCTGCTTTAATACCGCAAAAATGAATGAAGAGAGAGTATGCAGTAATCACACAACTTTAAAGAAATCCATCTAATGTATTTTAAAAGATCAAATTACTGCATAGTCTCAGGCAGCACTTTTTATAGGCTTTACCCTCCTTTTTATGGTTTCAGTGAGAGATAAGGCTACAGTGTAGGCTTCACTTTAGATGTGTTTGATCCAAACTCAAAGATCAGTTAATCTGCAGATTGAGGTGCATATGTAAAGTTTGGTCTAGGTTTATGGTACATACTCCAAGGTCACAAATGGGCTGCTTTGAGCTTGAAGATCTGCAAACAAAATGATTTGTTGGGTTTTACAACTGTATCTCAGTACACCTGCCATTTTGAGAAGTCCGATAAATCTGTTAAAGAAAGTGGTCCAGCTGATTGATCAAATCTCATTTTAAGGAGTCTTGTGGATGCATGTGTCACCTCGTTCTTCGTTCCTTCCTGGGATGTATTGAGAACTCTCTAGTTTGCTGTTTTGTCCAACCTGGTTATGATTACCAGTTAATTCCATTATTGCCAGTGGACATGCGGCATGCATATGACTGCTCAGGCACTGTTGCATTCACGCATTGCCGATATGGAGGGCTGACTGTGCTACCTGGCAGCTGTTTTTGATGGCACTTTAAAAATCTGTTGCTAAACAGAAAAAAAGGCATTTTCTATGCCAGTATTCTCTTTGCATCTTGATTTGAAGGTACAAACATAAAGCTATTATGGACCATTTCCCCTAAAACATTACACACAGCGGTAAACACTGGAAGTTAAATGACAGATGAAAGAGATTTAGGTCAACATAGGATAATCTGCACTAAGCCAGCATTTGAGGTAATTTAGAAATGATTCAGTCAGTACATCAATCAGTAAAAGGAAATGAAAAAGTAAAAAATTGTATAAACATTGTACATAGGAAAAGGCCTTCTTGGTGACTGCTCAAAGGCTGTGGAACACCCTTCCTTAAGAGGCTAAATTGGCCTTCTGGCAGCTGTTTTGTCCGTTGTTTTTTTGGGGGGAGGATGCTTTTAAATTTTCTTTATTTCTTTTGATTAATTATACTTTAACTTTAATAATTTTTAGTGATTTGAAGGTTAGATTGAAAGTAGTAGTATTTATAGTAGTAGTAGTAGTAGTAGTAGTAGTTGCAAAAAGGTTAGATTAAAAGGAGTAGTATTTATAGTAGTAGTAGCAGTAGTTGTTGTTGTTGGTGGTGGTGGTGATAGTTCTGGAACTGAAGAGACAAATACTGCAGTGCATACAACAAAATCCACAAGAAGCGAAGGGGCGATGTGTCTCCAAGTGCTGTGTAGATGGTCTTTATTTCTTCTTATTTGAAACCCCCCCATTGTGTTTGGGTCTGTATAAAGCTGCCTTCTTCAGGGGGGGCAGTACATGAAACTAGCAGCAGAAATTTCTGGAGTTAAAAATCACATTCCGTTTGGACCAACAATTGCTGGGAGCAATTATAAACAAACTAACAAAATACCCAAATGAAATCACTATAGATAAGATCACAATAGCACAACTACAAACTTCAGATATGTTACATTATCAGATTCCTGGATAGCATCCATATTATCTAGCTTATTCATACAAACTAAGAGTAGTAGTGGTGTGAATTCAACAATTTTGTCTTCATTCAGATATATTGCACATTATCTAAACAGCCACAGGGTTTTAGTTCAGATGTACTCCCCAGAAAATTATTTGTCAAGATTTTAAGAGTTCTTTTCCTTGGCATAATATGTTACAGTTTAAAAAGTACTTTTGCATATACATTGAAGTTCTGTATGAAACCCAATAAGATGCCTCTTGGTTGCTCGGCTCAGGGGTAAATGCAGGCTGAAAGCAGCAAAGAGAATATTTCTGATTCAGCAAAGCATATGTGTAGGTCACTGAGCTATTAAACAAATACAGGTAGTGTGATGCTGTGTTAATTCCTTTAAAAGGAGTTCAGAGGAACTGCTGCTGTGTAATAGCATCAAGAAGTAATTGCTCAGAGCTATCTGATAGCTGATTATGCCATGCTGACAAAGCAACTAGAGCTGCATTTTTTCTGTCCTCTTTGAGGCTTCTCAGCTTAGTACAAAGTCACCTTCATGATATTTTTGTATAATGTTTTTTCTGTCTTACAACAGTTTTACTTTTGCAAAATGAAAACATCACAGTATATAACATATATACAGTGTATTTCAAATATTCAGAGAGATTCACACGCTCAAATGGGTACTCATCTACAGGATGACACAAAACACAGATGGAGACAGGTATTAAGCCTTGCCACAAACCAAGATGCCAACTCTGCCTACACATTTATCCAGGAAATATCATCACAAGACCTAGTGGCATCATCCACAATATTAGGGGGGCCTTCACGTGCTCATTTTCCAGTGTGATCTGTGCTATATTGTGTCAGCAATGCCCTTCAGCACTATACATTGCTCAAACAGGCCAGTCCCTGCACCAGAGGATGAATGGACATAAGGAATGGGAATACACAAAAACCAAAGCATATGTTCAAGGCAGAACATTTCAATCTCCCTGGGCATTCCAACTCAGACCTCAGAACAGTGGTCCTTGAACAAAAGAACTACAAAGGTAAATTGGAAAGAGAAACAGCAAAATTGGAATTTATCCACAAACTACAGTCCCTCAGCAATGGATTTAACAAAGACAATGGGTTCCTTACTCACTACACACATTTCAACACTTATCTGACCCCATCCTCATAGGGGTGCCTTACATTCATCTATCTCCCTCACCACAGGCTAGTCCCATTACAAAACTGAATCTGCCAGTTTATCCCCATGTACAAAGACCAGTTTCCTATGTCTTTGTACACTAATGACCATCATTAAGACTTGACCCAATTGGCATCCTGGCCTCCACGCTACCAAATGCATCTGAGGAAGTAGAGTGAAGTCTACAAAAGTTCATGCTGCCAATTTCTTTCTTTCAGTTAATCTCAAAGGTGCTACAGGATCTCTATGTAATATATCAGTAATTCGTACTCCTCTAGGATAGACCAGTGTAATTTCCATATTGTCATTTGATTGTCTTATTTATGAAGGAAATAATTACTTATTAAAATGGTTATAAATCAATCCAACGCCATCCCCAACAACATAGTGTTACATCCTCTATTTTTTGCATTTTTACAGTATAGTAAGCAGCATTTTTAAAAAAGGTCAGCTGGACAAGTATATTTAGCATAAAGTAATAACTGTAGGGATGCAGTGGCTCAAGTGGTTAAGACGCTGACTATGTAGATTGCAAGATTGGCAGGTTGACAGTTCAAGGCCCGGGTGCTGCCTGATGGGTCGAGCTCCTGTCACTAGTCCCACCTTTGTTCATAACACAATATATATGTTTCTCTAAAAAGTGATGTCCCATTAAAACTATTGAGGGAATGGCTTACATCAACAAAATATGTTCTCTCTCCTTGCCCCCCCCCCCCCCGCTCCTCACTCCAAGATCTTCTCTGGAGGGTTGGAGGCAGATTTGGCAGCATGTGAGAAGCTGTGGGGATGAGAAGAGTAAAGTTGGATTTCACTTAAATTGTATTATAGTGCACATATTTTTTGAAAAAGAAAAGAAATGGTCCTTTGATTCCCTGTATTGTTTCCTACAGTTATGGTCGATTACTTAAATAAATGGAACTGTTTGAGTTCTGCTGCCCGTGCTGCTCCCAAATCTTGAGTGTATTTCAGTTTCAAAGACTTGTAAAGTTGCCAAGCAGATGTCCATAGATATGTTCAGTTCATTAAGCATTACGTTCTTGATTTAGCTATTAGATAAGAGACTCAATTTGCAAAAGCTTCTCTGCAGGGTTGCGCCTTGTAAGAGGACCTTCTTGCCCAGCAAAAATAGCACATAGCTAGTAATTTTACCAGTAGAATGTAAGTGTTGTGGACTATCTGCTTTAAACTGGGATTCAGTCCATTCACACTTCTAGTTTTCCTTCTACATTATTTTGAAGCCCTAGAATTGGTCATAAAATCATGTTCAGTTTGGATTGATTGCTTGATTGTTGTTGTTGTTAGCTGCCCTTGAGTTGGCTCCAACTCATGGTGATCCTGTGGATGAGACATCTCCAAGAATCCCTATCTTCCACTGCCTTGCCCAGATCCTGCAAGCCTTTGCCCATAACTCCCTTGATCCATCTGGCTTGTGGTCTTCCTCTCTTTCTTCTGCCCTGTACCTTTGCTAACATTATTGTTTTTTTTAGTGATCCATGCCTTCTCATTATGTGGCCAAATTACGATAGTCTCAACTGATCATCTTTGCTTCCAAGGAGAGCCCTGGTCTGACCTGTTCAAGAACCCATTTGATTAGTCCAACATAAATCTAATCTCTGATTCTGACCTAAATTGCTAACTCATTTGAATTCAGAATAACCTAAATTGCTAACTCATTTGAATTCAGGGCTCACAATAATCTACTAGGATACCCAGAATTTCAGCAGGACAGAGTGAGTTTATTATCTCAGGGTGAGTTTATCCCAATCTGCTGTAATTGTTTCCTGAGCTGGAAAACTAAATCAAGACAATGCATATAAATATCTTATATAAGTAATATCTTACCCTACTGCATTTAGAGACGAATCACTCTGCATCTAATATTATTTTGAGAATAGAATTACAGGCATGCCACAATTAACGAAGTGTCTGAGAGTGATAACACTTTTTTATGAAGGCTTTTTAATGCTTCCTTTTTTGTCCTAGAGGGTTTTTTAGCAGCACCGGTGGGGGGGGGGGATAATGGTGAAAGAAAGCTGGAGAAATGCAAGCTTTTGTTGTCGGTTGCATCATTGTGGCTGTAGTAAACAGTCCAAGAAAGCTTGAGATGGAAAAGAGCAGGATTGTCTTCTCTAGCCGATCTACTGTAGTTATATGTGCCTGCCTACAGCAGACAAGGTAAATAGTAGCTGCCTCAACAGTCCATACTGACCATGTGTGAACAGCAAAATAGAGAGAAAGGGGAAGAACAGATTAGCTTGGCTCATCAGTTTTCCCCAGTGTGTTGTTCCAATCTGGTGCATAAATTTCTGCATGTGGAGATAAGCTGCACAACCCACATGCAGAATAGCAGTATTGTGCAGCACATGTCAGTGAATAGGTGCTGTTGTGCAGTGCACAGCCACAGAGCATAAACACAATAGATAACATTGCTGTATGTGCAACTCTGCTTCTGCCACTTTCAGCAGAATGCCTTTGTTGCACTATGCCAAATAAGTTCATTCCATATGTGCAACACAACTTACGCATGCGTATGTCATGAACAGAATGTCAGAGACTCTTGTTTTGAAATCCAGTGTTTCTAAAACTAACAACAGTAATGTAATGTTTATCTATTGAAATTCTGTATTAGTTGAATTAGTGTAAATAGATTCTTATTTTGATATTCGTATTGTCAAAGTTGTAATGAAAGTGGGGAACCTTTCCTACTAAAATTACAGCAGCTGCTCTTCTCTGGAAGTCTCTTACATTTACTTAATTTACTTCAGACACCTTCTGGTATCCAGGGGAAGGCATAGTTACCATAACAACATTTAATCTTTCAAAGTATTGATGTCAGAGTTGCATTTCTAAAGAAGATATTCAGTATCTAGTGTTGTGAAAAAGGAGGGATATTAAATAAAAATAAATCTATCTATCTACCTATCTACCCTACCTATCTGACTATTGGCACATCTTTAAGTTAAAATTCCAATGGGGGAATAATATTGTGGTGCCTTCAGAAACTTCTGTAAGAAATTCCTTACTTGATCAGATGTTTGGACTGAGAAGGTGGTATTGATATACAATGCAAATTCTGTATCCACGGACCAGTACTTGCTGATTCACTTACCATTATCTGAAAAAATATGTTCTCTCTAGGCATTTACTAGGTCCTCCAGCACAATTCTATGGCATGCTTCTGCTAGAACATGACCATAGAGTTGTGCTGTATGTAGAGCTTCCTAGAGAGATATTCTTCCTAGGCATTTCTAGGTCTTCCAGTGCAATCCAAGATATGCTTCTACTGGAAGCCATTCATTTCAAGAAGGTTCACTGTTATCCACAATCTTGTGTTTCCACAGTAAGTCCAGGAATGTATCCCCTGCAAATATGGGAGGGTTGTACTGTATTTAAAGTATGCTTGATGATCAATCGAGTTAACAAATGAATTAAGGAGAATGGAATGTAAAATGGTTGCTGAAATACTAAATGACCATGGCATTTTCCTAAATGCAGTATTACCACAGCATTTTGTCAGTGTCATTTTGTCAGTGTTATAACTGACTTGATACTGTATGAAAAATCCCAGTACAGGTTGAGTCTACATTATCTGACATTCTGAAATCTGAAATATTCCAAAATTCAATTATTTGTTTTCATTTTATTTTTCTTAGAAATGGAACTATAACTTTCTGAAAGGAACACTTGAAATATAAGAAAATTGTTTGGTTTTGCCAGTTTATGAGCATCTAACAAAAGAGAGGTAGGAACAGAAGAAACGATAAACGTTACTAAAACAAAGAAATGCAAACAAAACTTTTCTCAGTCTATAAGAAGAAATGAGAAAACCAGGACCAGGCATTGCAATTATTCAATACTGTACACCAGTGCTTCTCAAGCTGTATGATGTGGAGAACTGCCTTTTTCTCCCCCCGACTGTGCCAGGGACCAGTACCAAATTTGTGCTCATTAGACACAACAGTTTCTTCTCCTCCTGTAAACATGCTACAGCTGTTGCCTCACACATTATCCACTGCTTATGAACCTCCACTTCAAGTAGCTCTACTGTCCATAGATTTTCAGGAAAGTTTTTAGAAACAATGTGGGCAAATAAGTATATAAATTCCTTGTGTTAAATATATATATTTTCTAGGAACTCCACAAGACATGATTATCTTCTAAAACAGTGATTTCCCCAACTTTGGTCCCCCAACTCTCCTGCCCAGTTTGACTAGGAGGCTAATCCTATCCCCTCTTTGCTGCTAAAATATGGAGTTGCACTGGCAACTAGAAATAATTTTTTCCACTTCTGATCAGTGGAAAAGCCATGCTTTCTGCACCAAAACAAAGAGCATAGGGAGTGCACATCTTGTTTTAGAGCAGCGATTCCCTAACTTTGGTCCTCCAGTTGTTTCTGACTTCAGCCCTCAAAATTCCTGAATGTTTGCCAAAGTGGCTGGGCTTCTGAGAGTTCAAGTCCAAGTTGAAGAAATTGATAGGTCTCTACTTGTATGTCTTGGAGTTAATATACTGTTGCTGTTGTTGCTGTGTACCTTCAAGTTGTTTCCGACTTACAGTGACCCTGAGGTGAGCCTATCATGAAGTTTTCTGGGGCTATAATGTGTCGTTCGCCCAAGTTCACCCAGTGTTTCCATAGAGGAGTGGGGAATCAAACCCTAGTCTCCAAAGTTGTAGACCAATGCTCAAACCACTACACCACACTGGCTGTCGAATATATCTTACATGTAATTAATTAATTGTCTGGATTCCCTCTTCTATATAGCTTTTTTAATTACTAAAAGAAAATCTGAATAACTTACTGTGTTCTTAACTGATATGAGATTGAAGAAACTGAATAGAACCATTATCACATACAAACACATTCTGATTCATTTTGTAATTCCTTGCAACAGGCATTAAGTCTGTATCCTGCCTGTCTGTTTGTCCTGGATTTTGAAACTTTGAGCTTCAGTCAGTAGAATATTCTCTCTTGATAATATGCATACCATTCTTCATTTGGTTATCACAGTCCTTGTGTTTAATTACATTTTACACTGCTATTGTTAGAGAAACAGTTTAAGTCACAATATTATTTCCTGTTGCCCACCCTGGAGCTATACTTTAATTCTCCCCACAAGCACACATAGAGAGCCATGTACTGTTGTTCTTGAACAGCTAAGCATCTGTTATCAAAAGCACCCCTTTCTCCTTTCTCATGTCTTTCCTGGCACTCCAGTGTGTATTCTGGGTACCATATGTGTATTGAGAAGTCAAAAAACAATATACTTGTTTACAGTGAAATAATTTTACTTTCTATTGGGACTTAAAAGTTGTTCAAAGGAACTTAGGTAACTACAGTGATTCTGATATATAGACTTTACTTTTCCGCTCTTGCTTTTTAATTTGACACTTTTCCTCCCTCTCCCAGGATTGATTTTCTCTTAAACAGTTTGTAATTGTGTGATATATGTACATTTTTCATTTAGGTTATCCATTTCAGCATGAGACTATTGAAGCACAAGTCCATCGATTTGTCAAGATACCACAGAACTTTAGTAGGTGTTCCTTTCTTCCTCATCTTACCTCTGAAGATTTATTTGCCATCTCTCTCTCTCTCTCTCTCTCTTTCTCTCTCTCTCTGTGAAATCTTTTAGCTTGTGCTGTTGTGCTATAGAAAATGTCTCTAGCACTATACTTATACATTTTAGTTCAGTTTGATTTAATTCTGGACATTTGAAATAAAATCTAGGCTCATCAGCTAGAACAAGGGTAGGCAACCTGTTTGAGCCGGGGGCCGGGTTGCTGCCAGTCAGACAATTGGGGGGCCGAAGCACCAAAAATAAATAAATAAATAAATAAATAAATAAAAATTAAAAATTAAAAAAAATTTAAAAATATGCATGCACACTCTCTCAGCCCCAGAAAAGCCATGGCAAAACCCCTGTGGAGATTTTGCCAAGAAAACCCCAAGAACAAGTAATAACAACAATAATTAATATCATGGTGGGGGGCAGTGGCAGTGGTGGCAGGACCGGCCTAGGGCCGGTCCAAAGGCCTCGAGGGGCCGCATCCAGCCCCCGGGCCTTAGGTTGCCTACCCCTGAGCTAGAAGGTTGATTAATTTCACCTTCTGTCAAATAGCACATTGCTCAGGCAGTTCATTTGAGATGCAAAACTCCTTTTTTATTTTTAGCAAACAATTAATCCCTCCCAGGGGAATGTGGGTGTAATTGTCAAATCTAGCAAAGGACTGCTATTAAACCAACTGCCACAGCAGGTGTTCGGATGAAGTGCCTTACCATCTAATAAGTGCTGCTTTTTATTGCAAAGATAGCAGAATGGAACACCCTAAGGAAAGGTGTTTTGTGTATGTTTCCTTTCCTCCCTTATTTTGGAGACGTTCCCTTTTCTATCTTCAGATTCTGAATCCTATTGTTCCCTTGAGATTCTCAAGTAATTTCTTTTCAGAGTGATTCTATTTCATATTAAAATTAATTGTGTGTACTTTTTTAGAAGAGACTTGAGTATGCTTTAAAAAGTGACCTAAAGTGTTAAAAACAACTGGAGGACTGTCATGAAGAGTCTTCATGTTATGCAGGCTATCTATGCTGCCACCACTGGTCTTGCAATTTTTAACAATATCACTTGTGCAGCTCTTGCTCCACTCTATTTTTGAAAGTTGTATTACATACATTATAATTTTAAGTGGCACTCAAGATATGCTAGTCTTAGGCTAGCATGTTTTTAACCCATTCCCATATCAGCCAGGTATTGCAGTGGTTTGAACATTAGCTTACGATTCTGGAGATCAGGGTTTGATTCCCCACTAGCCATGGAAACTGACTGGTTGACCTTGGACCAGGGGTAGGCAACCTTTCCCCTTTAAGGGCTGAGGGAATTCAGCTCCCATAATCCCAGGAGCTATTGGCCAACATAGGACAATTGGCCAACATGGCTGAGGCTTCTGGGAGCTGAAGTCCCTCGGCCCTTAAAGGGGAAAGGTTGCCTACCCCTGCCTTGGACAAATGACACACTCTCAGTCAAAGAAAACTCCATGATAGATTCACCTTTAAATCATCATAAGACAGAAATGCCTTGAAGACATACAACATTATAATCTTGAGTGGTACCCAACATATGCTAGACATAACCTATAATGTTTTTGTTGTTGTGTGCCTCCAAGTCATTTTTGACTTATGGCAACCCTAAGGCAACCCTATTGTAGGGTTTTTTTGGCTAGTTTCTTCAGAGGGGGTTTGCTATTGCCATCCTCTGAGGCTGAGACATTGTGACTTGCCCAAGGTCACTCAGTGGGTTTTTATGCTTGAGCAGGGGATCAAACCCTGATCTCTGGAGCCATAGCCCAACACTCAAACCACTACACTATACTGGCTCTAACCTATCCCCAAATCACTTGTCTCCATAGCATTAGTTTCCACAAATTCAAACAAAAATCCACCAAATTGTGATACCTTTATTGGTCATCATTTTGGTCACACTGCAAAATTAGTTTCCACAACTCATTTATTTATTTAATATTTAATATTCTGTCTTTCTCCCAATATGGGACTGAAGGCAGCTCAATATTTGAGTTTTAAAAAGCAATTACATTTTAAAAATGGATAATACAAATATTTTTAAAATCTTATACAAAACATTAATTTAAAACAATGTCTAAAAGGCCACCAAAACAGAATAATCATGATAAAGTACAAAGACAACACTCCCCAGTTAAAGGACCTTTTGAAACAGAGTCCTAAGTAAACAGAATAGTCTTCACCTGCCATTGGAAAGAACAGCTACCCTTGTTTCCCATGGGATTGAATTCCACAGTAGCCGCTGGGAAGGCTCTCTCCTGTGTCATCATTCTGTAGGATCTGTGATGGTAGTGAGACCAAGAGAAAGCCCTTCCCCAAGGATCTTAAAACACAGGTTGGCTAATAATTGGGGGATACTTTTTTCAGATAGTCTGGTCCCAAGCTGTATAAATCTTTAAAGGTCATAACCAATATAAACTGAATCATGCTCAGAAACAAACTGGTAGCCAGTGGAGCTGTTTCAATAGGGTGGTTATGTTCCCTGCAGCCAGCCCCAGTTAGCAGTCTTCCAGCATCATTTTGGTCACACTGAAAAATTGATGAAGTTAGGGGCATCACCTATACAACACTGTGCTTCTGGTACAGGATTTGATCTTAGTTTTATAAGTTTTTTTAAAAAAAAACAAACAGAACAAAGAATGCAGAAACAGAACTTTGTCCAAGTTTTTCCATACTT
The DNA here is from genome assembly GCA_020142125.1 of Phrynosoma platyrhinos. Classification (NCBI taxonomy): domain Eukaryota; kingdom Metazoa; phylum Chordata; class Lepidosauria; order Squamata; family Phrynosomatidae; genus Phrynosoma; species Phrynosoma platyrhinos. The sequence goes on along the minus strand of CM034701.1, from coordinate 66,631,636 downwards.
TGCCTCTTCAGAATATATAGGGCAGGGGTAGGCAACCTTTCCCCTTTAAGGGCCGAGGGACTTCAGCTCCCAGAAGCCTCAGCCATGTTGGCCAATAGTCCCATGTTGGCCAATAGCTCCTGGAATTCTGGGAGCTGAAGTCCCTTGGCCCTTAAAGGGGAAAGGTTGCCTACCCCTGATATAGGGCTATAGTTAGGAGGCAAATATGTGAGAGAATAAAAAGGAAAAGAGAGACAGGTCTTGAACAGACTGACAGCTAAAGTGGCCTCAAATTGGATTATTTCTGGCAGTCTGCTCAGGTCTCACCATCTAGGTACAAAAGTTCCAGCTTGTGTTCATGATATGTTGGAGAGCAGTTTAACTCCTCCAGGGGTGGTGGACCCATTCGAATGGTCCGCCCTTGAAGGCTGATGGAGCCAATTGGATTCCAGAAAGCCTTAGAGGGTTTAATGGTTGGGAATGCCGGGGATCCTATCGATGCTCTGTTCAATACCTGGAACACCGATCTCACCAGGGCTATTGACACGATCGCTCCCAAGCGCCCTTGCCATCCCGCTTCTAATCGGAGGCCTTGGTATACTCCAGAGCTGAGGAGGATGAAGTGATTTGGACAACGGCTAGAGCGCAGGTGGCGGAAGACTCGTCTCTTATCTGACAGAACTCGCCATAGGAACTTCTTTGTTCCTATCGGGAGGCAGTACGTGCAGCGAAGAGAGCCTTCTCCTCTGCA
>CM034701.1:66608136-66630806 GCA_020142125.1 Phrynosoma platyrhinos | reverse complement strand
AATATTATTATTATTATTATTATTATTATTATTATTATTATTTCCACCTCAACAGTCCTGATCCAGCTTCTGCAATGAAAGAAGAGATCCCTATAAGCATAGCAAGGTCTACAGATGCCAATGTCCATGAATTATATTTATATACATCACAGCTGTAGTCTGGATCTTTCTTCCCATCCTCCCCTCACCAGAGACTGCTATTACTTTTGAAGTACAAAAGAGGGGGAAGGATGTACCATATATATTCAACCTCATGTATAAGTCGAGAGTAGATTTTTGGGCCAAAATTATAGATTTTGATATGACTCATGGAAAAGTCTAGAGTAAAACCTAGGGGCATGTAACAAAGGCTATAAAAGATGAAGCAAAGGAAGATGATGCCAAAGAACATACAAAATTCTGGCATGGATAACTGTGCTCATCCTAAAGGTTGGATGGGTGGGGAGGAAGCTATGGTAAATGCTAGCTTTGCAATGTATGAGTGAGATAACCAGTCACAGACAGGTCTAAGATAACTCACATATGTCAAAAAGGATGAAAAGACAAAGCAAAGAAAACAGTGACTATGTTAGCAGTGATTATAGCCTTTAACTTTGATGTGATAACTTTGCCTGATTTTAACCCAAAAAAGCTGGTAGACATACACAGATGTCTTATTCAAATCTTTCAAAACCTGATTCCTCTTGGATCTCCTTTTAGAGGAAGCTGCCACTGCTTCCTACCAAGGCATTCAGAAAGGTCATAGGTGGCAGCACAGTGGAGAGAGCAGAAGGGGTTAGCCTTTCTTTAAGGTGCTCCCAGGACCAACTAAGCTCTCACCTTTATCCACTCCGCTGAAATAAGAGCTTTGATAAAATGGCCCACGGTTAAATCAATCCAGATTTTTTGGGTCAATTTTTGATTAAAATTCCTACTTATATGTGAGTATATAGTAGTTGTGTGATCTTGTTATGGCTAGTTTGACTCTCAGCAAGAGTGGAATAATTTAAAATAGCTTGTTCTCTTCTCCCTTTCACTAGGAAGAGAATAAAATCTTTGAATCTGATTGCCCTCTCTGAAAATTGGAATCCCAGGGTTCAGCAGAATGAACCTGCTGACTTAAATCTTTTGACTTCCTATCTTTTGACTAACTTTCCCTTGCTTGATACATTTTTCTTTAGTTTGCAGTTAACTCCATGCCAACTACTTCCTAATTTGAATTATTGCTTCCAGATCATATCACTTCTGAGCCATACCTTAAAGGGAAGCAGTCCTTCAGCATTCCTAAACTCCCACAGAAGTTCTACTCTTTCCTCTAGCTAGGAATCAAACATTCTTTTAAATAGATGCAGTTTCTATTTCCATTAAAGTCCATAGCACTTCCTATTGCTGTCAGCATACAACCTAAAGATACCATATATCATATACAGATGCTTTTATGCTTGCTTCTCTACTGTCCTTAAGGCTTGCTTTGTCAGAGCTCTTGTTCCCTGAACTCTCCACATCAGGTCAGCTTTACGGTGAGAGAACGATTAGCCTCATTATCAACAAAATGCCCATGGCTGTTACTTCCATGATAACTACTTTCTCACATAGTATCAGTAGATTCAGAGGTTTTACTTTCCAGGGTGTATCATTTTTACCTTGTTAGGGTAAGAGGTAATTCAGGAAGCCTTTAGGCTTGGCATTAAAGGAGAAAGGACTTTCCTTGGGCCTTCTTTTCATACTTCTAGGTTCCCTAGAAATTTTTAAACTAATACTTCCTTTGTCAAGCAAACCATCAATATAAAAACAAATGTATGCCCTAGCCTACATAGAGCAGGGTCCAGACAAGGTGAAAAGTAAATGCATTTATTCCTACTTACTATTCCAGTGGGAGATGAACTACTCATATCTGATGTAAAATGGAAAAAGTTCATTTAGAGACAAATAGGTTCTGACTCCCAGAGGCTGTATTGTCAAGTGTGAGGTAGTGTGCAGAGAATGTATCAAACCACAGCACAAGTTTTCATAATTTTAGTCTGAAAAAATACTTGTGTTTATTATTCTGTATAATTTTTTTTACTAGTTCTCCTAAAACACAGCAATGGGAAGTACATAGCTATGGGCTACATTCATCTTCCAACCATTCTTTCTTGTAGGCACCATGGCACAACTGAAACATTTGTTAGCTTATTCATTTTTTGGCAGCTTCATTCCTTGAAGCCTCCAGAAAGTTTTATTCTCTTTTTAAGCAAGACATATTCACCCTTTTAAACTTTGTTATACCCTAAAAAAATGTGCATTTTTTCAACCAGAATGTGTGCAGCCTGCAGAGGGGGGTGTTAAATTGGTCCCTCAATCTTCCCTATCTTAAAGATGAGTAAAGAAGGACTATCGTAGCTACCAGATGATACAGTGGACTATTCTTCTCACATCTTAATTCTGTCATTGATTGATAAAGATGATCAACCATATGGACTTAGAGTTGAGAAGTGTACATTCTGGTTAGACCAGCTCAGGGATTTGTCTGCTTTTGTTCTAAAAGTTAGCATCCTCAATATCATGACTTGTCCTCTGGTTTAACTTCTTCATCCAGTACATTAACCTATTACTGCTGAGAATGCACATCCTTATCTAGGTGATCTTCTCAAAGCAATATCCATGGAAAAAAAGCTTGGCAAACAAGACAGCTTCTTAATCACTTGGAGAAATAGTGACTATAATAAGTAAGAGCATTTAGTATTTTACAAAAAATGATTGTCTGCTGAGAAGGGTCACAGGAAACTGTTGGGTCTCAATATTTATTGATTTAATTTATATACAATCTTTTTTCCCAATCTGAAACAGTGCACCATATGAATCCCAAATTGGTAATACAGTTGCCCTGAGACCTCCAGATATAGTGTGGGATATAATATTTTAAGGAGATATGGTGGCTCAGTGGTTAAGATGCTGACTGACAATCACAATGTTGGCAGTTCGAGACCCAAGCACTGCATGATGGAGTGAGCTCCATCACTAGTCCCAGCTTTTGTGAAGCTAGCAGTTCAGAAACATGTAAAAGTCAAGTAGATAAATAGGTACCACTTCAGTGGGAAAGTAACAGTGTTCCATGCAGTTATGGCGACCACATGATTACAAAGTCATCTTTGACAATGCTGGCTCCTTCAGCTTAGTAACGGAGATGAGCACTACCCCCTACAGTTGGACATGATTTGACAATCGTGTCAAAGGGGAAACCTTTACCCATTTTTGTATAAATATTTTAATGAATAAAATAAATTTGTTTATGACTAGGGGTGCTTGTTCTTCAGTACACTGCCTCTATTTGTACATATGAAGTGTGTTTGTGGATTCTAATTCTTACAATGCTTGAGAGGAAAGATCTGCAACTTTTGCCCTTGTCAGATGTCATATCATGGTGCAAACTTAGCCACCTACAGCAGGACATTCTTGTTTCCATAAAGTATCCAACTGCTGTGCAATAGCAGATGGCCAGAATCCAACAGATACCATTTGATTGACCAGCCGCCTTACTTTGTGCTTTGCAAAACCCACACAGTTTTTGTTTTTTACTTGCAGATGTCTTTGTACTTAGTATGATCTCTCATTTCCACATTAAGTATAAAGGTATCTGTAACATTAACCCAAATTTGAGGGAGATCAGCTCCATGTCTCATACTTCCTTTGCTTACTTTTAGTTGCTCTACTTATTAAACATGTAATTTAGTTGGGGTTTTTTGCATAAACATGATTTGTCAGGAAATCATAAATAATCACAAAGTATTATTTAAAACTAAAATGAAGAGCAAACATCCACATTGTGGAGTAGCATTGAGTTTACAGATGAATCAGATAGCTTATGCATATCTCTGCAGTTTTATATTTACCTTGTATATCACTAAAAGCATTATGGCATTTCATCAATCAATGTTAATGTCCATTTCCTTACTGTGATTGGATTTTCTTTAGTGTGCCACATGTTAAGAGAACCCCATTACATTGAAAAGAGCTGACAAAAGCATTCTTAAACTACTGCTTAAGGGGGGTTGCAGACTGCCAGAAATAGTGTGAATTCAGTCCACTTTTAGGGTTAGGGTTAGTGCTAGGGAATCATGGGAACTGTTATTTTCCTGAGACATTGAGCCTTCTCTGTCAGACAACTCTGGTGCCACAATAAAATACAGTTCCCATGGTTCCCTAACTCTAACCCTAACCCTAAAAGTGGACTGAATTCACACTATTTCTAAGTTTCCTTTTCAGTGCTTTTTTTTTTTTTCTCACATGAGAAAGTCTTATCCTTGATTAATTAAAAGAGCTAGAATTTCAGCTGAGAGATATAATGGTTGTTCTAGCCTCACACTGAGCCTCACAGTGTTTTTCCAAACAGACTGTCTTATTTTAATATTCTTGTATTTGCATTAATACCTACTAATGAGGAAAGAAACCCTACCATCCTTTTTGTTGGTATTTGCCATCAAGTAAACGTCAACTTATTTTTACTGCAGTTTCTTATATACCACATGAATGAGAGACATCCAAGATCACTGGTCATCCACTGCCTTGCTCAGGTCTTCCAAACTCTGGATTGTGGCATCCTTCATTGAATCAGTCCATCTGTAGTGAGGTCCATCTTTTTACCTTGACTTAAAAATTAATATAGCAATAAAATTATTCTCATTTTATGTATGCCTTGAATGCAAAGGATCATAATGATGGATTCCCATGCAAGAGTTCAAAATAGATTCATTAGCTCTGCTGTGTCACTAAGATTTTCATATTATTAGAGTAACATGAATTGATTAATTTCCCCAGTTAATTGATTCAAAAGTTCCCTCGGTTTGTTTACAATAGCCTCATGTCTTTGTCTTTTCCAAGCTATGTAAGGTTTTGGGTTTTTTTTTAAGGCTATAAATGGCAAAGTAAGCCATATATGGCAAAATGAGATAGAAGATACATTTTTTTTTTCCAAAGAGAGAGTTAAACACGTTTTAGAGCAGTTTCACCCAAGCAGGTTTATATAAGAAACTGCAGTAAAAATAGTGTGGAATGTAATTGAAGCAGATTGATGGAGAGGAACAAGCATACGCCTACACATGGTAATAAGCTTGTGAGGCTTTTGAATCTAAATCAAATTGTTTATGTAATTATGCATTACATATATATCTGAGAAAGCAAAAATGCTGACTTGGACATATGTGAATATTTTTCTTTACTGACCATAATTAATGAGTAAGGGAGAGCATTCTGATCTGTTGGCATCCAGAGAGCATTGCATCTAACAGCTTTCTTGTTAAAGAAAAAACATGTTAGTATCAGAGACCCCATCTAATTAGAAGTAATTCCAAGTTCTGCCTAAAACGAGCTTTGGTGCTGGATTTATATTTTCATCTAGAATTTTTTTTCTGCAGAGCACTGGGAGTCAGATGACAGTTCCAGGTGGTGTCTTTTTGTGTCATATAGATCTTTATAGAGTCCTTTAAGAATCTAGCTCATTGATGGTTGTTTAATACCTCTGAAGCACACTGTAGCCTATAGAGCAGCAAAGATAATTTCCTCCCAGCAGATCATCAAGGAAGAACAGGGTGGGGGTGGAGAACCAAAACCCTTGACCTTTGCTTTTCAGTCTTTTACATGAATGAAGGTGCTGGGTGATTCCATTCGTATGTTGGCATATGTGTATTTGTTCTTCTAGGGAACACAGTTTCCCACAGTGGTGTATGTCATTAGAATCATAACATAATTCCAGCAACCTTTTGTTTGTTTTTTGTTTTTAAATGAGAGAGCATTCAAACATGAACCCAACTCTACTTCTGAACAGTTTGAAGAGCTGTCCAGCATGCTACTAAAAAACCTATGTATCTATCAGGACTATGTTCCATGAATTTGTCCATTATATTTTAAAGCCATCTTACATTGGCAGCCATCATTAGTCCTGTTGTAGTTAATTCCTCTATTTAGCTATGTGTTATGAGAAGCTATTATTTGCTCTGAATATTCCTCCATTCAGCTTCAGTGACTGATCCTGGATTCCAGTATTTACAAGAAAGGGAGAAAAAAATCACTTTTTCTACACCATTTGCAATTTTGTACACCTTTACCATGTGTCCCCTTACCTGCCCTTTTCTAAGCTAAACAGCTGCAGACATGAAAAATGTGTCTCCTGGGAGATTTGCCTCATTCCCTTGAGCATTTGAGTTGCCCTTTTCTGTATTGTTTCCAGCTCTCTCTTGCTTAATTTGATTGCAGCTGTGTTGGTTAGTTTGCTTGGCTCCTCCTGTAGCTGAATATTTGGAGTTCAGCAAAGTTTTAAAAAAATTTTGGTGAGAATGGAATTCTGGAAGATGAGAGATATTTAGTGTCTGCCCAGAGGAGTAAAAACCTGTTTATATCAAGGGGGCAGACCCGATAGGCTTTTAAAAAGGGAAATGTAAGGGTATTCCCTATTTACAGGGTTGTCATGTCCGACCATAGGGGACAGTGCTCATCTTCGTTACTAAGCCAAAGAGCAGCATTGTCAGAGACTACTCTGTGATCATGTGGCCAGCATGATTGCACAGAACGCTGTTTATCTTCCCACCAAAGTGGTACCGTTTATCTACTTGTATTTGCATGCTTTCGAACTGGTTGGCAGAAGCTGGGACTAGTGACAGGCGCTCACCCCATCATGCAGCACATGGGCCTCGAACTGCCACCCTGCTGATCTTGCAATCAACAGAGTCAATGTCTTAACCAATTGAGCCACTGCCTCTGCTTTTACAGAGTACTTTAAAAATCTAGACCACTGATAACTAAGGGATTAGGCAAGGACAGTTTATTTTTCTGGTAAATGAACATATATACATATGCACACACACACCTTCTCATGTGCACATCTGTCATAGCACCTAAGCCCTATGCAGGTGTTATTCACTGTGCTTTCTTCTACACAGGAGCAGGGAAGTCTCTACACCCCTTTCGTGATATGAAAGGGGATGCATTTATTTGTTGTGTATATTTGACATTTTATTGCTTTGAATTTTTTTGAATGTAAGTGGTATATTAATATATGCAGATAAATAGAGTGTGATGTTTCTATTTACTTGACTACTCCCCATATAATCAAGAATGCTGGAAAATCCAGTACCTGGCTCATATAGAGAGCCTCCATATGGTGCTTTCCATGTGAGGAAAGTGATGATCAAGGAAGCAGGGCAAAGCATTCCCTTGTTCTGATATTGAAGGAAGTGTAGTGGGTAATATCTGAGCAGGGCCATAGTCTCTTTGACATCTCTGCAGTCCAAAGATTTTGAGCAAACATCACTGCAGCCTTCCACAAATGGACATCACAAAGAATTTAGATGGTACATCCTCTAATGCAATGGATCTCAACTGCAGATGTAAGGATGAACTTCAGATGGAATGTAGAGTTTTCATAACAATCCCAATTTCCTCTCTTCAAGGCAGAGGCTATAATTAAATTTGGTGAGGTTGCTGCCTCAGCTTCTAAATCCACCCCGATTCCTCTCTCAACTATCTTTCTTCACCCTTGGTAGGCAGTTTAGGTTCACCAGCACAATTTATATTTGCACACACCATTTGTTCCTGCCCTGAGTTGTGGATGATTAATACATCATCCTTTATACTTCCTGAAGTTGGGAGGAGGTTGCCTTCTTTATATCTTATGTATAATTTGAAAATGGGTGGTAGCCATGACTGCCATCTCTTTAACACATTTTTCCTTGACCTTTCAGAGTCCTGACTATTCCAGACATATCCAAACAATGATACCTTTATTGAGCTAACCAAAATGCACAACTACACATTGCAAGCTTTCAAAGTCACACTGGCTTCTTCATCAGGCAAACAGAAGAAAAAAAATTGGAGATGTTAGTCTTGGGCCTGCATTTTCTGTTTCTGATCTGAGTTCAGATGTTAGGAGAGGACTATCTGCAGGCTGGCTCCTCCCTTTTGGCCATGTGGTTGCTGGAAAATTTTGCAAGCCAAGGAAATTTAATGTCCATTTGCAGTCCAAAGAAGATGTTTCCTTGGAATCCAGCATATCTCTTTTCTTTGTGAAGCCTCAGGCTCCTATGCAGGTTGAGAACACTGAATTTTTCAAGAAGTCTTCATGTTTTGCATCGGGAAAACTTTAGGTCATGTAGGGGTAAAACATGCCAATCAGTACCATTATTAGAAAAAAAATGCTTTACCTTTGTTGGCAGCAGAAGCCTCTGATAGCAAGGTTCCAATCTGACATTAAATTTCCTTGGACATTATGGACATTAAATGGCTCCTATTCCCATGTACTACCTATGAAACAATTGCAGATTTTTGTGTTGTTCTTGTGTGTCTTCAAGTCCTTTCTGAGTTATGGCAACCCTAAGGCAATCTTATCATGGGCTTTTCTTGGCATGTTTTTTCAAATGGGGGTTGCCATTACCATCCTCTGAGGCTGAGAGTGTGTGACATGCCCAGGGTCACTTACTTGACCGCAAACTGTACATACCCCAGAATGCATTACCTAGTATTTTGGCAGTCCTTCCTCCCAACACTTTCTCATTTTGCCCCAACCATCTCATAGCTGGGAGATGGAAATAATTTTTAAAGCAGCTTTTAAATCTGGACTATTTTTAAAAAAGTAAGGTCCAAAACACACTGCAGAAATAAATGCTAAGGAACATGGGAGCTGTAGTTTGTTGTGTTTATAAGTGATAGTTTTCCTGCTAAGTACCTGCATGACATAAGCATTTGAATTAAAATTACCATATTGAAATAAAATCTGATTTTTTAAAATTTTTATTTGGTGTGTGTTGGAAGAGGGGTAGTGTTACATGGCAAGTATATCCCAAACTCTATATTGTAACTGGGAAAGTTGGGCATCGTCTTATATGTCCAGTTGTCTTATACGCCGGAAAATACGGTATAAGGAATGCTCAACAGATGATTCTATTAGGGTATTTATCCGGGTGACATTGTATGATTAGGATGAACACAAAAGTTCATTTGAGGGAGCATTTCGTGATGGGATTGGGTTCAAGCAGAAAGTGTCTCCCCATTAAGTCAGCAATTCCTGATAATGGTTTGGGGAAATGTGAGGAATGGTAATAATAGGAATTTGACCAGTCCTTATAAAAGGACTATGATTTCTTTTGTCCATTACAAGAATTGATGGTCTAGGAAAGCTTTTCAGGTAACCATGTATTCCAAACTTTTGTCCACTATTTTTCCAGAGTTAAATCTCCCATCTTCCAGCAGGCAGCTGTTTTAGTTCTTACAGCAGCCAGAAGGAAGGCAATAAGGTTTCTGCATTTCAGAGCACTGTTTTCTTTGGTGTACAAATAGAGTAAGAAAAGTGCAGGACAAACATGGATGGCTTGTTTGGTGATAAATAAGATTCAGTTTATGTCTGAAGTTTCCATCTTCGTTTCTGAAAGCTCCAGTGCTCACTGTTCTCCCCTATTTTTCTCAGTTTAGAAAAAAACCTAAATATAAAAACAAAACAAAACCAATAACTGTTGTTCTGCAGATCTGGGAGCGATTGCAGGAAGAGGGCAAGAGTTTTACAAATCTCCAGTCTTGGCAATTCTCCCCTTTTTTTTCTTGTAAAAAAGTTCCCATAATAAACATTTCCTCCTTTTTTACCATTGGAATCCTGGCCATCTTAGAGCAATTGTGCATGTGGAGTTCCAGGACCCTACCTCCACCCCTACTATTCATCACTATTTTCCCTTCATTTTCCCTTTAAAAAAAATTGTTCATTTTTTCTACATTTAGTTTTTAGTAATCTGACTTCTTAATCTAGTTTTCAATTGTTCTTTTTTTCTTTGTACTCCCAGCAATAGTAATGCATTTTAAAAGTCCTTGAAACTTATCATAAATTATGAGTAATAGAATTCCTGTAAGCAAGAGTCTTAGAGAAGAGAGTTTTTTTCTTTCTATCAAAATGGGATCCAGGTTCTTTGATGGAGTGAGTGGTGGGTATATAAAAAGTTTAGAACTCCAGTTGCCCCTCCATTTTCACGGATTTGGAGTCCACGTCTCCCACCCGTTTGCGGGCAGCAAATGGAAGGGGACAAAATGGGGTGTGCACCCATGGGCGTACACGGCCATTCAAGCCAATGGGGTTTGAATATTGGCGATTTTCCATTTTCGTGGGGGGAGGGCAGAATGGATCCCCCGCAAAAACGGAGGGGCAACTGTACTCTAGTAATGGGAGGTATGATGCATTGGGTAGTTTAAATGCATCCTATGGTACAGAGTTGAATAATAGATCTGACTATTCACCTTCTTATGAAGCAGATCTCCTGACACTTGAGCAATCATTTGCACCACCCTTTTCCTCTTGTATTTTTGCAGCATTACTCGACATGTTATTAATTTGTTTAATTACAGACCTGTGCAATTGTTTTATTATTCTTTCACTTTTGCTTGCATCCCTGAAAGACCTGTGAGGATAGGGTCTCTCCATTTCTTACAATAGTTGTGAAGTAACATTACATCTGTAACAAATGTATTTTTCAGTGCGTGAACTTTAGAATCAAGATCAGTTAACATGCTGTAGTGTGTGACTACTACTAAGACACAAATGGGTTCAGCGTTTGTATTCTGAGCTTCCTAGATCAGTGAAGTTTAATATAAATTATAGAAACAAAATGTTATGGTGTGGAGTAAACTAAAAATGCAGACCCTCCCTTCCTGGGTCTATTGCAACTGTACAAAGTCCAATATTAAAAAGTCCAAACCCCACCCTTCAGCATAGTATACTGTACTGCATGCTTGATTCATTTCTCCTTCGTATTTAAGAGGTTTATTTGTTCCATACCTTTCCTTTGGCTAGAGTTTTTGGGTAATTATTTTTAGAAGTAGATTGTTATCAATTAATCTCATTAAGTTTCACAGCAGTTAAATTCCTGAGGGCTTTCAATCTAGTTTAATTCTTAATACATTTTGTGCTTTGTTGAGCACTAACAAATTATAAGCAGGCTGGGAAATCACCATTGACACTAGAACAAGAACTAGGTTAATTTCGTCAAATATTTCGCATTCTGCAAATATGTAGCATTCTACATGGAAAACAACAGCAAGTATGTAGAAATTCATTTAGATGTAAATACCAGGCAGATGGATTTTATTCTAAGTAACCAATTCATAGAAGGTGCATTGCCAAAAAGAAATGAACTTTGAATGAATATCTGAAGTGACCTTGCTTAACCATTCAGGATTCTGAATTTACTATTTGATCCCTTCCTTTCTTACTCAGTAGTGTTTTGTTTTTTTTTCAATGTCAAATATTTACTTTTCAAATTATAACTGGAATGTTAAAATTGTAATTTGCCAATTAATTACATGGAGTATAAAATACTGTTTGTTTGTTTTTTCTTTTACTCTTATTTTCTCAATAAAGATATGGGAATAGTTTTAAATAGGAACAGTTCATACTGTATGAGAGCCTGGCAATGTTAGTGGATCTCTCATTCTTTCAGAGTTTACCCTTTTTCTTTAAAGACTCAATTGGAAATCCTAGATTTTCTAAGGAAGAAAATTCCACCACCACTCTCCAGTAGAGTTAAGTGTCACATATTTTTGTTGCCATAAGTGGCAGGGTTTTTTTTAAATTTAATTTAAGTTTTTTTTTTTTGTAAATCTTGTCTGTTCATCATCCTTAATGATGGCAATTGATTTGTGTTTTAAAAATCTTAATTGTATAACACAATAACAATTACTTTAATGGAATCAAGAGTGTAAATCTTAGAACATTCTTGTCCGTTATTTTAAACCAAATGTAAATTGGTTTATGAAAGTGATAGATTGTTTTGAATGCTTTATTTAATGACAATCCTAACTATTGTGTTGGCAAAGTAAATAAGGTATGGCAGTTGTTACTTAAATACATAAACTGAGCTATTAAAAATTGTAGATTGAACAACATTTAAAGGAAAGCATGTGAATACTGCAACAAACTTGTGATGCATTTTATTGCACTTACTCATGTAAAAGGAAAATTTGAACAGCAGTGAAATGTTGAGTGAGGTACTCCTGTTCATTGAGTTGGCTATACTCTTCTTCATACATAAGTCTGTGCTACTTCACTAAAATTTGTTCGTTGTAGATGCTTAATTACTATGGGAGCAAGCTCTTGTTATCTTTGAGAAGAAATGGCAGAAAATGCTGGTTTTCCTCGTGCTGTCAGAAGCCTTGACTAGTATACAATACTGCTCTGTCAACATGGTGCTGGTTCAGCAGCATCGTTGCATGCACAGACTTGGCACGTATTTAAATGTCACTTTTTGTGTAATTGGTTCAGTCTCTGAATAGGATCCTCTTCTTTTTGTTAAAGGGTGTATACAGCAGTCCAGGCTTTTATGCTGACATTCCCTTCCTTTTGTCTGTTCCCTGCCGGGTGCATTTGTGGAGGTGTTGTTTTGTTGTTGTTAAGGCTCTTGAAAAGACAATATAGCACTTTGTAATTGATTTAGGGCCAGTGTAATGTGGGAAGAATCTTTTTGTATTTTACAAATACCTTTTTGTATGGTAATGTGGAAGAAGTTTCCGAGTGTAGAAACCTGTGATTCATATGGGAAGCCAAATCACAGGACCTTCATAATTTTTTCTTCTTCTTTCCATTTTGTGGGACTTCTGGTTTAAAGATGGCAAAAATGCTTCAAATGGATTGATTTGCTTTCTGTACTGCAAGCTTTAGGCATATTTAATAACTAAGATATTGATATACAAGCATGGGTTTAGAGAGCAGAATTATTTCCATCAATAGAAAGGGAGATTCCCTGATTTCACTCTTTCTGAAGGCCCTATGTTACATCACTGGCTGTTGTATAACGTCTCTTGATCCAGCAAATACATTTCACATGCAAGGGGCTGTAATGGGGAGCAGGTAAGAAAAGCTCAGTTGCACATATATAATTCACTCATATTTCCCTGGAATCAAGCTACTAGAGGGGAAAAGGCTGTGATAGTTCTAAACAATACCTTCCCAGCCAGAGTGCTGTGTAGGTGTTGCTATATTTATTGAGGTTACCCAAATAAATTGTGCACATTTCTATAATGCATAATTGGGACACCTTCAAACTGAATTACACTACCCATGTATTGCAACCCACTTGTTTAAACTGTTGTTACAAAGATGAGGAAGTTGCAATATATGGTTACTGACTTCATGACAACTGAGATGAAAGGCAGGGACATTCCATTGGTTTTGTTGAGAGATCAGCTCCATTGGATCTCTTCAGTCTCTCATTTGTCACCTGGAATCAGCCACTACTTCAGGCTTTAGCTGCATGAAAAGGAGGATGCAGTCACTCCATCAGCATTACTGAGAGATCAGGTCATATTGGCTCCATTCCTACCCGAAATTTTTCCATCCTTGCCAATCCTTATACTAATTATTTCTTTGCAAATTCAAACTGAACCCACTGAAGTTGTATTTTTTTCAAAGAGCCCCACAAAATGTAGTCTTAGCATTAATTTTCTATATGAAATTGGTAGCAATATGTTCTCAACAGTAACACAGCTTGGAAGTTCCTGCTCAGGAAGTTACAATACACCATCTTTTTCTCCCAAACTGCTTCTAGCTGTTGAGGGGATTCTCATTGGGCAAGGGCCAGATCCCTTCATGCCATGATCAAAATTTTACTCCAAATCTTTTGAAAGATTTGCCTTTCAAAAAGAGACGATAGTAGCAATAAATAAATATAAGAAAAGGAACTTTTTCTCAGATCTGCATTGTGAATTACACTTAAGGTAATTCATACTTTCATACACTTAATGTGATGTATAGGTTTGACTCCTAGAGAACTTTTGCAGAGGCTGCTTTTATGTGTGTGAGTTTTTCTACATTAGTTCTGACAGAGAGGTTTGATATATTTGTTTTGTCCTGTTTAGATTGTTGCAAGATTTAGTTTAATTTAGTTTATTATACAGTGTGTTTTGAGTAAAAAATAATGTCATAATAGTAATAGAAACAATAGTAGCAATAAATAAGTATAAGAAAAGGAACTTTTTCTCAGATCTGCATTGTGATTTTTTAAAGGAGTGGTAGTAGCCTAGTATACAGCAATCCTTTCCAAATCACAGCTGCCACAGACACCAAACTCAAAATTTAATATATCAGATATTTTCCAGGCATGTATTGTCATTAGATTTGAATAGAGAATAGCTTGGATTCTCATTGTAATTCCATGAAAAAAGAGGAGCTCTGTTCATGGAATTGGACTTTCATGCTGCTTCTCTCTGCACTTTCACTGTCCTCCATAAAGTCTGTTCTTCTTAGGCTTGGACATGGCTATGTCTGTCTTAAAGCTGTTGACCTGAAGAAAGCTGTTGATAAAGTAGTTACTATATATATAGACTGTTTCTGTTTTTTGCTTTATATAGTTGTGTGCACTGACTGATAGTTCCATCTTCCTCTTTATTTGCACTAGGTTTAAAAGAAGTTTAACAACTGAAATTTTGGGCCTCATTTTTCGGCATGTGTGGAAAAATGACTGCTTCTTAAAATGGATGTACTGGGATGCCTAAGAAGTCAGAAGAGATTGAACAACAGTGGTTCGTAGACAAATTACATCAGTGGACCATTTACTACTACATTAAATGATCACAACTGGGATCTCATGCAACCTTTGTATTTTCTGGAGAACCTTCTCCAAAAGAGTGTTATCAATTTAAAAGGCAGAGATGACTGTGTTTTCTTTTGGAGCTTATTAAGGATAAATACGTTTTCCAATAATGACCAGTTTGAAGCAGTCCCAGACTGAAAGGGCTGTTGCCACTGGAGTATCAGATGGAACTCCCAAAGTTCATTCAGATGACTTTTATATGAGACGCTTTAGGTCACAGAATGGTAGTTTAGGGTCTTCAGTGATGGCTCCAGTAGGTCCTCCACGCAATGAAGGCTCTCATCACCTTACTTCTACTCCTGGAGTTCCTAAAATGGGGGTTAGAGCAAGGATTGCTGACTGGCCTCCAAGGAAGGAAAACATCAAAGAAAACAGTAGATCAAGCCAAGATATGGATACATCAAGCTGCCTTGATAGTATGTCTTCAAAAAGTAGTCCTGGGAGTCAGGGGAGCTCTATTAACTTGAATGCCAGTGACTCTGTCATGTTAAAAAGTATCCAAAATACGCTTAAAAACAAAACAAGGCAATCTGACAACTTAGATTCTAGGTTTCTTACACCTGATGGTTACCACAGCTCTCCAAGGAAGGCTCTTCGTAGAATAAGACAGCGTAGTAATAGTGACATCACCTTAAGTGAACTTGATGTTGATAGCTTTGATGAATGTATCTCACCCAGTTATAAATCTGGACCATCACTGCACAGAGAATATGGTAGCACCTCATCAATAGATAAGCAGGGTACTTCGGGGGACAGCTTTTTTGACCTGTTAAAAGATTATAAAGATGAAAAATCTGACCAGAGAATCCCAGGCACCAGCAAATTCAGTGAACTTCTTATAGCAAGTGGTAGTAAGGGTTCGGGGTTTTCTTTGGATGTGATAGATGGACCTATTACTCAGAGGGAGAACCTCCGATTATTTAAAGAAAGAGAGAAACCACTGAAGAGGCGTTCAAAATCAGAAACCGGGGATTCTTCCATTTTTCGAAAGCTCCGTAATGCCAAAGCTGATGGGGAACTTGGGAAATCTTCAGACCTTGAGGATAGCAGATCAGAAGATAGTGTCAGGCCTTGGACTTGCCCAAAGTGTTTTGCCCATTATGATGTTCAAAGTAT
Source organism: Phrynosoma platyrhinos (assembly GCA_020142125.1). Lineage (NCBI taxonomy): Eukaryota > Metazoa > Chordata > Lepidosauria > Squamata > Phrynosomatidae > Phrynosoma > Phrynosoma platyrhinos. The sequence continues at coordinate 66,615,117 of CM034701.1, read as the reverse complement.
ATTATTTGATTTAACGGAAGTGGCGGTTAATAGGCACAATGTTATTAAACGAAGGAATACAACAACTGGAGCTTCTGCTGCTGCAGTTGCATCCTTAGCTTCTGGACCATTGTCCCATTCTGCAAGTTTTAATTCCCCAATGGGCAGCACAGAAGACCTGAATTCCAAAGGAAGTCTCAATATGGACCAGGGAGATGATAAAAGTAATGATCTTGTAATGAGTTGTCCATATTTTCGTAATGAGATTGGTGGAGAAGGAGAAAGAAAGATCAGCCTCACCAAATCTAACTCTGGATCCTTCAATGGCTGTGAAAGTGCCTCTTTTGAGTCTACTCTTAGTTCTCATTGCACAAATGCCGGGGTCGCTGTACTTGAAATACCGAAGGAAAATCTGATGTTACACTTGGACAGAGTGAAAAGATACATTGTTGAACATGTGGATCTTGGTGCATATTATTATCGCAAATTCTTTTATCAGAAAGGTGAGTGACCATTTATTACCTAAAATAACTGCTCTTTGCCGTATATTGTGCGTTTGCTTTTAAAATTTGTTTAATAATTTTTAAAAAACTGCTCTTTTCTATAAACTAAAGGTTCTCAAAATATTGTTCTGTCCAAAATTATTCTCTTTGCATACTACTAGTAATACAGTGTGCACAAAATATTTTAAATATTGTGTAATAAGTTTTTTCTTAGGCAAAAGGCAAAACTTTCTAACTTATATGGGCAATACAGCAAACCAAAAGGAAAGAGTTACAGAAAACTGCTGCAGATATTTAAAATATTTAGAAAGGAATAGAAGCATACAGCTTATTTTGAAAGGATGGTAAATTATGAGAAATGTTTGAAAGCTTTCCCTTCCTGCTTTTTTGTTAACTGCACCTTCCTGTGATACATGAACTGAGAACTGTGGTAAGCATTAACTAAAATCAGTTAAGTCAGCTTCAGAAGCTATAGATAGTTGTAATCCATTGGTTGGGGATGGCACTACAAATTGCAGTGAATTAAAAGCAGAGGCTTCCAGGCATTTCCTTGACTGGAGGAAGAAGATAAGATTTTTATATCTTGCTAAACCATAGTTTTGGTGTTACTAGTGTGCAACCATGATAAAATAAATAGGTTTTATGAGAGAATTCAGAATATTTCATATATATATAAGGGATGGGATGTGGCGGCTTAGTGGTTAAGACACCAGTTCTGATGATTGGAAGATCAAAAGGTTGGCAGTTCGAGGCCCAGGTGCTGCATGATGGGGTGAGCTCCTGTCACTCGTCCCAGCTTCTGCCAACCTAGCAGTTCGAAAGCATGCAAATGCAAGTAGATAAATAGGTACCACTGTGGTTGGAAGGTAATAGCATTTGGTGCAGTTATGCTGGCCACATGACTACTGGAGTAGTCCTCAGACAGCTCTGGCTCTTCGGCTTAGTAACAAAGATAAGCACTACCCCTACATTCAGTTATGACTAGACATTCATGTCAACGGACTACCTTTAACATATGTGTATACACACACACACACACACACCATTGATAGATGATTGATTGTTCTAAAATTCCGGTGGGCCTTTATATTACAATAATTTATGATGACAGCTTGAAAAAGTTAGGAAAAATATAGGTTTTATCAAGAGGTTAAAAGTAAGTTGGAATAATGGTTTCTATACCTCAAATATGATTTTGTATCATGTTCTTGCAGTGTCATATACAAATCACATTATCTTATTTACAGCTGACAGGAGCTGGAATAATGCTTGGCATAAATATTGCCAAAATTTCCGGATGTGCTGCCCAATTGTATTTCTGATTGGCTTGTTCACACATCACATTCATGTTTGTGAACATTTTCTGATAGATGCTTGGAATTTGCTCATGTGTGAACTGGCTCTAAGACTTTTTGGATATAAACCTATCTCTTTTTTCTTTATTTACATAATGTATAAGAACACTGGAACTACTTTGGAGCAGATGAGAACCTTGGTCCCGTAGCTGTAAGTATCAGAAGAGAAAAACCTGAAGAAATCAAAGAAAATGGATCTCAGTATAACTACCGCATCATTTTCAGAACTAGTGAGGTAAGCTATCTGTAGGCAATAAATATATAAGAATAAAAATCCAAAATATCTGTTCTACACACCTTGTAAATGGATGCATACAGGACTAGGGGATGCTGTATTATTTTAACGTAGAATGTTTTACAGCTTTTTGTCTTTTTTTAATTGCATTTTATTCTTTTAACTGGAAGTTTGAATTTTAATACTGTGAATAGCTTAACAACAACAATACCTTCCCCCCACTTTCAAGCATGATTTTTTTAGAAATGTGAATCTGTGAAACTGCACCCATCTACTAGGACATTGATTTTATTTTTTTAAACCCACCTTCATTGTTGTTATGTGCTGTCAAGGTGGCTTCAATTTATGCCAATCTTATGAATGAGAGACCTCCAAGAAACCCTCTTATTAACAACTTTTGCAAACTCAGAGCCATGGTTTATTTGGCTGAGTCACTCTATCTTTTTTCCTTTTGCCTTCAACTTTACCAAGCATTATTGTCTTTTCCCGTGAGAGAAGATTTTGGTATTCAGTGATACATCTTTACACTTGAGGACCTTACCTTGTTCCTTCATAGCTGCCCTTTCCAATCTTAATCTTTCTTTGTTTTCCTGAATACAGTGGTCATACAGTGGGTGCTAAATCTGACTTCTTCACGGTTATGGCTCAAGGGATCTCCATGTGAAATGTGGGATTCTGCATTGATTTTCACTCTGTTTGATCTCTTAATCCTTTTTTGCCAGACAACACTGTCCTGGTCAATAAAAATGTATAAAACTATTGTTTTGTGCCCCCTTAGTAATTTAGAAAGGAGAAGACAAATTAATAAATCCTACATATTATCCTAAAGTTTGGGGAACTGTATTTTTCACACCTGCTGTATTACTTTTTTGCTTTTATCATACTATAATTTCCTTAGTCACTCTAAATCCAACATTGCTGACTATTTCAGATTTCAGTTTCATCCATCCATCCAAAGTACTGTTTAGTGTACAATTGGGATATCATGTTGGCTAATTGAATGCTGAACACAAATAGTGCAGCAATCGAATTAATCCTGTAATTTAGGGCCTATACAGACTACCAGAAATAATCCAATTTGAGACCACTTTAGCTGCCCTGGCTCAATGCTAGGGAATCATTGGAACTGTAGTTTATTGTGGCACCAGAGCTCTCTGACTGAGAAGGCTCAATGTCCCAGGAAAAAAACACCATTCCCATGATTCACTAGCATTGAGCCAGGACAGTTAAAGTGGTCTCAAACTGGATTATTTCTGGCAGTCTGTACAGACCCTTAGTTCTTGCTGGTCTTCACTCAGGTTCAGGTGTTACAAGATCACTGTACTGAGAAGAATGTAGCACAAGTCATTTTTCTGTAGGAGGAAATGTGCTAGCAGCATGGTTAGGAACTGACCTTTCTGTTAGTCGTATCCAAAGAAGCTCATGCACCTTTTCCTACTGATTTTCAGGAGGAGCATGAAGTAACAATCCCCACAGTCCTTTTGAAGGAAACCTTCTAGATTGCAAAAAAGCAAGCACTTACTTTTGAAAAGTATTATATATTAAATGAAAAGGTATCAAAACAACAACAAACCATTGGCTGAAAATGTTTCCAGTTTCAGATTTGAAAATAAAGCACTCCAGAATACAGTAGTCCCTCCATATTTTCAGGTTTGACATTCACAGTTTTGGTTATTCAAATGTTAAACCTGGAAGTGGTGTCTCCCCAACCTTTCAGGGATGGGAGGGGCCGGAGAATGGAGTACTCCATACCCCCGAGTCTCTGCCCCCCGAAAGGCTTGAGGGATGCTTTCCAGTGTGGGAGGGGTGAGGGAAAAGATTGCTCCTGTTCCCCTGCCCCTCCCACTCTGGAAATGGCTGCCATGTGGAGGGGAGAGATATGGAGGGACTACTGTATTTGCTGCCTGGATTCAAGAAAGGGAATACATAATTGCATCTATACCTATGGAGAGGTTCCTGAGTTTGCAGGAAACAAAATACACATTTCCTCTGTGGAACACCATGCATGTTGAATGTTTACTAATTTCCCTTTAGATATGCAATACAGTCGCCTCTCCATTTTTGTGGACTTGGAGTCCGCATCCCTCACCCGTTAGCAGCCAGCAAACGGACGGTGACAAAATGGGGCAGGTGCCTGGGGCGGGCGCCTGCAGGCACCCACCATTCAAGCCAATGGGGCTTGAATATTGGTGATTCTCTGTTTTGGGTGGGGGGGGGAATCTGGAATGGATCCCCCACAAAAATGGAGGTGCTACTGTATATAGAAAAAGGTGTACAACTTTACGTATCAGCTTTTCCTGCTTTACATATCAGCTTTTCCAGCTTTTCCTGCTTTTCTTATAACATGAAGAATTTCAAAAAACAAATCAATTTCAAGACCCAAATCCAGAAATCCTCAGTCAAATCCTATAAGTGCACTCCCCAGTTCCTGTATATGCTTTAGGATACAACTTTTGTTTTCTAGCTTACAACATTAAGAGGTTCTGTCTTGGAAGATGCAATACCCTCAACTGCAAAGCACTGCACAGCCAGAGGATTGCCCTTGAAAGAAGTGCTTGAACATGTGGTTCCTGAACTAAACATACATTGCCTTAGGCTGGCCTTCAACACTCCTAAAGTCACAGAACAGCTAATGAAATTAGATGAGCAAGGGGTAAGTTCTGTATAACAAACATTATTCCTCTTATGGGTTATCATTACATTAGCAAACCCTGTATACAATACTTTTTGTTCATTCTGTCTTTGAAATTTAAAGAAAGCTACCATACATCTGTTGTTGGTACAAAGTGAGGCAGCTGTTTGGTTTGTTGTTTAAACAGGTGAATTAGGAAGAGGAATTTAAATATTCAAAGGCATTTAACATGGAAGCAAAATACTGTGTCCTCACATGTAAAAGCTAATTTTTAAATAATCAGCAGTGGGGGGAGGGGGGTTCATTGTATACTGTAGCTTAAATCTAGTTGCTGTTCCCAGCTAGAGTAGATCAGTTGAATCAACTACTGAATGTTAAGTCAACACTTAACATTTGTTTGTGAAAGTCCCATTGATTCAACAAGTCTTTCTAGTTGGGACCAGGAACTGGCTATAGGCCAGGGTGTAAAGAAATTGTCCTCCCACACATGAAATAATAGATATTACCATGATATATTACTTCTACCAGTTTATTCAGTTACAGTATTAGGACTAACTAAGATATTTGAAGGTTCTGGATATTGCTATTAAAATATTGAGTGAACACATTTCTTGAATTCTATTTTCAACAGCCAGTATTAAGTAAAGCTGTTCAGTTTGTTGGATATTCAGTTTGTTGGAAAAAATAATAATTATTTGGGTTATTACAGTTGTGTATGGAGCTTGATTTTGTAATCAAAGCTGCTTGGATTGCTATGGTGGATGAGCTGCTTAGGAGCTAGAGAGGAACAGTGTGATCTTATTGGTTTTCCTGCATCTCTCAACTTCTGAGTCATCAGAAATGGTTGGGATTTTGGGATAATGTATTCATAGACTCTGTTCCTACCTAGAAGATTGGTATCAGAAGATACTACTAGCAAGCTGTTGTTGTACTTTCTGGCCTTTTGGATATGTAATATCAACAGGTTTCATTTTGTTTCTTGTGTTTGTCAACATCTAACCTCTACATGTAACCACTTGGAGAGACCATGCAGACATTTGGATTGAAGTATTATTAATAAAATAATACTTCATATTATTATTATTAATTATTATTATTAATATGCAGATTACCTTTGGTCTAATATCTTGTTGCCAACATCTGAACTCAAAAGGGCAGCAGAAGTGACAAATTGATGCCCAGTATCAGTCAACAGGCGATGGTGGTGTTCAGAACATCTGGCATTCTGCAGGCAACTGTATAGTCTTGTCTTGATAGGAATGTTCTCCTCAAAGGACTAGCTATGCAGTTTGGAAAGTGTTCTTTTATATGTCAGTAGTTCTGGATATCCATGTAGTATTAATGATGAGAAAGAGTGAAAGAATGTGAAGTTGAAGGCTTTCACAGCTGGCAACCATAGGTTTTTGTGGATTTTTTGGGCTATGTGGCCATGTTCTGGAAGAATATTCCTGTTGTTGTGCCTGCATCCATGGCTGGCATCTTCAGAGAATGGTGGCATGGAAGTGAGTGGGGTATATATACTGTGTAATCCTTGGTTGAGAGGAAGTGATTTACCTGTTAATCTCTGTGTTGGACTGTATGTAGAGAGATCTTATAACACCTTTGAGACTAACTGAAATAAAGTAGTTGTCAGCATGAGCTTTCATAGACTTCAGTCTACTTCCTCAGGTCTGTTGGTAAATGGCAGGGCCTCAGGGTGGGAGGTTATCTGAGAGGATTTTTGTCTGTTTAATTAGTGGTCCATTGTCTGCTGGGAAACCCCCTGACTCTGGGTGAAGTTCATTTGCATGTGCTGAGTCTAAATAGACATAAATTCTCCTCGTATATCCTCCCACCCTGAGGCCTTGCCATTCACCAACAGAACAACATACAGATTAACATGTAAATCATTTCCTCTTAACCAAGGGTCACACAATATATATACCCCACTCCCATTCCACAATTCTCTGAAGATGCCAGTCACAGATGCAGGCGATGCAGGAATAAATTCTTCCAGAATATGGCCACATATCCCCAAAACCCCACAAAAAATGATAGTGAAAGAGTGTGTTTTTGCTGTTTTAGATTGACTTGCCAGCTGTAGCCTTATCTGGTGAACACAGACCTGGCCTCTGATTTCCATCCCCTAGTTACTCCCAGATTGGATTACTGCAGTCTCTTTAAAGTCAGTCCAAAACTTCAACCAGTTTACAATGTGGTGGCCAGATTACTGTCTGGAACTCAGAAAACAGCATAGTGCTCCAGTCTTGTATCATTTGTATTGGCCAGCTATTTGTT
>CM034701.1:66589890-66608036 GCA_020142125.1 Phrynosoma platyrhinos | reverse complement strand
TAGCCCTCAGATAGCTAGCTTGCCTCCTGTTCTTCCAAGGGAGAGGGAAGGGTGAGGAAGAGCCCTTTCAAAGCCAAAGGCTCCAGCCACACTCCTCTGGCTGCCGGTCAACTGTTAGTCTCTCAGCTCCTGATGTTAAAGAAGGGAGTTACAGTTTTAACCTTCAATGGTCTAATAGCTTGAAGTTGGGTTATCTCAGAAATTATCTTTTCCTGTGTGAACTTACTTGCCTGTTAAGTTCAGTATTAGAGGTTTCATTCTGGCCTTGCTCTTACAGTACATGGAATCGGATGAACAACTTATGCCTATGAATGAGCCTTATCACTAGTGGTGCCCCGCTTGAAGAGCCCCCAGCCCCCTTTTCTTTTTGTCTTGTGTTGGCTTTTTAGTTTTTCTACCATTTGCTAGTTTGACCTTTAACCTGTTTAGGTTTCGAACTGATAATAATGCCACCAATTGGTTAACTTTTGAGTTTTAATTTTCTTTCTGTTTTTAATCCTGTAAACTTTTTTTAATGTATCTTCAGATAAAAATACTCAAATAAAGTACAGTGAACTTACAATGTCTGCAAGAATCAGTTCCAGACAATTCAATTTTAAGTGCTATATATGTCAAAGGTATACGTTTTGTATATGTAATTGCTTGATGTAAAAATGCTTTTCCATACAGATATGCTAAGAATTGAACGTTCAGAATGGCAAACAGTGTCCCAGTAAAAATGTTTCTAGACAGCTTAGGCATTTGTTTAGTATGTGTTTAAACAGAAACAAATTACTCTATTGAAAAGGGGACTTTTCCCTGTAAAGTTCATATCTCTCTCCATTCTTGATAAGGCTTGGCAGTTATTCAAATGGAGAGGACTATCATTGTAATAAATTTAGTAATCTTCCTAAACATATATTCCTTTGATATTATTTAGACATGGACCCAAAAATACTAGTTGGTTCAGCTTATTTACAGATGTAGCATATTGCAGCAGTAAAAGACACAAAAACTAAAGCTAAAGTGTAGTTTGTGAGCAAAGAGGGCACCAAAGCTATAGTTTCACAATATGTTATTTCACAAAAATGACTGTTCTCTTAGATACTATAAAGATATCAAAAAATGTACTTGTCCATCACTAAAAGTTTTTAAAATATTCACTAAGTAAATAGTGGTCACTGACTGTGCTATATTTGTTTAATGAAAGTCAGTCTTTCCCCTTGAATGTTGCTCTAGTTCTGGGGTGGTGTCTGGAATGTAATGTAGAATTAAATAATGCCTTTCAAATAAATGAGTTACATATCATTCCCTACTGAATTTAGCATGTAAAATATCCTTTAATACCAGTATTGTCTGGGAATTAAGTTGTATTGCAGCTGGAATCTCTGTTGATTCAACAAGCAGGTGTTGTGCAGTTGTTTTTATAACTATCTTCCTAGTTTTGTTTCTCCCCCCCCCCCCCCGCAGCAACCAAACATCTTACTGTCTGTGTACCAGTATCACTATACTTTGAATAATTTCCAGTCATGTGAAAGTGATAAACCTGTCATGATTGAATTCAGAGAAGTTTCCCTAATACATTGTATCTTTATTTTAATTCTAAACTGCTTTGAGAGCCAATCTTGGCAGGAAAGTATGAAAGTAAAAACTGATAATAAATAAGTGAATAATAAAATATTTCTTAGCTCAAGCAATTATTTGCAGACCTGCCTCAAATTATGACTTCAAACTCTGATTAGAACCTAGCCATAATTAGCATGGTATACATAACACAATGTCTCTATATATGCAATGCTGAATATATTACCTCCAAAAAGGGAAGGAATGGGGGAATTCACATGAATGAGAGAGAGAGAGAGAACAGGAGAAATTTAGAGACTGGAGAAAATGTGTGAGCCTGTCGTGTACATAGTTTACATTTATGTTTCAATCCTAAAATGACAGACTGTTTAAAATGGAGTGCTAAGTATCTGAAATTAAAATATCACAGTAGGAATTACATGAAGTTGTGTTAGGATAGAATTCTGTTGAATAGTGTTCTTAGATTCAGCATTGGACTAGGACAATGGTTGTCAAAAAGTGGGGTGGGTTCCCCAGGGAGCACAAGAGCTGCTCATGTGGGACTTGCAGGCTCTGATCCCTCCTCTCCTCATCTTCTCAAACTTTTTAATATGTAAAATTTGCACATGTGTAGCATTAAATATAGAATTTACTTAAATAAAACTGTTCTAATTTGACTGATGTTAATTCCTTATAAAATATTAAAATATGCATTTAGATAAACATAAGAATATGCACACTAAATAAACAAAATGTTTTTATTCATATACTATGTCAAGTTGTGGGGAGCGACATCTGCACGTAGATGTAAAGAGGGATCCCAAGAGTGAAACATTTGAGTACCACTGGACTAGGACTATGGAGAACAGGGTTTGAATCCCTGTTTGGCCATGGAAAGCCACTGGGTTACCTTGGGCAAGTCACTTTGCCTCGGAGGAGGGAAAAGGCAAATTCTCTCTGAACAAATCTTTCCAAGAAAACCCATGATATGTTCACCATAGAGTCACCATAAGTCAGAAATAAGTTGCAGGCACACAACTGCAACAATATCGATTATTCAAATGTGCAAATTCTAATTATCTATTTTGCCTTGAATTGATATCTTCTGCTTGGAAGGTTTTTTTATACCACCCTGATCATCCCTTGTGGAAATGTATTTAGGCTGATTTGTACGATTTAAGAATCATGCCTTTCATTCTGTGCTTACCGAAATTACTGCATTTGCATTGTCTTGTAGCCATGTTTTTCTTCCAAAACAATTCTACAAGTATGGCCATGAGATCTTTTTACCTGATCCCCATGTCCCAGTAACTGGATTATTTTTATCAGTAAGGCTTCATTTTAAGTCGCTTAACTTAAAAAAATTATTTGTAAACCAATAGAAAAAGCAGTAAAAGAGGGTGTAATTTAGAAAAGGTTAACTTCATACACAAGAGAGCAAGATAAGTGTAAGATGTTAATCTTATATGGACATTCTTAAGTGTTCTGTGACTAATGAGCAGTTTTGGATAAATTTTTGTTGTTAGAACTGATCATGAATGAGGATTCAGTTCAAACTACAGAGCAGTATTGCCCAACAGTGTCAAGAAATCACTACACTCTCATAGCCCACTCTTTGGTACATCTGTGTACCAAAAGAAATAAGATGAACTATTGGGATACGGAATAATAGACTAAGAGGTGGAAGGCTATGGGCCTAAGCAAACTGCCAGAAATAGTGCACATTAAATTGAGGCACTGCCCTGGCTCAGTACTAGGGAATCATGGGAACTGTAATTTATTGTGGCACCAGAGCTCTCTGACAGAGAAGGCTCAATGTCTCAGAAAAAAATACAGTTTCCATGATTCCCTAGCATTGAGCCAGGGCAGTGCCTCAATTTAATGTGCACTATTTCTTGCAGTCTGCTTAGGCCCTATGAATACTATTCAGTTTTCCCAACCTTTCTCAGTACTGTATACACTACCAGCTTCAACCCCAACTCTGATCCAACAATTGATCATTTCCCACTTCTTGCTTCTCTTTTCCCTATTGTTATGTGCCTTCAAATATAGGGATTCAAACCCTGGTGTCCAGAGTTAAACTCCAGCACTCAAACCACTATACCACACTGGCTTTCTCCTTTTCATATGCTGGCGAAAATTGAACAAGGTTTTACTGATTCATGAGATCATGAGATCTCATGAATCAGTCAAAACCTTCTTCAATTTCAGTTGATTAATTAACTGTTCCAGTTGATTAACTATCTCCATTGAGATGGGTTCCTAGCACACATTCATCTATTTTTGAGAGTTACTGTTTTTCTGTGCCATTGCAAGACTACCATCCCTTTGCAACTGTCCGCAACCTTTATGTAATGTTGTCAAGTTATACTTTTTAATGTCCAATGATACAGTCAACTATATCCATGGATTCTGCATGGGTTAACCATCCACAGCTTGAATTTTAAAAAGAATCCAAAAAGCAAACCTTGATTTTGCTATTTTATATAAGGGACACAATTTTAAGATGTTATTGTATATAAAGGGACTTGAGCATCCATGGATTTTGATATCAATGGAGGCAGGGCCCTGGAACCAAATCCCAGCAGATACCAAGGACCCACTGTCTTTTGGTGCCAAGAATTTTTGACATTGCTTTGCATAATTATTTTAATCGGCTTAACTGTATAATTTCAAATGATGTTCATATCCAGAAAAAAAGTAACATTAAGTGTAGAAAAATTTAGGGCAAAGCTGGTCTGAAAATGAACCTGCAAAAGCAGTTGATGCGAGATCCAGTGCCTGATTTTCTGTCCCCAGTCTCTCCAGAAGCCACATCTCCCCCTCCCCCCATGCACCTTTCCAAACAAACCCAGAAGTTGCCAGACATTTTTTTAACAGGCGGGCTCATTATAAAATTATGAAGAAGCAGCATTTAATCTTTTTTTTCCCCAGAATGGGGGGGATCTGGGGAAAGGCTCCACCAAAATAGGCTATATGTAGTTTGTTTCCACAGAGTTTGGGTTTAGCCTCAAACCTCTGAGAATTTCCTTAAGATGCTGCGTTAGTTGCTAACTATTCTTAGTCTTATTGAGGACAAAGGGGGGGGGTTGCAGACTGCCAGAAATAGTGCAAATTGAGTCCACTTTTAGGGTTAGGGTTAGGGTTAGGGAATCATGGGAACTGTATTTTATTGTGGCACCAGAGCTCTCTGACAGAGAAGGCTCAATGTCTCAGAAAAAAAACAATTCCCATGATTCCCTAGCACCAACCCTAACCCTAAAAGTGGACTCAATTTGCACTATTTCTGGCATTCTGCAACCCCCCTAAGTTTCAATTGTATTGTCTAGGCAGAGATTTTTTAATTTTTTTATAACTGTTTGCATTTTGTCTAATAATCTTGCTTGCTAATGTTTCTTTTTAATGTAAATGAATATTATGCTTTTTCTTATGTATACAAGTGCCTGATTGACTCATGTATAAGAAATTTCAATTGCTGTTTTCTTCTGTTCATTCTTGAATTTTGTATCCCTTGTTGAAATTTGGAATTTGGAGTGAGAGAAGTGGATGAAAACTTATTGGAGCAATTTGAAAGACAGGTTTGACGTATGATGCAACATGTTTTCATCACATCTTTTGTCTTTGTTAAAGAAGAAAACACTGGGAACCTCTGGAAGGAGTTAAAAGATTTTTAGATCTTCTAAGACAACATAGATGCTATATAACCTGATGAGTTTGCAAATCTTGAGTTTCTGTTTGTGTTTACAGCTAAGCTATCAGCTTAAAGTGGGGATCATGTACTGCAAGTCTGGACAAAGTACTGAAGAGGAAATGTATAATAATGAATCGGCAGGCCCAGCCTTTGAAGAATTTCTTCAGTTACTGGGAGAACGGGTTCGGCTCAAAGGATTTGAAAAGTATCGTGCCCAGCTAGATACAAAAAGCAAGTCAACCTCATTTATTTAGATTTGTAAGACATTGTTACTGTGCATAGTAGTAGTCAACCCATACCCTTGACAGCTGAACATATTGAGGGATAGCTAGGCAAGACCCATTCTATTCCAGCACTCTTTCTTATATTTTCATTAGGCATTTGGTGAAACAGACCAACAAGCCAACAGCAACTCTTCTTTATTATGGAATTACTTCTGAAATGCAAATGTTTTGATGTTTGTGCTCTTTCTGGACTAATGGTTTATCCCCTTTGTCATATTTGTTCTTGCTGTGGGAATGTAGTTATTAACTTACCAATGTCATAGCAAGTGATGCTTAAAAAGTGGGCTAAATCCAGTGTTCCACTGATAGTCAACAATGAATCTTTCTTTTCCCTGTTCACCTTCCCATCCACTACTCGGAAAAAGGCATTAGGTGTTGTTCAATCCTACAGAACTCATTTTTGGAAGAAAGCGAACATCTGCAGTAAGAAAAATGGACTGAAGAATTGAAGCTTGGCTATTGCTAAACTTTAACTATAAACTATAATTAAAACAAGCCCATATCCCCTAAAACTTACAAGATATGTTTCTTTTCTTCCTTTTTAATTTCTACACAGTTCTACATAAGCAAGTTGAATTCTTCAAAGCAATGTAATGGTTTCGACAATGGTTTTTGACATTGATTCATGGCTAAAATATATGAGAAATCTAACCTTTTTTCCAGGATCTTGAAATGAAAATCAAAAATACAAAATACTCTAGAAAAGGGTAAACGGAAGTTACTTGTTTAAGACTGGTATTTAACATGCAGTAAATACCTCCCTGTATTGTCTTTGTTTAAAAAATACCCACACCTGTGACCTTTCTTAGATTGACCCATACATATTGAGGTCCACAGTTATCTCACTTGTGCTATAGGAAATTTAAGTAAAAATGCGTCATGACAGTAGAAAAGCATTTGCAAACAGTGCAGTGAATTTCCTGTTGCCATGGTTTTGCTATTACTGACGTTTTAAGTATAAGCAATGGAGAGAGAAACTATTAAAACAAGGAATAGTGTAGAACATGAAAAAGCTGATTTTATATATTTAGATACCAATAAATGTCAAAATCAAAAGTGCAAAATTGAAATTACTTGACTATTTATTTTTAATTTAAATGACCTTTCCCTGTCCCTGTCAGTGCCATTCAATTTGTTTTTTTCTTTTGCTACACTAGGGATCTGATGCCAGAAAGTATTTAGCAGAGTGGGAAGAGGGAAAAGAAAAAATATTTATTGTTCTGGTGATTGTTCAAAGCAAAGCAAAGCAAAGCAACTTCATTTATATACCGCTTCATACTGTGCTATGCAGTGTCTAAGTGGTTTACAACTATAAGCTCATTGCCTTGAACAGCTGGGTACTCTTTTTAGCGACCTCGAAAGGATGCAAGCCTGAGCCCTGGCTAGTATTGAACTCACAACCTTGTGGTTTATGAGTGATTGGCTGCAGTACATGCATTTAACCACTGCGCCACCAGGGGGTCAGGGGGCCCCTATGGCTTGTTTGAAATGCTGATGTGCACAGTTGATTCACTTATTAAATTATTTATTTATTTATTTATTTATTTATTTATTTATTTATTTATTTATTTTGGTAAGAGCAATTGATTCTTTAATTTCTACATGGACATCAGGAAAAAATATATACATGCATTGTACCTAACGTGCGATATGTTGTTCTGAGCTATTGAGTTTGTGGGATTTTTTTTAAAAAGTTATTATTTGTACTCTGCTTTTTAAAAAGACAGTGACAGTGGAAGCATGAGCATGCTTGTCTAATAATCCCGTTTCAAGTAGGTGTGTGTATGATTACAACCTAATTTGGCAAAGCAGCTAATTTGGTGATGCTGTGTGAGCTTTAGGGAGGCTAACCCTGTTTAGTATAGTTCAGCAATGAGGATTCCAGAAATAACTCTTCTGTATGTTTGGACATAAGGGGGAATTATAGTTTTCTCTTTGTTCATATGTAGGTTTTTAATGATAACTTCTTCCTTCTTAGGTTCATAGCCATCTGCTAGTTCAGCTAGTTCTGTTCTCTCAACCTCAGCATTACAGCATTGGTTCTCAACCTCTGTTCTTTCAAATGGTCATCTGGATAGCTAGTCACTGGCTATGCTGGCTAGGGCATCTGGAAAATTTGAATAAATAATTAGGCAAAGAGATCGTATGGAGGAAAATGAAATTTTGAAAAGTATTATATAAACTATATAAATTGTTATCAAAATATAATGAGAAAATGTCTTAGGACCATATGGGAGGATGATTTAGGAGAAATAATATTCAAGAATAGGGAAAAATTTGGAATCGTCATTTGGAATCGTCATTTTAAAAATTATCTATACAAATAAAGGAGAATTATTATAAATTAATTTGGAGATGGTATTCTGGAGTAATTTTTATGAACTCAAGAATAATAACTATTTCTTTTCATCCCCTCTAATCAATCTCCATGTATCTTTTAATTAGTTTCTATTCATTATCTTATTTAGGGGTGTAATATTATTGAGTCTATCCCTTGATGTTGGGTCTGATTTATCTTTCCACTTATCCATAACCATATTAAAATCTCCTGACATAATTGTATAATCTCCCTGCATATCCTCCATTTCCTTAGATACTTTTTCATAAAATTCTTTTTGTTTTTCATTTGGAGCATACACATTGACCAACGAATACCCATTGTTCCGTACATAAGTGCAAATCTTCCCTTTTCATCTTTCTTAACTTTTAACACATTAAAACCACATCTTTTAGATATTATGGTTGCTACCCACTTGTTTTTGAAGTACCATATGCTTTTTCATAAGTAGCAACCCAATTCAGTTTAAGTTCATTTGTCCCTTGTTTTGCTTGATGTATTTCCTGTAAACAAAACCTGCTTTCTCTTTCTTCAGCAATGATTCTATCCTCTTTCTTTTGATTACAGACCTCAATCCTTTCACGTTTAATGTTTCTATCCTTACTTTATTAACCATATTACTTTAAATCTTGTAAATTGGCTCTTCAGTATGATACCCCTACACCCATCCATTCCTTCCCTCCCTCCCTCTTTCACCCTCCCATCCTTTCCCCCTTCCCTTCCCTTCCCTTCCCCCTGTCCATATATTCATTTCTACCCCACTCCTTCCCCAAGGTATCCAACCTTGCTCATGGCTTTTACTAGCCCTGGGGGAGGGGGGAGAAAAAGCCACCAGTGTGTGATCAATTTTTCTCCTCCTGGTTGTTTATTAATTGTCTCTCCTGTTATGTCATTTTTTTCCTAGAATTTTTTGAAATTTATTTTTATTGTCTTTGTCCTTATCATCTATGGTTCTTTGGCTCCACCAGTTGCACCCTTGCCGATGTTTTCTTCTTGCTGCTCCAGGTTTAATTGCTTCAACAGATCCATTCCTTGTTCCAGGGAATAGATCTTATGCTGCTTCCCTTTCCACTAAAATTTCAGGAAAATAGAGTAACCCTAACTGTATCTTATTCCATTCTTTTGCAGTACAACAATGCATGGTTTGACTCCTTTTCTCCAGTTGATAGTCTCTAGGCAAAGATCATTATAAATTTTAATTGTGGTACCCTCTTATTTCAGTGATCTTTAGAATTTCCTGATTTCTTTCATTAAAAGGTCTTTCTTATAAAGGTTTATTACTCTCACAATTACGTCTCTGGGAACCAGGCCTCTTTTGAAAGTTGTTGCTCTGTGTAGATGTTCCACTTCCTGTTCTTCCCAGGTAATTTGAGGAACAATACTTTGTAGCCATTCAAGAATTTCCTTCTTCAAGGTATTCAGTGTTTCATTTGCCAACTCAGGAAAACCACAGATACAAAGGTTATTTCTTCTGTTGCAGTCCTGCAGGTCAATGATTTTTTGTTCTAATTGGTCCAGTCTTGATGAGTGTTCCATAGTTATCTTTTGCTGAACTTTTTGTTCTTCTTGTATTGAGTTTACTTTTTCCCACTCTTTCAATTTCTTTTTTAATGATCTGAATAGATTTATTCATTTTATCCATAATTTTATTAGTTATTGTTTCTAATAGTGTTCCATTATTTGTAATGATTGTCTTTTTAAAAGCCTTATTGCTTCTGACTTGATTTACTGTTAACAACTCCATGAACCATGTTTTTATTTCATCCCCTTCACTATCTTCACTGCCTGGCTGGGTGCCTGGAAGCTTAGCTTTTTGCATTTCTTTCTTATGGGCCTTCTTGTGAGTTTACTTAAATGTGCATATGGTTTGTCTGATGGATGTACAGATTGTCTTTTCCAACTTAAAACTGTTTGTTTCAGTTCTCTTTTTTGACTTTTGGACATCTGCCAACTTCTAATCAGTGTTGTGTCTCAAATTGCCAGCATACAATTTATTTTTCTCAGTTTGTTCTTTAATTAATATTTCAATTTTTCAATTTTTCAAATCCTACACAATCCGATACATGTATTTTTAACTGTTTTACTTTGCTTTTGTTTTATTAATCTTAACTTCCAATCAGCTTAGCAGGCAACCAGCCGGCAATTGCTGAAAGCAAAAATGCCATTTATTTATCTTTCTTCTCATTAAATTTATAATTAGGCAATTCCATTCTATTCTCCTCACATTCCAATTTGTTTATTTGTAATTATTCACAGTCTTTTTTCCATTTAGAAGAAATTCTTTGGCTTATTAAGCTTTGGTTTTCAGGAGAATACGATCTCAGCTCCTCACACCATCACTCGTGGCTCCTCCTCCCAATCACAAAGGTTCTCAGAGCGGCTTATAGATTGTTAATTTGATAGTTCCCTGCCCTCATAATCTAAAAAAAATGACGCAAAAGGAGAATGGAATGGCAGTGAGGGATGGGATCAGGTCCAGTAGACCAAGTCCGGGATGGTGGAAGGGAGTGCTTTTCATCTTCCTCTGTGGCTAGGCATAGTGGAGCTGTGCCATTTTTATTTACAAACAACATATTAGCATATGCTACCTAAAGCAGTTCCACTTTTCTCCTTCATCAGCGGGATGTCTAAAGTAGCCAGAAATAAAATGTGAGGCACTATGGGATTCTAGCTCTGTGGTTTCCTGCCAAGTCAAAGCCTGAAGCCAGGAATGATTGTTGGTATCTGATTCCTGGTTTGTTTGAAAATTTCAGAGTCCTGAATAAAGAATTAAAGCAGGCCTGTGTAATCGCTGACCTACTAATCTGAAAATAAGTTGCCAGCATTCCTCAAAGCTTTAATAATCTTCCTAGTTTTGCTGTTTGCATAAGACTGCAAAATTGCAGAATTCTTAAGCACTTGGTATACTGTATATTGTGAGGTCTCTGTGATTAAGCTTAGTAGGTCACAAGTTGGACAGACCTGGATTAAAGTGTCAGTCTATTATTCAGGGGCTAATTTTCAGTTTGATTTTTCCCCTCCCCTCTGGTGAATGGAATTTTTAATGGGGTAATGCAATTTGCTTTCCCAATTGCTAAGTACTGGCAGATTTGCTACAGGAAGATGCAGGACAGAGTATTTGTTAACATCTAACTACTGGTTATCAATAATTATCCATCACTTTCTACTTCACTTTGCCTTCATAGTGGATTTTTTTTCCTTCTATTTTTCATGGGTTATTACTAGGGTTAGCAAGATTTTAGCTGGATTTTAGGGGTACAACCTGGTGCCTGACTGTGAGCTGGTCCAGATTCCAAGTTAGGTTTTTTTTTAGGAAAGGAGTTACATGGCAATATATTCTCTTCTACTGTTTTGAGAGAAACAAGCCTGCTCATGCATTTGAGTATGTTTAGTCAGTGAGGGAATCCTCACACATATGATTAACATTTGTGACCTATTCTCTCTCACCTTCTTTCTCAATTTCCTGAGTGAATGTTATAACTTTTGCAGGAAAGCTTAGCAGAAGTCTGTTTTGCAGAGTTTCTTGCAAAGACTGCATAGAAAGCAATGAATCCATAGAAATTTATTCTGTTAGTTTTTTGTAGGTTTTTTGGGCTATACATATTGTATATATTTATTGAATTTATACATGTTGAGTATCCCTTATCCAAAATGCTTGGCACCTGTGTTTTTGATGTTTTCAGATTTTGGAATAACTGTATTTGTCTATACATCATGAGATAGAAAGAACTTGGAGAGAGACTGAGGATCTGTAGAATGGCAAGAATCCAAATGTAGTGCTTGACACAAATCCATGCCTCCCAGCATTTCACAGATTCTTGTGCCTCTCTCCAGCCGCATCTCTCTCCAGTCTTGCAAATACAGTACAGGTACATAATTCAAAAGGTTTTGGATTTTGGAGTGTTTCAGATTTTGGAATTCCAGATAAGGGGTACTCAACCTGACCCTCACCTTTCGCCCTGGATGGGATCCAATGTGACTAAAATGAAGGAGGGAGAAAGCAACAAAGCAGAGTAAAAGTTGTAATGCAGTGGTTAGTGTTTAATGATCTGTGGAGTCTTGTTTAATGGAGCAAGTGAGTTAAATGCATCTCAAAGATAAGTAGATAAAATATTTATATATGTATACTTGTTAAGAAACAGAACAGCCACTGTGAGGGTGTGGGGGAAAATTATCAAGAAGAAGTGGAAATTAAGTTTGGTGTTTAGATGTGGTGACAGGTCTGCCATACTAGATTAGTGCTTACTTTAAATTTCTTTTTCTTATACGTATAAATCTCTTTCAACTTTTTCAATAGAGTGACTATATTAGTATGTTGTAGAAATGACAGTAGTGCCTTATATCTGCTTAAAGTTTTAACACATATTATTGGGCATAGGTTTATGGATTACAACCCACTTTTTCAGATTGTTGGACTGTTTGCACAATTGACAGATTATTATACACCTAGTTAGGTGGGAAGATGATCGAGGTAAGAGGCAACCGAAATATAACAAGACAAACATTTACAAACATTTGCCTGAATTAGTTAACAGTTGGGTGGCTCCACACACCTCCTAATATAGATGTAGTGATTAGCACATGTACTGTGATGAAAAGCTGAAGACGACAAAAAAATTAATTCCTTTCTTGTTATAATAAAATATTTAATCTCTGAAGGAAATCAGACCTTTCCCCCCTGTAATTACTTTTTTCCTTGCTTCTTTTGCATTTTGCCATATGAACCAGATGGCAACGATTCTCAGTGGTGACCTATGTTTTCATAGATGTGTACCTTTAACTAAGTACTTTAACTAAGTACCTTTAACTAAGTGTTGCCAATTTCTTTCTTTCAGTTAGTCTCAAAGGTTCTACAAGATCTCTCTACTTTAACTAAGGGGGGAAGCAGACGGGCAGCACGGGGCCGCCCCAGGAAGCTGTGGATCGGGGGCCGAGGCATCCCCATGCCTCGGCTCCGTGGTGCAGCTTCGCCGCCCCTGGAAGAAGTGCTAAAATAGCGTTCCTTCCACAAGTCACTGAAGGTGCACCGCAAAAGGCTGCCGGTGCACCTTCGGCAACTCTTCCGCTGCAGCATGTACGGACGCTGCAGCGGGAGGTCATCCTCGGAACCCCAGCCGTGCGGAGGGCCGGCTGCTCCGAGAACATTTTGGGGAAGGGGTTGGCTGCCCCTCCCCTTCCTGGCTCTGAAGACAGCACTTTGCGCCATCTACTTAGCCCCTAAGTACTTTTAACTTAATAATGCACACGCTGGTATACACACACACATACACACTAAGATCACATTAATCCACCAAGATTAGGCAGAATATTAACTGTTTTAGTAGACGTACTCAGTCTTGGTATCAAATTTAATGTGAGTTATCAGAAGAAGATAACATTTTTCTAATGAATCAAGCAGCAAGATCCATATCCTTAGTGTATAGCTTCTGCTTAATAGTAGTTATTTACCACAGGTATAATACACCTTGATCCTGCTGTCCTGAATGGGCTTTTGACTCAACTGTCCCATTCTTTCATTGTTCGTTTGCTGTATCCAGTAATCACTGTTACTAGCGATTTCCATAAATATACCTGGGATAATACTAGGTTGAGTTGTCATTTTTAAAATAATTATTTTTGTATTGGATACCTCCCAGTGCCTGCATTATATGCTTGGTATGAAACATATCCATGTAATATTGAGATGATGTAAAATAAACTGCAAGGATTAATTTGATTTTTCTTAATATTATTTTAAATGCAGCTGATTCAACTGGCACTCATTCTCTTTATACAACATACAAGGATTATGAAATCATGTTCCATGTTTCTACTATGCTGCCTTACACACCTAACAACAAGCAACAGGTAGGATCCACTTTCAATTTCATTGGTCTTTTTCAGATGTAATACTTAATCATATTTTACCACTATGTGAATGAACAAAAGTAGGCATTAAGCTCTCACACTTCCCCACCTGTTACTCCTTTGATGCAGCCATGAAAAGGAGATGGGAAGTATCTGTTTCACATTTTAAACTGATCAGGGTTTACCGTAAACATACTGACTGAGGGCTGAAGCAGATGGGCAGGAAAAAGTGGTTTGATCCTACTTTTCCCTAAAACAGATAGAAACCCCGCTCTCTGCATGCCCCATTCCCAAGGTGGGCCCAATACCCACAGGAAGACCACGCCACATGGTGTCAAGCCCTGCTGCTGGGTAATTTTTTAATTTTTTTTACACTCCCCACCTTGCATGTACACCGTTGCACAAACACACCGGCTGTGACTTTCAGTTACCTCCCATGTCTGCCCAGATGCGATTCCATTGGATGACTGGCCAGACAGTCACACATGCAGTGTTGTACCAGTATAGGACATCAGTGCATCGGGGTGCCCAGTGATACATTGGCAAAGCAATATCATAAAGGCCCCCCATACATGCGCCCTTCATTCCCTTTCTCCCCTGTTGGACTGTCTGGTTTGTGTACATTGTAATTACATCTATTGGAGTTGTTGCACTTGCATTTTTTTGCTTTGCTCCAGACCTGCATTGGCACTGGGTTGTTTATATGCAGGCATGAAGATGCACATTTTCCACACTAAGCCAGAGTATCCTGGCTTCTTTTTCTTCCATTTTTTAGTCCTGGAGCATGACTTCATTTCGATTTCCACTTGCTTTGAAGGCATGTGTCATATATATGCCCCACCTTCAAAGCGGATAAAAGCTGCTTTATTTTGCACATCTGTTTCACCCCTAAGTTGGGGTAAACTTTGATTAAGTTATAGTTTGTTAACAAGACATAGTTATAAATCATGGTTTGATTTAACTTCTGCCATAGTGTATTTAACAGTGCTAAACATCAAATGTATGAGCAATAATTAGTCCAATTCATGAGTGAATTTTATGTTCTAGCAAAATTGTAGATTTGTTTTCACTCTAGGAGTACTTTCGTGAACGTATGACAGCAGAGTGTATATTAGTATTTTAAATGCTTCTGTTGAATTAGGCATAGTTCCAAAGGGAATATATAGTCTTTTTGTAAAGTATTCTTGTTACGTTGGTGCAGCCTTACAGTTGAGTTAATGTAAGTACACCCACCCATTATAAAGTACTTTTCAATAAGCCTACCCAGTCAATAACTGGTTGTATGTTCTCCAAGTTCCAGTGATACATTTTACAAATGGTGTGCTGTTTGATCTGTTGTTTGATCGGCATCAAAATTAGTTTATAGTAATAAAACTTCTAAGTCTTTGCAAGTTTGAAGATGTGAGGAAATAACTGAATTCAACATGATATGAAATTTTATAGTTCTGCTTGGAACTTCATTTAGTCAGTGCTCAATAAAGAGCAAACATCTTTATTAAAGTTTAGGGTACCTAATATATTTTTAAATCATATCCCCATTTCCAAGACAAGAAGCTTTCATGGGAGAATTATGCTTCATTTAGGAGTAGGTGCATATTTTCCTCAGAGCTGTAGAAGGTATTTGAGATTGTTGAACTGTTGGGGATAGCTCTGGTAAAATTATTTCAAGAGCTTATTCCTTTGCCACAAATAGGAAAATCTGGCATATGGAGACATATATTTGCACTAATTAGCTACTGTGGTGGAAGAAAAAAATGCAAATCTCATGTAGCTCTAAAGCAGTGGGGGGGAGTGTGCTTTATGGGCCACTTATGGTTCTCCAGAACTATGTTTGTGGCCCCTTCAGGGGCCATTTCTCCACCCCCCCCCCCAAAAAAAACCCATTTTCCATCCAAGATTGTGCGAGAGGAAATTTTGCCAAAATTTGCTCTTTCCTTGGCAGGAGAAGCCTTTTTACATCCAGCTTTTTTTCCTATCAGGAAGTGACCCAGAAGGTGTTTTGCTGTTGTGAAAACAACCCAAGGGAAGCCAAGAGTGTGGCATAATTTCCTGCTGCCTACTACAGGGCATTCATGGGCTTTTTAAATAAAACTTTTTTTTCTTTTTTTGCATGAGACAGTGTGGCTGTGGCCTTCCATGATCCCATAGGGTGCATTGCAGCCCTTGAACCCCTGATAGTTGCCTAGCCCTGCTCTAGTGGAATCTGTGTGTATCCTCAATGATACTTGGACTACATTCTGGCTTCATTTTTCTATTCAGTTTAGGGTGGCACTGATATAGTAAAAAAACTGTATGTGCACCAAAACCACACAGGTAGCCTACATTGTGAAGTGGGCCTTCTGATCCTCTACAGATTTTCAGTGTGAAGAATTAGCCATACCAGACCTCTTCATAAATGAATTTTTGTAAAGTGGTCCTGATGCACACTGTAGACTATTTTCATGTCTCACATTGTTTTTCTCAGATACTAATTACAGTTCTCAACATTCAGTGATGACCACCACTCAAGATTCAGTGGTGGCCTCCTACCCCCCCCCCCCAACACAGACACACACCTGCCCTAAAAACCTGCTGCAGAGGACTGGAAAAACCCCTGGAGCAGGTTTTTGACACTATAAGTGGGCATCACAGTAGATTTAGGCCGAATGTATTAACCAGGACATTGACTCATCAAGAACATATATATAAGTAAAACCTTAGAAATATCTCTTGGTTGCCACACAAATACTGTGAGTGGAATGCAAAATATATTTTAGTGTTATTTTTATGAACTCTTATTGAAACCCTTTGTAATGCAGTACAACAATTTATTGTGGATTGTTTTACATTATGCAAAAGGAAAGTAAGGAAGATATGGACTATAACATATAGTCTCTAAGGGGACATTTAAAAAGCTCAAAAGAACTTACACAAATCTTGAGCAAAAGCCTAGATAAATACTTTATCTAGATTTGGAGTCACTTTCCTCACATGCTACTTTTCCATGAAGTCAAAAGTTACTCTTCTATGAATGGGAGAAACTTTCTGCTTGCAGAAAGGTACTTTTGGATTCAATCCTATGGATCCAAGCATTATATTTTTCTGCAGATGTAAGGGTGTTAACCTAATGCTCATGTACAGTATCTCCATTGAGAAGTTATTATATTTTTTACCAAAATACATCACCATTTTAGTTTCATTTTACTGGTTCAAAATTTCGTTAATGATTTTTGGGCTGAAATAAAAGAAGTGATATTAGTTGGTACATATTAGGAATTAGTCTTTGGGATTTGAAACACAGCAGAAATAATTCAGTTTGAAACCACTTTAACTGCCCTGGCTCAATGCTAGGAAATTCTGGCAACTATAGTTTTGTGAGACATTTAACCTCTGTTAGAGGGAAGCCACAATAAACTACAATTCCCAGGATTCCCTAGCACTGAGCCAGGGCAGTTAAAGCAGTCTCAAACTGGTTTATTCCTGCAAAGTGTTTTGTTAATTAACGGAGTTAACATGTTTGATTGTGCTTGTTCAAATGTTGCTGTGCTCACTTAAAATTTAACTACTCTGAGTCACACTCACTATTTATATCATATAGCAGCCATACCTAATGCTAATCATTATAAGAATGTTTGGACTTTTTTGGAGAAAAAAAAACTTTTTTGAAACAAACATAAGATGAATAAAAAAAGCACAAAAATTGCTTCTTAATACTGCCATTGTCAAATAAGAAAATACATTTTTAATACACTGAAGGATATTGTCTAGGTTAGCAGCGCTAGTATTTTATAATGACTGAAAGAAAATAGATACACCATAATAACATAAATTATATTAGTATAAATCTGATTTTAGAAATAAAAATCTATCCCATAGGAAGATAATTCTTTATATGAAAATAGATCTAAATCTGTTGTTATGGAAACCGGAGGTGCAAGACATTAATAGTTTGTTTCAGTATGTCAGATATTGGCACATTTCTCATTTACTTGCTCAGATGTATTGCATATTAATGCTGGAAAAGCTTCAAATGGAAAAATATTCAGAGATTTGTGATTAAATTTGAAAAACATTAATTAACTGGAATAATGAACAGGTATGCTGTAAGAATAGTTTAATGTTGCCCTAATTTCTCAGATTTCTTGTCTTTACCCACACAGCTGTTAAGAAAACGACATATTGGGAATGATATTGTGACAATAGTTTTCCAAGAACCTGGAGCAGAACCATTCAGCCCAAAAAATATTCGCTCTCACTTTCAGCACGTCTTTGTTATCGTCCGAGTGCACAATCCTTGCACTGATAATGTCTGTTACAGGTAGTGTTACTGGTTGACAACAAGCTTATAGTATATAAGATGTGTTTGGTTAATTTTTAATAAAATAATTTTGAGTACAGTTATATCAAGTACTTGGTAAACTGAAAACCATTGAACAATTGTACTTATGAGGGAATGGCAAACTTG
>CM034701.1:66564988-66589790 GCA_020142125.1 Phrynosoma platyrhinos | reverse complement strand
AAATTTGCTTCAAAAACTGGTGTTTCCTACCAGCCTGCTGATAATCCTAGCATGAGTTAATTGCATATTTTTAAAGTGAAATTGAAAAAATTAAAAGTTCAGCAAGTTGAAAGCCTAACAATATGCACCAACTTCATAGCAGTTGTCTCCTATTTATGGAAACATAAAGGTTTGCCAAAGGGTGGCCATATGCTGCTTCAAAACCAATTTTCCGAACCACAAAGTTCTCCAGATCACCCGTTTTCTGGCAAGAAGGGAATGAATTGTCTCCTGGAACCTTCCAGCAGCAACCCTTTACCTTGAGAAATATCCATTTATTTCCCCAGAAATAGAAGTGATCTTTTGGTGTTGTATTTCAGTGTTTCACCAGTCTTTGTGTGTTCTGCAGAAGGTCCCGAAGAGATCAAAATGGCCCCTAGACCCAACACAGATTGTGTGGGGGGTTTTTTTGGGGGGGGGGTGTTTTAAAGGCAAAAAGATGGCAATGTGTTTATGAAAGATGATTGTGCATTGCCCCTGCTGGGAAACATCTGGGACATACAGTTTAATTCAGGGGTAGGCAACCTTTCCCTTTTAAGGGCCGAGGGACTTCAGCTCCCAGAATCCCAGGAGCTATTGGCCAACATGGGACTATTGGCCAACATGGCTGAGGCTTCTGGGAGCTGAAGTCCCTCGGCCCTTAAAGGGGAAAGGTTGCCTACCCCTGGTTTAATTCATTCAAATAGCACACCACCCTTAGGCATAAAAGACCAAAAGGCTTCATTTCCCCCCCTAAGAAAATAAGATACCAGATTGCTGCTGATAGCTTATGTGAGTCATTTGTTCCTCATGTGAAGAACTTAGATCACGATTGCACTATTATTTGAGATAAGACCTTTGACCTGGATTGACGAGATGATGGCTATGTTTTCTGTTATTGTTTGGCCAGCTAGTCCATGCCACCCTGTTCTTATTGGAACAAATCAGTTACGAAGACATCACAGCACATCTGGAATCAAAGGTTTATATGGAGGGTTGCAAGATAACTAGAGATTTAGGGCTGGAGCACATGGGCAAGAAAAAGCGGCTCAATCCTGCTTTTTCCAAAAGCAGGTTGAAACCCCACTATCCACACGGCCTGCTCCCAAAGCAAGCTGAACACCCAATGGCAGACTACACAGTGCAGCATCAAGCCATTTTGCTGGGTAATTTCTTTTGTTGCTTCCCCACCATACTTGCATACTGTTGTACAAACACACTGCCTGCAACCTCCAATTACTTCCCACATCTGCCCAGATGCCATCCCATTGCATGGCTGCCCTTTTGATCGGCCACACAGTTGCATGTGTGATGCTCCACCAGTATAGGGCATTGTTGTATCAGTGTGAAAGTGATTTGTTGGCAGAGGACAATCATGGAGGCCTCCTATATGTGCCCCCTTCACCCCCCTTCAACCCATAGCCCCCCCCCCCATTGGACTGTCTGGTTTGTGTGTGTTGTAATTACATCCATTGGAGCTGTTGCACTTTAATTTTTTTGCTTTGCCACACTGGTGCTGCGCTGTTTGTAAGCAGTCATGAAGATGCTCATTTTCTGAGCTAAACTGGAGTATCCCGGCTTCTTTTTGGTCCTCTTTTTAAGCCCCAGAGCACAGCTTCCTTTAAGTTTCGACCCACTTTGAAGATGTGCATCATATAGAAGTCCTGCCTTCACAGCGGCTCGAAGCCACTTTATTTTGCCCGTCTGTTATTATTTAAGAACTATTTTTAAATAATTTATAAATAATTTATGAGAAATAGATATAATTGACAAACAGAGCATATATTCAAAAGTGAGGCTATATGTGTTCACATTTTATCTAGTTCTTGCTGTCCTGCTACTCCATCCTTCAATCTGTTGATTCTTCTACATCTTTTCTTTTCGCGTCTTCTTGTTATTCAGTTTAACTCCCAGTGTGTTGTTGCCCTTATCTATGGCCATGTTTCTAGGTCTGCAAATAGCAAAGGAAAAACCAGTACACTTGGGATACATGACTTTTTGTTGTACCTCTTTATCCTTTTGCCTAGCCCTGTTTTTTTATTAAAGCAAAGGGTGTAAGCATGACGCCTTTTTGCATAACCAATTGGCAAAGAATTTGGGACTAAAAGTCTTTCTGTGATGTAAAGTTGCACCTCTCTTGTTCCCCTTATTTCAGCTTTTTACATACCATGTCTCTTATGCTGCTAAAGTATACAGGATCTACATCATTTAGAACTCTGTATTTTTTAAAATGTCATTTTTAATAATCCCTGCAATATAATAGTAAATGTGTGAAGGTCCTGGAGCAATAATGTAATATGCTCATGTCACGCCATCACATTCTGCAGTACTGAAGCTAATAAAATGGCTGCCCTTCCAAAAAAAAAAAAAAAAGAGTGAGTGAGTTTATATCACCTGATTTAAAAACCCACAAGGACCTACTCCCAGACTCTCTGGATCTTCCTGCCAGGAAAGGCCTGGCAGGTGATACCTTTGGCAACCTCCTGTCAGAGGCAAATACATTTTTGTTAGTTGCACTTTTTGTTGTTAAGATGATTTTAAGATTTATTATAATTGTTTATAGTTGGTCATAGTATAATTCATTTAATAATTTTAATGTTTATTTTTATGTTTTCCTTGCCTTGTATTCGTTTCTTACTTTATATTTTATTACATATTATTGTAGTTGCCCATATTGTTGTTATACCAGTTGTTTAGGAACACTTGCACATTTGAGTTCAGTTTAACTTTGAAAGATGGTAGTAGTTTATTAATGAATAAGCTCCTGCTGAAGAATAAACTTGAGTAATACATTAATAATTGCATATAGCATCATAAAATATATAGTTTCTTATAGCAATAAACAATAACATTAATCCATGTTTTCTTTGTTATTTTGCAGTGTGGCTGTTACAAGATCCAGAGATGTGCCATCTTTTGGACCACCAATACCTAAAGGCATCACATTCCCCAAATCAAATGTATTCAGGGACTTTTTACTCGCTAAAGTGATCAATGCTGAGAATGCAGCTCATAAATCAGAGAAGTTCCGTGCCATGGCCACCCGAACCCGTCAGGAATATTTGAAAGATTTGGCAGAAAAGAATGTCACAAATACACCAATTGATCCTTCTGGCAAATTCCCCTTCATCTCACTGGCCTCTAAAAAGAAAGAAAAATCCAAGCCTCCTCCAGGAGTAGAACTCCACAGTTCTGGTGCCATTATTTGGAGTCTCCATGCTAAAGACTATAGCAAGGGCATAGATATAGACTGTCTCCTGGGCATTTCTAATGAATTTGTTGTTATAATTGAACAAGATACAAAGAGTGTTGTGTTCAATTGTTCCTGTAGAGATGTAATAGGGTGGACATCAACAGATACAAGTGTTAAAATTTTCTATGAAAGGGGTGAATGTGTTTCTGTGGAAAGTTTCAGAAACCCTGAAGATATCAAAGAGATTGTCAAAAGGCTAGAGGTTAGACATCTTTATCCCTTTCTTTCTTTCTTTCTTTCTCTCTCTCTCTCTGTCAATATCTAGTTCTCATCTTCAGGAATAAGTAAATTGAAATAAATGCCATGGAAACATAGAGAAATGAGTAGGATGCAGTTTTGGATTCCAATAGAAGACTAGTGAAATAAGAAAATCTACAATTTCTGTTGTCTTTGTGCCATATGATTTTTCTAATCCTCTTCCCATCTACCAAAAATTATAAACTGATTAAGACAAGGAAAGGACTTGTTGACTATTCTGTGTTCAATGAAACATTTGAATATTATAATATTAGTGTCTATTGTATTTCTAGAAATTGACCATGAAAGGAAAGCTGCATTTTCTATTCATTGTGTTTAAAAATATTATTAGCAGGATCCCTTTGGAATAGGGATAAAAATAAGGAATAGAATAAGATTGTGGCTGCATACACACTGCACAAATAATCCACTGAAACAACTTTAACTGTCATGGCTCAATGCTGTGGAATTCTGGGGAATTTTAGCTTTGTGAGACATTTAGCCTTCTCTGTCAGAGAGCTCCAGTGCTACAACAAACAATAAATTTCAGAATTCCCTAGCATTGAGGCATGGCGGTTAAAGTGGTGTCAAACTGGATTATTTCTGCAGTATGCATGCATCCTATGTGTCATGTGAAACAGAGGTTAAGTAACTTCTTTCTGAATATTCAATATATATTGCTTTCCTTAATGTTTCTGTAGCATAACATTTTAAGGCTTTTATTAGAGTATAGCTCGTCATTATATATAAAAACAGACTGTATTGGGGATTTTCATCCATTAGGGAACTAGTTAGACTGAATGTATATGTAAGACAAGGTGTAAAAATGAGTAGTTAATTGTCCCATCTTGCTTCATGTTTTGTTTTAAAAAGCTATCCCATTTATTTCTGTTACTGAATATGATTCATTATGCTAAACTATTTTATGGTATTCCCAAATTCTCCCCCCCCCTTCCCCAGCTTGTGACAAAGGGCTGCGAGTCAGTGGAAATGACTTTACGCCGAAATGGACTAGGCCAGCTCGGTTTCCATGTAAACTATGAAGGAATTGTTGCTGATGTTGAACCCTATGGCTACGCTTGGCAGGCTGGATTACGGCAAGGCAGCAGATTAGTCGAAATTTGCACTGTGGCTGTAGCTACCCTAAGTCATGAGCAAATGATAGATCTGCTACGAACTTCTGTTACTGTGAAGGTTGTCATTATCCCACCTCATGAAGATTGCACGCCACGAAGGTATAGGAGGGGTTGAGCAATGAATGAGTTAGTATTGGGTGTTGACTTTGCATATACCAGTTGCATCACCACAGTTGGTATTAACTGGTTGAAGGGGAGGGGGGCTTCCCAGGGCAATGCGCACAGCCTCACTAGGAGGTCAGTCATGTAGCCATTGGGCAGGTTAGCAATGAAAGTGCTGTCTGAGAGCTGCCACCTCCGCAGAAACTTCATGCGGGACAGCATCAGGGGTGGGCTGACCATGTGTCATCCCTTTTCTGGGATGTCACCTGGTACAGTCCATTCCACCACGCTCCCCCAAGTGACACCACTGGCATATGCATAAAATATCACTAAGATGGGACCCAAGTCTAAACATGAAATTAATTTATGTTTCATATACACCTTCACCACATAGCTTGAAGTTAATTTTATACATCATATATTTAATAATTTTGTGCATGAAGCAAAGTTTGTGTACACTGAACCATTGGAAAGATTTAGTGTCATTATCTCAGCCACCCATGCGGACAATTTTGGATTTTGGAGGATTTCAGAATTCCAGAAAATTGATACTCAATCAGTATATGATTCACCAGCCTTGTTCATATACAGCACTGGCACTTGAAATAGTCCCATTTCTGTGATAGTATGATGTAGTGTGACTAATTTTCCTTCCACAGTTCCCTTTCACCTTATCCTCTGTTTCTTTCAGAAGTTTTTCAGAAACTCATCGCATGCCAGTGATGGAATATAAAATGAATGATGGTGGCATTCCCTATGAGTTCAAGTTCCCTTTCAGAAATAACAACAAATGGCAGCGAAATGCTAACAAGGGACAGGGGTCACATGTACAACAAATGCCATCACAAATGCAAAGTCCTGTTGCCACAAGGATTGCCTCAGGGAAAGGTGAAGGGAAAATGCCTCCTCCAGAGCGAGCAGCCAACATTCCACGCAGTATTTCTAGTGATGGCCGTCCTCTGGAGAGTAGAAGGTAGGTGTATGTTGTCTCTCCCCAACATATGTCACTATTTTGGAACTGAAATCATAAGCTAAATTTTAAATAACTATTAAAGCGACAGTGAAAACATGCAGTACAAAGCAAAAAGTCCAACCATTCATTCCTTAAGCAAACCACTTTTTTTAAAAAAAAGTTTTTTGGTCAGTTCAGAAAGTATTCAGAATATAAAATAAATCATGCTAATCTAATTGTTACATGTATAGGAGTACATATAACTTCTCTTCCTCCTCTTCCTGTTAAAGGCACCAATTCAAGGCATGTCATCTCAGTTTTACAACATGCAGAAGAGTAGTTTGTATCCACACATTTATTTATTTTTTAAAAAATATTTTTTTTTCCTTTCCTTAACCACATCAAAGGGGTGGGTTCAAGAATGAACACAAACACCCAGAGTAAAGAACATATGGTAAAAGCCATCCTTAAGGGAATATGGAAGAACAATCTATTCTAAGCTGCCTTGGTCTTCGTTACTTGTGCTCACATTGCCGCAGTGCTCTGAAGCTTTCCTTTCTTCACTTTTGAATGCTTTGAAATTAGTATGTTGGCCCTTTTCAGGATTGTCACATGTTAAGTATTGATATGAAGAGTAGGAATATTGAATTTAAAATACATAAAGGAAGCAACCATGTGGAAAGAATGCTTCTGTACAATGACAGGATGATATCAAACGTGATCTAGGTAAAACAGAGTAATTCCAGGACACTCCTGCTTTTGTTTCTACTTAGTTTTTAAAGAAAATAACATATTACCTAGTTCTGTCCTCTGAGGTACCAATAAGGTTGTTGATGTAATTTAAGATCTTAGCAGATTTTAGGTATTTGTGTACTGCGCTAGAGCATGAGTGGAGAAAATGTGGCCCATAGATCAAATGTCCCTAAGGAACACATTCCAGAAATAATCCAGTTTGAGACCACTTTAACTATCCCTGGCTCAGTGTTAGGGAATTTTGGGAACTGTAGTTTTGTGAGACATTAAACATTCTCTGTCAGAAAGCTCCGGTGCCACAAAAGACTACAGTTCCCACATTCCCTAACACTAAGCCATTGTTTCTACAGTATGTTTTGGACCCAAGACTGTTTTTCAGGCCTCCCACCCATACATTTGGGGGGAAATTTATTTCTAAAACTGTCCCTCGTACCCCCTAGGGCACCCCCAATTTGTGGAGACAAAATGAACCCTGTAGAGTTTAGATTTTGTTGTAATTTGAGATAGGACGTGTGACAGCTGAGCACATACAACCTTGTTTATATCACTGTCAAATGAGCTTAACCAAAAGCTCAGATTTTTAGGGATAGCTAGCTGTCAGGCACTCAAAAACAAAGGGCCAATTCACACAGAAACACACACACTATTAGTCATTTTGTGTTTTAGAGAGCATTAAAAAATAAGAATATTTCAGACTGCTTTTGTTCAATTTTCTAGCATTCTGCAAAAATAGATAATAATCAAAACATATTGACTCATTTTACATGTGCAACGAATGGTAAATATGAGAAAATGAAAGGTAATATAACCACCAGAGACTGGATAAACCGTATGGACAACTGCAAAAAGTTGGTGGGCCCCATTGGGTCTCCGTAGGACTTTGAAGAATGGTACTCATGCTCCCAATCCCTGAATTTTTTAAAGCATTAAATGGCTGAAAAGTGCCTTTCATGGGCCCTAGGGACTGTGAAGGACAGGTTTACCATATCCGCCCCGCGGGGGGTGCTGTTTTAGGCCCCAGTGTTAACTATTTCTAAACATTAAATTTTTCCTGACCGGTTTGCTGGTTTTTCTTTGGCCCAGAACATGATCAAATTGCCTCTTATAGGGGGGTTGCAGACTGCCAGAAATAATGCAAATTGAGTCCACTTTTAGGGTTAGGGTTAGGGAATCATGTATTTTATTGTGGCACCAGAGCTCTCTGACAGAGAAAGCTCAATGTCTCAGAAAAAAAACAATTCCCATGATTCCCTAGCACTAACCCTAACCCTAAAAGTGGACTCAATTTGCACTGTTTCTGGCAGTCTGCAACCCCCTTTAGTTTTATCTCTGCTAGAAAGCTTTCCTGACTAGAAAAAGTCCTTTCTTGAACCTAAAATGGCCCAAGAAGAGGACCAGAACATGGTGAAATTGGGCCCATTTACCTTCTAAGTTTTTCCTGTTTATAAAAAAACCCTCTCCTTCATATTTTCCTTTTCATTTTTCAGATGAAATTTGTCATAGTTAGAAAAAGATCTCTTTCTCCAAAATATGTTCTTGGTTGTATGTGTTCTCTCAGGCAAAAAAGAACCAAGCCTATCTAAGGAATCCCTCCTTCCCCCAGTTTGATTTCTTAATACTAACTGGGTGTGCTTACTACTATTTCAAACTGTATCTGATGCAGCTGATCTTTGCCTAAAAGTCAGGGCTTTGTGTACAGCTCATTTGACAGTGATATAAACAAGGTGGTGTGCTCTCAACTGTCATATGTTCTGCCCCAAATTCCAGCAAAGCTTGAACTCTTGAGTTCATTTTGATGCCATAAAATGCTTTACCATCTCTCCACCTCTCAAAGGGCTAGATTTTACAGCTGAAAGTAATCACTAAAATAGAAAGTGCCAGTTAATCCTTTCAGCAGTAAACACTTTTCATGGCAGTTTCGGTTCTCTCCATATGGGCCAAATGCATTTTTTGGGAATGGTTCATCTTAAATATTTTGCTTCTGTTCTTTTCATATGTGCTAGTAATATTTGGATTTCATTATTAGTTATTGTATGGTGACTGCCTATGAGTGATTTAATCTTGTTGTGATAACATCCTTGATAACAATACAAAGATTGAAAAACATTTTGTACACAACGCTTGCAATTCCAGGTACACTTACCTGGGAATAAGCTCTAATAAAGTTGGTTATATCTGGTGGTGACTTTGTTCTAGCAGACAGTTCTTCTGCTCATGCAAAGTGTGCATCCAAATATTACCCACCCACCATGATCATTCCTTATACCTTCCAAAAAGCTGTATCTGATAGCTTGGGGATCCTCTGGAAAATATGGGATATTGAGGCCTCAAATATGGGGCACCAAAGGCTACAGCAGGTGAAGAGCATGCAAGGACAGTGAACATTCCTGTCCTTGCATGAGTGGAATTGTTTTGTAGTGCATCAAGCCACTACTGGCTATTTCCCCTTGTGGCTTACCTCTAAGTAAAAACGTATAGGATTGAGCCATACAAATACAAAATCAGGAATCTTCTTCTTTCACAGTTCACTTTTGGTTTTCAATAGCTATGTCTTTAGTTCTCCTGTAATCTGGGAGGCATCCTGTAATTCATGCAACATCAAGATAGGAAACAAAAAGCAGATGTCTCTGGGCACAGAAGCAGCAACTGAAAATAAATATTTAAAGAAAGCTCAGGCTAAAAAACTGAGATACAAAACCTCAGTATAAATTTCAGCACAATATATTTTTTGCTATAGACATATTTTTCTTAAATAGAAATTTTGTGTGGTGTGTGTGTGTGGTGGTGGTGGATTTTTTTAGATAGCTATCATCAAGTCAGGTCACATCATACGGTATTTAATATAAAAGACATTCAGAAGTGGTTTGCACTGCTTTCTTCCATGCAGTACAGCAAGAATTAGGTAATGTACCACTCCCATTGTCACTGAGACATCCTCCACTGATGTCGCCTTTCATTACTCCTGCTGCCAAGCATATTAAAGTGTTTGGCAACTTTATACACAGAACATATATAGAAGCACGATTAGACTTGGAGGAAGGAGGTATGAAAATATGAGGGAAGAATATCAATGATTAAGATACGCAATGACTCCATATTACTGGCAGAAAATAGTAGTATGGACTTAAAGTGACTACTAATAAAAAGTAAGAAAGTTAAGAAAGTACAAAAGAGTTATAAATGAATATTAAGAAAACAAAAAATAACCACATGTGATTTAAGGAGCCCTGATGGCGCAGTGGTTAAATGCTGGCGCTGCATCCACAATGTTGTGAGTTCAATCCCAGAGGGCTCCAAGTTGACTCAGCCTTCCATCCTTTTGTAGATCGGTCAAATGAGTACCCAGCTTGTTGGGGGCAATTGGCTTACAGATTGTAAACCGCTTAGAGAGTGCTGAGTTCGCTATGAAGCGATATAGAAATATAAATGCTAAATGCTATGATTCAGCTTAAATGTGGATGGTGAAAACATAAACATAGTTAAGGGTTTTTTATACGTTGTGTGAGTCATTAATCAAATTGGAGACTGTGGTCAAGAAATCAGAAGAAGATTAAGATTTGGAAGGACAGCTATGAAGGAACTAGATGACAACTTGAATGGATATAGATATAGATATAAATCATATATAAAGTTATAGAAGTCAGTACCAAAGTTAGAATCATCCATACTGTAGGATTTTTGATTTCTGTGTTTTTGAAAGCTGGGCAGTGAAGAAAAGTAACTAAAAGAAAATTATTTGAAATGTGGTGTTGGGGGAGAGTTCTGTGGCAACCCTGGACTGCCAGTAAAGATAAATAAATAGGTCTGTGAACAAGTCAAGTCTGAACTCTCACTTGAAGCCAAAATGTCTTAACTGAGGCTATTGGATTTTGGACATATCATGATCTGCTGGAAAAAACAATAAAGCTCAGTAGAGTAGAAGGCAATAGGAAAAGAAGAAGGCAACCTTAGATACTGATTGATTCAGTAAAGAAAGGAAGTCATGGCTCTGAGTTGGCAAGACTTAAACTGGTAATAACAGGTTGGAGGCCTCACGTTTATAGGGTTGACATAAGTCAAAACCAGCTTAACAGCACTTAAAAACAAAAAGATGGATTTAGAAAAATAAGATGTCTTGTGGGATATGCGCAAGGAAGAGAAAGGCTATTGTCCTTTGGACATCTCATGAGATGATACAAACTCACTGAAAAAGACAGTAATGATATGCAAATCTGAAGATAGTAGGAAAAGAGGAAGACCACATGACAAATGGATTGATTCAGTCAAGGAAGCCATGAACTTGAGTTTGTGGGACCTGTGCAGGGCTGCTGATAACTGGGTCTCAAGGAGTTCTCTTATTTATAGGGTTGTCTGGAGCCAGCTTGGTATCAGATAACTAAAACAAAAACAGTCAAGAAAGGAAGGTCCAGTATTGTTTTCCATGTTGAATTTTTCTGTCCTTGCTAGTTAATTTAATTCTGGATGCTTCCCACAAAGAGCACAGTTGGGATTAAACAGTGAGGGAGCACTGCTCAGTTCTTCTAGAAGTCAAATAGACAGCAACAAAAAAGGCTAGGCAGCGCAGTGTATTCTGTGTGTGGGATGGGGTAGGAAAGCTTCTCTTGGCCTTTTTCTCTTAAGTTTATGCCATATGGGAAAGAGTTTCCCATATGGAAACTTTTCCATGTGCTTATATTCCTTGTTAATATAACAAATGGCTTGAATTTTTTTCTTGAGTAATCCACTCTGCATTTAGATAATTTATTGTTTTCTAATTATGACACATTGGATTGCATTGGGATTTTTGGAGGTTGGTGTCAGGATGATTGTTACTTGATATCAGGGAGCTTGTTAGCACATCCAGTAGTCATATACCTTAGATCAGTAATTGGCTATCTAGTGCCCTTCAGATGTTTGGCACTGTAAATTTCCTTTGTTCCAGCCAGCATAGTCAGTCAAGAATGAAGAGAGTTGTATTTTATCATTATTCATTTTATTTATATTCTGCCTTTATCCTAAAGTATGAGCCAAGGCAGCTCACAGAAAATTCACAGTGCAATTTTATTTAATTTTTTTAATGTTTGTATTGCTTTAAAAAAACATATATACACATCTACACCTACACGTCACATAAAATAGGACACATAAACTGACAAAAACAAATTATAAACAAATTACCAAAAAAAGAAAGAAAACAACAACAACAAACCCTTCCAATTATCCTCCATGTCTTGTTGTCTATATACTTTACATAAAAACAATTAAAATGGTCACAAAATAATATAAAATTATTTTAAAACATACATTTAATTTTAAAAAAACACCAATAAAATAGCCTTCTTGGTATAACTACATATTAAAAGCCTGCTGAAACAAAAAGGTTTTTGCCTGTCTGTGAAAGGTAACAGGGAGGGGGGTCAGCCACTGAAGGTAGATCCAGAGGATGGGAGCAGCCACTGAGAAAGCTCTCTCGTGTCCTCACCAGACAAGACTATGATGGAGTCGGGACTGAGAGAAAAGCTTCCTCTGAAGATCTTATAGTTCTTGTAGGCTTGTATGTGAGATACAGTCTGTCACATAGTCTGGACCTAAGCTGTTTAAGAGCTTTTTAGGACATGACTGCCACTTTAAATTATGACAGAAATGAACTGGTAGCGGAGTTATATGCTTCCCATAACTGGCCCCAGTCAGTATTCTGGCTATGGTGTTTTGTACTCAAATGAAGTTTCCAAACAGTTTCCAAAGGCAGCCCCACATATAATGTGTTGAGTAGTCCAAGCAGCTTGTAAGCAAGGCATGCATCATCTTAGTCCAATTTGATGTCTCAAGGAACAGGCAGAGTTGACACACTTGTTTTAAACTGTGCAGATGCACTGCTGGCCACTGTGAAACCTGGGCATCCAGGCTCAGAGCTAAGTCAAGAAAAACACCCAAGCTGTAAGACTAAGTTTTCAGGGTGAGTGTAACCTCATCCAGCACAGTTTTCCTGATCTGTGTTTCAACTGACCGGGAGCACTTGTGCCGTGTTTGGATTAAGTTTTGACTTGTTTTACCCTCATCCAGTTCATTACAGACAATCAATACTGATTCAATATGAAGCAGCTTCCTTGGAATCAGATAAGAAGGAGAAATAGAGATGGGTGTCATCAGCATACTGGTGACCACATCCCAAAACTGGCTTACCTCTCCAATTGGTTTCAAGATGTTAAAGACTCTCAATCCTTCTTCATTGGCTCAGAGAGGGGTGCAGCTTGTGTGTGTGTAGGGTATTTACAGAAGCCACATGCTCTGGACTGGAGACAGGAAAAGGGAGTGACCTGGGCACCCAGGCTCAGGAGCTGCTCCAAAGCAAAGGACTCCTTCTAAGTATCAACCTCAGATATTCCTCCCCCTCCTTCCCCAGAGACATGTCTTCCCCACATAGCTTCAAGTGTGCCCTCCCCAAACACAAATATTGTTTCTTGTTCTATCTCTTCTTGTGGTGTGTTTGACAAAAGAAAGCAGGAGCAGCACTGCAGTTCCAGCCTGCCAGCCAAATCCCAGTAAAGCTCACAAAGCTTAAATAGGGTCCCAGATTTGAAAGCTCCTTTTTGCCACCACTTCTCCCCAGCTATCATGTGCTCCAATTCCTCACTCATCAATCAGTCTGTCCCATGATGGCACAGCTCTGAGCCACAGAAGTGATGCCCTATGCCCAAGTCTTGCAAGAGTTTCCCAGCCATCAGTGCCACTACAAGCAAAAGATGTAGCTAAGGGAGTGAGCTGACATGGTCAGGCAGAAAGCTGGAGATACCATCACACAGAGGGATCAGCAAGGTTATGCTTTGGTTTTAAGGGACCCTGAAAAAAGTTTCAGCAATCCTCCTCCCCACTTTGTCTTTTTGCGTAACTGAAGGCCTCCCTGCTGTCCCCTTTTCCTTACACACACACACACCCCAGCTCTTTCCACTGCCCCTAGGGGCAGCATATCGCCCATTTTGGGAATCACTGATTTAGACAGTGCACATTCAATACTGGCATCAGTGCTGAGTTCAGATTTGTATCTCCAAGAATCTCACTGATATTTATTAACACAGATTATTGGACAGAGGAAAGGATGAGAATACATGTAAGGCCTTCTAGAAATTATCTTTAGTTAGTAGATGGGCTAGCTAGAGCCTTGCATTTGAGCTCTCTACTAAATGTAGTGTTGCAGCCTTGATGGAAGTGAGTTTGCATGAACATACTATTTGCTGTGGCTGGAATGAATAAATGTACAAGTTCAGTAAAGTTGTTTTGTGTATGACTGTACCTTAGAGAGACAAAAGTATATAGTGCCTATGAATCATTGTTCACATTTTCTGATCATTTAGCACAATGATGCAGTAACATATGAATCATGTCTTGTGTGATACATTATAAAAGGAAAATGATCACATCTCTTATTCTGAGAGTCAGCTTTCCCAATTGATGTGTACATGCACAGTGTGCAGTTCACTTGGGAAAACTCAATTGTTATCAGAGTACTAGCTGAATGACATATGATGATATTTTATGCATACAAATCAGTAGTCCCCATCCACCTGCATTTTGTCTTATTGGCACTTTTAGCATTGTCATGGTGACTCTGTAGTTACCAGTATCAACGACAACAGAATTTAACTTTTTTTCAACTTGCGTGAAAAATTACATTTTCATACATTTTAAGGAGAAGGAAGAGAATATCTAAGGAATTCTTAAAACATGATGACGACAGATGGCGAGATTATAGAGGACAAAGTTTGCAACTAGACTTTCCATAAACAGGGCTGCAGGCTGGTACATTACTACAGATAATTAAAAGGAAAAGGCACTACCTACTGAACTAAAAATAGATATTAGAAGGTAATTTTATTACAGAAATGTAAATTGTCAATAATTGGATGTAAAATACATATCCATGGAACTGTGGGAGATAAATAATATGTTTCATAATGCAGATATGTGACAAATTCAAATATTAATCAATAGGAAATTATTTAAAAAGATCTTGCCTTCTACCAGATCTTCTTGCTGAAAGCATTGCACTTACGAAATATCCTGCAGTAAAATTCTAAAAGGTGTAATAAAACATTGCAACAAAATACTGTAGTTTCCTTCTCCTGTGTAGATATTAGATTTATGTGAACAGGAATACTGTAACTATTGGGACATTGTACTTCAGCATTTTAGTTCTGTTGATTCAGTGGGTCTATTCTTGTTGGGTTTGATTACTAGATTTTTAGATCATAGGTCACTTACTTACTTTATACATTTAATGCTTTCAGTTTTAAATTATTTAATTTGAGACAAAGACATCAGTAAATTGAGGTATGACTCCATGAGAACTGTTAAATTGAAAGCAAAGTACAAAGTAGGCTTCAAAAAAGTGATTCAGGTGGATCACAAGTATATGTGTGAATGGCAAAAACAACATTATTTATGTCACTGTTATGTTCTCTACTAGGAGTACCTGGTTCTGGTCCTGCTACTGTATAATGTTGCTGTATAATGTTGCTTGTAACAAACCAAAGCAACACACACGCAGGCACATTACTTGAAAAGTGGTACTTATAGATCAGGGGTAGGCAACCTTTCCCCTTTAAGGGCCGAGGGACTTCAGCTCCCAGAATCCCAGGAGCTATTGGCCAACATGAGACTATTGGCCAACATGGCTGAGGCTTCTGGGAGCTGAAGTCCCTCGGCCCTTAAAGGGGAAAGGTTGCCTACCCCTGTTATAGATTAACACCTTGAAGATATCCTTGGAATTACCCATCTTTATTCAGTTCTGTCCAGAACTTTCCATATAACCATATGAACCATCTACTGACTAGGTGGTACCTCTCTTCCTTCTACTCCTGATAGTTATGGGCATTGCAGGTTCATATAAATGTGGAGAAAGATGAGAAACTATCACAAAAGAGGGGGAATTATGAGAAAAGTAATCTCCACTGATATAAGACTGTCATCTCCTATCCATTCTTGCTTTCTCTCACAACCTCTGAATCTTTCTGCTGTCATGTATACCAGCTGAACATATCTGCTTCGTACAACTTTATCCCTTGACTCTGTCTTTTCAGTTGCTTAAAGAAATAACCTTCAGAATATCCTTCATGTGTCAAACAAATTGAGCTTTTACAAGTTGAGCCTTTCCAATATTAATCTTGCTGTTATGTGCCTTCAAATCCACCCTATAATAAGGTTTTCTTGGCAATACTTTTTTGGAGGATTTTTCAATTGTCTTCCTCTGAGGCTGAGAAAGTGCAGCTTGTGCAAGGTCACCCTAGCTGAGCAGGGATTCAAACACAAAATCACAGTCCAAGACTCAAACCACTACACAATGATGACCCTAATCTTACTCTAGTTACTGTTAAAACAATTTTTTTAAAAATGTGCTACCCCCAAATGTACTGAAAATACACTTGAGAACCCACAATCATCAGTTGTGCTTGCTTTGCTCTTCTGATTGTTTCAAACATACATCTGATTTATTTGGGCATACCAATGCATATCTTGCTTTACTGTGTTGCTTCAGGCCATAGTTCACATATCATCTTACCTGGATCCCCTCAAAATGTACCACATTTGCTATGTACAACCATTGTTCCTGTGTAACCATCAACTTTCAAACTTTCCACAATACTCCAGAGTATGGATAAAGTAACACTATGTCAAGATTTTGTATAGCTAGATGTCTAAAAGACATAGGGTGATGCTCTCCATCCTTACCCTTCCTTGTATCCGTTTAAGACTTCTCCTGTAGGAGGGCTATGGCATGAACTTTCTATAGTTTGTGTACAATACCTTGTGAGAGAGGTGAGCATTTGCCGAAACCAGCAGTTCTGCTGTCTAGCATGATATTTCACTTATTGCTCAGGATACAATGTAACCTTAGCACGATACATATGAAAAAGACAAATATCATCCACCGGGTCCTGAAATGAAATGGTCATGAAACACTCATGCTCCTACCAAGTTTTTCATATCATAGAATAATGGTGATTTAATTGATTTTATCTATATTCTGCCTTTCCTCACAGGAGTCCTGGATAGTGGTTGCAAAACAGACTGTGGAATAGGAAGCCAAATGGTCACCAGGCATTTGCACAGTAAAGCAAAACAAAGCAAAGCAAAGCAGCTTCATTTATATACCGCTTCATATCACACTATGGGATGTCTAAGTGGTTTACAACTGTAAGCTCATTACCCCCCAACAGTTGGGTACTCATTTTAGCAACCTCAGAAGGATGTAGGCCTGAGTCTAGCCTGAGCCCTGGCTAGTATTGAACTCGCAACCTTGTGGTCTGGCTGCGGTACAGGATTTAACCACTGCGCCACCAGGGCTCAGTAGTCCAAACTATATAGCCCAAAGGATATTTGAATTGGATCCAGCAGACTTCACACAACCCCAATTCTAGGACATTGGGCAATGTCCACAAAACATTGTGTCAGGCAAAAATGCTAAGGGAAAAAATGACCTAGCAGGGGAAGAAATGTTTATCTGGACAGCAGTAAAAACATATCACTTTCCAACTGGGGGAAGATGTAATCATAATGAACAAGGAGTGATTGTACCCTTACCATAATCCACTATGATATGAGAGAAGGTTACAGCTTCATAAATATTGACACAGTATTCCTTGTGAGTTGTTCGTGGTAATGTATGTGTATGTGTCAGTTTCACTGAAAACTAATTACTTGCCTGGTGCTTTAGGGAGTGGTGATGCTACTGGCTAAATTAGAGTGAGTATTGTTAATCTGCCTGGGCCATCTTCCCAAATTTCCAGCTCTTAATTCTTTTGTGTGTTTTCATTGAAAGCAAATATTTTAAGATGCTTGCCTATCCAGGGAAATTGAATAGTTTGTAAATTAAGTGCAGTGGATTAAGGAAAAAACATGGTGTTTGACAGTGTGTCTCTGAGGAGTATCATATAAATCTGGCTTATGGCTTGTTTTTTCTTTTGAGTAAAAATCCTTATGACTTCTGAACTTCACAATGTTAGGAAATAGCTAGTTATACATGTCCATTTCCCACTTCTCTCTTCTTTGTCAGTTAGTTGTTGGAGATGCCAGAGGGAGGTGGCATATGCACTTGAACTGGCCAGAGGGTTTACTTAGAGTGTAGTTAAAAGCAACAACTCTTCAGATTAAGGAAGCTTTCACATAAGATTAAAAACAGCAGCAATTTTGATTGTTTTCAGCACCTGTGGTGTAGGTAACAATGCTCACTCTAACTTAGCCAGTAGTTCAGAGTTCAGTTATCCCAGCAGAACTGTGTGAAGAAGCCACTATGCTGTACAGCATTTATTTAGAACAAAATGAATGGTGTATATTGGCTTGGGGTTATTAAATAGGCTTGTATTGTGTAAAGGTACATCTGTAGGTATTATACTACTTGTTCCTTGGCTATCCAGTGAATTTTAAATGCCAGTATATGGTTTAACAAAGCGTAGGGTTTCACAGACTGTAATGTGTAAAACTAAAATGTTAAAATCTAAGTTAAAGCTTGTTCTGAAATGCATGGATAAGTTACTTCTTTACTTTGAATATGGATGAAGTATGCAATGACATATGCTTTGTGTTAATATTCTTTTCTTGCAAATAGCAAAAGCAATTCAGCAAATTTATTTCTGGAAGTCCTTGGAAGCAGTCATTTCTCCCTTTTGCTTCTCCTTCCCCCATCTTTTGCCACTATTCCAAGGGGAGAAGATTACTAGAGGAAAAATACATACTGCCCTCCAGCTGGCTTCATTTTTTACTCTCAGTGAACTGACACTGCTGATGTGGCAGTTCCTATAATAGTGTTGTTGTTGCTTTATTGAGCTTTCAGTTGTGGTACTTCTTTTAATAATGTAAAAATTGGGTTGTTTTTATTGAACAGATTATCTCCTGGCTCTGATGTCTATGTCACCGTGTCATCCATTGCCTTAGCAAGATCACAGCAGTGCCGTAATTCCCCTAGCAACTTGTCATCCTCCAGTGAAACTGGGTCTGGTGGAGGCACCTACAGGCAAAAATCTATGCCTGAAGGGTAGGCTCTCATGTGTTTATTTCCTTAAACTTCTTTTGCTGTGTTATCTGTATCTTTCAATTGGGAAACTGGTATGGGGTATTAATCCCACAGCAAATGTTATTAACCTCTGTGAATTCCTTATACTAAAAAAAAATCTGGTACATTGTAGTCTGATTTGGCTGCTACTTTGGTATAAGCAGTTTCTTGTGCTTTCTGCTCTCTTGTAACACATTTGTATGGCTAATTTGCATTTGGCAAGGACTGATTGCTGCCTTAGATGGCAGATGACCTCTGAAAGTATTTTATTCTTATCCTTACTGCTAATGCACAGTTGTTCTCAAGGGTTCTTATGGTCCTCAAGGTGCAGTTCTAAGGGAAGGAGGTATTAGGGATTTTTTATTTATTTATTTATTATATTTACAAAGAGGTATCATAAAGCTTTAATTATTTTAAATTATTTTTAAAAATTTGACAGAAAGTTTGTTTTGGTTTGAGTTGTTAACTTATCTCTATGTAATCACCATCCAGATTTACACATTTTTCCCAGCGTTTCCTGATCCTCCGAATACTGCTATGGTAGAAGTATGCAGATTGTGCCTTAAACCACTCTTCCACTTCATGAACGACATCATCTGTGTTGTCAAATCGGCAACCCTACAACAGATTTTTCATATTTGGGAAAAGAAAAAGTCACTTGGTGATGATGACACTGACAAAATTTCATCAATATGCCATAATAACTTCCGGGTGATAATTATTATTTTACAATACCCCCTTGTATTTCTCCATTTTACACTTTAGTCACTTCTGGTACAACTTGTAACAGAAATAAAGGACACAATGAGCTGATTTTCTCAACATCATGCACTTAGGAACCAATGATGACACTGACAAAATTTCATCAATACTATATACCATAATAACTTCCGGGTGATAATTATTACTTTACAATACCCCCTCGTATTTGTATCCTGCTTTTTCCTCAAAATTGGGACTCAAAGTGGCTTACAGTTTTAAAAACAGT
Organism: Phrynosoma platyrhinos; assembly: GCA_020142125.1. Taxonomy (NCBI): domain Eukaryota; kingdom Metazoa; phylum Chordata; class Lepidosauria; order Squamata; family Phrynosomatidae; genus Phrynosoma; species Phrynosoma platyrhinos. The sequence goes on along the minus strand of CM034701.1, from coordinate 66,570,326 downwards.
ACAATTAAAATTTACAAAAGTGACAATTAAAATAGAATTAAACTAGTACAATAATAAAACAGATCATTTATTTAAAAATAGAAAGATAAAAAGATAAAAGCACTGGAACCCTGCATTCCCACCATATCTACCCTCCTTGGCAAAGTATTGAGTGGCATGGCTGTGTTCCATGTTCTTTGCAGTCTACACAGCCCCACTGTTGGGTTCTACACCTACACAGAATATATCTAGAACTTTCTAGAGTGCTCAACCTCAAGCCCAACCTTCCACAAAGCAATATTAACTGTTTTACAAACAGCTCCAGCAAGTTGGCACCTCTGTCTTTCCACTTTCCTAAAGAAATAGGAAGTAATGTACTGACTAATTTCAGTTAAGAAAAACACAAGTTTCAGCAGGTTCACTTACTCCAAACTCATTAGTCCTGTACAAGCATTCAGGTAGACCTAAAGGTGGGGAGGGAGCCATAGAATAGAGGGCTCCAAGTACATTCAATAGAACCTGTTTACAGACCCTGACAAAGTTCTGAGTACAAAGTACAAAGATTTTTGTACTTTAAATGCAAAGATCTAGACAAAACCTAGGTATGTGGTCAATGTGGGGCAGTTTACTTGTGCCCAGGTACTGTTAACTGCATGCACAGTGCTCTTTTCATTCCGTCCGAGCCATTGAAACTGACAACCAACTCAGCCAATTTCAGGTGTTGCACAAGCCCCCAACTCGCTTTGCAAGTTTAAGTAGTTTTTCTATACTGTTAAGATGGAACTAAGCTAGAGGGTGCTTCCTTCACCTTGTGCATCATGTGCAGTAAAAACTGCTTCTCACTCTGAGCACAAACTCTTGGTTTTTAACTAGAGTTCTAGAAGGTTCCAGACATGTTTTGTGTAGGTACAAATCCCATTTTTTTGGAACTGGATACATTACTGTTCAAGACACACCAGTTACAGATAGGCAACATCCTCGTCAAGCTTCTGAATGCCATCATACTTACGTCAACAGTGTCTGTTGCTGCTACCCTGAGGCATGAGCAAGAGCAGATTGCAGCTCAGAAAACAATATATGCCTTTTTGTCAACACTAGAAAGCTAGCTGTTAGTCTGGAAAAAATACTTTCACGTTCAGTTATTATCTTGAATTAGAAATGCCAGTTTCAGTTTGCAGATAAGTTTAACAGTATCTCTAAAATTAAAATCAGTAGTGCACAATAAGTAACACTGCTTTATAGTGATTAGGGTGTTGGACTAGTATTCTAGGACACCAGAGTTCAAATCCCTGCTTGGCTATGGAAACTCACTGAATGACCTAGGGTAAGTCACACTTTCTCTGCCTCAGAGAAAAGCAACCCTCCTCTGAACAAATCTTACCAAGAAAACCCTGTGATAAGATTTCCTTAGGATCACCATAAGTCTGAAACAACTTGAAGGCAGCAGCAGTAAGTGATGAAGGTGTATGAGACTGATTATTTACGTATGCAAGCATGAAGTGTAACTGACTGGAACTGTTAAAAATTGAGGGTTTTTCATTTTTTGTTGTTAAATGATCTGATTTTAATCTTATTCCACTTTTCTTTAGAAATTCTTTGGAAGAAACAATACCCTGTGTTTGTACCCTCTCCAGCATAAACATCTAAAAGTCAGACAGAGTGGGAAAAATAATATATCATCTAGGTAGGGATTTGTGTAATAACTCCTTTATATTGGCAAATAATAGGAGAGTTGGATAGATCTCAGATTTCATAACAGTCTTCCACCTCCACCTCCATTTGGTTATCTACTTGCCAATTTTGCATGAATAAAAGTTGGTTTTTAAATGAATTTATGGAACTCTCTGAAATGTACATAAGAAAGCTTATTAATGAAGAAATTAAATCTTGATAACTTTCAAGAATTATTTTAAAAGTCTACAAAAATAGCAAAAAAATTAATGAGTAATAGTGAAATATTGTCACACTGGTGGAAGAAAGGAAAAAAATAATAAAAATGGTAATGGAGGATAGCTTGGAGATTTCCTTTAGTGGTCTCCATTGGATTTCTTTTAAAGAGACTTCTTTATTCCTCCTCATTTAATCACTTAGACATTTACCTGTTTTATGTATTTTCAGTACATTTATTTCTTGGATGCTTTATTTTTTATCAATTAATTTTAATTCTTTAATTACTTCCTCAGTGAGTTCCATAAATTCCTTTAAAAACAAAATTTTAATCATGCAAAATTGGCAAGTAGATAGCCAAACAGAGGTGGAGATGGCGGTGGAAGAATGTTTTGAAATCTGAGATCTATTCAGCCCTCCTATTATTTGCCAGTGTAAAGGACAGAGACATTATATCCAGAATTGCCATTTTTACTTAAAAAAATATGATTGTCTTCACAGTTCTACAATCCTAATTTAAAATTATGAAAAGCAGTTGATATCAGTCATATTATCACAATTTAAGGTGGGAAAGTTCTCACAGTCAAAGTTTGCTTCTGTTGTGTATGTGTGTGTGTGTGAGAGAGAGAGAGAGAGAGAGAGAGAGAGTGAAATCTTCAAGTGTTGAAATAAAACCATGCCTGCTAGACAGATTAAAGTGTTCAGGTTACAAGGTATAGAATTATTATTTTAACAAGAAGATGCATCCTGACAGTGCTTTTACCTATTTTTATTTATTTATTTTTAAAACAATTATACCCCATCCTATATCAAGAGATCTCAGGACAGCTTACAAACAGCAGTAAAAGAGGTTAAACGAGTTAAAAGCAGTAAAATAATCTGAACAAATTAAAAACTAAGATCGGATCCTCTCATTTTTCTCTCCTCTCTTTCTATCCTCAAAAGGATGCCAAATATTATACTGGAGCTGTGTGTTTAATCTTGGCATTTTAACACTGGAGTTGAACACCAGATGAACATAAGAAGGCAGTAAGAGGCAAAACCAGTGTTCCCTTGTTTCTTTATTGCCTCCATTTGCAAATTATAGTCTCACAATGGTAGTGCATTTTCAAGATTTTGAAACCATGTGCGCATATCAGCTTTTTCTTGTTATTAACTATCCTTGAGTCAATTTTGACTCATGGTGACCTGTGGATGAGACTTCTCCATGACCCGTATAGAGTTTAACCATATAGCATGTGTTCTTCCTCTCTTTCTACTGCCTTCCAACTATGACCAAAGTACAACAGCCTCAGTTTAGTCATTCTGGCTTCTATAGATAGTTCGGGCTTGATAAGTTCGGGCTTGATATGTTCTAGAACTCTTGTTTGTCTTCTTGGCCATCCACAATCTCCTCAGCACTCTCCTCCAGTACCACATCTCAAATAATAATAATAATAAATCCCGCCTCTCCCTGTTGAGGATTGAGGCGGGTAACAGCAAATATTATAACAAATACAGAAATAAATAACAAGAAACAATCCCCGAATCCCCCACCCCTTTAACCCACCCGCCCTTCAATATAAAATTACAACAATAAAATCCCTATAACTAAAAAACAAATAAAAGCAGTTAATAACAGTGGCAATGTCTAGGGGAGGTAGATCAAATGGGCAGTTAGTTCTGTCCAGGGCACAGCTCAGTCTGGGAAGCCCCGCTGGAAGAGAATCGTTTTTATCGCTTTTTAAAAAATGTCAAGAGATGTAATCTGGAGAGTCTCCTCTGGCAGGTCATTCCAAATTTTAGGAGCGGCAACTGAAAAGATCCTCTGGGAAGTCGCCACCAGTCTAGTTTTCCTTAACTATAGTAAATTCTTCCCAGAGGACCTGAGAGTGTGGGAAGGATTATATATGGGAGGAGGCGTTCCTTCAAGTAAGCTGGACCCAAGCCATATAGGGCTTTATATGTAATAACCAACACCTTGTACTGTGCCTGGAAGCTAACAGGCAGCCAGTGTAAAGATTTCAAAATAGGTGTTATCCGGTTGAACCTAGATTTTCCTGTGACCAGTTTGGCTGCCATGTTTTGTACCAGTTGAAGCTTCCGAACGTGGCACAAGGGTTGCCCCATGCGTTACAGAATGCCCCATGCATTACAGAAATCGAGACGAGAGGTTATCAGTGCATGTACAACCGTTTCTAGGCTCCAGGTAGAGTCACAGCTGGTGTATCAGCCAAAACTGATAACAGGCACTCTTAGCCACTACATCAATCTGAAATGACAATTGAAGCAGCGAGTCCAAACTGTGAACACAATGCTTTAGGGGAAGTGTGACCCCGTCCAGGACTGGTGAATGTATCTCCATACCCGGGTTAGGGTTACCTATCAAGAGTACCTCCATTTTGTTTCGATTCAGCTTAAATCTGTTTTCCCTCATCCAATCCATTACTGACTTCAGGTAGTCATTCAGAGGGGAGATGCTCTCCTTGATCACTGAAACAGTCTGAGACATAGAGAAGTAAATTTGGATTTCATCAGCGTACTGATAACACCCTGCCCCATGTCTCCAGACGATCTCACCCAGCGGCTTCATGTAAATATTGAAGAGCAAGGGGGACAGGATGGCACCCTGAAGGACGCCAGATGTCAGCTCTTTTTTAGAAGAGCAGCTGTCCCCCAGCATCACCATCTGGAATCTGCCCGAGAGGTAGGAACAGAGCCACTGCAAAGCAGAGCCCCCAATTCCTAACTCTCTCAGGCACTCCAGAAGGAGGTCCATGAGCACCAGCAGGGCCACACTTCCCCTGTCGATGCACAGACGGAGATCATCGACCAAGGCAACCAGTGCAGTCTCCACTCCGTGTCCTGACCTGAAGCCAGTTTGAAATGGATCAAGATAATCGGTTTCATCCAAGACTGCTTGGATTTGGTTTGCAACCGCCCTCTCGATCACCTTGCCCAAAAATGGAAGAAGAGATACTGGCCGGTAGTTATTTTCTTCCAGGGGATCAAGGGAAGGCTTCTTTACTACTGCTAGTTTTAAACTAGTTGGAAAACAGCCTTCCCTGAAGGAGGCATTAATTATAGATTTTAACAGATTCATAGTTGCCTCACCTCCCAGGATGACCAGCCAAGACGGGCAGGGATCAAGAGGGCAAGTGCTCTTTTTTATCTTGCCAAGCAGGTTGTCTATGTCATCAGTACTCATAGACTGAAATTGATCCAAAACAACCTCATTAACGGAGCCACTGGACACCTCTCTTACCATTTCTGTACTAATGCTGGCATCTAAGTCGCCCCTTATCTGAGAGATTTTATCTGCAAAGTGATTATTAAAAGCATCACAGCAGGGTCTCATGGGTTGTAAAAGAAGATTCAGGGTGGAAGGAGTTTGAGTATCTTCCTAACTACCCTGAAGAGCTCTGCTGGACAAGACTTCGCAGAAGCAATAGATGCAGAATAGAAAGATTTCTTTGCTGCAGCCATTGCCACT
>CM034701.1:66554126-66564888 GCA_020142125.1 Phrynosoma platyrhinos | reverse complement strand
CTGGAAAGGATGCTTGGGAGCGATTGTGTCAATAGCCTTGGTAAGATCATTGTTCCAAGTAGTCACCAAGGCTTTGACAGAGTCACTGTCGTTGCCACCCATAGAACCCTCTAGGGCTTCTTGGAACCTTTTGGGTTCCATCAGCCTTCGAGAGTGGACCCTTGAAAATGAGTTGATTTTCTTTCAGTTGACTTTTTTTCACTGTCCAACTAATAACCAGTGGTGCAGCAATAATCTGTGGGGAATTATGTAATTGTTAAGATGAATGATACATTTGATTGCAAGCAACAGTTGTGAATGATTGAAGAGATTGAATCTAACGGTTACAAGTCTACACACTTTAATTTGTTAGTATGTAAGAAATTAGAGTGCTGTTGTTTCATACAAGCAGCAATCAAAAACATTGAGAGTAGTTGTGAAGTGACTAAAGCAAGGAGGAGAAATTCATGCATGATAAGCCACTTCCTGAAAATATTTCAGTGACTGGGGTTGTTCACAATCAGATGTGCTCCCCCTCCCAAAATCTGTTGCCATGAAAAGACAGAAATTTACAAGATGTGACTCTCATCCATTACATAATCATCTTTATTTTATTTTATTTTTTATCAAATAACCATGTTTATTTTTTAAAATTCATACTGTAACAGCTTTTTTGCTCCTAAAATATGATTTCTTATCTATGTAGCTGGATATATGCTAGAAGATTGGGCTAGGGATCCTGCTTTAAAATAGGAGAGTTTGGGCCTTTACAGACTGCCAGAAATAATGCAGCTTGAGACCACTTAAACTGTCCTGGCTCAGTGCTAGAGAATCATGGAAACTGTTTTTTCTAACACATTAAGCCTTCTCTGTAGGGAGCTCTGGTGCCACAATAAACTGCAGTTCCCATGATTCCCTAGCACTGAGCCAGGGCAGTTAAAATGGCCTCAAGCTGCATTATTTCTGGCAATCTGTAATCTCCTTTGAGACTCATTCCATTTGGCTTTCTGAGCTATGTCTTGCATCTAAGTCTATGTCTTGCATCTGTCAGCCAAGTGGAAGTCTGAGCAACTTTATGTTTCTTCCTCACCTGCTAAGTTATAAGTCTCAGAGCAGATTTTTTGGTAAACTCATGTTTTTGCTTCAGTGTGTAACAAGGCTTGCTATGGATTGAACCACCATAGTGTACAAATATAAGTGGCACATCATGCAATTTCTTGCCCATATGAATGTTGCATCTTCATAGCTCTGTTGTAGCATTTTCTCATTTGGGAGATCTGCTGACAGGATTGGTAGGCAAATCATGGTTAGGCATCACTTTAACTTCCTTTTTCTGTTCTCCCCCTCCCCTTTTTTCCCCTTTTGTTTTCTTTTGCCAGTAATCTTTGGAATGGGATGTTGTGTTGTCAGTACTGGGATTAGAAGTAAAAAGCATATTTATTTTTAAGAGTCCACATTTAAACTCTTAATTGAGCGAAAATGGGTGCTAGAATTTGGGTTACTTACCATTATAATCATTGAAATCCTGGCTTTGGCCTGCATCTGGCAAGTGATTGTGGTTTCCATGTAAGAATGTTATATGGCAGTTTAAACATGTTCTTGGATTTATAATCCCCAAAACAAAATTCAGCAACTTATCCAAAGCAAAGAAGATATTATGGGATTTTGATTGTGTGTCGTTTTCTCCTTGTATTCAGTGGAGATATTTGATGTAAACAGTATTTTCCATGTTTAGGATCTAAGAATGGTTGGAATTCTTTTACGCAGATTTGGAATGAGTCGAAGATCCCCTGCCTCCATTGACCGACAGAACACAGATACTAGTGGCAGCGGCAAGTCTACCCCCAGCTGGCAGAGAAGTGAGGATAGTATTGCTGACCAGATGGGTAAGTAAACATTTGCTTCAGAAATTAAATGACATTCATCACAGTGGCACTGGGAATGCATTCCCTCATAATATTAAGGTAATCTCTTACAATAAGGTATTCTTTTTTGTTAAATGTTATTCCAAATTAATCAGCGTGAATTTCTACGTTTCACTTATACTTTACTCAGCAATCCTGTGAGACTGGCGAACATAATATATAAGAAACAATATGGGAGTGTCTGATAAAATCTACAGGAGAAACGGTAGGCGTATCTCAAGATGCTCAAAAGATGGTTCTTTTATTGGTTAAAAAAAAAAAAAAGCCCAACACATTTCAGCTTGTGTATTACCTTGAAGCCATCATTATTGGCTGTATAGAATCTAACTTCAAAAATTTGCTGGACCAGGAAATCTCAAATCAGTTACTGGTCAAACACAAGCAAAAACCTATCACAGGCCAATATATGTTGGGCTTCTTTTTTTAATCAATAAAAGAACCATAACAGACCTGGAGCACGTTTTTAAGAATTTGGTGAAGAAAATACACTTTACTGCTTGTCTTGCTGTTTGCTTGCCCTTATCTACATTAAATACCACACCAGCTTAATTTAATTTTCACTTTGTTTATAGCTCGTTTTGTGATAATCAGTCTCGAATGGTGTGATATACAAGCAAATTGTTTGTTTCATCACTGAAGGTGTGAAAATATAGGCTTTAAAATTGCAAACAAAATGTATGTTAACCAATCTAAAGTTGAATAAGAATCACTTTCCACCCGTGCATTTGTTTTCAGTGCACTTGGCCATTAAGTTGTTAGGTGACAGAAACATACTTAACAATGCAAATCCTTGGCAATCAGCTATGATGTAGATTGTTAAACCCTCATTTGGATTTTCAGCACATAAACCTGTTCCTCTTCATTTGTAGCTGCTGTTTGCTGAAGCAGTGACCAGACACAAGCAGGCATTGATAAGAATTTTATGTAGTGGTGATACTGATACAATGTGACTAGCTTTAATCATGGATGGCAGTGGGGTGGGAGGCAGAGCATCCAGGCTGGTATCTGTTGCATGATCTTCAGTTCTCATGTTAAATGGTCACTCAGTATCCTGTACCATACTGTGTGAGTATAGGGAAAAGAACAACAGGGAAATGAAGATATTTGATCTGGCTTTTTAGAAACAAAACCAAAGGAATTTTGAAACAACACAGCCAGGTTTCCAAAAGTAAGAAATTACAGAAACCAGACTTGGCTTCTATATAAAACTTGGAAGACCAGATATCAACTTGTGGGGGAAATTTACCTTTCTCATGATGATGCTGTGAAAGGCAAAAAGGTTTGTTGGTCTCTGGGATAATTATGAGTTGGAAGCTTCTTCTTGTCACTCCCAAGTATCAGTAATTCCAAGCAAGGTTGTCAAGGAAAGGATGGGGTCAGTGATGGCTCAGTCTCTTATGTCAGCTGAATGTTAGAAAATGACTGAATAAAGAAACTAAAGATGTTCATCTCGTACTATTTTTCTTGTTGCTACAATAGACAGCGATTGTATAAATAAGATAGGTTTTAAGATTGAAGTATTCAGCGAGGCATTGGGAATTTGGGAAGTGAAATACAATTCTCAGATTGAAAAGATGTAAAGATATACTTTTGTTCTAGTAATTTCAGAGGCTCAGTGAGCTGTGTCTTATTATTAAAGCCATCTGGTGATTCCCCATCCCCCATATCTGCTTAACAGGAAAAACCTGTGATTATACTGATTTCTAGTTTCCATTCTGTCAGAATACTTTCATCATATGTGCTTTCATACTGTTGAGATGGTAACAACACATGTACATTTAATCTTTTTTGGAATTACTTTTGCAGATCCTCTGTTGTGTGTTGATGCTGGCAGTTAACATAGCTGCCTTTATGTTGTGAAAGTAAAGTGCCCTAACACCAACTTGGAGAAAATGGAAAAGGTTGAAATAATTTGTGGTTTTGATATATAGAAAGCTAGTACAATACTGCTTGTCGGCCTCTCTTTGAGTAGTTTCTTGCTTTAATGCAGTTAAAAGTATTGTTTTACATTCTTAGCAAATTAAATTACCAGCTACAGTAATTATGGATTGTGTCCAGTTGATGTCCCTCCGTTGACAGAAGACTCTTTGATCCAGTGGACATTTACTTTACTGGAATCAAGGTTGGGGGACAAATTGTGCTATCTTTTTTCCCTTCTCCTCTTCTCTGCCCCAATAAATTTGTTCAGACAAATGACCCTTCAGGACACAATGGGAGGCAAAACAGGCAGGAATGGAGAAATTGCTCGAAACCACCTCCCTCCACATTCCACTGACAGAAGCCCCCACTGGATCAAATTGGCCTCTGTCTGCAGAAGGACACCAATTAGATACAATCCTATGTAGTTAAAAATAATTAGGATTCTTCAGCTTTTTAAAAAAGCTGTAATGTAGGTCAGCAACATTAGTGAAGAAATGTCATATTCTGCTTTTGGTTCTCAGCAGACCTACATCAATTTCTCAACTTTCTTTTAATGCTGAGCAGAGGATAAAGTGAGCTTCCTGAAGACAAATGTATTCCATGCTATATTGCAGAACCAACTTGCCATCTCCCTGCAATGTCAAAGGTGCTGCCATCCTTCAGAGAGAGCCCCACTGGAAGACTGATGAGGCAGGATCCAGTAGTTCACTTGTCTCCAAATAAGCAGGGCCATGTAAGTTCGCTTTCAAAATTGTTATTTAAAGTGCTTTGCTCTTTCAGCAGTTCTTCAGAAGGTAAGATATCCTTTATAAGCCTGCACTATTCCTGAACTATACTTCCTTGTTAAAGTATGAAGGCGGCAGCAACAGATCTGCCCCCAGTGCTTCAAGGCTAAATGCAGCTTTAACATAAAGTTTATTAATGGAAACATTTTCCTTCCAATTCAGAAGCAAGGTTTTGTTCCAAAGCAGTGAGTGATAGCCTGAGGATTTCTGGGAATTTGATTATTTCAGAAAAAAGATTGCTGTTCAAATCCCTGTAACTATTGCTGTATTCCACATACAAAACCTTGGTGACTTGCCATCATTTTTACTGTACTAAGTTGAATGATCTGATGCAATTAATCTACATCCATCTTTACCTTCAGATTTTTTTATTAATAGCCTCATTCTTATTTTGTTTTCTTTTTCTTGGTATTTACATTAATTTGAATATTTCTGTTCTTATAAGCCAAGTCTTAGCTCCTTACGGTGTTTAAGTACTGGCTAGCTTGCATTTGTGAAAAGTACAAAGAAACACCGTTTTAACAATATGCAAATAATGAAAGAAAAAACTTGACTTTAAACCACAAAAGGAAAGTACTAGCCTGATCCCAAATATTGACATCTGTAAACCCTGGCCTGGGCAGTTTTAAAATACTACATATCCAAACATTTTTGCATATAGCAAATGTTCTTTGATCTGAACTTCATACTTAACTACTGTATATATTTAGTAGCCCCCCGTATTTCATACAGTCGGAATCCTTAACTACTATGTTGCTGCTTGCTGAATTAGCTCATTTATCATTTGCTTTAACTGACATTCAGCTACCTTTCTAAACTGTTGATTAGTATATGAATTACTGTTGCAAGCTAATTGGCAGGCAGTGGCACTCCTTTCTGGAGGAATCATTTTAGCTTATCACTGGAAGGAAACCTTACTTTAGAGTTACTGTAATTATTCAACATAAAAGAGAGACAGGAAGCAGGAGCGGGTTGAACTTTTGGTTCTACACACTGATTTGAAATATCCAAACCTAATGTTTTAATTCCCAGTTTTGGGTATCAAACCACGAGGAAAGTTTCTTTAAACTTTTAGTTAATAAGAACAGCATGAAGTACAAAGAAATGTGAATCATTTTGTGTGTGCTGATTTCTGCAGAGAGGGGTCAAAATCCAGTGTTGTGTTTCTGCTGGATCCCATTGCTAATGATCCATCCACTTCACTGGATCCTACTGCTTCTACCAAAATGATGCTTCCTTCTCTCAGCACTCTAAAATCTGTTCTAGGCAACTGGGAAACCTTCTGAAGCAGTTTTTCCCAACAGAGAAGGAAGGTACATCTTTTGAACAGGTTGTGGATATTTCCCTTCTTTGCTGGAAATGAACATATTTCAGTTAAGACCATTTGTTGCCACAGAAGGTTGCAGCAGGATGGGGAGTAGAAGAATCTCCCAGTTCTTTTGGAGCTGGTTACTAAGTACTCCATTTAATCTTGGCCAGTGACTTTTGTGTGCAGACATTCTGTAATTTCTCAAATATCTTCATTCACTCTTAACATCCTTCTGATTCATTTCACTTAGCTTAGCCCTGGAGCTGTAGCATTGCAGTCTGTTTTAACATTTCAGTAATGGTTCATACATTTGTAAGTGTACTATGAATTGTGACAAACTTTTCTGCTGTGATGTTCTAAAATTAGTTTTTGTTTCATGATAAATTTAGAATGGGCATACTGTAAGCCAATAAATGGAAAATTATGGTGTAACTACACTTTCACTTATAAAGCACATGAATGGATATGACAGGTTACTAATTATGTAACATAACTCTTGAACTGAGTATTTATACATTTAGTCTTTTTACATTTTATGTACGGGAATGTATACACCTATGTTTTTCATTAATGGATAGTTGTTTCTGTTTTATTTCCTTTCCAAGCCATAAATTTAATGCAGAATCTTTTTTATGTAGTCCGATAGCCACTACTCCAGCCATTCAAGCAGTAATACACTGTCCAGCAATGCTTCAAGTGTCCATAGTGATGAGAAGTGGTATGACAGTGGGGACAGGACAGAGGCAGAGCTGAATAGCTATAACTATCTTCAAGGCACATCTGCTGATAGTGGCATTGATACCACCTCATATGGACCTAGCCATGGCAGCACAGCCTCCCTGGGCAACTCAGCAACATCTCCCCGATCAGGACTCATGAAAGAGAAAGTGTCACCATTATGGCACAGTTCCAGTGAAGTAGTCTGTCTTGCAGACAGGACTTTAGAAAAAGAAAGTCACATGATGGACAGAAAGACAGAATCTTCATTAAGCTTGGACATTCATACCAAAAGTCAACCAGCTTCCAATCCTTTAACAAGAGAGAACAGTGCTTTTAGCCTCAGTGATGCTGTTTCCCATGCAAGGTAATTTTCTTTAAGATCATAAATTGATGTCTCTTTCTATAGCTTTCTAGCAGATGTGAAGAGTGGGTGTTATGGAAAATAACATACTCATGTTTCTTGGCAATCCTCCACTTTGAAAAGAGGCTCTCTGCAGAGAATTTGGAAATGGAAGATGAGTTTGATCTTTTCTTTTGTGGATGAGGAACTGTTGTGGGAGAGCAAGAGCAGATGGGTACTAGGATCTTCACACAAAGCTCTCCCACAACCATGCATATGTTAAGTTAGAATGCACACATATATGTATAAGGCAGTGCAGACCTGACATTCCTGCTCTTTTAGCCATTGTTTACAAGTAAGGAATTGAGAGCAGACTGCATAATTCCATCTTTCCTTTATTCACTGGTACAAATTTCCCCCATATTCCCTCCCTTTCAGTTTGCATTATCCATAGTTAAAGTTAGTGAATTTTATCCTGTATCCAGGTATGAGACCTGAAGCGATGAAATTTACAGGGTGCTAGAATTTTATCTCCTGAAGAACACTGCCTCTGACTTTCACTGGACAATAGCTAATCAAGAGGCCATTCTTCCTTCTTCTTCCATTTTGAATGTCCTAAAAAATGCTGCCCTTTTTAGTCTACTTTGTCCATAGCTTTTCTTACATGTGCATACCCATCTTTGTAGGGTTTTTTTTTTTCTTAAAAAAATACATCATTGTTTGGTTAAGGTCTCTGTGTCATACAGTATCTTTTTATTTATCTCATGGAAAACAGAACCATGGCTGTTGTAATATAGATCTTATTCATTTCTTGTTTCATCCCCAAAATATTTTGTTCTGTGCACAGAAGATAATGATGGTACAGTAGGCTATTAGTATCCAAGTGGATTCCATTCCAAACCCCAATCCCCCAGCAGATTAAAAAAAAAAAAAGCACAGGACCACAAGTCCCACAGTTTTCAATGGCAGCACATGCACACACAGCTGCTCTGCCATGACCAAGTGCACACACAGCCCTTAAGAGCAATGAGGTTTGCCGTCCATGAATGCTTAAATCCGTGGTTGGAGGGGCCGGCTGTATTAAACAAAAGATTTGTACAGCAAATAGTTATTCATGATGTGTATGCGGTGCTACACAGCATGTTGCTGAGCTTATGTCTAGACTTGAAATATTCATGTCACTGTATATTAGCAATAGCAATGGCATTTACATTTCTATATTGTTTCATAGTGAACTCAACAATCTTTAAGTGGTTTACAATTGTCAAATGTCACCAACAAGCTGGGTCCTCATTTTACCAGCCTACGAAAGAATGGAAAGCTGTGTCAACCTAGAGCCCTTTGGGATCAAACTCACAACGTTGTGGCTGCAGTATCAGCATTTAACCACTGCGCCACCAGGGCACCCTTAATATATATAATATAATGTGTATATTACACATATACAAGGAAGCAGTACAATCGAACCTCTGTATCTGCAGGATATCCTTTCTGGGACACACACACACACACACACACACACCCGATACCAAAATCTACATATGTTGAGGTCCCATTTTTCATAAAGCCAGTGCGGTGTGCATGTGGCCATTAGTACAGCCGCATGCATGTGCCACCATTAAGAAAAATGGCTTGCTGTCCACATATGGTTAAATCTGTGGATGGCAAATCCATTGATGGAGAGGGCAGACTGTAAAGGCAGTGTTTCTCAGGAGAGCCCATAACCTTTGTGGAAACTTTCCCAAGGACATTTAGAGTACTATTGAGAGAGGGGACTGAAAACATGCAGTGATTTCCATTATATCCCAACTAATCCTTTTTCACAGAGAGCCAGTGTGGTATAGTTGACTATGACTGAGGATCAGGGTTCAAATCCCCACATGGCCATGAAAACCAGTGGGTGGCAGGTCACACTCTCCCAACCTCAGAGAGATGGAGGAAAGGCAAATTCCTGCTGATCAGATCTTTCTGAGAAGGCTCCCATGATAGGTTCGACTTAGGATCACCCTAAGTCAGAACAACAATTATTTTTCTCAGTACACAGTTCAGGTGTGGATCCCAGTATAAAGCAGTGAAATCTGTTCTTTAGGAATCCTTCTTAAATATTACAATATATAGCTAACTGTATATGCTTTGGTCTCTTGGAACATGAAGAGAACAATTTCATGGAATTTTATTGTATTAAAACTTTGGGGAGCATGCAGTCCTAGTCACATTGTTCAAAACGAACACTATGTATAGCCCTTGCCTGTTATAATATAATTTAAAGTCCGTTCATTTGTACCATTCAAAGATGAACAGGCAGTCATATTTTTGACTTATTCTAACTTCCCTGCCCCCTGTACTGCTCATATTATATTTCTACATACTTTCTATCATCTGTCAAGAGTAGCTGTCCTGGGAAAGATTATGCTGTGACTGAACACGGAGGTTTAGAAAGTAAAGCTACAGGAAATTAGAATGTTATATCTTATATCTTTAGAAGACAGTAGTAGTGATTAATTAACACATTTGACAAGATATAATAGTGATAAATGGACCTCCTCTCTAGTGCCTAATTCTGAATTAATCTGAATTAATTCCTTGACCATCTCAAAATTAATTTGATTCTTCTTTGTTATCTGAGCCTGCACAGTGTTTCATTTGGAATTACAGAGCTGTATAGAGAAATAGCAATAGCAGCTTCTTTTATATACTGCTTCATACCGCACTGAGGAGTCTCTAAGTGATTTACAACAGTAAGCTAATTGCCCCCAACAATTTGGGTACTCATTTTAGCAACCTCAGGAGGATGTAAGGCTGAGTTGACTTTGAGCCCCTGGCTGGGACTGAACTCACAACCTTGTAGTTTGTGAGTGAGTGGCTGCAGTACTGGCATTTAACCACTGCACCACCAAGGCTCCTGCCCTGTGCTACTCAACATCTTTATCATGACTTGCATGAAAGAATCGTGGGGAAGCTTATCAGATTTGCAGATGACACCAAATTAGGAGTAGCTAATACCCCAGAGAAGAGGATCAAAATTCAAAATGACTTTAATAGATTAGAAAGCTGGACCAAAGCTAACAAAATGAATTTCAACAAAATGAATTTCAAAGGGATGTCGTATTGAGGATGGAGCAAGCTTGTTTTCTGCTGCTCCAGAGAATAGGACCCGGAACAGTGGATGCAAGCTACAGGAAAATAGATTCCACCTAAACATTAGGAGGAACTTCTTGACAGTAAGAGCTGTTCGACAATGGAACACTCTCCCTTGGAGAGCACTGGAGTCTCCTCTTTTGGGGGTCTTTAAACAGAAGTTGGATGGCAATCTATCGGGAATGCTTTGATTCAGTGTCCATGCATGGCAAGGGGGTTGGACTGGATGGTCCTTGTGGTCTCTTCCAAATCTATGATTCTATCTAACCCTCATCCTCATGAGGGCACCCTTGACCCTGTTCATCACATCTCTCTCTGTTTCCCACATTCATCTACTCTCCTTACCTACAGGCAACAGCTTCCTTGCTGATTTTATCCATCAACTACCACCATTAACACCAGATTTGCTGCCTCATTTCTATACCCACAGAACTTTGACTCTGAATTGACATTTTCACATACAGATGACTTATATAGGTCTGTCTCTGGGCTTTCACCAAATGCATCCGAGGAAGTAAGCTCAAGTCTATGAAAGCTCATTCTACGAACTTCTTTCAATTAGTCTCAAAGGGGCAGCAAGATCTATTTCCATATTTTAAATAATAATATTTAATAATAATAATATTTATTTGTATACCGCCCTGTG
>CM034701.1:66518836-66536449 GCA_020142125.1 Phrynosoma platyrhinos | reverse complement strand
CATCAGGACTATCAGATGTGTTGGCACTCCCATGTCTTTACGGGCATTTCATAGTCTTTCATGATCTATGCAGTCAAAGGCTTTGCTGTAGTCTATGAAGCACATGATGATTTTCTTTTGGAATTCCCTGGTGCGCTCCATTAGCCATTGTATGTTTGCAATGTGGTCCTTGGTGCCTTTTCCTTTCCAGAACTCTGTTTGGACCTCTGGGATTTCTCTCTCCATGTATGGTTGGAGTCTATGTTGCAGAATTTTGAGCACAATTTTGCTTGCATGGGAGATCAGTGCTATTGTGTTTTGCATATAGTTGCTGCAGTCTTTGGTATCTCCTTTTTTGTGGATGGGGATGTATGTTGACCGCTTCCAATCTGTTGGCCAGTGTTTTGTTTTCCATATCATAGAATCATAGAGTTGGAAGAGACCACAAGGGCCATCCAGTCCAACCCCCTGCCATGCAAGAACTTCCAATCAAAGCATCCCCAACAGATGGCCATCCAGCCTCTGCTTAAAGACCTCCAAAGGAGCAGACTCCACTACTCTCCAAGGGAGTGTGTTCCACTGTCGAACCGCCCTTACTGTCAGGAAGTTCCCCTAATGTTGAGTGCAGTACCTTACATTTCTCCATGTTGAATTTCATTTCGTTAGCTTTGGCCCAGTTTCTAGTCTGTTCAAGTCATTTTGAATTTTGATCCTGTCCTCTGGGGTATTAGCTACTCCTCCTAATTTGGTGTCATCTGCAAATTTGATAACTGTGACATATGTTGGTCAGCATTAGAGTTGACTCTGTCAGTGTGGATTGCAGCAGTTCATTTGGAATATCATCTGTTTCTGGCAATTTGTTTTTCGCTATGTCTCTTATTGCAGTTTCCACCTCACTTTTAAAAATTTGGGGTTCATCTTCATATAGCTCTTCATTCCATGTGTCCTCCATTTTGTCTTCTCTTTTGTATAATTCTTTTGTGTTTTGCATCCAGTGTCTTTTTATTCCTTCTTGGTCTTGAATTATGTTACGTTTATTGTCATAGAGCATCCCGGTCTTCGATTTAAATTTTGCTCTTGATTTCCCGGATCTTGTAACATAGATCTCTTGTTCTTCCCTTTTTGTTGTTGTCTTTTATTTCTCTGGCATTGATCATTGTATTAATTTTATTTTATCTTTCCGCACAAGCCTTTGTACTGTCGCATTCATGATTTTTAGTCTGTTCCTATCTCCCTTTTTTTATTTCTCTTCTTTTCTTTATTGCTTGTAGTGTTTTGTCTGTTATCCATGTTTTTTTTCTCTTTCTTTTTGCTTGTTGCAAGTGTCTGTCTGCATTCTTCTTTTATTATGTCCCTGGCTTCAGAACTTGGTTCTTCTGGTTCTTGGTCTATTATGTTTAGTAGTTCAGATATGTCCTTATGTTGTCAATAAATTCTGTTGAGATATTATTTAGATCATATTTTGGTATAATCACTGGTTTTGTTTTCTTCTTAAGTCTTACTCTTATTTTTGATATGAATAATTCGTGATCTGTGCCACAGTCAACGCATGGTCTAGTCTTGGCCACCAGTATAGAGCTCTACTATCTTTTGGTTCCAATTATATAGTCTATTTGATTTTTGTGTGGACCATCTGGTGATGTCCATGTGTATACCCTTCTTTCTGGTTGTATGAAGAATGTGTTTGCAATGAATAGGTTATTAGATTTACAAAAATCCATCAGATGCTCTCCTGCTTTATTTCTTTTGCCTAATCCAAATTTACCTACTATTTTTTATTGTTCTTTGCTTCCAACTTTTGCATTCCAATCTCCAGTGATCAGTTTGACATCCTGTGATGGTGTGCTATCATTGTCTTCCTGTACTCCTTCATAGAATCTATCAATTTCTTCCTGTTCTGCCTCTGTGAAATGTAGCCTACAGCACCTGGTATTCATACCCAGTACTTGTAATTTTTCTGTCATAGATTAATAAAGCAATGAGTAAAAGAGTTGAATTCAAGAAGCGAGGCCGTATGATGTAGTGGTTTGAGCACTGGACTAGCATTCTGGAAAATAGGATTGAAATCCCCACTCAGCCATGTAAACCTATTAGATGACCCTGAACAAGTCACACTTTCTTAACATTAGAGGAAGACAAAGGCAAACCTCCTGTGAACCAGTCTTGTCATGATAAGGTCACCTTAGGGTCACCATAAGTCGGAAACAACTTGGACGGCACAGAGCAATAAATACTCTTAGACTTCTTGAATTCTTCCTCTACTGTACTCATAAGTGTTTCCACTCTGTTTATTCTACTTTGGTAGTGACCGGGGGGGGGGGGGAAGTTTCTTTGCTGGGTCACTCCTAATACTTGGTTTTGCCTGGTTCTTGGTTTGAATTTTTCTTTAATTTCTCGAATCTTGTGGAATGTCTCTCGTTCTTCCCTTTTTGTTGTTGTCTTCTATTTCTCTGCATTGGTTGTTGTAACAATTTTCCTTATCTGTGCCAATGGCCTTTGTACTGTTGCATTCATGGTTCTTAGTTTATTCCTGTCTCCTTTTTATTTTGTTTCTCATCTTTCTTTTATTGCTTGTAGTCTTTAATCAGTCATCCATGGTTTCTTCACTTTCATTACATTTCCTACTTACATTGATCCATGGATAAGTCAATCCAGCTTTTTGGGGTCAATTTTTTGACAAAAATTTCTGGACTTATACTCAAATATATACAGTATTTAGTTCTTGGCTTTGTTTCGGGAATTTTTTTATTTTTATTGTGATTTATTCTTAATCACAAGAAGGAGCTGTTCTTCTGCTCTAAGAGAATAAGTAATTGTTTTGTCGAATGTGTATAATTATTTTGTGTAGCAATGATGATAATGATGATGTCTGTCTTTCTGTCACTCCAGTCCAACGAGCCTCATATTTTGCAACTAGTGATGAAAACCACAGACCTGTCAGTGTTGCTTCTAATAATGATCATGCTGAAGACCAGATTCCTGCACAGATCAAGCCTTACACTGAGTAAGTAATTCACAGAGATATAGGATATTGCACATTTTCTATTGGAATTATTAATAAATTTTTGAAGGCATTTTATTTACCCCCCCCAACACACACACACACACACACACACACCTTTATTGCTAAAAACTATACCACATGAAGATTTTTATGTAGGTCTAAATACAGTATCAGATCATTGTAATTCCTCTACATTGAGCACAAGCAAGTCCTGCAGTGAATTTTGAGAATACAGTCGGCCCTCCACATTTGTAGCTTTGACTGTTGTGGTTTTGATTATTTGAAGATGAGATTAATATATTCTCTCTAGGAATCCCTAGGTCCTTCAGAGAGGTTCTGATGGAAATTGACCATAGTGTTGCTCTGGAGGATCTAGAGATTGCTAGAGAAAATATTTTTCTAAGCATTTGTAGGTCCTCCAGCATGATTCTGTAGTCAATTTTGGCAGTTGTTGACCATAGAGTTGTGCTAGAGGACCTAGACATTCCTAAAAAAGTGGTCTCTCAGGTTAAAAAAAAGTAGTGTTTTTTTATTGTTTGTGGTTTTTCCACTTTCACGAGGGTCCTGTGCCCCTAGCCACAGGGGCACTGCCATTGGCACAAGAGAAGTAAGAAGGCTTCACTTTCTTTTATTGTTTTTGCTTGCTCCTCATAAACTGGCAGAAACCAAAGAGGTTCCTTAAAGTTCAAGGCTTTGTATCTTCAGTAGTATCAATAAATAAAAAAACTTAAAAGGAAATCCAGTTTGTAATTATTATGTAAATAAACTGTACTTGTAATATACCAAATATGAGAACTTTATACCAACTTGTTATAAAATATATTTTATTTGTTGTGTGTGTGTGTGTGTGTGTGTGTGTGTGTGTGTGTGTGTGTAAAGTATCAAAGCAATTTTCAATCTGTAAAGGTTGAAAATACCATATTTTTCCATTTCTGAAAATATATGTTTCCTGACCCACCTCAAAGGTTTCAAAAATGTTGGTAATTTTATTTCTATAGTATTTTAAAAAACATTATCATGCATTGTTTATAGCAAGGAGCACACTGGTTTTAAACCCCAAGATAGATCCTTTGGGGTATCTTACATATACTTGTAGCTCAGACTTTCCTGAGAAGATAGTTAAAATACCTGATTTGCTGTCCTCAATTGCTAAGTCTTCCTAAAAGTTTATACAGTTGTTCTCAAACACGCATAGGCCCAGCACAAGCATAAGGCTTCCTGCACTGTTTGCCCTAGGCCTGGCTTGTTTCCTAAAACCTTCTTAAGCTTCCAAACATAAAATAAAGATATTGCTTTGTTTCTTGTGCCTTCCCTCAAGATAGAAAGGAACTAATGAAAACAGGTTGTCACTTTACAAGAAGAGAGGCTGAAGAAGCTGCTTTACTTTCTGTGCAGGTGTAACACAGCCATAATTTAGTATATTGGGTTCAGAACAAACAAAAGAATGTACTCATTCTTCTAGACTACATAATTAATTTAAGTGAGTTTAATGTCAAAGGACTTGGTAAGAACCACTAGCTCAAGTGGTTTTGCTTTTTGTTTTCAATGAGCTAAATAAATCATGATGAAATTAAATAGCAATTAACTATGATAATGAAACAGAAATGTCATCGTGAGAGAGTGTACTTCTAAATAAAGTAAAAACAAAAACAAAAGGGCACTCCCATTTTGGTTCATGCTCTTTTTTGCAGATACCTCTGAAAGCTATGGTGTTGCCCTTCTTGGCAGCTTGGTCTGTACTTGAAAGGGTTTGTTGGAATAGATGGGCCCTTCCTTGACTCAGCAAGACTCTTATGTTCCCTCATTCTTCTTATGGTCAGACATAACATTGAACTAGATCTTGGAAAAATTTTCAGGGAGAAAATAACTTTTCTTAGTTCTGCTCTGAACTACATTCAAGGAAAATAATCCTTGGTTTTACCTGCATATGCCTGTAAAGATTCAGTAATTAAAGCTTCTAACCTGGTGTCTGTCTCCTCCTTCCTTCAGTAAAGAGTCTCCTCCTTCTCTTGCTTCTAAAGTGAGCCAGCTGGAAAGTATGCTGAGAATGCTGCAGGAGGATTTAAAGAAGGTAAATATTTCTCCCCAAAGAAATGATTTCTGTTTATATTTCAGGTTATACCAATGTCATCATAAGCTCAGATATGTAATGTTCCTATGCTTTCAAAACGTGCTTTTCTGTTTTCTCCATTGTTAACTTAGTGCCTAGTGTTTTTAACCCTAAAACCTAATTTTACAAGAGATTAGATGAAATCAGAAAATGTGTGAATGTCCAAACTGGACATGACATTAATTGAATGGGATATTGTACTTGGTTTTTATTATTTATTTTAGCTAAAAAAAATGGGTGAAAAATTGGTTTTTGTCAAGGCCTTTCTTCCATCATCATAATTTGAAGAAAATCTCCCATCCACCATCACTCAGCAGTTACTAGTTTTCAATAGCAAGCTCCCATATGTATCCATTGAAGCCAGCCTTGTGGAACAAATAGACACTGCAAAGGTGATGCCCACCTCCCCTGGCACTGCCAATCAATCCCACACCCACAGCATTCAGTCCCCCCAAAAATTATGAGGCCCATAACAGTAGTGCATAATCCAAAAAAAAAAAAATGAACTCCAGCTTTTCAAGAATTTGCTTAGTTAGCATCACATCTGATTTACAGCTTCAGGCCTTAAAATCACTGAGTTCTAGTGAGGACTGATGAAGGAGAGATCTTGCTTTGAGTCCTCCAGAAAGTTTCCATTTATTAAGAAAAACTGCTGCCCATGAAAATACTGGCATTAGATGGCTGAGTATTTTTTGGTTGCTCACTTGACACATCCATTCTTGCAGCTGGCTTTAGCAGAAGTCCTGAAACCCAGCAGATTTTGTAACAGATCCCAATACAATTTGCATTATAAAGATATAGGGAAATGGATAGAAATGTTATCACAAAAATCAGAAAAACAGGCATTTCCTTATGCTGAGTCCAAATGTTAAACCATTTCAAAAATATAATAAATTAGAGGGTAAGAAATCTAGCCAAGGTGGAAATAATGCTTTTTTGATGTAATAATGGTAGAGTTTTTAACAAAAAATCCACGCCTGTCCTTTTCTCATCTCTCAGGAAAAAGAAGACAAAGCCAATCTTCAGGCCGAAGTGCAGCACTTGAGAGAAGACAATTTACGGTTACAAGAAGAATCCCAGAATGCCTCTGAGAAACTAAAGAAATTCACTGAATGGGTTTTCAATACAATTGATATGAGCTAAGAATAGCACACATGGAACAAACACACTGGCAAAAAAAAATCTCTATAGTGGGACTGAAGCTTTAATATTGCCCTAACCGTGACCTTCGAAAGCCCAATCAGAGCACTTTCACATATTTCGTACTCTGATTACCCATTTTTTGCATCTCTGCAAGCACCCAGAACTGTTGCAGATTAACAATCATTGTCTGCCTTTTGTAGAAAAGAAGCAAAAAAAAAGTGATTTTAAAGAAAATAAAAGTTTAACTGCTAAAATGTGAATGTCTTTATTTTTTGCACATTCTCTTTACCTTTTCTGTACAAAATGACATGGAGAGTGGACCAGAAGAACTGTCCATCTGCCTCTATTTATTTCTTTTCACTACTTTGTATCCGTTTCAGATTAATCTGCTTTATTCTTGCTGCTTTAACAAATATTACAAGTTCTAGAAAACTAGAAATATGTTTATTTTGCTGCTTCCTTTCTGTTGTACACCACAGGCAAGAGGATGTTTTGGGTGCCTCCTTAATGATTTGCACTTCATCATCTTTAGTGCTTTCTCCCATCTTTTATATGGAACCATTACCCATTGAGTGAGTGTGTGTACAATATAACCAACAGAAACTAGATATGGCAAGTTCTCTAATTCCATTTTTTGAACATCTTTCTGAAGTAGGACTTTGCACTTTGGAAGTACAAGAACTTCCAGTTGCATAAGGGACATGCACTAATTTGGTATGCTCAATGGACATCTTTCCTTAGGCTGCTTGAGAGAAGAGAATAATCTGTCCTGTTTTCAGAATGGCTTCTTCCTAGCTTGAGACTTTTCTCTTACCAATTGTTTTGGGGTTTTTTTAGCGTATAGTACAATTGAACTCTCCTAAACACTGACAGCCCTGTCCCAGCTGAGACCAAACTTACATAACTATATCTATCTGTAACTCGTTGCTTTACATCTGTTACAAAACCATAAAGCTAATGAAAGAAACAAGCTAATCATGCCTGTGTATAACTCTTTTTGGCTATTGCTAAAAAATTCTTTTTCTCCGCAATGGCCAAACCCCCACCAATTCACTGTTTAGTGACCGCAGCCCCCCTTCAGCTATTCAGTGGCTGATGGAGACTAGGAAGAATCAGAGAAGCATTTCATTGCATCCCTGTAGCCAGACATGGATTGGTTACATCATCTGCTAGCACCTCCAAAGGACCCTGGCAGATCTCAGTGGATGAGGTAATCGGTCTGTGTCTAGCTCTGTGTCATAGCCAGATGTTTCTGTAATTCCCACCATCACCAACACCACCAGGCTCCAAATATCTGGAATGGGCTGCAGCTGTTAAATAGGAGTCTGGTGAGATGTGATGTAATTCCATCTGTAGAACTTTTACACTACACCCTGCCATACAGGTAGGTTCCTGGCCACTGAACACTACAAAAGGGAAACCAGAATGGTCTCTATCCAATTCTCTCTCTCACACAGACACAGCTCAACAGCATGAAAAAAGCACCCTTGTACAGCATCCATATACTTTGCCTGGAAAAGGCAACCAGTTACTAGGTGCCTTTTCGTTAGTTGCAATACTTAGGATCCGTTATTGACAAGGTGGCAGATACATGTTGCAGTTTGTGGGCTGCATAATAATGTAAGGCTGCACACAGTGTTAGCTGTGCCTGAATCCCAGTGACTTCAGTGGCATTCCCATTTTGTAACATGCAGTAATGTGGCTTAAAGAAGATGTATTCTTGCCCCTCTGTTCCCTTTTAGGACCCTACCTATTAAAAAGAAGTTAACAGATGCATATCAGCAGTTACTTGCTCGAGTGAAGCTTTAATACTTTTGCTTTCATTGCCCCAGGTGAAAAGGCAGTTAGTTGAATGACTATTACTAAAATGATCAAAATCATCCCTTTATTTATAGAATCAAGCTAAGGAAAGAATCTGTTCTCTTGTTCTTGATGTGTGGATTTTTTAGTAATACTGGTTTAGATGAAATGTATGTGTACTGGGAGGCTAATTTGCCATACATCTTCAGGAATAAACTCTTAGAACGGGGTTGGGGAAAAACTTGTGTGTGCTGCAGCTTGCCTAAGCATTGTTTCAAGTGGCATGTTGTGAACCTAGTTCATAAGCTCCGCTGCATGCAACCATGATACTCTTCCCTAAACATTCCCAGATCTAACAGTAACAGTCTATGTCTAACCATTTCACGAACCCTCCTCTCTTCTCTGTGCTTCAACCACCTTTCATTACTGGAAATCTCCTTAACCTCTGCCATGCAGTCTTCCTCCCCTTCATTGACATGCCTTCTCCTAACTCTTAAAAACTGTATGAATCCACATGGTTTGCTTTGACCTAAAGCTTCATTTGTGGCGACAATCCCATTGGGATGCATTTCTGATAATATTTGGCCATGAAAGAGGATTGTTTTGAAAGTATTTCTGGAATGATTATACAGAGAGCTAGAATGTCATAAGAGTTTTCTTTTTCCAGTTACTTGTATGAACGAGATCTATACAATGCCTGATGTAATTAGTAAATGGGAAATATTGCTAACATCTCTAAGCATCTTGACTTATTTTTTCTCTTTATTTTTTTTAAGAAAGCATTGGGACTTGGGGCAGACTATTTATTAGAGTTTTGCAACAGAGTTCTTGTATGAAGCCTCTGAAAGGCTACTTGTAAAAAAAAACTGACAATAAAATCCATTTTAAAGGCTCTTCTAGAAAGAATATTCTGTTTGGTTTTATTCTTTGAATTTTCTACACATGCTAGCCCCTTACCATATTATCCACATTAGAATCTATGAATGTAAGAACTAAACACTGCAGGAGATTTTGAAGTTTTTATTTCAGTGCCTAATTCTTGTACACACACCATTTTATCTGCTTTCTTGCCCCTGTCTGTATTTTAGAACATTCTCATTGATGTGTGGGTTTTAAAACCCTTCTAATATTCCATTTGCTTTTTACTTTTAATTTTTTTTTTAATATTCACCTTAGATGAGCACTTGCCAAATAACATTAATGAGAGCTGACAAATGTATTTTTGATGCAAGTTAGTTTGGGATGAGTTTAGATCTGCAACTTTCCAAATGTTTCTGATCTCAGTAGTCCATCACTAACAGTGAGGAATGTTGGAAGTTGCCATTTAAGAATTTCTGAAGGACCACGATTCCCACCCTTGAGTAAGATGAACCTGACCATAGAGCTGGGTGGTGGTGTTTCCATATAGTAGAGGACCTGTCTTAATGCATTTGTTGTTCACTTGAAGATGTTATATCATTTTACTGAAGGCCTGTATAATTTGACATTGAGTGGCTGGATAAAAGACACAATTCTCTTTCTGATAATTCTCTTTCTAGATTTCTTTCTAGCTCAGAGGCAATTTGTTTCCCTTAAGTAAATATGTAGCTTCCTATCATGGTATGCATTACACCACATAAACAATTGTGTTTTACATGAGACTGTCACCCACTTACAGAAATACAGTGGGCCCTTGGTATCCGCAGGGGTTTGGTTCCAGGACACATCCACCCATGGATTCCAAAATCCATAGATGATCAAGTCCCATTAAATATGATAGTATCCCTTATATAACATGACAAAATCAAGGTTTGCTTTTGGGAAATTATATTTTTTTAATACTTCCCATCTGTAGATGCTTGAATCTGTGGATAAAAAATCCATGAATATAGAAGTCCGACTGTATTAGCTGCTGAGTTGGTTGGTTAATCTTTCTTGGTTCTTCAGACCATAGTTCTCATATCAGTTTGCTAGTAGCATGGAAGTAGGTGGATTAAAGGTGAAAGAATACTTTTTTTATTTTTCTTATGAGCAGTCAGCTCAAACCAAAAGTGAATAGCTAGGTAACACAAATGATCACCTGTGTTTCAAGCAAGTATTTAATTTTTTTACCAACAAATACAATTATTTTTGGAAGAAAACAATAGGTACAAGTATAAAACATAGCTAAGTTAAAACCCCTGCAAATCATACTTGGTGTAAACACAGCTACTTGTATTGGTTACAATTTTATTAATGACCTTCCCAAGAAAACTCTTATGAGATGGACCAAGAATCCTTTCTTTTAGGCTTCATTTTTTCTCACTAGTTCTGACTGAAATACAGCAATTCAGGTGGCCTTAGCAAGGAATACCTTGAAGTGTTTTGCCATTTCTTTCTCTGAAATATAGCCTACAGTGGTGGTTCTTAGCTTTTTTTTAACCAAGGACCTCTTTCAAACATCTTATTGCTGCAGATACCTCAAGATTTAAAACCTTATTATTTGTGAATAATAATTATTATTATTTGTGAATAATAATAGACCCTCATCAAGGGTCTTCAGACTTGGAGAGAAGGGGAAAATAAGTAAATGCATACACTCCTATTATAATATTTTTATTGGAATGATTCCATGCAAATTTAAAGTAATGATAATAATAGCTAGGAAGACTTTTCTTTTGCTTCTTCCCACCAATTTATGGCAGGAGTGGACTGAAAGCAACGCACAGATCCAGCCAGTCAACCAGCCTTTACCACAGCAGAGCGGCCAAATGACAAAGCAAAGACTGGCCGGCTGCCTGGCTGGATCACCACCTAAGCAGTTAATGAAATACAAATTTTCTGTGGTAGCCAGGTTCTTTCTCTCCCATTGCCTAATGTAGTTCTTTCTTTAATCATTCATCCTTTTAGTAAATCATCCGGCCAGATCCTCACATATGAGCCAGTGGCATCACTAGGGTTGGTGTCGCCCCCAGACATGCAGCCCCCCTTGTAGCTCCTTTGAGTGGGAGCCACTGACAGAGGGAGGGATAGGGCCTTGGTTGCCTCCCAGCCACCAGAGCCAAGATGGGCAGACTCGGCCCCTGGCGATCCCCTCCTGCTCTGCAGAAGTAGGGAAGGGTATGAAAGAGGGAGATGCTGCCACCACTGCCCATATGAGCTCAAGGAATCAAAGGGGGGCTGAAAGGAGAGAGATACCACTTGAAGGAGAGGAAGAATGATGAGAGGAATGAAGATTGCAGCACTAAAAATGTGAAAGAGGGAGAGGGAGAAGCAATTGGGTGCCTTGTTCACTCCTTCCTGGCTCAGCAGCTGCCACATGCCATGACATATTTCTTCCCACCTCTACTGTGCATTGTCTGTCCCGCCTTGCACTCTGGAACTTTGCCTTACTGTATTCCTTTCTGGTTTTCTATCCAAGTACTAACTAGGAATGATTCTCATTATCTTCCAAGATAAGATGGGATCTTGGGGCTTTGGGGTACTTAGACCTCTTCATGTCTATACTAGGTATTTTTATCTCATGTGAAACTTAATTAATGTAGCCCCTTATGTGCGGTAGGGATCCAACAAGTAAATATGCTCATCACAATAGCAGGAATGGTGGCAGGAGTTGTGATCCTTATCTCTTCCCAGGTATAGCTGCTCTCTATGGATCTTCTGCTATAGCACTCTTTCCTCAATAAAGGAAGAAAACAGTTTCTGTTAAAACTATGACTTCATGGACCCCCAGATGTTGTGGAATTTCAGCTCCCAGAAATGCAGCCAGCAAGTTCAAAGGTCAGGAATATTGATAATATTCATTCAACAACCTCTAGAGACCTTTGGGAATGACTACTTTTTGGTAATGAAAACATTGTACTCCCAATACTCTTGAAGTTGTAAAAATCCATTTCCCATGGGTTATGTATTACTAACCTTTTATATGGAAGGCTTCAGCAACCAATATCAGAAGAAGCATGGAAAACAATTGCTGAAAAATTCTATACAATCTACTTCTTCACACACATGCTCCTTGGAGAGGCATGTACATGCAGTCTTAAGCATAAATGAAGTTGTCATGCTGCTGGCTCTGTAGATGCTTTTCAGAAAAAATATGCATTTTTCCAAGTTCTGGAGCATACTTCATTACCTACTGGTGGATCTGGGCCAACATCTGTGAGACATGTTGAGCAGATGGTGTTCCTAATAATTAAGGCAGATTCCTTGGCTCATCGATTTTTTAGTACTCCAGGAAAGCCATCCATCATCTAGGACTTGATAGCTACTGAAGGTGTAAACTCCCTATGCAGCACCTTAATAGTAAGTGGCTATAGTAATTTATTCCTGCAAAACACCAGATAGAAATTATGAGCTTCTCATCTAAGTAGTACAGGATTTCATCCTGCATTTCAGGAAGACATTTTCATTTTACCATCTAGATTAAGATGACTGTTTTATCTGCTCAGCATATATTCTATAGTTGCTTTTAACTACAGCAATAGTAGTTGTTAAGTGACTTTGACTTATAGTGACCCCATGAATGAAGGGCCTGTAAGTCAACCCATTATCAACAGCTCAGGTCTTGCAGACTCAGAGCTCTGGCTTCCTTTGTTGAGTCTATCCATGTGGTATGTGGTTTTCCTTTTTTCCTACTGCCTTCTACTTTACCAAGAATTATTGTCTTTTCTAGTGAGCCATGTCTTCTCATGACATGGCTAAAATATGACATCCTCAATTAAGTCATCTTGGCTTCTGGAGAGGGTTCAGGCTTGATTTGGTCGAGGACACATTGATTTTTCTTTTTATCAGTCCAAAGTATCCCTAGAACGCTTCTCCAGCACCACATTTCAAATGAACTGATTTTTTTTTCATGTCAGCTTGCTTCATTGTCCAGCTTTCACAACCACACATAGAAATTAGAAATAGGGTGGCATGGACAATCCTAAATTTAGTATTCAATTATATATCTTTACACTTTAGGGTCCTGTAACAGCTACCCTTCCAAGTCCTAGTCTTCTTCTGATTTCTTCACTACAGTGCTTTTGGATTTTGTTTTTTAAATTCAAGCTACAGATGTTTGAATCTATGGATAAGAAATCCATGGATCCAGACAGCCGACTGTATTTATTTATTTAATTGTCTAACCTTTCTCCTGAATGGGATCCAAAGATGTTCAGTTTTCCTTGTACAGTTGATGTTTATACTTTCCCAAACACTTTTAAATAAATATATATATTTAAAATATATATATTTAAATATATATATTTAAAAGTGTTTGGGAAAGTATAAACATCAACTGTACAAGGAAAACCGAACATCTTTGGATCCCATTCAGGAAAAAGGTTGGACAATTAAATAAATAAATACAGTCAGCCGTAAAACTATATAATAGTTTTACAAATTCATGTCATTATCAAATGAAAATGTTCAAGAACAACTAGTTTCCCTGCATGACTGAATACAATGTATGGGAACAGGTGTCATTGAATCAGACTTGCTTTGCAGTCAATATACTTAAGAAGTCACTGTCTTCATTTATACAGAGACTATTCTAAGATGTTTACATACATCAAATCAGTCATCTTTATAACATCAAATAGAAAATCACAGAGCATCCAATAGAACCCAAGTGTGAAAAAGCCTGATGCTTTTAAAAAATATTTTAAGGCCTCCTTCAGGGGCAATACTAAGTATAAAGAGCAACACAAATGCATGTATATAAACATCATAAATTATAGAAACATTCAAATAATTCTACACTGCATTATAGCCTGTACATACTTATTCAAAGAAAAGAGTCTGTTGGAAGAAAGTCCAGAGAGAATCCCAGAGCCTGGTAACAGATTCTTAAGACAATCTTCTGATGAAGAGTCTTCAGTACAGCTTACTGGTAACGGAAACTATATGAATGAAAATATATGAAATATATGAAGCTCTGGATTTAATTCCTATATTGTTACCCAATTCCACATGGAACTGTTGTTACTGTTGTTGTTGTTAACTGCTCTAAAGTCAGTCTCAACTCATGGCGACCCTGTGGATGAGACATCTCCAAGGTTCCCCATCCTCCTCTGCTCTACTTAGTTTTTGCAAATTCTTACCTATGACCTCCTTATCCATCTAGCATGTGTCCATCCATCTAGCATGTGTCCTTCCTCTCTTTCTACTTCCCCCCCACTTTTCCTACCATAACTGTCTTTTCCAAGAGTCAGGCCTTCTCATTATGTGGCCAAAGTATGACAGCAGTTTCATCATCTTGGCTTCCAGGGAGATTTCTGGCTTGATCTGTTCTAGGACCCATTTGTTTGTCTTTTTGGCTGTCCACAGTATTCTCAAGCACTCTTCTCCAGCACCATATCTCAAATGAATTGAGCTTCTTTCTATCAGCTTTAACTGTCCAGCTCTCACATCCATACATGGTAATGGGAAACACAGTGGCTTGGACGATTCTAACTTTAGTGTTCAGTTGTATACTTTTACACTTTAGTATCTTTTCTATTTCTATCATAACTGCCCTCCCCATTTTTAGTCTTCTTCTGATTTCTTGACTGCAGTCCCCATTCTGATAAATGTTTGATCCCAGGTATGAGAACTCTTTTATTGTTTCTATTTCCTCATTATCTAGGTTGGTCATTATTTTTCTTTTCTTTATGTTCAGCAAGGAAGCCTGCCTTTGCACTTTCTTCCTTAATCTTCTTTACTAGCTGTTTCAGATCTGTGATATTTTCTGCTAGTACTATGGTATCATCTGCATATCTTAGATTGTTGATATTCCTTCCTCCTATCCTTCTTCTTCTGTGTCCAATCCTGCTTTTTGTATAATATGTTCTGCAGAGTGATAGGACGCAGCCTTGTCTGACCCCTTTGCCAATTGGGAACCATTCTGTTTCTCTGTGTTCTGTCCTGACAGTAGCTTCTTGTCCTGAGTACAGATTCCTCATCAGGAACTATTGCTACTAAGGATTAAAGTAGATGTTATCTCATTGATATAAATTGTCCTAACCCCAAATGTGAAATATAACATATAAAGTAGTGAGAGAGGAAGGAGGTTTGGTAGGATGAGGCACAGAAGTGTTTTCTAGCCAAGGGCCTTTTAAGGGGAATTTATGATTAGCCCAATATTGTGAGATGGGCTGGTTACTATGCCCTGCAGAACCATCTTCCCAATGTGTATACTGAGAAAACCAGGGAAGTCCCAGAAATGGGGCTGAGACAGATGCTTTCAATGAATGTAGTTTTATTATAAGGCAAAGTCACACAATAACATGCACTCACACACTCATACAGGCTCAAGAAAACTAGAGGTTAGCATGGGGATAGAATACAGGCTTCACTAGAGAAATTCTCACCAATAGACTAGGCTCGCCTTTGGGGTCCGGATGGGAAGAGTGGATATGGAGACAAGTCTGCTCCGCAGCGTGGGTTTGAGCAGAAATGCCAGTGACTAGCTTCAGAGGTCAGAGTGACGTGGAGTTGTTTAGACCAGGAAGATAGCACACTGACTAGCCAAAATCTGGGGGTTTTATAGTGCCAAACTGATCCTGAGGCAAAAGGTGATAATTGCAGTGAGGACACCCGGCTGTATAGGGTTATATTGTGTGATCGGAAGGGCCAATATCCTGGGGTGTGTGTGTGATCAGTTGGCACAATACAGACATTACCTCTTCTGATGGTTTGGATGATTTCATCAGATAGTTCCATCTGCAGCTCTCCTAGACTATCTGGGGGCTATGTATACATTGAGGATTAAGGGTGGTTGGCCCATGCCTCGGGCGTGGAGGACTTTTGCCTCTATGTCCACTGCCAGAGTTCATCTGGAGGTCATTCATGGAGTTTATATTTTTGATATCAGCAGCACTATGGGTAACAGTTTAATCCAGTCTTCCTTACTTTAGCCATACAGGCTGGGGAAGGTAGGAGTTGTAGTCCAACAAGGAGAAAGCCAGGTTGGTGAAAATGGATTAATCCCTCCCATGCCTGCTGATTTGTCATTGCTTATGTCTTCTTATTGTTGTTGTTGTGTGCCTTCAAGTCATTTCTGATTTCTGGTGATCCTAAGGTGATCCTATAATGGATTTTCTGGTGCTAAGAGTGTGTGACTCACCCAAGGTCACCCAGTGGGTTTCCTTTGCTGAGAGAGGAATTGAACCTGGGTTTCCAGAGTCATAATCTGTTGCTCAAACCACTACAGCACACTGGCTTACATTTCCTTCCAACTAAAGTCTTGGTGGAGGGGGCATGTACATGGCCTGAGATGACATTTATAGGAGAAAATCTGTTTTTGTCGGAAAGTTTACCCTCACCTCACCTCTGCCATCCCACTCACATTATCCTATGCAGTCAATATTAATGCCTTCCTGTTCTTAGTGTGGAGTGTAGAGAGGGAGTATACAAAGTGTATATGCTGTCTGTTCTTGTCCAAAAGCAATTGCCCTAAGCAGCTTACAAAAACATAAACAGAATAATGCATCTTTAAAATACTATTAGAGCCAGCATGGACTATAACTCTGGAGGACAGAGTTCAAATTCCTGCTCAGCCATGGAAACCCTTTGGGTCACTTTGGGTAAGTCACACTCTCAAAGGAAGAAAGCAAACCCCCTCTGAACAAATCTTGACTGTGATAGGGTCATCATAAATGGGAAACAACCTAAAGGCACACAGCAACAAAATACAAGTACCAGACTAAGAGCAGTTTTTAAAAAAGCAAACATACAGTCAGAGCTAACAACAAATCAAGTAAATTAAGCACTCACAGAATCAGACATTTCCTTAAAGAGAAATGCTTTCAGTTGTCAATTAAACATACAAGAAGAAAGTAATTCTTAAGTAGGGAGTCGATTTCACACAGAGATATTTTGTGACCAAGTAGGCTTCAAGAAATAACATGCACAAACAGGACACAACATCTGATTATTAAAGAATTGACAGATTTCACATAGCACTGGAGATCACAGGCTTGTATTTCTCTTGTAATATATCACTGGCTCTGAAAGGTTAGCCAAATCCACCAATAAATAAGATTTGAACTGGCTGGAGATTTCCTTCTTCACAATTCAATTTCTTGCATCATGTTTACTTGGATGTTTCATCAGACGTTGGAAAAGTTAGTTTTTGGATCACATTGCCTAAAATCCCCAGCCAAGATGGCCAACTTTTCCTGGCTTTGGTCTCAGAATGTTTCACTGGGATTACTTCCAAGTAACTTTAGATCACATAGGATTGCAGCATTAGCCACTAAGCTGCATTAGCTCTCTGTTATGCTTAAAGCTCCCTTGTAGTATTACCCAAGACTTCTGAGGCTACTTTATTTACAATGTTCAATTAGAGACACCCAGCTCCCAATAGTTCAGAATACCCACCAACTTGACTTATTTTCTGCATTTATAGTCTGCACTGCTGCCAGATATAATTCTCAAAGTAGCTAAAAATTATACCATATTCTCCAAAATTTCACAGATGAAAATCAAGACAAGTGTAGACAAGCAACATCAGAGTGCAATGAAAATGTTATTAATGAGAAACAACACACACATAGAGGTGCATGTGCACTGACCAAAAAAAAAATCATCCTTACCTTGCATTTTTTCCAGTTCACAGTAACCCTGTTAATGCCACATACTCATAAAAACAGCAAGG
>CM034701.1:66474828-66491759 GCA_020142125.1 Phrynosoma platyrhinos | reverse complement strand
CAAAGCAGCAAAGAACCATGGGAAATCTGGCAACAAGCACAAAAACAGAGAGAATCCCGCAAATAGTTTTCACACTACAGCAAATGTGCAAAGAAATATAATAATAATAATAATAATAATAATAATAATAATAATAATAATAATAATAATTTTTATAACGCCCATTGGTAGTCCAATCCGGGCGGTTTACAACATAAAAATTAGCATATAACATAAAACAACATTTTCCCTCCCACTTAGGCTAGGCCTGATGGAGATGGGCCTGCATCTTCCCCCCAGATGACGTCTGATGGAGAAAGCAAATTTGTGAATGAAATGGAAATGAAAACACGGTATTTGCCCAAAAATGACTATTCCCTGATTCATGTCACTTTCTGTTCAGATTCTAAGTGATTTGAACACAGTGTTGTCTGAAAGCCAATTGCACAATTGTGCCTAATACCCTGGATAACCCCAGGTTCTGTCCAGTTTAAACTTCCAATTTTCCCCATGTGATAAACTCCAGTATTACGTTTCATGGCCTC
This sequence comes from Phrynosoma platyrhinos, assembly GCA_020142125.1. Taxonomy (NCBI): domain Eukaryota; kingdom Metazoa; phylum Chordata; class Lepidosauria; order Squamata; family Phrynosomatidae; genus Phrynosoma; species Phrynosoma platyrhinos. The sequence goes on along the minus strand of CM034701.1, from coordinate 66,491,235 downwards.
ATCTTGATGCAACACAAACTTTTAATATAATGAGTTGAGTTAAATTTGTTCAGTTAAATTATATGAAAATAGAAGTAAACATTTTTGCACCTTTCTTAGACTATAAGTACAGCACTTTCAATATAAGGAATCTGTATGTCACAGGTGTACATTAGTTTCTAATGCTCTGTTCTCAAAACCTCATACACCACAATTTATACGCTGATATTTGACATGAATGTGCAGGGATCCAATCCCATAGCAAGTAATGTATCTAATTTTTGCTAAAAATATATGATCTTGAGAATGGGAAGCTAAATTTGCTACATCATTACTATCACCCCAACAGACACCATGTGCTTATTTTAAAAACAAAAACAAAGATTATACCAATTAATATTATCTTCACTGCTTTCCTAGTTTTATATTATTTGGTTCTCTCTCCAGCTGCCTAATAATATAGGTATGTCTCAGTTAACAGAGCATTGGACAAAAAACTCCTTTTTACAAAGTCATTTAATGCCTGCCTAGACACCCTCTTCCTCCTCATCCTCTGTCTACTGGAACTTTTTAGCAGCATTGACATTGGTACGAGAGCTAGAGAAAAACAGACTTAAAGGGCCTTTGCAGACTGCCAGAAATAGTGCAAATTGAGTCCACTTTAAGGGTTAGGGTTAGTGCTAAGGAATCATGGGAATTGTTGTTGTTTTTTTCTGAGACATTGAGCCTTCTCTGTCAGAGAGGTCTGATGCCACAATGAAATAGTTCCCATGATTCCCTAACCCTAACTCTAACCCTTAAAGTGGACTCAATTTGCATTATTTCTAGCAGTCCGCAAAGGCCCTTACAGTGTTTCTTTGGTGCAGCAGTGTGCAGCAAATAAAGCTTGAACCAGGAAAGAATAACAATCCTACTTTAGGCATGTGTGCCTTCCCACAACAGGCAAGGTAAACAGCAGCTGTTTCCAGAATTCCCTACTGAGCATGCATCAATGGCAAAACAGAAAGAAAAAGGGAGAACAGATAAGATTTCCTTATCAATTACTCCCAGCATGTTAATAAAACACACTCCTGTAAGTTTAGCCACCATAAAATAGAATTCATAAGGAAAGTGGAGGTTGGTGATGAAGGAGAAAATGATCCCTGGATGCATTTTGGAAAAAGCTTTCAAGTGGTCTGTAGAAGGTTCAACATTTTTTGTTTATTTATGCAAGGATTTCCTAACCATATTGTTTCATTTTATATATCACATATTGTTGTGTTTTGAATAATAATAATAATAAAAACCTGCTGAAAAATTCTGAACTGCTCTTCTTTTGGGGGGATATGTCCCTATTCTTTGCATGTTATTTCTGCCTCTGGTACCAAATAAGTAATTTCTTGGAAAACATCTAATTTATTAACTGAGGTATACCTGTACAATTTTAAACTGATAGTTTTTGTTTACTGCATTAGGATTTTATTGCTGTGACATTTATATTCTTATTGTTTTACTATTGTAGTGGTAATGCAAGATTGTACAGTTAAAACCATATTTATTTGATTTAATTCATTTTTGTTTTGTTATAGTTATTTCTATCCTGCCTTTTCCCCAGTTCAGTACTCAAAGTGTCTTACAACAAATTAAGAAACACATCATTAAAAATTCACAAGCTATAAAAGTTAAAACAAAATTAAACAATCAAAAAAATTTAAAAGCAGATTAAATCATATATCATTGCATGTGTGTACACACACACCATTCATACCTTGCCTTTCCCCCAATTTGAGACCCAGAGTAGGCACAGTTTAAAACAAGCTATGGATTTTAAAAATGATGATTTTAAAATGCTAAAAATTTAAATACACTATCCTATTAAAATGCCACTAATTTAAAACAGCATAAAAGCATTTAAAAACACATCTGTGAGGGTGAAGGTACAACACTCATTAGAAGATGTTACAATGAGTTAATTATCAAAAGCTGGTTTAAATAATAAAGGCTGGAATACTGTTGGGGACTTACATAGGCACAAACACTATAGTTATAGTGTTATGCAGTGAACCCCCCAAAATCATAGAGTTGGGAGAGACCCCAAGGGCCATCTAGTCCAACCCCCTGCCATGCAGGAAGGCACAAACACCCTCGACAGATGGCCATCCAGTCTCTGTTTAAAGACCTCCAAGGAAGGAGACTCCACCACTTTCCAAGGGAGTGTGTTCCACTGTTGAAGAACTTTTACTGTCAGGAAGTCCTTCCTAACATTGAGGTGGAATCTTTTTTGGAGCAGCAGAAAACAAGCTTGCTTCATCCTCAATATGTAAGGTAAAGTCGTGTCCAACCTTAGGTGGCAGTGCTCATCTCTGTTACTATTGGGGGTTGCAGACTGCCAGAAATAGTGCAAATTGAGTCCACTTTTAGGGTTAGGATTGGTGCTAGGGAATCATGGGAACTGTATTTTGTTGTGGCACCAGAGCTCTCTGACAGAGAAGGCTCAATGTCTCAGAAAAAAAGCAATTCCCATGATTCCCTAGCACTAACCCTAACCCTAAAAGTGGACTCAATTTGCATTATTTCTGGCAGGCTGCAACCCCCCAAGTCAAAGAGCCTGCATTGTCAGAGACTACTCTGTGATCATGTAGCAGCATGATTGCACAGAAAGCTGTTTATCTACCCACCGAAGTGGTATCTATTTATCTACTTGCATTTGCATGCTTTCAGATTGCTAGGATGGCAGAAGCTGGGAGTAGTGACAGGAGCTCATGCCATCATGCAGCACTCAGGCCTTGAACTGTTGAACTTGCAATCAACAGAGTCAGCATCTTAACTACTTGAGCTATTGCATCCCTATCCTCAATATGATATCCCCTTCAAATATTTAAATAGGGCTATCATATCACCTCTGAACCATCTCTTCTCCAGGCTAAACATACCCAGCTCCCTAAGGGGGGTTGCAGACTGCCAGAAATAGTGCAAATGGACTCCACTTTTAGGGTTAGGGTTAGTGCTAGGGAATCATGGGAATTGTTTTTTTTCTGAGACATTGAGCCTTCTCTGTCAGAGAGCTCTGGTGCCACAATAAAATACAGTTCCCATGATTCCCTAACTCTAACCTAAAAGTGGACTCCATTTGCACTATTTCTGGCAGTCTGCAACCCCCCTAAGTCTCTCCTCATAGGGCATGGTTTCCAGACCCTTCACCATTTTAGTTGCCTCCCCTGGACACCGCCATCCCGATTCCCCTGCCCCATCCACACTTACCAGATTACAGGCACTGTGATCGATAGGGGCCTGTTCCCCTGTTGATCAGGAAGCAGCTGACTGACATTTTCATCCTCTCCGGTGAGCAATCTCCAATGTGACAGGCAAAAGCAGGGCTCCTATCACAATTCCCCCTTGTGCCAGAGATCGCTCACACAAGGGGAGGTGGGACCATCAGCCAGTTGCTTCCTGATCAATGGTGGAACGATCCCTCATTGATCATGGCAACTGCTTCCCAGTGAGTGGTGAATGGGGGACTTGCATGGTCCTTATGTAATCTCTAGTTCAGGGGCTACATAAGGATCATGAATATGAAACAGTTGAATGCATAATCCTATATTATATATTCATAACTGCCCAACAGGGTTCTGGCTAGGTCTTTACCTTTGAGCAGAACAAGAGCAGAGAGGAAGAGGGGGCAACCAAGCTTCTTCTGGAAGAGATCTACGTGAAAAACACTAATATCATTGTGGGCTACATTTTGTTTGCCTTACTTTTTTTAAAAAAAGATTGAAATCCTCAGCCAGCCCCTAAAGCCCATGAAAAATAGAAACAATTTAAGACCATATTACAAACAGAATACATTATCAATTTTAAAATAAAGATTAAGAATTATTGTCTATTTTGATGCTGTGCTAAAAGACTGCCCAGACAAGAAAATGCATTTAACAGCATTTCCAGTAAACAGTTGGACAGCCTCAGACTTTAAGTGGAGTGCCATGTTTTTGCAAAAATTGTTCATGAATGATCTCATTATGAAAAGTTTCAGCAGTTAAGAAGTAATAATGGAACACTAAAGGACGTGATCTCTGGGATTCTTCATAAGACTCATGGCACACATGGTCCACTCCAAACTGAAATGTGCAATTCATTCTGCATTCTGAAATGTTCCCCAATGTTTTGGCAGATCAGTATTAATTTTTGTTTCCAAACACATTGTGAACTGGTTTTCATCCATTCCTGTTATTGTTCAACATATATTCATTTGTTTATTTCTTGTTTGTTTGTTTGGTTGATATCTCTTTTCTCCATCCTTTGGATTCAAAGCAGCTTACAAAAAATTAAAAGAAATACAGATAAAAGCTCACATCAGTAAATACATTTCAATTATCAAAATGTCATTACACTGTCAATAGAATGAAAAGCAATTTTAAAAACATACCTATTAAAATATTTTCACTTCTTACCAGAAGAACATCATAAAAGGGGTAAAAAATGGATAGAGCATTTGCTCATGATCATCCATGGAGTCTGTGCCTGGGATAGGGTTTGAACCTAGCCTGACATCCTCCAGATGCTTTGGATGACAGCTTTTATCAGCCCTATCCAGCATGACCAATTGTTAAGGATTACAGAAATTTCAGTATAAAGAACTCAGTAATCTGCTTTATACTTAGTCAGACCATTGTCCACCAGTATTGTCACCTTTAATTGGGAGTGAGTCTTCAGGTTTCCAGGTATCATTTGTATCTCTACCTGGGGTATTCTTGAAGAATCACAGAATCAGAATTGGAAGAGACCACAAGGGCCATCCAGTCCAACCCCCTGTCATGCAGGAACTCATAATCAAAGCACCCCTGACAGGTGGCCATCCAGCCTATGTTTAAAGACGTCCAAAGAAGGATACCACCACATTTCATGGAAGTGTGTTGGAAGTTCCTCCTAATGCTTAAGTGGAATCTCTTTTCCTGTAATTTTTGGTTTCTCGCCAAAGTACTAATCAGGCCAAGCCTCATTTAATTTCTGAAATCAGACAATGGATGTATTCTGGACACCATGGTAGGCTATGACAAAACCTCTAGTGACCTCCAGTGTACTGTGTGTATGTGTGTCTTCAAGTCACCTGTCAACTGATGGTGATCCCATGGATTTCATAATTTTTTTTTTGCAAGAAATAGTCAGAAGTGGTTTTGCCAGTTCCTTCCTCTGCAATATAGCCCACAACACCTAATATTCATTGGTAGTCTCTCACCCAAATACTAAGCATAGCTGACCCCACTTAGCTTCCAAGATCAAACAGGATCGGCTGCCTTTAGTTACCAGCTATTAATTCCTTTCCAGCCTATGTGCTGTTTCAGCACTCTGTTACCAGGTCATTCCTTGCCCATTCCCATGGCTTGTACTTGCCTGTCACCTGCATTTCAGAACAAAAGGATGCACTTAGACTACATTTGCCATCTCCTTACCTAGATCTGCATTTATTGTATGATCTCCTATGGATACCTCTACTCACTTAAAGTGGCCATACCCCCATTTGGTTGGATTTTATCCAGATTCTAGGCCTGCCAGAAAGTAAGCCTCTAGTTTTTCTGCAAGCCAAGGTCTGGGGTAAAATGTAGAGGCATTTTTCTGTCAAAATGTATTCTGCAAAATAGATGCTCAGATCTAAGTAGGACATGGCAATTCTTGTACTTACACCTCCTAAGAATTGTCTCTTTCCTACTTCAAGCAGAGACTTGAGGACAATAAACCTTGTTGTTCCTGTTTATGTATTAAACATTTTGTTAACATGAGGGTTTGAGGACAGAGAGTCCCTCTAGGCAAGAAAAAAAAGTATCTGAAAGTCCTAGATTTTCTTTCTGTATGAACCAATGTTATTTTGTGCGAGCCACATGATATTTTCATCATCCTAAAGTATTTCTTGGGAACTTCCAACATTACAGAGGATTTTTCATTCCTACTTCCCAGGTTAGTTAAAATAACTCATTTTTTTCTTAAAAAGAAGTGTACCTCTACTTGGCTGTTTGTATCTAGTACCAGCTAAGATGGCTGTCAACCGTAACACATCCATTATTTTCAGGGATCAAGTGAAGGAAAGAGAAATGTTTGCACCAAAACAAAATGAGCCTAATGTTTAACTAGTGTAATATTGCAAAAGTACTCTAGCACTTTAGCTATAACTTCTGAACATTTATAAAGAAGGCATGAGTCTAGATGTGATATGTGGTCAGTGGAGTTGGGGGAGGAAAACACAAGGAATGAGAAGGGAGTGAAAATGATATTTTAAGAAAGAGTTTGGAGGCAAACTTGGGAATATGAAGTTAAAACAAAAAAGAAGTTGAAACTCTCAGTACTTCCAGAGATCTTTTCCCCCTTCGAATGAGGCCAGAGAGAATCATTTGCTATTGCTGGGAAGAGTCCATATGAACCTCACATTCCTTTTTTGGGAATAAAGAAAAGCTGAAGCATCCAAACAAGGATTGCCATACTGCCAATCATATCTGAAAAGAATGCTGTAAGCTGCATCCTATTTCAGTACAGGAAAATCTGAAACTTAAAGGATGTGCACAGGAAGGTGACATATTTGAACGGGGAAACATTAATACTTTATAAACCTTTCATACATAATAAATAGCAACTAGCCCACCCAATGGGGCACCAACTGTTTATGAATACCAATGGGAAGCAACCAATCCCAAAGCAGCTGATCTGGTAGTGTCCTTTAAAGAATAATGTTTAACCTTGTAAACTTACCAGGGGGAAGATAATTGGTAAACAAAAGAAAATTCTAAACCCTAATTTACTGTACCTGTCATTATCCATCCTCAATCTAGATCTTCTGTGCAATGGAATGAGAAAGGTAAACTTCTTTTGCAATATGCCCCAAGGATGTGTCAAACATCTGAGCATCGTAGCTGAGGCATGGCCTAGCTGCCATTATACCCCTTACCGGGAGGTAGAAATTGTACTCTGTGGTAGTCAGCTAAGTGCTGATGCACATGACTCTTGTAAAAGAATGTGATTAAATATGACAGGAGTCAGAATAATCAGGCACTAGCAAACAGTGGGGGTGGGGGGAGGCATATTTATATTCCTAATGCCAACATACACATAATGTGTTCTCAGTACTGAAGCCTATCTGCCAATAAGCCATTTGGCTTGCAAACTATAAACGTCTTATTGGAAGCTGAGATTATGCTATGTGGCATGCATAAATGCAATGACATTTGACATAATCTGAATTATTTTAATAAAAAAACCCTGAGGGATGGCCAGGAAACAAAATTCAAAGTACACATTTTGGCGATATTTTTATTAAACCAAAAAGAAGATGTAAAATTGGCTACACTAGCTTTCATAGCCTACTAGCAAAGATGGTGAAAATAAATGCCAGAAAAGAGAACAGATGATGTTGGAGTCACTGGAATAATGCTAAAATGGCCAGGTGAAATTTCAGCAGGTTTTGCTTGTCAGATAATCAAATTCCCCCTTCTACCCAACAACTAAAAGAACAGGAGCCTTATCTCTTACTTCTCTTGGCAACCTTAATTCTTGCTTGCTTGGGAAGTTATTGAGAGACAGTCTATGCAAAGTGTTAGTGCTAGGGAATCATGGGAATTGTTGTTTTTTCTGAGACATTGAGCCTTCTCTGTCAGAGAGCTCTGGTGCCACAATAAAATACAGTTCCCATGATTCCCTAACCCTAACCCTAACCCTAAAAGTGGACTCAATTTGCATTATTTCTGGCAGTCTGCAACCCCCCAAAGTTAATATCCAAAACTTAAAGTGGCATCACATTGCATTGATTCCTCAGTGAGGATGCAGCATAAATCCCTATTGATCCAGTGGGTCTAGTCTAGTTACAGCTGCACAACTTGATTTAGGCTAGTGTGGTTTGTTTGACACTTTACAACTGTTGTGCGTTCTCCACTACAATAATCATCATGATCATTATCTCTATCCTAATCTCTGAGAATGTTTTCCCTGAAGAGTTACCAACACAAAAGCATTATGGCAATTTAACCTTCATTTCTCAATCACTGAAGACCTGACAGGCATTTCCAGAGGGAAACATGTACAGGTTGAACCCACTCTGTTATAACAATAGATTTTACTGGTGAGACAAGAAATGAATTTATCTGATGGCTTTGTGCATCAAAAGAATAAGAGGATAATTCCTATCTGTATTCACACAATGTAACAAAATTTTAAGTATGGAAGAAACTTACAGTAGTGGAGAAGAAAATCCCTTATCTTCATTCCTTCTGTCATATTTCTGATATTGTATCCCTTGCAAGATTCATTTCACTTGGAGTCTGAACCTATCTCTTTCTTGACATTTTCTCTTTTTTTCTGATCTCCCTGTTCCATATCTCCTTTTCTGTAATCCCCTGTTTCTGTTAGCAGTAGTGGGAGCTCCTTAACAATATATGGCAGGGAGAAGAAAAGCAGATTTTCAGAAACTGCTCTGCCACAAACATTAGAACTTCTCAGAGAGAAAGGTTTATTTCACATAATCTTCAAATCTTAAACACATCTCCACAATAGTAAACAAAACTGACTTCTATAATAGATACATCCATGTCAGTACATTTAGGATTGAAGCCTTAATTAAAATTCTGATTTATTATGGATTTTTTGTTTAAAAATTAGCTCTCAGCTAAAAGTGTTCCAGAGTTCTACTCCTTCTGCATTAATGAATCTGCCCACAAAGGTTTGTTTTGTTTTGTTTTTAGGTAGGGAGAGAAAATCAGCATTGCCTTTATAGACTGTATCAAAACCTTTGACTGATAGATGACAAAAAGTTGTGGATTGTTTTTAAATAATTGGGTGTGCCACTATATGTGATTGTCCTTATGAGTAATCAAGAAGCTACTGTTAGAACAGAATATGGAGAGATGAATACGGACAGAGCTAGGAGAGAGAGTGAAACAGGTGCAATTGAATTGAATAGTAAGAAAACAAAAATAATGACCATGGAGGATTTTCAATGTAGCTAATGAGGAAACTGAAGTAGTTAAAGATTTCTCATACCTTAAATAAATCATTAATCACAATAGAGATTGTAGTCAAGAAATCAGAAGAAGACTAAGACTGAGAAGGACAGCTATAGGAGAACTAGACAAGATCCTGAAGTACAAAGATATGCAACTGAACATTAAAGTTTGGATTGTCCATACCATTTTCCATAACTATGTATGGATGTGAGAGCAGGGCAATGAAGGAAGCAGATAAAAATAAAATCCATTCATTTGAGACATGGTGCTGGAGAAGAGTGCCAAAGATGCCATGGACAGTTGAAAAAACCAACAAATGGATCCTAGAACACATCCAGCCCAAATTCTCCCTGAAGCCAAGATGATTAAACTGAGGCTATCCTACTTTGGCCACATCATAAGAAGGTATGACTCACTAGAAAAGAGAATAATGCTAGGAAAGATAGTAGAAAGTAATAAAACTACATATGATATGGATTGACTCAAACAAGGAGGCTGCAGGCCTGAGCCTGTGGGACCTGAGCAGAGTGGTTGAGGACAGGGGATCTTGGAGGTGTCCCATTCAGGGTGTTGCCATGAATCGAGGTTGACTTGAAGGTAGTTAACAAAAACAGAAAATGTAAGCAGCACCCTACAAGGGGATCCAGCACAATGTATTGGTTTAGTGTTGTACTGGGTGTCTGGGACTAAATCCCTGTTCAGCCATGGAAACCTACTGGGTGACCTTCGTCAGGTCTTATCTCAGAGGAAGGCAGTTGCAAATGCCTCGGAAGAAATCTTCCCAAGCAAACCTTGTGATTAGTCAGAAAAGACTCGAAGGCACACAATACATAGGATTCTCTCCTACTAGAATTGTTAAATCTCCCCTCCCCTTAACAGCACTGCAAAACACAACCTTTCACAGTTCTCTACCCTCAAAAATGGCTGCTAGGCATTTCAGCCCATTCCTTTGAAGAATCCTGAATAACTAGAGATTTTAAACAGTGAGATAATATTTTTGTGCCTCTTATAAGAGGAATATCCTGTCAAATATGGGGTGGAAGGGTTACAGATATATATTTGTTTATGTTTTTTCTTCCTGGGCTGTACAATAAAGTTCAGTGTCAACTGTGCCTTCCTAACTCAAGCTTAGAAGATATGGCCTTCCTGGAGAATGACTTGCAAAGAAAGTTAGACACTAGTTCTACTTTCAACTTTTTTGACATCTTCTTCAGAGACCCTTCTCTCTGTTCCATCACCCCCACAGATACATCTGGTGGGAACATGGGCCTTCTTGGTAGCTGCTCCCAGGCTCTTGAACTCCCTTCCTATAGAGCAGGGGTAGGCAACCTAAGGCCCGGGGGCCGGATGCGGCCCCCCGAGGCCTTTGGACTGGCCCCAGGCCGGTTCTGCCACCGCTGCCGCTGCCCCCTTCCACTGCTGCTGCCCACCATGATTTTATTGATTGTTGTTGTTATTACTTGTTCTTGGGGTTTTCTTGGCAAAATCTCCACAGGGGTTTTGCCATGGCTTTTCTGGGACTGAGAGAGTGTGCGTGCATTTTTTTAATTTTAATTTTAATATTTATTTATTTATTTATTTTTGGTGCTTCGGCCCCCCATTGTCTGAGGGACAGCAACCCGGCCCCTGGCTCAAAAAGGTTGCCTACCCCTGCTATAGAGATTAGACTAGTGCCCTCCCTGCTATCAGGCAAGTGAAGACCTTTTCGTTTTGGCTTCTGATTGCTTGGGAGGGAAAGGCCTTTCAGAATGGACTGTACTGTTCATTTGTTCTTTTTAATGGTTATGCTTTTAACAGCTTTTAATTTTATTGATACTTTCATAATATTTTTAACTTTTGTATGATGTAATTTTTTTTAGCTGTTACCTATTTTAAATTGAGTCCTGGACTGTGAAAAAGGAGGGATATAAATAAATATAACAACAATAACAACAATAGAAATAATAATTCCAGTATATATTAGAACCCACCAACACATGACTCTACTGCCTTATGCTGCTATTTGCAGTTCTAAAAAATGTCCATGCAATGTAGAGATGCATTTAGCAACGTATACACATTGGCCCTTAGACTGTTATCATGACATATCTACAGGATGTATTTTAATAAAGAATGTTTATACACGCACACATGCGCATGCGCACGTTCACACACATGGGGGGATCGTAAAGTAATAATTATCACCCAGAAGTATTATGGTATACAGTATTGATGAAATTTTGTCCATGTCGTCATTGGTCTCTAAGTGCATGATGTTGAGAAAATTAGCTCATTGTGTCCTTTATTTTTGTTACAGGTTGTGCCAGAAGTGACTAAAGTGTAAGATGGAGAAGTATAAGGGGGTATCATAATTATCACCCAGAAGTTATTATGGTATATTGATGAAATTTTGTCAGTGTCATCATCACCAAGTGACTTTTTCTTTTCCCAAAACTGAAAAAATCCATTGTGGGGATTGCTGACTTGACAACACAGATGACATCATTCATGAAGTGGAAGAGTGGTTTGAAGCGCAGGCTTCTATAATAATCTGCTTCTACAATCTGCAGACTTCTACAATAATGGTATTCAGAGGGTCAAGAAATGCTGGGAAAAATGTGTAAATCTGGATGTTGACTATGTAGAGATAAGTTAACAATTACAAATCAAAACAAACTTTCTGTCATTTTTTTAAAAGGTGATAATTAAAACTTTATGATACCCCTTGGATGCATGCATATGTCCTTGTAGCCACAACTTTGGCCCAGGAAAAAATGAAAAGCTTGCATATGATACCTCTTCTCCTTCTCCACCTCTTTAATGTGTATATAAATCTCCAGTTCACTGTGTGAGTGGAGAGTGCGACATCCTAAGGCATACGAGAGTGCTGAATGACTGCATGATTTCTATATGTTGCAGGACAGACAAAAGACATTCAGTGTCTGAGAGCTGTGTTTTTCTACTTGATCTTGTTGATGTGCTACGATTGATTACAAAGTTCATCTGACTCTTATCTTCCAACTTAGCTGAATGGGGATGGAGCAGAAAGAGGTGGAGAAAATAGTCACCTAGATCTGTCATTGACTAGTTTGGGAACATTGCCACCTCTTTTTACAGATGTGGCATTATGCTGTCATCACAAATATGGTGTCAGTGAGCACAAGATTCTTCCTTACCTCTTCTCATCTCCTACCATGCCCTGTCTTCCCATTTTTGCCCTCTATACAAGTAATGCTCCAAGGTGTTAGCTAGACAATGACTGTCTTATACCTTCCAACTGTCCCAATTTGGTAGGGACAGTCCTGATTAACCTCTATCATACCATTTTTTCATTTATTTTTAAAATGTCCCAGTTTCTCTCTTTTCCACTCATCTTCCCCATTTGCCCTCAGCTGTCTTCAGCTTATTTCAATTGCTGAATATTGAGATCATAGGGCAAAGTGTACTAAATTAACCCACAGCAGAGACAAGAGAGGAGAGGGAGGAATCTTGTCTTTCCCATGTAAAAGTAGGCAAAAGTAAACTGCTACTGTTTCTCCTAACCTGTCTTTTCTTCCTCATTAATAACTTTGGCCATTTTGACCACACTTTGGCATTGCTTGGTCAAACTTGTCCCAGCTTTCATCGGTGAAATGTTGGAAGGTATGATGTCTTATTTTCCCCACTGTTCTCACATTGTGTGCCACCAACATAGGGAGACAGGACTACTTCTAACTCCTATTCATCAGAGATAACTTACAGGATAGGATCACTTTTATTAACTCTTAATTTTCACTGTTGTCTCATTTTAATGCACCATAATTGTGCTTTTGGTATCAATAGAATAGTCTTTATGAAGGATAAACAAGCTCATACCAGACACATTCATCTGGGCTGTAGCTCTTCTCCTTTGAATTTTCCTTCCAACATCTTCCCCTGCTGCTGAAAAAATGTCTAAACATTTAATCATCTTGCCTCCTACAATAAAATGCATGACCTGCCCAAGAGCAGCATTGATGCATATCTGTGTTGTCAGCAGGAGGGATGAAGTCAATTGTGCTAGCTATTTGCTGTAGCTTACTTTTAAGGAAATATTTTTGCTGTCAACAATGAATGTGCTTCAAAACACAATGCACACATTACATGTAAAGCAAGTGATATTGCCACACCTCTCTTTATTCATCATTTGTTTAATTGTTTTCAGTCAAACCTGCCAATTTTTAGCAGTTCAGTCTGTTTTTTCCATTTAATGGAACTGAATGGTTAATTTAGGGGTCCAGTTTGTGTGAAAGAGGCCTGTGCTCAGACATCTGTATAAGTGCCATCACACCCTTGTTGAACACCCAGTTGCCAGATACATTCCACAAACTTTCCAGGTGCATACAAATCCCACAATCTAATTTCTGGCTGGAGATAGTGGGATTTGTAGTGTGGCACTTCCAGTTTGGGAATAGCTGTCCTGAAGCACATTTAACAATCTGGCAATTCAGTGTTGTTACTGATCAGCTTAAAATTGTCTTTCCACCATCACTGCACTCCTTGGCAACATCCTATTCATGCATCCTTAAGCATTGTAGATTGTTTTTGAGAGAACAGCATAAACCTATTCATGAATAATGGCTCTAAAATGTCTGAAGCTCTCCTTTCAAACTTTCAAACACAACTAATATATGTTTTATTAGACTGTATGTCTTTGGCAGGGACCTCTCTTTTCATCATTTTGTTTTACTGCAGAGTTATGGACATTGATGGACCATAACAACAACAATTCATTTTAGCTACATAGACCCATTTATTGTTGCCATTGTTGTTGTGTGCCTTCAAGACATTTCTGACTTATGGCAACCCCAAGGCAAATCTATCTTGGGGTTTTCTTGGCAAGTTTCTTCAGAGGGAGTTTTCCATTGCCATACTCTGAGACTGAGAGAGTGTGACTTGCCCAAGGTCACCCAGTGGGTTTCATGGCCAAGCTGAGAGTTGAACCCTGGTCTCAAGAGCCACAGTCCTACACTCAAATCACTATGGCACACTGGCTCCCAAGTAGACCCATCCATACGCTTTAATGTTTTCCTACTTATTATATTATTTTTGGAATGTAAAAAGAGCACTTGATACATATATTAAAAAAAGTAAGCTTGTTACAAGTAACTGTAGTATTTTAACTCATGACATCTAGTCTCTAGTCCTACATGTGTATGGTTGTGCATGCATAGGGTTTCCTTCATAGGCAATGAAACCTGGTCATTCACTCTTGTCAAGGAAGCCCTATGCATGTAGTGCCTCTTCAGACTGATATTACTACGATGATGATGACCACCAGTGCTACTACTACTACTACTATTACTACTGGCTGGCATTCTATATTGCAGTTAAAGAGTTATGGATTTGTAACTGATCTTTGTGTATTAAGGCTATGTATTCTTACTATAAGACAACACAGATATCTCTCCAGCCAACCTTAACTGCCTACAGCCAGATTAAGAAAGGTGGCCTGTTCAACCTCCAATCAGGGCTGAGAAGGAGGATGTTTCCAGAGCCCACTCTCACTAGCAAGCAAGGCTGCAACAATCAGAAGCAGGACCTCTCTCGCAAATTCCTTGTCACAGCCTTGTCACTGGTGTGTGTGTATGGGCATGGAAATTTCATCCTCCTTGTGCCCTGATCACCAGCTGAAGAGATCTCCTTAACCTGATCTGGCTGATGACTGGTGGAGGGGATGAAGCCCAGGGATATTACTTAGGTCTAATCTGCACAGTAGAAATAATACACTTTGACACCACATTAACTGTTGTGGCTCCCTCCTATGGAAACTTGGGGTTTGTAGTTTGATGTAGTACCAGAGCTCTCTAATATCTCACAAAACTACATACCCCAGAATTCCATAGCACTGAGATTGTTTATGAGAAAACAGCATAAACCTATTCATGAACAATGCTTCTAAAATGCTGGGAACTCTCTTTTCAAAAACCTTAAAACAAATGATTTCTAGGATGGCAGCAGCTTCAAAAAGAGGTGCACCTCAAAGAAGACCCTCTGTAAAGATTCCAGGAAGGCCTGCTGAGAGTAATGATGTGATCCTAGATGAGATTAAGAGAATAAGACAGGAGATAAAGGAGGATAGACAGGAAAGAAGGCAGGAGATGCGTGATTTTAAGGCAGAAATAAAACAAGAACTGAAAACAGAACTAGGACAAATAACACACAATATGAAAACTATGGGCCTAAGCAGACTGCCAGAAATAGTGCACATTAAATTGAGGCACTGCCCTGGCTCAGTGCTAGGGAATCATGGGAACTGTAAATTATTGTGGCACCAGAGCTCTCTGACAGAGAAGGCTCAATGTCTCAGAAAAAAATACAATTCTCATGATTCCCTAGCACTGAGCCAGGGCAGTGCCTCAATTTAATGTGCACTATTTCTGGCAGTCTGCTTAGGTAGTATGTTTAAAGACATGAGACAATTGAGCGACAAGATAGAAGTCTTGGAGAGATCAACTAGGTAAATGGAAATAAAGAGGGAGGACTCTGAAAAGGCACAACAGGAAGAGAGAAATAGAATTCTTTTTTTTTTTTTGGAAACTAAACAAAGGGTGTCTTGTGTTAAAATTAGAGGATTTATATGAGATATTAATGGCCATGTTCTAGAAGAGTTTCTTTCTGACGTTCTCTGAAGATGCCAGCCACAGATGCTGGCGAAACGTCAGAAAGAAACTCTTCTAGAACATGGCCACACAGCCTGAAAAACCCACAAAAAACTTATCATTCACAATTTAATGCCTAAAACCTACATAAAAGCACAATCAAAACACCATTCAATTATTTTATCCTATAATATTAACCTGTCCCCTATTTATATTTTGTCTATATCAATGGCTATAGCTTCCAACTCTTCTTACCTGTTATTGTCTCTCATTAATCATATACTTGTGGATAGGTCTTTCCTCTCTTCTATTCTTCTTTATTTCTCTCTTTATCATCTCCAACTACAACTTTCCAATCCTTCCACACTTTCATACCTCTTCATATCCTTCCTTCACCTTTTCTATTCAATTCTCTCTCTTCTTACCTTAGGTCTTTTTTCTATCCAGCCTTTCCCTCTTCTCTCACTCTCTCACTCTCATCTCCCTCACATACCCACACCTTCTTCACTTACTTTATCCTTCTACATACTCTCAACCTTCCACACCCAGACTTCATCCCTTGTCTCTTCTGATTTGAGAAGAAGAATTCAATAACTTCCTTAATAATCGTAAATCTTATCCAATGTACCCATTACTCATATATTTACTATTAAAAGGTAAAGGTATTCCCCTTTGACAAGGTTGTCAAGTCATGTCCAACTGTAGGGGGCAGTGCTCATCTCTGTTACTAAGCCAAAGAACCAGCATTGTCAGAGACTACTTTGGGTTCATGTGGCCAGCATGATCACATAGAATGCTGTTTACCTTCCCACTGAAGTGGTACCATTTATCTACTTGCATTTGCAAGCTTTTGAACTGCTAGGTTGGCAGAA
>CM034701.1:66399905-66416153 GCA_020142125.1 Phrynosoma platyrhinos | reverse complement strand
AATGCAATTCCTGAAGAAACCGAAAGACAAAAGAACAGGGATGATGCCACATTGTGATGGGGTTGTGTCGGGGTTCTGTGCGACGTCGTGTGATCACCCGGGGAAAAGAAGCGCAATAGGACGGGATTGAGTGTGGATTGTGACTGCTTTTGACCCCGTGTGATAAGGTCCTATGAATGAATCTGCCATCCTTTTATCTCTTTTATATAGTTTTCAGTGTATTGTTTCCATCCTCTTTTTATTTCCACTTGGTCATATAATGTGTTCCTTTTCTGTTGTAGAGCAAGCCCACATTTCCTTTAAAATTTCCTTTGATTTCTAAGATCTTGTTAAAGAGGTCTTTTGTTTTTCTTTTTTGTTGTTGTTAGCTTCTATTTCACTGCATTAATTATTATAGTAGTTCTCCTTATCCCTGTCTTTACATGTCTTCTTTCACTCATATGTCACAGTTTGCTTGATATTTGTGATAGCATCTGTTTATTTACCAGCTATTTTGGAGGATGAAAACTGTGCAAGGATTTGACTTATATTGCTGTAGGCAGAGTAATTCCCTTTCCTTTCCATTAATTATGTATAGGATAGCTATTATTTGCAAAGTTCTGAACAATCTTTATTGTATTATTTTTCTGGTAACCCTGTATAACATGCTTGGTTCTATTTCTGTTTTACATATGCTCAAAGATATCAGCTGATCCAGGTCCATAGAGAGTGTGAGTGGCAGACAGGTCTCCCAGTAATTGTTGTGTGTGTTTGAGGTGAAAATGTTTCCAAAATTTGCATAACTGTCTCAGCTCAGCACTGGTTCTGAGATATGGTTAAGATTTTCTCCTCTAACCCGATAGGGATGTCCATGCGTAAAAGAAGATATCCTTCCTGCAGTGTATTGCTTTCTGTCAGGTGGGCAAAACCCAGTTCCAATTAGGTGAGACACTAGAGGAGATTTCTGTCTGAGAATTCTAAATGCCCCTACCTAAACTACAGATCCCAGGATTCCATAAGATGGATCTATGACAGTTAAAGTGGAATCATAGTACTATAAGCGAGTAGTGTGAAAGGCTCCTTCTTGTAACCTGTCAAGTAAAGCTAGTATTTTAATGCAAATACTGCACACAAATTTCCAGTTTTGTCTACTACACTGCTGACTTTACTTTTATAGCTCCCTTTAAAAAAAAATATCTGGAACTCATCATAGTCATCAATTGTGAAATGTTGAGTTTATACTGATTTATTTTAGCATGAGTTTTGAAAGAGGATTGGTTCCTACAAAAGCTTATGCTAGTCTCAAAGGTGTTAGTAGATTTCTTTCCTGATTTCTTTTTTAAATTGTGACAGACTAACATGGTTATCATTCTGAATATTAAAAGTCTCTAACAATAAAATCCTATACATGTCTACTCTTAAGTAAATCTTATTTTTACCAGTGGCTGTATATACTTGTAATTCCAATTGACCTTTGTTGTGGATTTATTTCTGGGTAGACCTGAATAGATTTGCACTGTAGGAAGAAAATATTTTTAT
This sequence comes from Phrynosoma platyrhinos, assembly GCA_020142125.1. Classification (NCBI taxonomy): domain Eukaryota; kingdom Metazoa; phylum Chordata; class Lepidosauria; order Squamata; family Phrynosomatidae; genus Phrynosoma; species Phrynosoma platyrhinos. Next base: position 66,414,635 of record CM034701.1, on the reverse strand, counting down.
TGTATCCTTGAAGAACAGCAGTTATTTAAGCTCCTCTGTCTACAGGCATAATATAATGGCTCTCATTCTTTGAATCTTCTTGCTAAATGATAATGAAATTATTTAGACTCTGTCAATATTGCCTTTGTTTTTTGTGTGGCCTGATGCCTTTTCTAATGTCTTGTCTACTAATGTTCCCTTTCTCCTATTCACTCAGTTCTAATTAGGCATGCAGTCATGATGGAGTTGAATTATTTTCTCTTATATTTTGAATTCCTGGAAAAGAATAACTTCCTGCCTGTATCTTTCAACAGAAATATGAATGGGCAGGTAAATGAATACTGATTTGCTCCTTTTTCAGGCTTCTTGTCTTTCTCTCTGTTCAAAGAAAACCTGCAATAAAAAAATATCCATAGCAAAATATTGCTGGTTGAGCATTAATGAGGGATTAGTACCTTGGGCTAAATCCAATGTTAGTCCCAATTACAGTAGACCCAATGAAATGAAGGACCCCTAGCATTTTCAGTGGATTTGCTCTTGTTGGGGCTAACTTTGTATTTAACTCTTTCTATTTATTTGTAAGAACTGTTGACAAAGTAAGAGGAGAGAAAGAGAAGAATGCTGATGTTATCAATGTTTCTGCAGCAATGTGAAGCTGAAGGCTTTAATGGCTGGCATCCATACATTTTTGTGGGTTTTTCGGCCTGTGAGGCTGTGTTCTAGAAGAATGTATTCGTGACATTTTGCTGGCATCTTCAGAGAATGGTGGCATGGAAATGAGTGGGATACACACACACACACACACACACACACACACACACACACCTTGACCCTGTTGAAGTTCATTTGCATTTGCTGAGTCCTGATTTTGGTGTTTTTGAGGACTGGTAGCCAAACTTTGTTTACTTTCAGGGTTTCTTCTTTCCTGTTGAAATTGTGGATTTCAATGGCTTCCCTGTGCGTTCTGATCCAATAGTTGTTGCCATGGTCCAGAATTTCAGTGTTTTCAAATAGTATTTTGTGCCCAGGTTGGTTTATAACATGTTTTGCTACTGCTGATTTTTCAGGCTGGCCCAGTCTGCAGTGTCTTTCGTGTTCCTTGATTTGAGTTTGAACACTGCATTTTTTGGTCCCTATGTAGACTTGTCCACAGGTGCACGGTATGTGGTAAACTCCTGTGGCCATGAGAGGGTTTCTCTTATCCTTCCTGAGCGCAGCATTTCTGGATTTTCTTGGTTGGTCTGTAGATCATTTGGAGGTTGTGTTTCCTCATAAGTTTCCCTATTCTGTCTGTGACTCCTTTGATGTATGATAAAAATACCTTCCCTTTGGGTGGTTGTTTTTCTTCACCCCCTCTTTTTTTTTTTCTGAGTCTGGCTGCTCTTCTGATATCTGAGCTGAAGTAACCATTATGTAGAAATACATTCTTCTAGAACATGGCCTCACAGCCCGAAAAACCCACAAAAACCTGTTTCTGCAGCACTTCGGAACCAACAGGAACTTTTCATAAGAGAAAAATAAAGTTCCTGCTTCCTCACCTCTACATTAACCTAGATGAATTGGATAGCTAGTTGTTTTTGTTTTTGACTATGGGATTTCTCAATTGGGTGGACAAATTTTATTTATTTTTTGATTTACAGCTTCACCTATTGTCTCTCTGTGTTGGAAAATTCACATGCTAATGACTGACATGTTACTCATATTATTACCCTCCATGAGTTTTCTAGTCCCTTTTAAAGCATTCAGATGGGCAGCCATTGCTTTTAAAAATCAGGCAAGTCATTTCTTATGGAGATGGCTGCTCTAGAGACAAGATACATATTATTTTAGAAAAGCAGCAATTTCACATTTACATGATTTGGAACTGTTCCTTTTTACTTTACTTTTATTTTATTCTTTGTCCACTATTTGCCGGTAAGGTCAAGAATTTCATCTGTTGTCACCAGCCTTTTCCCCTCAGTACTTCAAACTGCCATCTTGAATTTTTAAGTTTTGGCATTTGCATCTGCTCTAGGTTCTTTGTAGTGAAAACAGACACAGTTAATTTTTCCAGATTTTTGGCAGTCTCTCTGAGCAAGATTCAGTGTGTGTGGGGGGATCTAGCCTTTAAGAGAACAAATTTCTTCCTTGAGAGGTATGAACTCATTTTATTAAACCCGTGGCATGTCTCCAAAGTACAAGTAGCTGTGTCTGTACAATACAATGGACAGTTCCTGCATTCCTGATAATGATTTTAAATTTCATGGTTGTTTTCTTTACTGGGTTTGTTTACTTGGAAACCTACATTATTTAATATTTGAAGTGGAAAGCTTCCTCATCCAGCTGCTAAGCCCACAGAAGTGCTTAACTTGCCTGTCTGATTAACTGCTGCTATATTTACACTGTTTAATTTTTCTAATCTGCCTTAAGTCCCAGTTTTGGGGAAAAGGAGGGGTATAGTTGAATAAATAAACTTTTTTTCTTATTACTTTGTCACTAAGGTTGAGATACGTTGTGGTCTGCCAGAAAGATGAAAGAGTCTTAGAACAAATCAATCCTGAACTTCCCTGGAGGCCAGGATGACTAGACTGAAGCTGTCATATATTGGACATTTAATGACAAGGCATAACTCCCTAGAAAAGACAGTAATGCTAGTCAAGGAAGAATGCAGCAGGAAGAAAGGAAGACTGCATCACAGATGGATGGACTCAATCAAGAAAGCCACAGCTCTGAGTCTGCAAGACCTAAACAGGGCTGTTGAGGATAGGGCATCTTGGAGATGTCTCATTCATAGGGTCACCATAAGTTAAGATTGACTTGAAAGCAGTTAACACACACATATCTAGCTCCCTTGCAAACCTGTCCTACTTGTGTAGCCCTAGCTAACTTTCCACAAATGTTGCTGTGATTAATTAGATAAGGAGGGCCATTTTTGGGGGCGTACGTGTCACTTAGTTAATAGGCAACACCAGAGTCCATTGAGTGGAGATGTAGGTCATTTGAACCTCCTTTAATCAGAGTTACTTATCAAGGAAATGGGCAGTGGGTAGGAGAGGTTCTAGTTAGAAAATCACTAGGGTCTGCAAGGTTCTGGCTCATCCTGAACCTGCCCCAGTGTACACTTTTCTAGATGTTCACTGTGTCCCATCCCCACCCTCAAGTGTGCACTAAAAGCTTTTAAAAACTGAACTAAAACTGTTTTGAGATCTACACATAAACTTATGCTCAGGAAGTATACATTTTTAAGATAATATATCTGCTCAAACGCATGCCCATTGAACTAAGGTAAGCATAGGATTGCATATCTAATCAATCCTATCTTGATGCCTGTGCTCAGTAGTCAAATGGCACACACTGAACCAAAAGTGCTATATACAATATGAGAAGGGAAGTCTTGGTTGGCTATGGTTCCCTGTGGGGTAGCTTTGTAAGGGAAATGGTGAAACATCAAACATGCTTTCATGACTCTTGTGTCTCATCCTGTGCTTTAACATCATCCCAGGAGGTTATTGTTAATGGTCTGCCGTTCTCAGAAGTCTGTTATACAGTTGAAAAACATGACTGTGGAATTTGGGAGTCTTGGAGAAACTTAACTCCACAATCGAGATTACTGAGAAATATAAATAAAACAGATAACGTTTGTAGTATAGGTATATTTCAGTTAATGAAGTGGATGTGTTCATAGGCATTACTTCCTTCACAGGAAATTTGGTATTAGAAGCAAAAATTATATGGAAAGAACAAGGGGTAACTTCCTAGACCACAAAAATGAAGAGCAGTTCACCATATTTCAGAAACTTTTTATTCAAAATTAACAATATGCACATCTAAAATGAAACAAATAGGTCAAGTAATTCTTGCATTGTTGTTGTTGTTAACTGTCCTTGAGTTGGCCTGAACTCATGGCAACTATGAATGATACACCTCCAAGTGCATCTGTCCTTAACTGGTCCAGCTCCGGTCCAGCAGGCTCATGTCCATGGCCTCCTTAATTGAGTCTATCCATCTGGTTTGTGGTCTTCCTCTCTTTCTACTGCCTCCAGCTTTCCTATTATTATTGTCCTTTCCACTGAGTCATCTCTTCTCATGATGTGGCTGAAATATGACAACCTTAATGTAATCATCTTGGCTTCCAGGGAGAGCTCAGGCCTGAACTGTTCTAAGCCTCACTTGTTTGTCTTTTTTGGCCATCCACAGCACTCTTGGCACTCTTCTCCAGCACCACATCTCAGATGAGTTGATTTTTTTTCTGTCAGCTTTCTTCACTGTCCAGCTCTCACAGTCATACATGGTGATGGGAACTATGACAGCTTGGCCTTGCATAAGAAAACAAAAACATTTGAACTTTCTACAGACAACTTCAACACTTTTAATATGCATCTAGGGATGACTCTCTTTAACCAGCCTCTACTTTTCTTATGATTTCCATTTTGGTGGCTAAACTTATGGATCTGTGCTTTTTAGCATGCTAGGGATAACTCATGAGGCAGGCTTATCTGCTTTCTGTTTTCCTCTCTGTTATTATTCACACACAGTTTTCTGGAGGCAGCTTTGTAAATAGGAGATTCTTTATCAGAAGCTTTTTCAACTGAGGTATGCCTGTACCTGGTTGCCTTTTATTGACCATATCAACAATACAATAAAAAGTGTGTGCCCACCTTGGGCACAGACAAATTTGTAGAATGGCATTTTATCAGTCATTTAAAATGTAGTCTTCCAATTACATCCAGCATGATTCTTGCTTTTGATGCCATTACTTGCTCAAAGTCTTTTCATGTTTGCTGTTATGCTCGTGTTTTCAGTCTTTATTGTTTGTTTAAAAATTTAAAAGTTATCATGGGCTGGGGACCATGAGGACCTTAGGACTTGATATCTATATCTCGTGTCTGGACTGGATCTCTTTCTGTCTGGTCAAATTGCTCTCTTCCTCTGATAGGAAATCGTTTTTTAAAGGAATCCTCTTCACAAAGTCATTCTTCCAAAGTGGGTGCCCTGCAAATATCTAGACTTTGATTTGAGCCTTTTGTTGTGATTTTTGCTATAATATATTTCCATGTCTTTACTAATGTTTTAACTGAATGCATGGAAATCTGTGCATTATTCTGTGTTTTATGCTTTTTAAGCTGCCTCAAGGAAATTGCTTGAGACTGGAGATAAAGTTGAATAATAATAGCTGTGTTCGCAAAGAACAGCTTAGGGCGCTGCTTGAAAAGGAAAAGCCCACACATCACTTTGCATATATGCAGCAGGGCTTCACACACTTGGGGAAAAAAAGTTATTTTATGGACTGCAACTTCCCAAATCCCTTAGGCCAGGGGTAGGCAATCTTTCCCCTTTAAGGGCCAAGGGACTTCAGCTCCCAGAATCCCAGGAGCTATTGGCCAACATGGGACTATTGGCCAACATAGCTGAGGCTTCTGGAAGGTGAAGTCCCTCGGCCCTTAAAGGGGAAAGGTTGCTTACCCCTGCCTTAGGCAGCATGTCCACTAATCGTGATGGCTGGGAATTTGGGGAGCTGTCCAACAGAAGGTTATATTTTTCTGCTGCCAGACTTCAAGGGTTGCCACCTCAATGGACAGCATTCACTGCTGTCCTCTTTCCCCCCTGAATCAGCATCATAAAGCATATCAGGCATCATACTTTGCAGGAATCAGACACATGTGAATGGGAGGTCTTAGGATTCAACACACACACACACACACAGAAGGAAGGAAAAGGAAAGAAGTGGAAGAGATTTTGTTCTTTCTCTCTGTGTGTATGAGCTTTCAAGTTGCCTGTCAAATTACAGGTAACCCATGAATTTCATAGGATTTTCTTGTTCACAAACCTGAGGAGCACCTGAATGATTGAATACTTCTAGCCCAACATTGCTCTAATCAGGGATGGGAATCATGTTGGTGATCAAATTATTCTACAGTTCATATTTAAAAGTGCAGTCAATTTTTGTAATCATCCCCTCCACCAAGTTTTTCCCAGTGTGGATTTTTCAAAAGAAACAGGAGATCCTGACAGGGGCATGTTGCTCTTCTGCAAAAGGACATGTACCCACCCCCTTAATTTTTTTTGTATAGAAAATCTATTCTACAACTTCTACCCTAACATTTGTACTTTAAAACAACCTGGAAGTAACTTTTTGGCCACATTTGGATTTATTTTGTGGTTAGCAGGGTCCTGGGATCAGAAAACTGCCCCCCTCCATGCTGGGAGCATGTGCAACCCTGTTTTATTATCTGCTAACGTTTCCTAACACAATTATTGTTTTCATGATTTAGCACTGTGCCATCTCTGTAGCAAAGTAGTGTCTCTGTTGTATTCACTGTTTGGTGTTCTGTTATTCCTGAATAATATGACAGTTCAATGATGCATTTCGCAGCCACCTTAAACCAAATGCAGTCCTGTTACCTGAGCTACTCTGTCATCTGCTGTAATGAACAGGGGAATATCTTAGAGTTGATTCCTGTATTGGAACATGGCAGCCAAAGCAGCATTCTTCATCCATGTACAAATATAGTGCAAGGAGCTCAAATGTAAAATTATAGAATTCTAGACCATACATTGTTTTAAAATGCCTGTATGTATTTACTGGTTTTAGTTTACACAAAAAACAAAGCAGCGATGTTGCCTGTCATAAAAACTCTAAAATCCACAGTAGAGTAATTGGATCACCTCTCGTGTGTGTGTGTGTGTACACGTGTGCGCGCGTGCATGCCTCCAAGTTGTTTGTTGACTTATGGTGATCCCATGAATTTCATAAGTTTTCTTAGGGAAGGAATAGTCAGAAGTGGTTTTTCAAGTTCCTTCTTCTAAAATTAGCGTACGGTACCTGGTATTCATTGGAGGTCTCCCATCCAATTACTAATAAGAGCTAACGCTGCTTAGCTTCTAAGATCAGATGGGATCTGGTGCCTTTAGGATAGGCTGTCTGTTAAGACCAACCAAAATGTTACAAAACAGTGAACAAGCTTTTCAGATTGTCAAAGCATTCATAAGGCTGAATGTTGAGCAAAGTCAGATTGGGCAAAGGAGTTGGCTGATAGTGAAAATGCTATAAATTGTGCACAGGTCACACTCTGTAGCTGGAGAGTAGAAAGAAATGGCAGCCTTAATTGAGTGTTGCTGTCCTAGAAGCTATGTAGAAATTGAATTATACCTTAGGAGACAGGCCAAAGAAAGATGCATAGTGGCTAATTCGTCCAGTACTTACCCAGATCTGTATACAACTTTAAGGGAAGAAAACAAGTTCTATGTTGGGTAGAAGGCACCTTCTCCAGACTACGACAGGGGATTTTGGACAATTGGTATGCATAGTCTCCCTCTAACTTTCAAATATTCTCTCTCTCTCTCTGTCTCTGTCTATCTCACACACACATATATACATATATGCATATGCAAACCAACAGCACTCTCCCAAGTTTGACCTGGATCCAAGAATCTCCAATTAATCACTGGATCTCTCTCTCTTTATATCTCCAATGATTAACTGCATCCTTCTTGGATCCAAGACAGACTCAGGAGAAGTACTGTTGGGTTTCTTTTTATCACCTCCCCCCGCCCCCCATATACTTGAATGAGAAAGAAACAATCTGGAAATCATGGTGTCTCTCTTGGCAGAGGAAAAATGCTACACATATGGTGATACTTTCTCAAATCTGAAAGGGCTACAAAGAGTCAGCAACAGGTAGAGCTGGATGCAATACATCTGCAATGATTTTCCTGTAGTTAATTATTTCATGGGGTAGTAGAAACAAAATAGAATAGTAGCGATAAAATGATTTCCAGGAACTGTGGTGTGCTGCTGAAATGAAGAAAACGTTGGGTAACAGGGTGTTCATTTTTGCTTGGAAAGACTATGAACTCTGTTAGTTCTGGAACTCTAAACAAATTCTGAGCTCAGAATTTTTTATTGCCAGCTCTGTATATTTGGCTCCTGGGTGTGTTTGGTGCCTCTTGGGCAGGGGTAGGCAACCTTTTTGAGCCAGGGGCCGGGTTGTTGTCCCTCAGACAATTGGGGGGCCGAAGCACTAAAAATAAATAAATAAAGCCATGTGGAGATTTTGCCAAGAAAACCCCAAGAACAAGTAATAACAACAATAATCAATATCATCATGGTGGGTGGCAGCGGTGGCGGCGGCAGGACCGGTCTGGGGCCTTAGGTTGCCTACCTCTTGGGAGTTATACTGGGGGGGGGGGGGGTAGATATCAACATGAAGCTCACCATTGTCATAGAGCAAAGGCCAAAATCAGGATGGGATGGGGACAGGTGATGCCTGTGCCTTGTTAACATTTTTAGCTCTTCAGCAAGAATACGGTGAGCACACCTATTAGGATGTATGTCCCATTCATCTCAGTGGGACCTATTTCTGAGTAAACGCAGCTTAGGGTGCTGGTCTGTGATGCCTTTTGTTAAATTTATTGCTGGTTAATAATCCAGGTAGTGGGCTGGCGGTTAGGAAATAATGACTTGGCAGCTGAAAACATTTCTGGTTTTGACTGACATACCCATCAGGGTGTATAGAAAAAGAAGGGAAATTGGCTGTTGGAAAGCTGAAACTGTGAATGATGCTTGTGGGAGGGTTACTTTTTTGGAATTTGCCTTGAGTTGCCTGTTTGCTTCTGCTTTTTCTTTGACAGTATGTTTGTAAATATACCAGATATTACAAAAGCACCTATTTCAAGTGATCTCTCATCTGTAGATAAACAAAATCTGTACTACTGCCCTCATAACCTACAACCACTTAGGGAACCTGTAGGACTAGATTATCAGTCTCCTGTTATCAGATCAGAACATTTATCTGTCTCATGCTTCCAGACATCATTTATGGCTTTAAGCATAAGTGTAGATGTGGAATGTGAGAGGGAAAGGTGAAAATAAACACAAATACATTTTAGAGCAAAAGTGCCTTGTTGCAGCATAAGGGAGGGGATCCAAACATTGGTTGACTATCACTGTCCAGAGTCAACTGTGAGATGCTGGGGTCTGGGAGAGAGGTGCAAGACATTGCATGGAAGAGCTCCCAGCTGGGCATTTTCCTGAAATCCTTCACTCTCAGATGATTGAAGGGGAATCCTAAAACTCGGGGCTGGAGATAGGATAACGTTGTCACAGAATAATATGAAAGTTCAAAGAATCCTGCACTTCATGGGGACTGAAAATCATGTGAGCTGACTAAAACATACAGGTTTGATTTTATGTTCCCTAGGCAGACTAGGGAGGAAATACAGCCCCCCCCCATCTTTGGGCCATCCCTTGCTCCTCCAGAATGGGCTTCACTGTCCACCGGGAAACACTTGTATCACCACCTTTCACAAGCATTCACACACTCCACTGCTTGCTGTATCAGGTACAAATGGGGCTCTGGGGAAGGCCAGGGTCTTGTATAAAATGGAAAGAAAGAAAAAAAGACCACTGGATAGAAGAAGTTGCTTCTCCTACTGTGCCTCACACATTTGATTCTAAAATGTTTCCTCTTATATTCTCATTTGTCTTGATGTTCTTTCTCAAACATTGTTCATACCTTTGCAGCCACAGGCATCAAGAACTGTCCATCATGGCCCAGGGATCCAGTGACATGGAAACTGCTGATCAAGAGGAGAGTTCTCCAAACATGATTGTTTACCGAAAGGTAAGAAATTCAGAGTCATTCATAACTTCTGTGTTAAGTTCTGAGCTTGGTAATTAAGGAATCATCAACCCCTTTAAAAAAACAACACTTTCTTTCAAATGACATCCTAACTTTTTATGTTGCAAGGTTTCTTGTTTTCCATTGTTTTTGTCTATAATTGCAGTTCAGAGGAGAAGATGAAATGTGTTCTGATACTGGTTAAAATAGGTGGAACTTTGGCTTTGTTTATTACAGGTATTCATATATTGCTCCTTTTTGGCATCTGTGCCCTAAAAATGGTGTCTAATTATAGAATCATAGACTTGGAAGAGATCACAAGGGCCATCCAGTCCAACCCCCTGCCATGCAGGAATATAGTCAAAGCACCTCTGACAGATGGCCCTCAAGCTTCTGTTTAAAAACCTCTAAAGAAGAAGATGGTAGGAGTAAGAAAACCATGCAATATGAATATAAACCATGGATACAAAATTGTTCTTTAGAAACAGGACAGAAACAAAGACCTTGTGAAACAATACATTTTTTATTGTCTGTTGAAAACTCAATAAAGATAGAGCTAATTTGACTTCTGTTGGGAGAGAGTTCCAGAGTTCAGGTGTTGTTACAGAGAAGGCCTTGTATTGCATGTTCATTCTTGCTTTGGAGAATGCTGTCTAACCATAACCAAGATAAACCCAAGGCATTTCACTGGCCTGATAGCAACCAAATAGGCTGTACTTCAACTCAGTATTGGTCAGTGAACTGAAAGCAATTGTGTGCAAGTTGACATTTCAAAATATGGCAATATGGCCAGTACTGACCACTCTGTGCTCTGCCTACCATCATGTTTCCAAAAGAGTTTACAGTGAAAATGTTTCATCATATGGTTTAACAGCTGTTGCTACAATGCCCTACAAGTGCTTAAAGAAAACAATAGGCATTTGGATACATTGATGAATGTATTTTACGCTGGATAGTATTTTATTGGTGATCATCAGCTGCAATACTTTTGGGTGCCAAAGGAATGTAATTGACAGGGCTGGCCTAGCCCATTTAGGTTTTTAGATTTATCAGTTGTGAATACTACCTAGTAAGCTATTTGTTTGCTTTTCTGTGCTACCCAGTTCAAAATCAGTACCTTCATATTTAATGTTCTTCTTACCTCTTACATTGTAGATGTTATGAACTCTCATGAATAACCTTCATGCCAGCATAGATCTTTATCTTGGTTTGATAGATTTTATTTAGGATGATTTGAGGAGCAATTTGACATCTTCTATCTATGGCAGGTTTCACTAGGTGGCATACCATAATCTTATATACGAGATTAAGTACATACAGGTTGTGCAGTAAGCCAAAGGTTATGAGATTAAATACACATAGATCCCATTTAGTGCCATTTATTATCTATCACAAGATCACACCTTTGGCTGGTCATTAATTTAAACATCATAATTTCCTGAGATCCTCTTCAGTGTGAATACCTACATGTCATATTCCAGGAGTACTTTCACACTACAGAGTCATTGTAATATGATTCTATTTTAACTGTCATGGTTCAGAATCCTGTGATTTGCAGTTTAGAGAGGGATACTTAGAATTCTCAGCCAGAGAGCTCTAGTGCCTCACCAAAATGCAAATCCTAGGATTCTGTACAATGGAGCCATGGCAGTTAAATGGAATCAACAGTGTGAAAGAGCCCCAGGACTTAAGGAGGGACCTCAGAAACAGTTGTCTGTTATACATAGTATATTATTTGTCATAAGTGGGAGTGTTGTACACAGACCACTTGCCAGTAGTCTCACCTCATGTGTGATCTGTATAAGAAGGTTTTACTCCTTTATAATGAAATAATAGTTTTGGAGGAAAATGAGTTGAAAAGCACCTTTGAAATTTAAACCAACAAATATATAAATATATATTAATTGATTTACTAATATGACATGCAAGATTTGAGGTACTTTAGGAGGTTACTTTTAAAGTTAATTTGCCACTGAGAGTATTGATTTATACATTAATACTTGCTCATCTATAAAAAACTAATTTTTTTTAAAAGAGAGAAAACAAACAAATGCCTTAAATGGTGCTGGATATTTTCTTCTGGTCTGTTGGAAACGGAAATTGCACATGAAACCAGATCAGTAATTACATATTAAAGATCAGTAATCAATAAGCATGTTTAGCCACATCCTGGAAGAACTGCTGAGATTTACTAGGTTACCACTGTCAGGCACGAAAGTTATTTACATATACACAGTATGATCCTGAATTTAATCTGTGAGTACTATCATGCCTGGGAAAAAGGGATTAATCACAACAGTAGCATATGGAGTGTTTGCATTTGGCCTTCCCTGCAAATAAAAGATATCAGGTGTAGTTTACACAAGTATAGTACATAAACTAAAGGGTGAAAATTCACAGACTACACGAGCATGCTCTTTGCAGGTTTTAAAATCCTGTTATCATTTGTTTTGAGTGTTGACTTTGCTACATGTATGAGGCATGAGGTATGGATTTGTTGAAAAATTTATTCAAGTAAAGTATTGCATATTACAAGTTTTAGTTTCATTGTAAATGATTGTTAAAATTGGGCAATATCATATATGCAGTGTGTTGAATATTTGGGTATATATTGCCATGTGTACAGGTATACCACATTGCATGATATAAATGTGTTCCTGGGCATTACTTCTTCAACAAAAAATTGGGTACTAGAGGCAGAAATAACATAGAAAGAATCGAACTACATTCCTGTACTACAAAAAAGAAGAGCAGGTCAATCTATTTCAGCAAAAACTGTTTTATTCAAAACTAACAATATATATGCGTGAGGTGAATGATTAACCAGACCATTCTTGCAGAAGTAATCAAAAACATTTTGAACCTTGTAGAGACCACTTGAAGGCTTCTTCAGAAATGCATCCAGGCTTACGCTTTTTCACCAGCCTCTATTTTTTTTTTTTAGGATAGCCATTTTGTTGTCAAATGTATAGATCTGTGCTTTTTAAAAAACATGCTTGGGATATCTAGTGAGACAGGGTTATCTGCTTTCCCCTTTTTTCTGTGTTTTGCTGTTCACGCATACTCAATAAGGGATTCTGTCAGCAGCTGCTGTTCACTTTGCCTCTTATAGGCAGGCACACACAGCTATGGTAGGATCAGCTATAGTAGAATCCCTCTGTTTTCCAGGTCAAGTTTTATTGCATTGCTTACTACACATACACTGCTGCAGCCAGCATTGAAAGTCTGTTCTCCTCTAGCTCTCCTTCACCATTCTCCCAATGCTAACACTGCTAAAAAAATAAATACTCAGCTAGATAGAGCAGGAAAAGGAGAGTCCTAGACAGGTGTAAAAATACTTTATAAAAAGGAACTTCTTTCTGAGAGGCTTTTAAAGCTGAGGTATACTGTGTTGGTCTTCTATATAGGAATGATAAGATTGTAAGACTTGTTCCTGGACACCAGACAGTATACAGTATTAAAAAAGAGTTGGATAATAATTCAGTTCTTCACTTTTCCTAGATGCCTGGTTCATTTGTTGTTTTTCTGCTCTCTTTCAAAGCATATGCTATATGGACAAAAAAAGTTTTCATTTGAACCGAATTTGATTGTATTGCTTCTGTCTTTTGGCTTCACGGTGGGTACTGAAGAAAACAGACACATTCAAAACAACATGGGGAAGTTGTGAAATATTAAACAAGTAATAATAGGGAACATCAATCGTTTTTTTCCTGACTGTTGTCCTTGAAATTTAAGCTGTACTGATTGTGTTGCTCATTTCAGTACTGTATCTTGAATTCAAGTGGCCCAGGGCTTTTGCTTAGCAATAATAGAGCTCTTGAAAATAAGCACTGTAAGGGCCAAGGAAACATGCTTTGTGCCATCTAGCTAGAAAGTAAATGAAACAAATTGTGTCCCCTCATTACCAGAAAGACCTGGGTAACTTTGGAGATAGTTCAGTGGAACCATAAAATGGCAATGTATTTTGGATAAATTATGTGTTTCTTAATTTTATCCTTTATTAATTTTTTGCCATTCTGAAACTAAAATGTCCTCTGCATAAATAAGCTAACATATTAAAGCAGCAGCATCAGTGTTACTAAAACCACATTTTTGGAGGATGAGGGAGGGCTGGAGACTTAAAAAAGCAGCATAGATCACAGCTTGAAACTAGCAAGCATTCACAAAATACTCTAAATTAATTAGGGTTCCTAGATCTCTGGGGCTGGCCCTTAGTCTCTTAGCTTTACCACTCTTCTCAGGTCCTCAGGGTGAGGGGAAGGAACCACAAGATGAAAACTCTGCATTGAAGTGTGTGCGTGTGTGTAGGTATAAAGGTATACCTCAGTTAATGAGGTATATGTGTTCTTGAACATTATTCCTTTACAAAAAATTTAGCATCAGAGGCAGAAATAACATGGAAAGCATAGAGATAGGTTTTTATACCTCAAAAAAAAGAAGAGCAGGTTGATAGATTCTTGCAAACTTTTTATTCAAAACTAACAATATGCACATATGAAATGAAAACAGCTAGGTCAAGTAATTATTGCATAAGTTAAAAAAGAAAATAAATAAATCTTCTAGAGACCACTTGGAAGGTTCTTCCAAAAATGCATCCAGGAATGTTTTTAGAATCAACCCCTACTTTCCCTATGATTTCCATTTTGGTGCCCAGACTTATAGGTCTGTGCTTTTTTTTTTGACATACTGGGAGTAGCTGGTGAGGCAGCCCAATCTGCTTTCCCTTTTTCTCTCTGTTTTACTATTCACACAAAAGATTTTGGAGGCAGCAGCTCTTCACTTTGGCTGTTGTAGGCAGGCACACCCAAAGCAGAATCCCATTCTTTCCCTGCTGTCCCAGCTCTGCATATATTACATTGTTTCTTGCAGATACACTGTTGGAACCTGACACTAAAAGTCTAGATTTCTCCAGCCCTTCCTCACCATCCTTCCAATGCTAGACATATAGCTAGACAGAGGACAAGGAGAACAAGGGGGCTGGGTGGTTGTTAAAAGCCTTTGTAAAAAGGAGTTTTGCTATCAGATGCTTTTAAAACTGTGGTATGCCTGTATATATTTTCCTCTTGTTAGATTTGTGTGTTTTTATAATTTAAGTGACATATACTCTATAGTTTTTTTGTGGGTTTTTTCGGGCTGTGTGGCCATGTTCTGA
>CM034701.1:66352048-66363648 GCA_020142125.1 Phrynosoma platyrhinos | reverse complement strand
GACTGTCTTAAGGCAGTAATGGACTGGATGAGGAAAAACAGATTGCGTTTAAATCCAGACAAAATGGAGGTGCTCATGGTAGCGTCCCTGAAACCAGGAATTGGGTTGCAACCTTCAGTCCTGGACGGGGTCACACTCTCCGTGAAGGACTGTGTTTGCAGTCTGGGGGTGCTCCTTGATTCGTCACTCCTGATGACTAATCAGGTGAATGTGACAGTCAGGAGTGCCTGTTATCAGCTTTGGCTGATACGCCAGCTGTGCCCTTTCCTGGAAGTAAGGGATCTTGAGACTGTTGTGCACGTGCTGGTAACCTCTCGTCTGGATTTCTGTAATGTACTCTACATGGGGCTAGCCTCGTGCTTGGTCTGGAAACTTCAGTTGGTACAAAATATGGCAGCCAGAGTACCATGGGAACACCTCTACAACATGCTTTACACAACTGCAGACAGACGTAGAAAGCTGCATTATATTAGAAATGAAAATGGTTAATAGAATTGCACATAGTTGTGTCACCCAACCACCTTTTGCATGTAATTGTGGACAAGGTGGCTCCTGTGGCATAGTTATTAATTCAGAGCTGTTACAAAGCAATGGCGATTACACACCAACCATAGTGTCTGAACCACCAGGTTATTACTAGTGACTCTGAGGGATCCACAGGAACACAAGGAACAAAGATGGGGACATATATTTATTCACTTATAATATGTGTGGAAAATAAAATAGTCATACATGGTCCCAGTCTAAGAAAACTAAACTCATAGGGGTCCCATTAGTAAAAGTAGTTGAGCACTATTTCTACATATTTATACTACCCTATAGTCTGGAGAAAAACTTAATGCATGTGAGAAAAGGAGATTTTCCCACTAAATAGAAATTATATTATTGATTCATACCATGCCTTATGCTTAAATTTTTCCTGACATCAATAACATTTTAATAGGTGATCCAAAGCACATATGTATGGCATTCTAAACAACTTAATTGCTATCAATTCATGCATCCAGTTTAAAGTTGGCCTCTGTATCCATGGATTCTGCATCCACCAATTCAACATCCATGACTTGAAAATATATATTTTTTAAAAAATCCAAAAACCTTGATTTTGCTATTTTATATAAAGCATTGGTACGCAAACTCTTTCCCCTTGGGACTCCTCTTTACATCTACATGCAGACTTTGCCCCCCCCCCCCCCGACATAGTATATGAATAAAACTATTTTTTTATTTAGTGTGCGTATTTTCATTTGCATAGTCATGTATACTCATATTTAACATTTTATAAGGAAATATAAGGAAATAATCATTTAAATTAGAACAGCTTTATTTAAATTAAATTAAATTCAATATTTAACTCAACATGTGTAAATTTTACACATAAAAAAGTCTGGGAAGAGGAGGAGGAGGAGGAGAAAGGATCAAGACCTCCAAATCTCACCCTCCCATTGAGTAACTCTTTTGTTTAAGACATGAAGCTTTGTAAATAACTTTGGGGTACATGCACATCCATAGGTTAACCTATCTCCCAGGGTTATTATGAGGATAAATAAGAGAATTCTTATGTATATTACTGTACTGGTTTCTGGAAGTTTCAGTGAAGCTGTGGATCTATTGAGTTTTACTTAAAGGAGCTGTCCATGGTCTTGAACTGTATGCCCAAAATGGGTTTCAAGCCATGTATTGTTTGTTTAAAGTTTAAGCTAAAACCTGAAGCAGATTCACAGCTCCACTGACATAGAAATTACCATTTGTCAGCTTCCTATTCATGGGGCCGCATTTTTATTAGCTTCCTCCATAGATAACCTTTGAGGGAGATTGTTTTGTATTTGCTCTCACCTCCTTTAGTAGATTTAGTGCTTCTGTTTCAAGCCTCTTGAGGTCATGGGTACTTGCAAGCAGTTTTTACATATTCCTGCCATTTTAGGCAACCAAGGGGCAAAACAGACTGGCATAAAAAGCTGGCTTCCAGGTGGTTTGGGGGCATGGCATATGCACGATGCATGTCCCCCAAGAAGCCAGTGAGCCGGCTTCACGCTACCCAGCTGCCCATATGTGGGCTGGCTTCCTGGTGCTCTGGCATTGCAGCGTTGCCACTTCTTTTTGGGCTGGCGAAAAGACGGATTGGGGCTGCAACATGCGGATGCTGTGGCCCCGATCCAGCTTTCTCAGGGGTGGCTTGACACCTTTCCTTTGGGTGGTCTGTTTCACCCCTAAGGCTGCATCAGCACTGCAAAAATAATCCAATTTGACACCACTTTAACTGCCATGCCTCCATGCTATGGAATCCTGGGATTCATATTTTTTGTGGCACCAGAGCTCTCTGACAGAGAGATAAGTGACTCACAAAACTAGAGATCCCAGAATTCCATAGCATTGAACCATGACAGATAAAGCAGTGTTAAACTGGATTATTTCTGCAGTGTGGATGCAGCCTGAATGAACAATTCGCACAGTACACAATATTTTAAAAGCTCATATTATTTTTATCTTCACCTGTCAGAACAGCAATGCCATGCCTAACCATTTTGGCACCAGTTGAAAAATACATCAAACACTGTGGTGGTTTTTAATGGCAACAGAAATACAGACTGCAAGAAAATGATATTCTTACAGAAATCTTTTTTCCAAATGACTATTTCAGATTGTTTCATTGCTTCACTGGCCTTGACAACCAGACTAACATAGTAATATCATGGGAGTACAAACATCTGATATTTGCAAGGTCCCTTTGAGTAAATCAGAACAAAAATGCTACCATTTTTATAGCTTAGCCTTCAACAACATGGTGTCCTCCTTATATGATGAACCATAAATCCCATAATGAATACCTTTCTTATAATTCTAAAATGGTCTGCACATGAGTATCCTTTACTTCTGTGTCTATAGCAAATTTAGTCTATTCCTTCAAGGAGACAATTTTAAGAAGGGGTTACAAAGTTAAGAGACATTTCAGAGACAATTCACCATCTTTGTCTTTGATTTACTGTAGGAGAGGGATATATTTTCCATAATGATGGGTTCTGTAGTTCTGTGTATCCAGAGGATGCTAGGCTGCGGAAGATTTATACTGCTTTTGTCTTGAATCCTTTTGGTAGCCTCGACTAGAGTAACATCACTGAATCAGTTGTTGAATGGTAACTGAATAAATGTATAAACCACATTTATTGTGTTCTGGTTGGAACTGCCAGTAGTATTCTGGCCATAATTTTCTTTTTTCACAATTAAGACGTCTGAGCAACTAGCATGCCCCACTCATTGGGAGCTGATGAGTGATAAAATACAATTAGCCCTCCATCTCCATGGATTCTTTATCCACAGAGTGAACCATCTACAGCTTAAAAATATTCCAAAAAAGCAAAGCAAAGCAAAGCAGCTTCATTTATATACCGCTTCATATCACACTATGGGATGTCTAAGCGGTTTACAACTGTGAGCTGATTGCCCCCCAACAGCTGGGTACTCATTTTAGCGACCTCGGAAGGATGCAGGCCTGAGTCGAGCCTCAGCCCTGGCTGGTATTGAACTCGCAACCTTGTGGTTTATGAGTGAGTGGCTGCAGTATAGGCATTTAACCACTGCGCCACCAGGGCTGATACAAAAGGTACAAATTCCAAAAAGCAAAGCTTGATTTTGCTATTTTATATAAGGGATACCATTTTACGATGCCATTGTAATTAAATGCACTTGAGCATGCACATATTTTGTTATCCTGTGGCACTCCTGGATCCAAACCCCAGCAGATGCCAAGGACCCACTGTAGCAACATTTTTTTCCATCCTAGCAGAGCTCAGTCATATTTGTTCTTTGTTGAATGTCCTGTAAATGTCAATCCTGAGGGTAGTGGCTTTCAAAACCATAGTTTCATTTTACTGACTGAATTTATACTTGTTCTGAGTTATAGTGGAAATAATTGAACTAAGGGATGATTTAGGGGCCAGTGATGCTGATGTAAATCCATTGAAATATGCCAGATTACATCCAGGTAAATGGCCTGTATATCATCACTAAAGAACTATAAATAATTGGTTCTGTGCCATGATCCCTTCCATGAAGTTGTATTACTGTAAAAGTCCTAATGTAACTGTGAATTAGGCCAAAGAATAGAACTGTTTAGAAATGTCTATGAAAATGAAGGGAAACAGATGTTTATCACAAAATATCTGTCTTATTGACAGCTTGAATAGAGTGCAGCAATTGCTATTAGATGTAACAAAGAACGAAGGTGTAGCCTCTTAACTGAAGACTTCCTTCAGGTGTAAATTAACTTGTTATTAGGATAAGTGAACACAAGCTATTACCTTGGGTAGATTAACTGGATTTATTCCATTAAACAAAAAGTACTGGGGAGAAGATGTGATTTTTGTGTTGCAAGAAAGGAAACAGCATCCTTGTCTCTTATGTTTTCTTCATTAAATCAATACACTTGTCCCTCCACATTTGCAGCTTTGACTTTTGCGGATTTGATTATTCATGGATTTTATTAATATGTTATCTCTAGGAATATCTAGGTCCCCCAGTGCAACTCTATGGTCAACTTTAACCAAAAGTTTCATTGAAGGACCTAGAGATTCCTAGAGAGAACACTCCACTAGGCATTTGTAGCTCCTCCAGTGCAATTCTATGGTCAATGCCTGGCAAGTGTTAAGCACAGAGTTGCACTGGAGGATCTAGAGATTGCCAGAGAAGTGTTCTCTCAAGTAAAAACATAGTGTTTTGGTTATTTGTGGTTTTTCCCACATTCACAGGGGTCCTGTGCTCCTAACCCTAGTGAATGTGGAGGGATGAGTGTATTTAATTTAGACTATTGTATTCTAAATTGTGCACACATCATGCCTAATAATTTTGTAAAGCAGACATACAGACTGGGATAGATGATCTTCCATAAATAATCTCAGACATGGAGCAATAATACATTCTGATTATTTCCATCCTTTTCTTTTTTTAAAAGTGGCTGCCAAACTGAATTTCTCGAGAAGGAAAATTGATAAATCACCAAATCATATTAGGGGTGTGAACCTGAAATAGAATTTGGTTTGGAACTTACTCCTGGCTTTCAGAAAATGGGCCATTTGTGGGAGGTAGCTAATAACTCTAGAAGCAGTGAGCAGTAAATTTGCTTTGGATTTTAGTCTCAATTTTAAAGGAGCTAGCCAAACAACTCAGTGTATTTTGGGTTCCTCATCTTGGATAGCTTATTTACAGTTCATACTAAAACCAGGAACAGATTCATGGCTGCACTAATACTGGAGTCAACAGCTGCCACTGCACTTTGAGTTGGGCTGCTCATGTTCAGTTCGAAGCAGAGACTTATTTTACAATCCAAATATTCAGGTATATCTCATGGCTTAAGATGCAGAAATGAACAAATAGTTATAAGGGTTTGAATCTTATTATTATTCCACACTAAAATAAAGTCATAAACCTATGGGATTTATATATGTCTTGGCTCACAATTCAATAGCTGATAGTGGTGTTGATATTCGGTTGTGGTATGCAGAATCCAGCAGAATACAGAGTGCAACTTCCTCCATCAGCCTTTCCATGCTAAAAGCACGCAGACAAATCATGTTGATCTAAAGTAGAGCTTTATTGTTCCATAAAGTAAAATAAGAAAAGAAAAACATACAATCCACCATAGGATCATATCTTGTTGATGTTGTAAAAAAGAAAAGTTACAGATCCATGTTTCCAGATCCAGGAGTTACATTGTAAAAACAATATAAGCATACTAAAAGCCAAAAACTAACTCCATAGTTAAAACCACTGCCAAACACACACGGACACACAATGCGGGCAAATATAAACAAACTGAAATAAAGGATGTCTTGGCCTTTCCCATACTCCACCTTCTGGGTGTTAACCTTATGCTGATTGGATAATGCCTGTATGATGTGTTTTAACCCAGTCTCTTTCTGTCTATCATTCCCCATGTGACTGCTTTTCTCATGAGCTCAGATGTCGATGTACTGCCTATCTTTTCCCAGCTAAAACTGTACTTGTTTATGTCTTCTTGGCCACCTGTTGTCGAGTTCTCTTTGTGTCTAGATGTTGTTCTCATGAGGAAATTTCCACATACACATCTCTACATTTCACCTTTGACTATACATTACATCCATATTCCAACAAGTGGGACTGATTTAATTTAGTGGTGACCAATAGGTTTCATGCCAGTGTCTTACTTTTTAATTTTATTTTTACAGGAACAGGCATACAGTTAGCCCCTTCTGGCAAAAGCTCAGGCATATTCAGTCAGTTTTGGATGGTTGTCTTATACTTAGAGTGGTTGGTTGGATCACTGTGAGAGTGAAATTTTGCAATTACTTCACTTGGCATTATTAAAATTACAGCATTGGATATGATTATATTACCTTTTGATTCAGTGGGTTGCTGGTTTTGATATGGTACCATTGAAACAATGGCAGAGAATAAAGAAAATTGTGACACAGCAGAAACTCTTATGTCTGTATTGTGTGCACTAGCTGCCAGATGAGGTATTGTCTTACACAGATTCTTGTTCTCCATATATTTCTGTGAAGTCCTGTCATTTTTGATACATAAGATTTCAAGAGAAGTGCAGCCTTCATACCTTTTGCATGGGATAATGTATCATATTAGCCTGGTGTAAAATGGTTTGTATTGTCTGCGGCAATATAAATAACAGGCAACAATGGCATTTGAAATCAGCCAAACTCACCTTTAGACTTCTAATTAGTGGCAGTGTACCTGCTCCAATAATGATGTCAGAAAGTGTATAATCTTTCACCAGTTATTTCTTGAAACAGTCCCCTAGCTACTATGTTCATCTTATCAATTCAATTGCAGTAGGAGTCTGGCAGTATTGATTTTAAACCTCTTGTGAAAGATGTTTTTATCTTGCAATGTCTTTCAAAGGCCTGACTGTTACTGAGTCACCATATATATGTTGTTCACAGTAACCAAGTGTCCTCAATCAATTTAAGTTTTAGATTTACATTTTCAACCTTTCAAACTGCATTTCCTGCTTTTCTTTTTAGTTGACTGATATACATAAATATTTGATATCTGGAAAGCTTGGGGTAGGATACACACACACACACACACACACACACACACACACATTGCAGAGGGTGTGCATTACATTGATTGTGTCAGAGTTGTGGAGACAAATTGTTTGGTTAATCCAGTCAGGCAGAGGACAACCTAAAAGAAAAACTGGTAGAGAGCTTTAATTTCTGAGCTGAAACTGTAGCCAGAGATGCCAGAGATGCCAGTTGCAAATAATTGTTTCTGTGTGCTAATCTAGTGACAATAAAAGATAAGATGCATGAGCTGGGGAATTATAAATAGCCTTTATTTTCCACATGGTAACTGCCAAGGCCCAGTTGATACTGGGAGCAGACCTTAGCATGAATCTAGGATAGGAGATGGCGGAGAAGCTGGAGTTTAAAGAACAACTATTATGTTGATCAAGTGAGTATAAAAAAAAAAATACAGGCTTCCAGTATTTTTAATGGGGCCTGACCACATCTTGGATATAACTAGCATGTTGTAATCAATTATTTTCCAGTTAAAGAGATATAACTAGGCTTTGTTATGATTGGAAGCGGATGATGGATAATCACTCCTTTTATGATGAATCTTTTTCATTGTTTTTATAGTTGCAGGGTGTGGCCTCACTAAATACTAGAGGAGAATTTAACTGTTTGCTTCTGCTGTGCATCTTGCTGCTGCCTAATGCTCTATTTTGGCTGCTTATATTAAAATTTTATTACATTTTCATCCTGTCTTTCTACTATAACAATAATATTCAAGCCAGCTAACAGTCATAATTAAAATAAATGAAAAACAAATTTGACGAATAAAGGTATTAAAGTAGTCACAATAGTCAAAGTGATTGCAATAATCACCATAGTCAATAAACATTAAAACAATGTTTAACAGGACAGTTTGAAGGCATTTTGAAGGTATTTGGATGGGAGGAGAATATGTCTCGTTCCACAGTGAGTAAGGGCCTTTGCAGACTGCCAGAAATAATGCAGCTTAAGTCCACTTTAACTGCCCTGGATCAGTGCTAGGGGAAAAATGTAGTTTTTTCTGAGACATTGAGCCTTCTATGTCAGAGAGCTCTGGTGCACAATAAACTACAGTTCCCATGATTCCCTAGCACTGAGACAGGGCAGTTAATGTGGACTCAAACTACATTATTTCTGGCAGTCTGCAAAGGCCTAAGTTGAATCAATCAGGTGTTTTTTTAGAAGGTAAAAGAAATGGGTAATTAAGGAGAATCAGCAGATAGTCTTCCTGTGCATCCTTCAGCAAAAGGTGTCCACTAGTACAACCACAACCATTTGGGCAGTAACTTCATGGTAAGCTGCTTATCTCTAACAGTCTGAAAGTTTAATTTTACACATGCCTAAAGAAGAATGTTTAAGCAAATTGACAATGACAAGATTGTTATACTCTACTTGTATCATACACTCATCTTTTCCATTCTGTTACTGGTCTGATCTTGAAAGCTAAGCAGGATCAGGTTTGGTTAGTACTTGGATAAGGGGCAGCAAAGAAATATGAAGTACTGTAGCATAGGGTTGGTAACCTACGGCCCGGGGGCCGGATTTGGCCCCCTGAGGCCTTTGGACCAGCCCCAGACCAGTCCTGCTGCAACCCCTGCCGCTGCACGATGCCCTGCCACCTGCCACCACCACGCACGCCACTGCCGTGCGAGTCACGGCCACCATTTTGTTTTCCAGAATGGTGCCATGACTTGTTTGCGCATGCGCTGGAGTACTGCGCATGCACGAATGAGTCGCAGCCGCCATTTTGGAAAACAAAATGTTGGCCGCAACTCATTTGCGCATGCACAATACTCCGGTGCATGCGCAAACAGGTTATGGTGCCATTTTGGAAAACAAAATGATGGCCGCAACTCGCTCACACATATGCAGTACGCCGGAAGTACTGTGCATTCGCGATCGAGTGTGCGGCACATGCGCAGTACTTATGGCGTACTGCGCATGTGTGTGGCGCCATTTCCCTCCCCCCCTCGGCCCACGGAAGACCTTGCCTACCCGTGCTGTAGCAGGATATTCAGATGAAGGCAATGGGAAACCATCCCTGTTTATTCCTTGTCTAAGAAAACCACATGGAATTCATGGAGTCACCCTCTGTAAGTCAACAGGCAACATAAAAGAGCAAACACAGAAATGCACACAGACACCCAAGTACAACACAGACTGAATCTGTTATAAATGGTGTAACTTCCCTTGCAAATTTTAAGATTTGAGATGTGACACTAGGGATTCCCTTGCTTTCTGTCTTAGGTCATTCATATTTTCAAAGGGAAATGTGCAGTTCACAGACACTGAGCTCTTCACAACAAAAATGTATATATCTTATGTTCATGTACCTTTTGCCCAATATATATTGTGACAAACTATTGTAATTTGTTAGTGGTTCCTCTATCTGGCAACATAAAGGAGCAAACACAGAAATGTACACAGACACCCAAGTATATCACTGACTGAATCTGTTATAAATGATGTAACTCCCCTTGAAAATTTTAAGATTTGAGATGAGACACTGGGGATTCCCTTGCTTTCTCACTTAGGTCCTTCATGAATCATGAATATTAAAGAAGAGATATTATTCCTGGTCCCTATTAAAAATATGCCTAACATAATCACAAAATCAGTTTGATGCTGACTACATGGAACCTCCAGGAGCTGATATCATGATATATGGGGCAGCAGGAAGAGAAGATGGCTCAGGTAAAGGTAGTTTTATGTTTACTTTGAAACAGAGCAAAGAATCCTGTAAAATAAAACAATTTCAAAATTCTTACATTGAAACTTAAAGAGTTCACTATAACTCTTTCAAAAGTATACTTTGCATTTCCTATGTAGTCTTCATATTTAAATGTTCCTACTTATCAGTAATTCTTATATTTAATGGTATAGTTTAGATACAGTTCTTTCATTCAGAATAAGTATCAAGAGAGCCAGTGTGGAGTAGTGTTTCGTGTGTTTGACTAGGATACTAGAACTAGGATACGGTTCCCTCTTGGCCATGGAAACCCACTGGGTAACCTTGGGTAAGTCGCACTGTCTTCGCTTCAAAGGAAGACACTGGTGAACCCCCTCTGAACAAATTTTGCCAAGAAAATCCAGTGACAGGCTCACCTTAGTGTTGCCATAAGTTGGAAATCACTAGAAGGCACACAACAACAACAGGAAGTAAACTTAAGTCTATGAATGCTTATGCTACCACCGTCTTTCTTTCAGTTAGTCTGTAAGGTGCTTTGTATACTAATCAAGGCCAACATGGCTATGTCTTTGAATTGTAATTAAAAGTACAAAATGAAGTAAGAAAAGCCATTGTGTCTGGGATGAGAAATGTTAAATGGTTGAATTCTATGCAAGTATTAGCAAAAATGAAATTATAATTATAACTGATGAAAAAGGGGGTCCTGAATTCATTAGCCACATCCCTGCCATCACATACTCTGCAATCTCACCTGTCCACTTTATTGCATGCTAGGTCTGTTCTCATTCTCTCTCACTGTGTTGAGAGAATTTCTGCAGTAAAGAAGACTCTGTAATACATGCCAGCTACCCCCATGAAACTCTCTCTCTCTCATTCCCTCTGTCTATGCATGGACCTTTACAATCCTGTTGACTTATGGTGACCCCATGAATTTCATAGGGTTGTCTTAGGCAAGGAATGCTCAGAGATATTTTTGCCAGTTCTTTCCTCTGAAATATAGCTAACAGCACTGTGGTCTCACATCCAGGTACTGGGCAGAGTTGATCCTACTTATCTTCCAAGATTAGATGGGATCTGTGCAAGGGTGACAGAGGTGAAGCAAAACAATTTTTACCATGGGAGGCACACATTTTTTGATGGAGGGGGCAGAATGATTTGGACACCAGTCACTATAAAAGATGTTTCTGTGGGGAAAAAATATTTCATAGGTAATGACAAGCCCTAGCCCCAATTAATATATGTTAATTAATATGCTCTGAAGCTACCAAAACAGAAAATCAGTATTTTCTACATGTAAAACAGTTATATAAACTAAATATCAAGTCTTCCTACTCTAATTATCTGAACTATTAATAAAGTATAATGAGCCATGATTTCTGTGCAAACTTATGGAAAAAATTATCCACTTGAAATTCCTTCAAATGCATTATTTTCAAAAGCCAAGATTACTAAATCTAGTTTTCTTTAATTAAATACACAAAGTCTGTATGGCAACAGAAAATAAAGAATCAACTTTCACACACAGCTGGAGATACATCATAAGTGAATCCTGCAGCAAAATGCTCATGCAGTTTCTCTCTCTCTGTCTCTCTCTGTCTCTGTCTCTGTCTGTCTCTCTCTCTCTCTCTCTCCTGTCTTTATACTGGGACAAGACCCAGTGTGATGGTGGAAAGGTTTTCATTATGTATTGCATTTAGAAGGTTTCTGAAGTTTTAGCGTTTAGTTTTGCAGGATTCCACCACATGCTTTTCTTTGGATGCCTACACTGTATTTTTAAACTGCAATGCTAGAAACTTGGAAACTGAATAAAACTTCCATGAGGAGCAGAATACTTACGGGTGGGTAACAGCCTCAAACCT
>CM034701.1:66334823-66345610 GCA_020142125.1 Phrynosoma platyrhinos | reverse complement strand
AAAACCAGTAAACAAATAAATTGCTAAAAATAACTTATTCCATTAAAGGTCTCCTGGAATCCTAGTCTAGCACTCAAACCACTATGCTGACATTGGCTCTCAGTCCATGTTGTACTTGGGCAGAAAGAATTCAAGATTAAATTGTAATTCCATGATCAAAAGGTATTTACTTTGAGAGTCAAAGAGTCAAAGCATTTGCAATTTTATTCCTAAAACAGACAAACAAAAAATAGGGATGGTATGTTAAGGCCTCCATGCTTAACTTACACCACTGGAGCTGGGAACACATTCTTACATATTCTGCTCACTTATAATGAGCCACCATAAATGCACAGGCCTCCTCCCCATCATTCTGAAACTACTACAGTCAGCCCTCCATTTTCACTGGGGATCCGTTCCAGACCCCCCCCCACCACCACCACGAAAATGGAGACTCGTCAATATTCAAGCCCCATAGGCTTGAATGGGGCACATGCCCGCTAGCATGCTCCCCTTGAAGTTAAAGGAGGTTGCCCTTCCATGAATATCCACAGATCTCAAGTCCGCAAGAATGGAGGGGTGACTATACTTCTGCGAATTGCACACATGTCCAAAGCCTTCTAGAATGAATGGAACAAATAATTAATAATTGTTTTAATTTATTATATTGTATTTTAATTCTCTTTGGTTTAATCTTATTTTAAGGGGTTGGGTGGAGGGAGGTAGGGATTGGGGAGAGCGAATGTTTTAATCTTGTTCTGTTTTAAATGCTGTTGTCCCCCGCCCCGATTGCTCTGCAGAGGGGTGGGCTACAAATAAAAATTTATTAATTAATAATAATAATAATAATAATAATTTATTTATTTATAGCCCACCCCTCTGCATGGCAATCGGGGCGGGTTACAGCATTTAAAACAGACAAAGTTAAAACATTCCTTCAATTGTATATTATGCCATTCTTTGGAATCCATTTTCCTGCATCTATAAGATTCATCACTTTTGCCAGATTGCTCAGTCAAAATGTTTAAAGATGATTGAATATTAAATTACATTATATTATATTAGTAAACTTTACTAATATATGTAATATGATACATATAATACAATTAATTGTATATATAATATGTAGCATAGGACAATTCTAAGAATGCACTATGTAATATAGTAAGAATATTCTTATATAGGCATCTTGTTTTCTGACTACATGTTTTCTTTTTTCTTTTTCTTTTTATCACAAGGTCACCCCTGGAATCTTGAAATCCCTATTACCACTATGTAGAATTTACCTTCTTTGATTCATGAATTGGTTTCAGGCTAAACATCATTCATGAAATACTGTCTTTAATGATTATTAAAGGAATACAGAATTAATGATGCTCATTGATGTTAGCAATTAAATACTGAAGAATAAAGTGCTGTATCATTTATCCTGCTTACTTACCATATCAAATACTATGTTCCAGCTTCAACCCAAATTATAATTATAGGATAAATCTGAATTGTAACAATCTATTTATTTATTTATTTATTGCAGAAACTGTAGACATATCCTTACAAAGAATGTTCAGCATACTTTCAAAGACCCCTGTTTTTCTCACTCCCATGCCTCATTAATTGCATGTGCCAAAAACCATTAAAGCCAGGCAGTTAATTTGAAATAAACTGAAATTAATCTCCATGGATCAAGAAGAGTTTCTCACCCATGAAGGGTAATTGATGTTGCTATCATTATAGAAAGAAACATATTTTTTTTTCTGTTTCAGCAATAGCTCTTAAAATGCTATTCCATGTATATGTCAATTTAGATACCAGTTTTCACTTTTCCAGTAAACGGTTTGAGAGTTCCTGGTGCAGAAGTTTATGAAGTTTCCATCTAAAAAGCCCTCTGAAGAAGGCTTTAAGAGTACACGTTGGTCAAAACACCTCAGGCTATTATTATTATTATTATTATTATTATTATTATTATTATTATTATTATTATTAAAGTTTATTTCTAGAGCACTGTTGGTGTACACAGCGCTGTACAAAAGACAAGGATAAAACAGAATAAAACTTGCCAAAGGCGTACAATCTAAGTAATTCTACCACCTTTTGAGGATCTTGAGATATGCATCTTCATTCTTCTCTACAGGTGTCATTGAGACTAGAATATGCACCAGTGGATTCAAATGACAAGAAATGAACCTCCGCTTAGACGTTGGCAGTGAGTCCACACTTGCCAGAATACTCTGAGCTGCCCCCAGAGGTTTCTAGCCATGAATTCGCCCTGAATTTGCCCCTTACCTGCTCTCATTTGCTGCAGGTTTTCAGCTCTCATGACAGTGGGTAGCTACCTTCCCACATGGCCTTTATTGGTCTCTGAGAGCTGCTGCTGAGATCAGAATGAGGTGCCCAGCCACTGGACACATCGTTCTCATCCCAGACAAGCTTGCAGGGACCATGAGAGAAAAGGCAGTCATGGCACAGAGAGCTGAAAACCCACAGCAAAAGGTGAGTTATTTAAATATAGATTAGAGGGAGGAATCCCTGAATCAGGTGTGGGTGTTGTGAAGACAGCTTGTTGACTTAATTGGCCCTGCAATATGTAAACAGGATGCAGCAGGCCTGGGGGAAATTCAGGGTAAATCACCCATGCAGACAAGCCATGGGAAGAACTTCTTTCTTAAAAGTACTGTTCAACAGTGGAATAGACTGCATTGGAGGATGGTGGTCTCTCTCGCTCTCTCTTTTGCATTCTCAGAGGTTGGATGGCCATCTCTCAGGAGTGTTTTAGTTGTGCATTCCTGCATGGCAGGGAGTTGGACTAAATGACCTTTGTATTTCCTCCCAACTCTTAAGAGTCTATGATTGACTTTACTGAGAGTTACTTCCAGATATATAGGTGTAGGATGTCCCTTAATGATAAACGGTTCTGTTGTCTTGGGCAAAGTGGAGTGGGGATGGCAGAAGGATGGCTCCCTTTCTTTGATCAAGTTTGTTTCAGTGTTCCACATTATGGGAGAAATGATGTAGCTTTTTAACCTTTTTGCAGGATAGTTTCTCAAGCTAATGTTTACTAGGAGCTTTCGCTTTCCAAATCTCTATTTAATTTTTTCCTTCCTTCTCTCATTTGGGTCTCATTTTTGTGAGACACTGTTAGCTTGTGGAGAGGGATTTGTTAATTTTATATCTCATCTCTAGAAGTCTTACTAGTATATTTTAGGCTCTTTTATAAATAATAAATGTTGTTGATGATGACAACCTTCGCTAAGAAACTGTTTGGGACAGTTCCCTTCTGAAATTATACCAACCAGTTTTTACTATTTCTCTGCTGAACTATTTAATGGTCATTGTAGAAGGTTTTATGTGTAAATGTTATGATCGATAATGCACTGTGAGTTTTAAAACTGTAAAATCTTGTTTGGGGTCCAGATGTTTAATTAGTGTAATTTTTCCATGTTGACAGTTATTGAATCCAAGGGAATTAGTGTTTTGAATAGTTGTTGTTTGTCCTTCTCTTCACCTTCAGCTTCCGTGCCTTCTCCTTCCCTTTCTTTTGCTTTTTGCATATATGAAGTATTCCAAGTACTTCATGGCTTTTAAGTACTTATGGCTGTTTGGCAACCATGAAGTAAATTTGTCTGTGCGATTTTTGGTTAAAAATATCCTGATGTCAGTGAACCAATACATACTTGTTTGACATGAATATACTTGGTTATCTGTATCATTCTACCAAATAAAAGAATTTTACTACTCACTAGGTGCAGATGTGGGTTGGCGAAAATGGTCAACAGTAATCACCTAGTCCTATATAAAAGTATTTTTTCTTGAGGAGCTGTCTATATTTAAAACAATGAAAATTTTCAAAATGCAAATTGTGAAAAGCAGCAGCTGCAACTCTCTCATCATAATGGTTTTCCTAATAATTTAAGTAACAGAGATAAAGATAATAATTAAATGGTATGATAATAATAATTACATTATGATAATTATTCTCTGACACAATAAATATGTGCAGTTTTATGTTTATATTAATAACAGCTGTATTTTTTCCCCATGAGAAGTTGACACTTAAGGTGAATGGTTTCCCAAAGGCATAAAACCTCATGACTGACCCAGGATTCTCTGCTCTAAGTTGAGCTTCTTATTCACTGGGCTACATAGGCTTTACTCAGCATTATCTTTGGAGTATCTGACAGCATGCACAAGTGGACTTCATCCTCTTCAGCAGGAGTTCTTTCTCCCTGTTCCCTGTGCCTCCCACTGCTGTTTTGTTCAAGAGGGCCTTCTACCCCTCTGGTGCATATTTACGATGTGTGTGCATAAGAGGTTTAGAAATCTTTCCACTTATGGACATAGAGAATTGGGCACAACCCCACAATTACCAAAACAGTAACAGATAGGAACATCACTATTTGTTGATCTTCAGTGTGCATAGTAGCTTTGATAAACGGAGTTTGCAGTTTTAGGAAGAGCTCATTGCGTATAATCTGTGAAGAGCTCTTCCAATGACTGCATCAGTGGAGAACTGTAGCATACCTGTGGAGCTGCATGCAGGAGCATGTAGCCATTATATCCTATGGGGCTTCAATATTTGCAGTATTTTCAATTCACAGGGTGTGTGTGTCCGGAACGGATCCCGCGTGAATCAGGAAGGGTGATTGTATATTTGGGTGCCATCCTGTTCAGTAATTATAAGATCATAAGCTGGACTTATGTCTAGTAACTGCTGGATATTCACATTAACAGTTGGAACCCCTACAACAGTAGGTGACCCCAAATGCCTAGTATTTCATTCTAGAAGCAGCTCTGTTGAAGAGTTTATGACTGAGGTACTGGGGCTGTTGCCACACTGCGGAATTAATGTAGTTTCACACTACTTTAACTGTCATGGCTGCACTCTATGGAATTCTGGAGTTTATAGTTAGTTGTGGCTCCAAATTAGGCTAAATAGCTCCAGAATTACACATCATTGAGCCATGACAGTTAAAGCAATGTCAAACTGCATTAATTCTGCATTGTAGATGCAGCCTCAGAAATATCTGCAATGGCCTCCTGATTGCAGGGTGCCCTGAGACAAGTGGTTGCAGTAGGACCTTTGAGTGGTTTCTCCAGCATCCTGTTTTGATGCACTCTGTGACTAGGAGAGAGCTGGAACCCCATTTCTCAGTGCCCAAATGTGCAGCACTTCAGAAACTCTTCAGTTGAAGTAATGCCAAGCTGAAAAGGTAAGGTTTTTTGGGAGGGGGTGCATTGTCAAACATAACTATGATGACAGAGCTCCATCACTATAGTTAGATTTGCTGATGCAGGGTTTTGATCATTTGATTTTAAGTGACAGCATTTAGCTTCCTTCCTGGCTTTAAGTTTTATCACTTTGGGAGCAAAACAGAGATTCAAAAATACCTGCTTTCAGTAACATTTCATTGGAATTTTTTACAACAGAATACAGATGTTTGTTATGAAAAGGTTGTAAACTGCAGGACTGAGTACAAGCATTTGTCTGTCTCTATTACAGAGTCATCATTAATAAATACATGTGGAAATATATTCAAAGGCATAATTCTAGTTTGTTAGAATTTCAAGATGAAAATATGCCTTCCCCCCACCTTTGGAGCTTTGACATAAATACATTTAGATCCATTTTAATATTATTTCAATATTCAGCCTTGGGTGTTTTTGCTTTATTGTGCATCTGACAGTTCCTGTGTAGTTTTTTTTTAAATGCTACATAAAAACTCTTTTTCTGGGAATTATAATTTTCATAACTTGACCTGTGATGGAAGCAGTGGCATCCCCATCTTTGGTGTCACTTGGTGATGGGGGGCAGCCAAATGGGTGCTCTCAGCCCTGTTGTCATGAAGAGACTGGTGCCATCATATCAAAGTCAGGAAGGGACCACTCAGCCCACTCTTTTGCTGTGGCAGCACCTTCTCATGAGGAGACTGATGGAAATCAGGAGGGGCACACTTGGCCCTCTCTTTCAATGCTCATGAGACTTATGCCATCAAAGCGAAGTCAGGAGAGGACTGCTCGCCCTGCAGTAAGAGGAGGGCCCAAATGTGTGTCACCCCTCTTTTGGAATGTCACCCAGTGTGGGGTGCACCCTCCTTCTGATACTGCTGGATGGAAGTGCCATATTCATATTTCAGTTTCCTCTTTATGTATCCGAGCATCATATCCCAAACTACCAACATATATGACATTTAGTGCCACAAACAAATTTGTATGAAAATCTGCACACTGTACCTAACCCTGGGTTTGTATTCCTGGTTTTGTTCATTGTTTGTGTCCAGATTCCAGTTTACCATGTTACTAGGAAGCTTTGGCACTTGGCATGGGATGCATGAAGGTGAAATGGGAAAAATTAAACGTGGGGTCTTTGTGTGTGAATCAGTAAGAACAGCATGTGGTCAGAAAAAGATGAACTGGATTCATACATATTGCCCAAACATACTTGTGAGGGAACAAGGATTCACTTTTGCTCTCCATTGAATGTATTGGTATTCTTTGACAATTCTGTTTTAAAGCTTTGTAGTGTGGAAGTTGATAAAAAGAGTGAAGAGCTGTCCAGAAGGTGAAGTGAACTGCAGTTTAGCCACTCCTGGCTAACAGAAACCTTTATGGTAGGTTATGACTGAGCCCACAGCTTAGACCAATTAAGCATAGGAATATGTACATAGAGAGTATATTTCTCTTCTATTTATGTGAAAAATCTCTGCTGTGTGGAAGGAGGAGTGATTTACAGGTTACAAAAGAGATCTCTGTTCATGCATTGAAGAATGTTAAGAATACAAAGGGGAGCGTTGTTGCCCCATTACATAGTGGAGGCAACATAATGGAGGGAGATGTCTGAATTTTACAACTTGGGAGATGAGTTCAAACCATTTATATTGGTTTGCATATGTTTCAGCTATCTCAGTGTGGATGCTTCATCATCATCTAAAACTTAACACAGCAAACAGAGCTACTTATTTTTCCTCCAAAACCTTCTTTGAGACACACATTCTCTGTCAGTGTTGATAATGTTCCTATTTGTCCTGTGAAGGAAAAAATAGTCTTGGCTTTTATTTTTGACTCTTCTTTGTCTTTTGAGATGCTTTGTGTCCCTATGTTGGGAGAAAGATAAAATAATAATAATAATAACAACAACAACAACAACAACAACAATTTTGTGCCTCACATTGAAGCTGTAGCAAAGTCATGCTGTTTTTTTTCTTTATAATATTGACAAACTCAAGAACTTTCTTTCTGCTTCCTCTGCTAAGAGTTTAGTTTAGGTCTTGATCATTTCCCACCTTGGTTATTGTAATATTCATTTGACTGGTCTGCTGTTATACCTTCCATTCAACATTTTGCTGCCATCTTTTCAGCCCATTGTTCTGCTCATGTTACTCCACTTTTAATATGCCTTCATTGGTTATCTATTCCTTTTAGGATTCAATACAAGCTTCCTGTTTTAATTTTCAAAGGCCTACATGGCCTGGCTGCTCTTTATCTTTCAGCCCTTACATCTTTTTATCAACCGGTTCAGGATCTTTGTTCTAGGAAGTGTTAGGTTCCTCACCCAACCAAGGGTCTTTCTTCTTTTTTGTGTGTGGTTTTTTTGGGCTGTGTGGCCATGTTCTAGAAGAGTTTCTTTCTGACATTTTGCCAGCATCTGTGGCTGGCATCTTCATCTTTCTCTGAAGATGCCAGCCACAGATGCTGGTGAAACATCAGAAAGAAACTCTTCTAGAACATGGCCATACAGCCCGAAAAACCCACAAAAAACTATGGATGCCAGCCATGAAAGCCTACGACTTCACATTGGTCTCTTCTTCCTTGACTCAATTTTGTGCTTTTTCAATTGCTACTTGATACTCTTGTAATTGCCCCCCTGAACATTTTTGGACTGCTCCCCCCCTGGTTACTTTTGAACTTCAGTTAAAAAAATTGTTTCCCAAAGTATTTGGAATTTTGGAGGCTGCCAAATAAATAAGTTTTCTCAGTGACCTGTCAAAATGATGTACAGGACTAGCGGGACTGAATCTGGGCCTTTTAATCTTCTCAGGGCTTTAATATGGAAGAAAAAAAGTGGGGATTTATCCCAGTTTTGGTTGGAAAATTTGGATATTCATACATGCGTTTGGACTAGTGATGTCAGTGTGAGGGTGGGTGGGGGGAGCAGTTCAGAAATATGTACATTATCATGCATGGGCTGAGGGGGGGAAATGGAGTAAACACAGTTGTGTGGCCGAGTATACTGTGATTTATCGGACTGTGGTGAGTTCTAAAGGGAGAACTGTGCGTGGACAGTTCTCCCAAACTCACCTTAGCATGTGTAGATGAGTTTGTGGTTACTGTGGATTGGAGTAACCTGAAGGTAAGATGGATTTTCCTGTCAGTGTAGATGCACTCTTAGTTTAATAGTGTTTTATAATCTTGTATATTTTGATTACATGTAGGTGTCAGTTTGCTTTATAATGTTGTTTTTCTTTTATGTATTTTATCTGGATAATTGGTTGTACAATTGTATTGTTTAATTTTATATCTGTAATACTCTCTCTCTTCCCTGTGTACATATTTTAGATTGTATACCTTTGACAGGACTCATTGGTTATTCTCCATGTAAAGTGTCATGTACATTGTTGGTGCTGTGTAAATAAACAAAGATGATGATATATTGATTTTATTCTAGTTGCTTGTTTTAGCTTGGTTTATATGCTTCTTTTTATCATTGTATTTTGCTAGATATTTTATATTTTTAATTCACCTGTGTACTGCCAAAAATGCACCGTATGTACAGGGTAGTCTAAATAAACAAACAAACATTAAATAAACAATGTCAAAAATATTTCTTTACAACTAGTAGTATGTATTTAGGGAAGAGTTCATACCTCAGTGGAGAACATTAGTCTGGAGAATTAATTAACACTCAGATATGATAGATTTGAACAGACATAAAGATTTGAACAGAAATAAAGACTAGTTCCTACCAGACAAAGCAAAGGTTATATATTTTGTATGAAGTGCTTGATTGTAAAATGCATGTGGAATTTGTGGAGTGATCTTCAAATTAAATTTTGTACATTCTTAAAGTATTTTAAGAGCTTTTATTTCAGGTCAGAAAGAACATTTTTCTCTAATGAAGTCTAACGTATTGTAGTATATTTTGTTTCTGCCTCACTGCAAATGGCTAAATGATGGTTCACAGTTGCTTATTGAGGAAAAGAATCCCACTGAGTTCAGTTGGACCTGCTTTCTTATAAGAATGATTAAGACTGTAGCTTCCAAAATAATTTTTGTTGGCATAAGAATGTTTTCATATGCACATGTAACTATTATGATAAATATCAGCTCATTTTAGCTCACTGTGCAAGAGATGGAGACAAAGGTATAGGTGGATAGAGGGATAGATTCTTAGGTGTAAAGTTCCAAGGGGAATTATGGGTGTAATTGAGAAATTACTGTTCAGGCATATTTTGGATTCATTAGTGATAAAAAAAATGTTAAACAATTACAATATTTTCATGAGAACAGATGGATGAGTTATATTCTAGGAATCAGAAAAAGTGGTCCAGGTAGCTATTTTACACCTGTTGTATGATCAAGTATAATATTCCTTATCAATCCGGTGACCTGGCAAGTGAAAATGTGTGGTGTTAAGCAAAGAGTTCTTAGGGGTCAAACAGATGGGCCAAAAGAAGTGGTTTTAGGCCACTTTGGGGGCATGGTGTTTAGATGACACACACCCCTGAAGCAGTTGGAAACCGTGGCCGCTCTAAGGCAAGAAAAGCTGGACTGAAAAAAAAATTGGAAATAAACATCTCTAGCCTGGAAAGTATGCACCTTTAACCCTATATATAAATGCCCTGATGATAGACTGGTCCCAAAGGAGCGCTCCATCCTAGCCCTAACCCTAAAGCTGCATATAAATGCACTGGTGGAGGTGTGCATTTAAAAAGGGCGAAGCCAGCAGTCAGGGCAGCAGTGGAAAAAAGGGAAGGTGTGACACTTCCAGTAATTGTAAGTACAACATACACCAGGGGTAAGCAACCTTTCCCCTTTATGGGCCGAGGGACTTCAGCTCCCAGAATTCCAGGAGCTATTGGCCAACATGGCTGAAGCTTCTGGGAGCTGAAGTCCCTCGGCCCTTAAAGGGGAAAGGTTGCCTACCCCTGACATACACAAACCAGACAGTCCAAGACGGGGCATGGGGTGAAGGGGGTGTGTGAAGAAGGCATGTAGGGGTGGGCATGATTGTGCATGGCCAGTGTCTTCCTGGGCACACCTCTGTCTGATGCTCTGTCCCAATGGAGGATTGCAGGTGTGACTGTGTGCAAGATCAAAGAGGCGGCCATCCAGTGGGATGGCATCTAGGTAGCAGGCAATCATTAGCAGTGTGTTTCTGTGGCAGTGCGCATGGATGGTGGGGACAATTTTTTTAAAAAATACCCAGCAGCACAGCTTGACACCACACTGTGCAGTTGTGGCATGTGCATGAGGGCTACCTTGGGAGTGGGTGGTGTGATCAGTGGGGCCTTGGCCCTCTTTCGGAGCAGCAGCTTCGGGCCACTCCTAAGCTACAATTAGGTTGTTAATTGGTTTCTTTTTAAAATAGTCTTAGGGGCTGTCCACATGACCCAAAAGAAGTGGTTTTGCTCCATTTTGAACTTTATCTGTTTAAATGACCCATGTGGCAAAAATAGGAAGAAACCAGAACGAAGCCAGCACACTCTGGGGTTAAACACCAAAGGAAAATAATTCCCAGTTTGCTCCGGATCAAGCTGGAAAGTGCAAAGTACAGTGGTACCTCTACTTACGAAATGAATCCGTTCCACAGCCCA
>CM034701.1:66308019-66318822 GCA_020142125.1 Phrynosoma platyrhinos | reverse complement strand
TGAAAATAGGAGGAAGAAATATCAACAATATGAGATATGCAGATGACACCATAGTACTAGCAGAGAACCTCACAGAGCTAGAACAACTACTAAGGAAGCTCAAAGAAGAAACTGCAAAGGCAGGGTTACTGCTGAATATGAAGAAAACAAAAATAATGACCACAGAGAACTTACATACATTCAAACTAGACAATGAGGAAATAGAAATAGTAAAAGAGTTCTCATATCTTGTATCAAACATTGATTGGAATGGGGACTGCAGCCAGAAAATCAAGAGAAGATTAAGAATGGGGAGGGTGGCTATGGAAGAACTAGAAACGATCCTAAAATGCAAAGAAGTACAACTCAGCACAAAAATCAGAATTATACTGACTTTTGGGCAGAGCAGTAGAGGATAGGGGAGCCTGGAAATATCTCATTCATAGCATCGCCATGGGTCAAGATCAATGCAAAGGCAATTAACAACAAAGCAAAGCAAAAGCAAAGCAGCTTCATTTATATCGTGCTATGGGATGTCGAAGTGTTTTACAACTGTAAGCTCATTGCCCCGCAACAGCTGGGTACTCAGCGACCTCGAAAAGATGTAGGCCTGAGTCTGAACCCTGGCTAGTATTGAACTCGCAACCTTGTGGTCTATGACTGAGTGGCTGCAGTACAGGCATTTAACCACTGTGCCACCAGGGCTCCAACAACAACAGCAACATCAAAAATATGGCTAGGATTGAGCTTCATGTCTTTTTTGACTACAGCAAGTAAATGGAAGTACTTTAGTATGGTTTTCTCATTGGCATGAATTTTATACATTTTATTGTAATCCATAGCATAGTTACTGCAAACAAGAAGAACCAATTTTTAAATATGCAGGCCATATAATAAATGTATTCTTAGGAATTTTGAACACAAAATTGAACACTAAAAACTTTCCTTTAATTTTAGTCTTTATTATAAATTAAATGCAAGAATATATGGTTGCCCTCATGCCATTGCTTCATTGCTTAGGCAAAAGGCGGGATATAAGAAATAAATTATTATTATTATTATTATTATTATTATTATTATTATTATTATATTACATCCCTCTTTAGGATTATTTATAAGCAATGTAAACAGTGCAAAAAAAAAAAAAAAGCCTAGAAGTGTTTTAGTAACACATGAGACAATGATCAGTGCTCTTTCTACTCTAAGCCCTACCTGTTTTGTGTTTATGGTACTCAGCATTTCCCAATATGTTTTCATCCAGGTCTGTTGGAATAAAACTCCCACAGTTCTCTGTGAGCATAGTGTGTTTTGTTTGGGGTGAGAAAAACATACCCCAACACATCTGGAGGGCACCAGGTCAAGGAAAGAAGGTCTGGAAAGCAAATACAGTAGAAGAAAGCACATTATCACCTATAGACAAATTTATCCTAATAAAGCTATTGTTTTAGGAACAAGCCATAAGCTATGGCCTTTGCTTCCACCTAAAACAAATTTAAGTGTGTCTTTTTTAAAATAAGATTTTAACTGATTACCTATTCCTTATAACTCTTTTTAATTCTCAATGTTTTTATGTTTTTGAAGGTCCTGACAAAAAGGAACAGAGTGCATGTACGCATTTTAATTAGCCCATATTTAATTCCTTTGAGATCAGCTGTTAACATTTAAAAGAAATGTGAATGACTGTAATTTCATTCATCCCTAATAAGGCTGCATGATTATGCCCCCCCCCCAAATTAGAATCTTTGGGGAATTTTAGCTTAATTTGGTTTTACAAGCCTCCTTTTGTAGTTCTTTTTCCCATCTATATCTCACAGTGTATCAGTAATCCTTTCTTTTAAGAGTTGAAACAAGCTAACAGGAATTGGATTTCCTCCAATTGCTCCTTGAATAATTTGTTGGCAGCCAAGAATAACCAATCAGCTTCCCCTCTTCACAATTCTTCATCTCTTTATTTGTATTCAGCCAGCCTGCAATTAGCTAGTTCAAGTGAAGAAAAAGAAATCTCAAACTGGCCATTTCTCTAGTGCATTCATGTTAAATTAGTTTAATCCAATCTGTTTTATGTCACTTCTCAGATTTAATGAGGAGCCACCGTCTCTGATGAAAAATTGTAGCGGCAAGAGGAGGGAGTTGCCTTCTATTGGATAATTTCGGAGGGTGTACAAGAAGGCAACAGAAGAAAATTAGCTAACAACATGCATTAAAAACTGGAACAGTAAACTAAAGATACAGAAGCACTAGGTAACACACATGGATTTGCAGCCAATCTGTAGTGTCATTGTGTTGGTGTATCCCAGCTATAATCAGATGTATGGCTAGACCAGCTAAAAAGAGAGAGTTAGTGGGATGAGAATACCCATTGGTTGCTCCTAGCCTTCCATTTCCAGTACAAGTTGCTGATGATGATACTGGGGGCAGACACCTGTCATTCCACTGTGTAACTTCCCAGATCAAATGGGAACTAGTGTTTTCTGGGTATTTAAGCTTAGGATCTAAATATTTGAAGGAGCAACACTTCCTTTAATATATATACCTGTCTAACCATTAAGATCTGCTGTTTCTGGTAGTGGTGCTCCTTCCTGTCTTGCCCTTGAGAGCATTATACAGGGTGACTGAATGTGCATGCAAAACAAAGGCGTCATTATTAATTTTTTACCAGAATGATGCGAATAACCTCACTCACACATTCCGGGTTTGTTATTCATACCATGGAACCACATCTTTCCAGGAACCACATCGCTTTGCATCTCTTTCAGTTTGGTTGCTCACACATGCAGGCACCCTTCCCTTGTTCCTGCACCCACCAACACCCCTCAGCCAGACAGAGGGAGGTTGATATCCCTTTTTCTCCCCTCCTTTTCTTTCCTCTCTTCTCTCCAGTGGTGGCTGTAACATTGGGGAAGGGGCAGCGCCTTCTCGACCATGTGGGTTGTCAATAATATGAATGCATTTGAAACCCATTAAAGGCATGGAAAGTTTTATCTCAAGTCTCTTTGGGTCTATTCATATTGTTGTTACACAGCTGATGATACAAATCTTTTGTAAAACCTTGGAAAAAAGCCCAATATCAATTATCCCGGGGTAAGTGGGTGAGTGCATTTGGAAAGCATGTGAACAACAAAGATTCATCTCAAATTAGTCCTGGATTATTTTCATCATGTGAATAACCCCAAAGAGAAAGCTTCCTAGGCTGCAGCAATCCAGTTGCATTATACTCTTCCAAGGCAACTGCCACCACCATTGTCCTTATTTCAACATCAAGTTAAAACCTGGCTATTTAGGCCAGTCTTTGGGGCCTAGTGAGATCATTGCTTGAGTTTAGTCTGTCATGTGGTAGGTTATATTTTGTTTGAAATGAATTGCTTTTCATTGCTTTCAATTGCTTGATTTTTCATTTATTTTATATCATTTACATTGTTTTAGATTGTTTTAAGGTGAGATCTCATATTGTACCCCATTTTCAGTCTACTGATATGGGAGGGTTAGAAATGTTTTTTAAAATAAAATGGCCACTGCACTGGCTGAGTGCTATTTCTGTCACCACTTGTAGTAACTCAGGGGGGTTGCAGACTGTCAAAAATAGTGCGAATTCAGTCCACTTTTAGGGTTAGGGTTAGTGCTAGGGAATCATGGGAATTGTTATTTTTCTGAGACATTGAACCTTCTTTGTCAGAGAACTCTAGTGCCACAATAAAATTCAGTTCCCATGATTCCCTAACCTTAACCCTAAAAGTGGACTGAATTCACACTATTTTTGACAGTGACCCAGAAGGAAGAGGGAAGCAGAGAGTGGTAGAACAGATTAGTTAAGATTACATTATGCTAATCAAACAACTATTTGAGGGTGCATCTCCACTATAGAAATAAAGCAGTTTGACAACACTTTAAGTGCTGTAGCTCCATCCTATGGAATCTGTATGATCCTATGGAATCCTGGGATTTTACAAGGTCTTTAGCCTTCTCTGCCAAGCAGTGCTGTTGCCTTACAAAACTACAAATCCCAAGATTCTGTAGGATGGAGTCATGGCAGTTAACGTGATGTCAAACTTAATTATTTCTACAGTTTTGATGCACCCCTAGTTAACTTTCAGAATGAGAAAGTGGAGATTAGCTTTTTTAAAGCTACAACAGCAACAAATTATTTGCTTGGAGTCTTTGAATTACAGCCTGACTTTAGTTAATGACATAGATGTGTTATAAAGCAGAAAATGTGGTACTGGGGTGGAAATAAAATTGAAAGAATAGGGAAAGATTCCTATACCACAAATTGGAGGAGGAGTTCAACATGTTTCAGTAAATGTTTTATTCCATGCTGACTGTATGCAGATGTGAACTGAAACAACCAGATCAGGTAAACTTTGGATAAGTAAACAAAAACATTTTGGACCTTTTAGGGACCACTAGAAGTTAGAATCATAAAACCATTGAGTTGGAAGAGACCACAAGAACCATTCAGTTCAACCCCCCCCCTGCCATGCAGGAACACACAATCAAAACATCCCCAACATCCAGCCTCAGCTTAAAAACCTCCAAAGAAGGAGGTTCCACCACACTCCAAGGGAGTGTGTGCCACTGTCGAACCGCTCTTACTGTCAGGATGTTCCTCCTAATGTTGAGGTGGAATCGCTTGTAGTTTGAATCCATTGCTCTGTGTCCTATTCTCTGGAGCAGCAGAAATCAAGCTTGCTCCCTCCCCAATATAACACTCCTTCAAATACTTAAATAGGGCTATCATATCTTAACCATCTCTTCTCCAGGCTAAACATACCCAGTTCCCTAAGTTGTTTCTCATGTAGGGCATGGTTTCCAGACCCTTCACCATTTTAGTTGCCCTCCTCTGGACATGCTCCAGTTTCTCCACATCCTTTTTGAATTGTGGTGCCCAGAACTGGACACAGTATTCCAAGTGAGGCCTGACCAAAGCAGAATAGAGTCTCACTATTAGTTCCCTTAATCTAATACATCCTAGAATCACATTGGCCTTTTTAGTTGCTGCATCACTTCTTCCAGAATGAATCCTGGGTGCCTTTTTTCTTTCACCAGCCTCCATCTTATGATTTCCATTTTGGTGGTGAAACTTACAAATCTATACTTTTTCACATGCTGGGGCAGGTAGTGAACCACATGTTATCCCCTTTTATTTCAGTTGTGCTGTTCTCACATGCTTAGTAAGGGATTCTGGAGGTAGCTGCCCTTTGAGTTCCCTGTTAGATAGGCACACACAGCTGCAGTAGGATCAGATAGAGTAGAATCCCACTCTTTTCCAGCTCAAGCTTTCTTGTGTTACTACAGATATACTGCTGCCTCACAGCACTGAAAGTCTGTGTTAGGTCCAGGCCTCCTTCACCATCTTCACAATACTGATGCTACTAAAAAATGTCTAATTAGATGGAGGCCAAAGAGGAAAAGGCAAAGTCTAGGCAGTGTCATGGCCAGCCATGAGGAGGACTCGGAGGAGGAGGATGGGTCTCCTCCAGAAAAGGAAGAGATACAGGCTCCACCTGGCTCTCATTCTGCTCTGCCTGAGCCAAGCCCTGTTCTCCCAGCCCTAGAGCAGCCAGGTCCTAGTGCTACTCCTATGGAGGCTCAGCTGCCTAGTGGGGAGAATCAGGAAGATACAGCAGGGCCAGTACCTTCCTTTAGGCAGAGGAGAGTTGAGAGTGCTGGCGTTCGCAGTTCCATGAGGCTGGCTGAAAAGCAGCTGCTCAACAAGCCTCAGCTGGGACTGAGGTAGGATTTGGCTATTTAAACATCTGCAAAAGGTTTCCTCAGTGCTAAGACTTATTGTAGTTTCCTTGAGAGACTATGGTCGGTGTGGTTCTTGCCTTGTGGAACCCTGTTGCCTTGACCTCAGACTGGACTTCTGTTGATTGCTGCCTGCCCTGACCTTAGACTGACTGACTTTGCATTCTGGACTCTGCTTTGTTTGTGTTTTGACTACAGGAAGGTTTGTAGCTGGCTTTGCTGTTTGTTGCTCATCCTTACCATTCTTAGCAGCAGTTGTGGGAACTGAAGCTGACTGTAGTCCAGGACAGGCAGATATACAAGGCTTTTGTAAAAAGGGTCTTCACTGTCAGAAGCTTTGTGAACTTACATATGCCTATATATATGCAACTAACTACTTTTTAAAAGTAGCTTTCCTCACTCTGGAAATGTGAAATCAAGTGGCAAATCTGATGTAGATTTGAAGGACCCCTGTGTAGATTGTTGTTATATTCTTTGCCTGGCAATTCATTTACCTCCATATAGACTGGAGAGTTGGAATGTATGCCTACCTTTCACTAGAAATACGCTGGCTCAACATTATAATCTCTTTCTTGTCCTGCACTGCCACTTTATTTAAATTGAGCTATGTAAAGCCCAGCCTTCAAAATGCCAAGAGACTTTTTGCCTCATTTTTGCCTGAGCTCAGAAAGCACAGGGTGTTCCAAGGCAGCCTATTTTTGTCTGTTGTAAAGCATCATTCCAGACATACACTCATTTCAGCAGCCTGACCTCATTTGAACATGGCAGACATATTGAAGGTTTGAGCCGTGTAGTGGGGATCAATGAGTTGGTGTTTTTTGGGGAAATGAACAGTTAATACAGAAAAGGACACTGGTGAACAGAGGAAAAAAAACAGAAGAGGGAGAAAAATATATCCAGCAACAATGTTGAAGGGTCTTATTTGGTAATCTGAACAGAGGATTATTGGGATTTTCTTAAACAATCAAGCTGTTCCATAACTTTTTTTTGTTAAGACTCTTGGCATAACAGAAGCTTTGTAGAATGTCTTTCATTTGTATCATGTCAATCATAGTACAGAAAAAGAGAGAGAAACTGAGGCATCGGTACAAAGATAACATCATTTTTAGTTAGGCCCAATAAGACAAAACATGAGCCAGACTTTAAAGGGGTAACAGTGAGAGCCAGTGTGGCGTAGTGGTTTGAGTGTTAGACTAAGACTCTGGAGACCAGGGTTTGAATCCCCCCTCAGCCATGGAAGACCACATGTGGGAAAGTCACACACTCTCAGCCTCAGAGGAAGGCAAAGGTAAACTCTCTATGAACAAATCTTGCCAAGCAAACTCAGTGATAG
The DNA here is from genome assembly GCA_020142125.1 of Phrynosoma platyrhinos. Lineage (NCBI taxonomy): Eukaryota > Metazoa > Chordata > Lepidosauria > Squamata > Phrynosomatidae > Phrynosoma > Phrynosoma platyrhinos. The sequence goes on along the minus strand of CM034701.1, from coordinate 66,311,765 downwards.
ATTTGCCTTATAGGTCACCATAGGTGAGAAATAACTTGATGGCTGACAATAACACCATCACCACCAGCAAGAACAGTGAGAAATTAGTGGGTAATTGTACCTCTTATTTAGAATGCTGGTCTTTTACTACTTTTGCTGGAATCTGGCAGTGCACTTTTTAATTGATCTTGGGTTGCTTTAGAAAATGATTTTTGCACAATAAATATTTATGTAATGACGCCACCAAAGGATGCTAACTTGCACCAGAATCTTTCTGTTGTATGCTATGCATTAATTTCATATACCCCAAATAATTAGCTATTGATACAATTTTTAGTACCAACCTCATGTACATCAGAATATATAGCTGACCTTGTTTAAAATTTTTGGTTTACAAATTAGGTATGTACAAATTTAGAATGAGTACGTTTCATCTGAAAAGGCAGTTTTGGCCACTGATAATACAGTTGGAAGGTATGTAATGATATACCAATTCTCTTACCCAAAATAAAGACCTCCTTGCTCCTGGCATGTTTGGGAGTGGGTTTGTTGAAGGCTCTATTTAACATATGACCAAGACAATAGTTTAGCATATGTTGCCTAAAATGGAAAGTTTTTTTCTTTGTTAGTATAGTATGATTTAAAATTTTCTCTTTCTTCATAAATGTTGTAGTGTTGTGTTGTATTGCACATCATTTCCCCCCTGAATCATCTGCTCTCAAGGCTAAGAACAGAATCATGTATTGAGATGATTGCACAGTACAACTTCCTAGGATTTCACATGTTCAGAATGCAGGTTGAAGTTTTCATGTTTCAGTGATTCCTCCCTTTAAAAAAATTGTATAAAGTAAAGTAGCACATCAAGGAAGAAGGCTGGGTTAGATTCCCCCCACACACTTTTTCCACTTGTGATTAATTTTGGGAGTTTTGAGGCAGTTATGAAGCCTTATGTAGCCTCCTACCTGTATTCCCTAGCTGTATTCCACATAATATTTTTTAATGTGTACAGCTGGCCCTTTATGGATTCAACCATCCGTGACTTGGAAATGCAGTATCTTAAATAAATAAATAAATAAATAAATAAATAAGCAAAAAGCAAACCTTTATTTTTGCCATTTTATCTAAGGGACAGTATTATCCTGTGCCATTGTCTATAATGAGCCTTGACCATCTACAGATTTTTGTATCCATGTGGGGTGGGTGGGTGGGTGGGGTCCTGGAACCAAATCCCAGTGTATGCCAAGGGACCTAACAGCATGTCTGAGTTTATTCTTTCCCGATTTAACAGCATGTCTGAGTTTATTCTTTCCTGATCTCCATACTAATTTGTGCTGTTGCTGCTGCAAGATGAACTGGTTCTTCCCTGCCTTGTAAGATCTGCTGTGTGAGTAACCTGTAAAGTTCCATTACATTGTGAGCCCAAGAGTGTTCTTATAAGTTAATTCAACTGGAGAGCCCCTGAGAATATACATTATTCATAGACAAATATTCATTCTGATTACATTGATTTTTCCCTCCACAAAAAGTTAAATGTTAAGTATTTTTATCTGCAGGCTTTAGAAGTTGCTGATGTATGACCCCTGCTGTATTAGATTTTACCAGGCTGTTGAAAGTCAATACATCCTGATACTTAATGGTTTTAGATGGAACCCAGAAATATCCCAATCAGCGAAATGGCTCCTTGACTAGATTTGTGAGATACAGCACTCTCAATTCTGAGAAATGTCTAAACACGGAAATCTAAATCCAATTTGTAGTCCTAGCTACTGGCTAAGATATAAAAGGTTTTTAAAAAGGTAAAGGTTTTCCCTTGACATGAATGTCTAGTCATAACTGACGGTAGGGGGCTGTGCTTATCTTCATTACTAAGCTGAAGAGCCAGCATTGTCCAAAGATGACTTCGTGTTCATGTGGTCAGCTTGACTGCATGGAATGCCAACTTTGTCTTTTTACCCTAATGTACTTTCTGTGTATTCAATAGGTCTACTCTAGTTGGGAATAACAGTAAAATGTATCTCTTAGAAAGTATAGCCTTCCATATGTTGTTGGATTCCCATTAATCCAGGCACCATAGCTAATATGAGAGATGCTGGGTGTTGGAGACCAACAACAACTACAAGGTTGCATTTCAGTCACCTCTTGTGATATGCTCTGGAGATGATATAGCCATCCTGAGAGGTAGCCATTGATGGCCCCATCCTCCATGCATTTATATAATTTTATATGCATCCAAGGAAGTTATAATTACATCATGTGGGAACGAGTGCCACAGGTTAGTTGCAATGCCTTGCAGAAGTGTTCATTCCTCTTTGACTTTTTCACATTTTATTCTGGTACAGACAGAAGCTGAAAATGATTTAATTGGCACAATTCCCACTTTATGTACACAACATACTTGACACTGTGAAAGTGTAAAATATGTGTATTGTAGCATAGATGTTAAGTAAGCAAAACCAGCCTGGCACTTGTTGGTTGCATATTTATTCACACACATACATACCAAGTCAATATTTGATAGAAGCACCTTTGAAAGCAATTAAAGTTGTGTCTTCTTGGATAAACCTCTTATAATCTTTATGCTGTTGAATCATGTGATAGCCACTCATTTCTCCAAGCAAAATTTCTCCAGCTCAGTCAAGCTGGATTGGGAGCATATGTCAAGAGCAGCTTTATGTCTTGCCACAGATTCTCAGTGGGATTGAGGTTTGGACTTCTACAAAGACATGCAGGTTCTTGTTTTGAAACCACTCTGGTTTGAACCACAGTACAGTTGTGCTGTGTGTTTAAGAACATTGTTCTACTGAAAGAAGAACCTTCATCCATTCCAGTCTCACAGAGGTCATAGTTTGTATTCAAGGAAATAGCCATAGAATCATAGATTTGATGGCTATTTCTTTGATCTTTAATCATCACCATCACCATCATCATCATCATCATCAATTTTATTTATAGCCCGCCCCTCTGCACAACAATCGGGGTGGGTTACAGCATTTAAAACAGTCAGAGTTAAAACATTCCCTCATCCCACACCCCAACCCTCCCATCCCCTTAAAACAAAATTAAACCAAGAGAGAGTTAAATGCAACAATACCATAAAATGATAAAACAATGCAACAAGGAGTCAGCAATAATAAAACAGAAGAAAGACTCATCTCCCATCTAGCAGCACTTGTTCTGGGAAGGCCTGCCGGAAGAGATCCATCTTTACTGCTTTTTTAAAAGCAGCAAGAGTAGTAATGAGACGGATTTCGTTCGGCAGGCCATTCCAAAGTCTGGGAGTGGTTGCAGAGAAGGCCCTCTGGGAGGTCTGAGACAGCCTGGTTTTTATTGGCTGTAGCAGATTCCTCCCAGAGGACTGGAGGGCACATGGGGGGGGTCATATGGGGAGTGGTGGTCCCTAAGATAAGATGGACCCAAGCCATGTAGGGCTTTAAAGGTTAAAACCAACACCTTGTACTGTGCCCAGAAACTAATTGGCAGCCAGTGGAGGGATTTGCGCACAGGTCTTATATGCTCCCTTGGGGTGTTATATGCTCCCTCCTCGATGTTCCTGTAATTAGCCTGGCTGCCATGTTTTGTACCAATTGCAGTTTCTAGGTCAGGCACAAGGTTAGCCCCATGTATTGCGCCTGCACGTATTGCGTCTGCAGAGTCTCGTCCAGCAGAGCTGTTTAGGGTGGTGAGGGAGATGACGCAGGTCCCTCCTGCACCAAATCCCCTACTTAACCCGACGACGGCCTGCTGTGACGCATTTAACAACTTCTTTG
>CM034701.1:66280331-66300825 GCA_020142125.1 Phrynosoma platyrhinos | reverse complement strand
CAGGCCGTTCCAGAGTCTGGGGGCAACTACTACTTTTAAATGCCAATGTGTTTCAGCTTTTATCAAAAGTGGCCTTCTTCAGGGGCTACACTATAAAATACAAATAAAATTCAATTATATATATTAACTTAGACAATACAAAATCAGTTACATTCTCTAGAAACATATAAATTACATTGTTCAACTCGTCAAAATATACATGCATACTTTCAAACAGAAATTCCTGGAGTTGTATAAGACACCAAAGAACTGGACCATTAAGCAAAGAGAACCAGAGAAGACCATTATTTTTTATTTATACAGGAACACACGTAGTTGAGGGGGGAAAAGATATCTGATGCAACTGTGCTGAATATTTTATCAGTTTGCTTCACATGTCTATCATATTTGTCTTCATATTAGACACTGTAAATTTAGATCTTCATTTCAACCTATTGGGTAATATTTTAAACTTAAGACCCATTCTGTCTCTTTTTTTTCTTAAGAGTATCTTCATTCTGGTTCTTAATTTGCTCTAGAAAAACATGTATCTCTTATTGAATACTGTGTTTCTTAAAAAAATTAACTAAAGGTGCACTCACCCTTTTATTTTTTAAATTGAAAAAGTGCTCACCTATGCTGTGGTGCTGGAGAAGATTGCTGAGGATCCCATGGTTTGCCAAAAGGACAAACAAATGGGTCCTAGAGCAGATCAAGCTGGAAACCTCCTTGGAAGCCAAGATGACCAAACTCAGGCTGTTGGACTTTGGACACATCTTGAGAAGAGAGGACTCATTGGAAAAGACAATATTGCTGGGAAAGGTGGAAGGAAGTAGGAAGAGAGGAAGGTCACATGCCAGATGGATGGACTCTATTAAGTAGGCCACCGGTAGGGGTTGCAGGAATTAAGCAGAGCAGTGGAGGACAGAGGGTCTCATCCATAGTGTCACCATGAGTTGAGATAGACTCAAGGGCAGTTAACAACAATAAGAGGTTTTGCACACATATAATGTTTTGCATATGCATTGAATGGCATGCATTATATAACTAGTGTTACAGGTACTAAAATGAGTCAATTTGTACTGTTTCTATCTACATTTATAAATATGGTCACTTTAGTTGTATGGGTACAGAACAAACAGTGTCCACATAGGTGATGTCATACTGATGTCTTCATACCCATTATAGTATTATTATATTGTTTTGGGACATTGAATTCTGTGTGCATCATAATAATCTTGAACTAAAAAAATAAAGAAGTGACCATTTGTCAGCATGTGAAGCCTATCTTCTTAATTTTGCTTTTGCAATATTTCTTTCAAGGTAGTAAAAGGCCCTTGGTATCCACTGGTTTGGTTCCAGGATCTCCCATGCATACCAAAATCTGTGGATACTTAATTACTATTTAATATAATGGCATAGTGAAATGGTGTCCCTTATATAAAATGGCAAAAACATTTTTGCTTTTGGAATTTATATTATTTTTGAATATTTTCAAGCTGTGGATGGTTGAATCTGTGGATAAAAAATTCCGTGGATACAGAGGACCGACTATACTGGTTTATTCAAAAAGAATGGTGCAAAACCAAATACAAGCAACTTTACTTTTGCACCATTTTTAAAAATCATCCATAAGAGAAATATGCCATAAGAGTACAGTGGTACCTTGACATACGAGTTTAATTCGTTCCGTAACCTTGCTCGTATGTCAAATTGCTCGTATCTCAAAGCAATTTTCCCCATTGTTGGGGTCGTGTGCAGGGTTGTAGTGTGCGATTCCTCATATCTCAAATCTTGCTCTCATCTCAAAGCAAAATATTGCTCTCTCGGTGGCTCGTATCTCAAAACACTCGTATATCAGGGCACTCGTATGTCGAGGTACCACTGTATTTTGATCTGCCCACCATCAGAATATAGGTAACCGTAACATAGCTGTTCTGTCTAGGAAAAACTGTGACTGGTGCACCAGCCTAAAATAATGAATTTTTTTTTAAAAAAAATATCACAGATGAAATTTGAATATCTAAAACAGAGATGTCTAACGTGACTAACCAAAAGGGAACCTGCTTTTCTAGAATAGTTTGCTTAATTTCCATCCATGGAGAGCAATGGTCAGGATGGATTTTGGAACGTTGTAATCATTTGCAGTATATCAGGTTGCCTATCCCGCCAATGTACAGTGCCAGGCTCAGGAGCAGAGCACTGTCCCTGTAAGAATGTGGGCTCCTTAGTATAGCAGATAGAGCATGATTGGGATAGTCAGGAGGACAAGGGAGTATAAAAGGGCTCAGCTGAGATATACAGTGTATTGTGCCCCCCCAGCTCTGTCCATGGTTCTGAAAGGCTGATCTTTAATTTCTTTGGACAAGATTCAGTGCTACCAGATCACAATGCTCTGCTGGGTGTGGTATTTTTGTAGGATCCAGGCAGAGGTAATGGGGAAGATGTATTGATAGCATAGCAAGCTGTTTTAGCAGCTGATGGTGGCAGGCAAGGGGCAATGGAGTAGTGATGAGGCACTAGACTGGCATGTCAGCTGGCCTTTTGTACCCACCTGTTCTTTGTGCCCAGCCCCTCTGCACTGGTTAGAACTGCTTACTACAGAAGGTCTGGAATGTCTCCATGATTACTGAGGCTATTGTACTTTGGCCATATCCTGAGCTGGCATGATTCACTGTATAAGATAATAATGCTTGAGGGCATTAGGAAAAGAGGAAGACCACATTACATATAAGATGATGCCAGTTGAAGATGGCATGATGGCTAGTAACAACAAAGGTTCATTGTTACATACCACTTCATACCGCGCTATGGGGTATCTAAGCAGTTTATAACTGTAAGCTCATTGCCTCCCAACAGTTGGATACTCGTTTTAGTGACCTGGGAAGGATGCAGGCCTGAGTCTAGCCTGAGCCCTGGCTACAAATAAACCCAACCTGTGTTTTCTACTCCCCATGTGCTCAGTCGAGACCCTCTTGTCTCGACTGTATTTCACCTAAAGGGATAAACACCCAATGGATTTGATTGTAACTAGGAAGAGTTGCAACTCTCATCCAGCCTGTAACATTTACTATGAAAGAACTGAAAGAACAGCTACTACCATGAAATATGCCATGAAATATGAAATAGGGATGGTGACTTACTAAGAATAACTGTCAGAAAATGTTAAAAAGTGGTAAAGCAACCCATGCTAAATCTCAAGAGGGTTTAACCCTCCAACACGATGTAAAACAACCCGATTTGGCTTCAGTTGATAAGCTTTGCCTGCTTCATCATTAAAATTTGTCTCCAGAGCTGGCAATACAGACACTTTCCTGAGAAACCAGCTGCACTGTGCTGTCATTGTGGCCTGAGGCCTCATACTGGGTAGATTTAAAGATAGTTCTTGGAAGGTGTGTGTAGCAATGCATGCATGCTTGCGTGCATGTGTGCACATCTATGCACACTTTTGATTCAAGTAGAGAATTCAAATAGAGAATCCAGCCTTTATTGCTTCTGTTTCATTGCCTTTGTTCCCAGTTAGCATATGGCCATAGGGGTGGCCTAGCCTTTCATCTACATATATGCTTCCTGTATATAGGAAGTAAACCTCTCCTGTAAACATTTCAAAGGGAAAATGTTGACACTGTGATCACAACAACATCACTTTCCTTCACCTACATGCTATTTTTACCATCTTTGTCTGTGAACTTTGAAAGCTGGCACAATGTATTTTGCATCTTTTGGTTGACTCAAGAAAAGTATCACCAAAAGATTGTTTTAAAAATGCCCAGCATGGCTACCCATGTAGCTTGCTATCAGAATATAAGGAAGCAAGGCTTTTCCATTGTAGTAGCTTTGATTTTCCTGTTGAATAAAGCCATTAAGGATTCTACCCAAAGCCACTGCTGCATAAAATATAATAAAAAAATGAAGATTTGGAAACAAATGATATACCCAGCTGCTTGCATGGAGAACAGAATGAACAACAGGATATTGATTCATATTCTGAGGGAAAGTGGGAGTAAGTGATGGTAATTCTAGGAAAGTCGCAGAGTGAATGAATGTTTCATAACCTATGTGCTTTGGATGTTGATGTTATGTTACAGAACTAGTGACTAATTTTATTTATTTATTTATCTATTTGGATTTTTAAATATCAATCTTTGACCTCAAAGGAGACTCCCAGAGTGATTCACAAGAAGCATTAGAGGGAATATCAATAAAGACCTAATACAGCAGTAAATTAGAATAATTCTACAGAATAGCAATGTGTAGAATATATTAAACAGAGCAATGATCTTCTTTAAGCCAGGGAAAATAAAAGGGTCCTCACCTGACTCCCAGAAGGATATCAAACATACATCATAGGGGAGATTATTTCAGAGCTGGGATGCCAAGAAGGAAAAGTCGCTACCCACATCACTTGTAAAGGAGAGGAATTCGAAGAAAAGCCCCCAAGTAAGATCTTACTATCAAGAGTGTTTAGATCTTAATATTAAATTAATTTAAGATAAAACAATCTTTAGCCCTAAAAGTTAGCATTTTAAAAGTTATCAGTTGCTTGAATATTGGTCAGAAAGATTCTGACCTTACTAGGAACCAGAGTTATTTTAAAATATGGACAGGAAATGTGTAAATGGTAAACTGAAATGCTCCAGCCACACATTGTCCACATCCTCAGGACTTAATAATTCTGATTTATTCAGCAAAATGACTAGCTAGTCCTCTAGACAGTCTTCCTTGATAGTACTGTGAATAAAGAGGATGCTTCTGTGTTCCTTTCAAAGAAATTAGTAGACCACCAAGAGTGTTTGAATATTTACATCAAGACAGAGAAGATCCAGTTCTACTACATTATGAAAGAGAAGCAATCTCAATGTGTGTGTTGGATTTTCTATCAGTTTTCCAAAGTAGCTTCTGAAGCAGCGGTTGGATTACATTTTCTTCATACATGGGCTGCATTGCCCCAGAGCTTAAATCTCTTGAGGGCTAGATGCTGGTAGTTGTCAGTGCCAGAGCCAATAGTGGATGGCTTCACCCCCTCTTCCTCCACCCCACCCTTTCAGTCAATCTAGAAGGCTGTCAGTGAAAGGACAGATTGTTCTTGCTAAAGATCTGAAGTAATCACTTTGCAGAGGATGATTGAAATTAGGCTGAGGCTGCATTCCATTAGGCTGAGGGTCACAGGCTGCCTGCTCTAGCCCTAATGCGAGCTCATCTGTTCAGTTTGATTCACTTCTTATTTTGTGCTGCTTGTGAGGCAGCATTTTGTGTTGCCTTGCCTGATTCCTTCCATTCATCCCAACTATTTAAATGAACTCTGTTCATTAGATGGGGTTTCTTAGGAGTAACCATGCCAACTGCCCAACTAATCTCTGCCTCATATGATACAATTGTTTATAGGAGTGTTTATAGGAGTGGCAGCTAAGGTAGTCAAGGGCTCACAGGAATCCATCTGGTTCCATCTGCCTTTATGGCAGTACCATGATAGACAGAGTCTGTCTAAAGAACAGCCACAGATGAACTGGCCAGAATAAAGAAATGAAAAAGAAATCTGCCATGTTAAAATGACCATTTTCCTAGCCTAATGAGAGCATTAAATTAAGAACATATCTTGCACCATCTGCTGGCTAGATGAAATGTTTTGGCAGCCCCTTGACTGACATTAGGGCCATTTAGTCCTGAGAATCATCAAGAAAGCACGTCAGTGTGGAGGATGCTGCTGTCTCCCCAAAACTACCAATTTAGGAGTCCTCAACACCAAGTTTGAAAGCACCTCTCTTCACTCATGTAAGGAGGCTGCTAGGCAGTAGGGTGGTTTATTTAAAAACTTTGTTTATATAAAACAATGGTGATTTAAGTATAATAGCATAGGAACAAGAACAAAAAAAATGTAACACAACCTGTTACAACGTAGGATCAGGGATGTAGTTAACCCCCCCCCCCATGAGGGCATTGTCCTCCTCAATAAGAATTCTGCCCCCATAAAATTATCCTTCAGTCTCCCAATTTCTAGCATTACATTAACATAAGAATTTCAGATATGCAGGTGCATGTTCACACATTTCAAATATGTGATCAATTTGAGTAGTGACTGATATGGAGTTTTAGTATATTAGCATATTTATAGTCTTATAGTTTATTGTCCATTTTAATTAATATATGTTTGATGTTCAGCCCTTTGGTGGAAAGGGCTTTATAAATAAACATTATTATTCAATCTTGTAGCAAGGTAAATTCTTAATGGTGATTCAGCCTTGATTGGTCTGACTTTTTCTCTCTACTGAGTGAGTCAGTAACAAAGGCAACTATCCTTTGTTTCCACCCTTCCACCAGAGATTTTCTCATGTTTCTGACCACTGGTGATGCTGTCTGAGATTGACAGCAGTTGGAAGTCCAACAATATCTGGGGGTATGCAGGTTAGCCCACACCTGCTGTAGGATCTGCCTACATTCACCCTTGTTGTTATGTAATCCCTACTCTGCTGTAGATTTGCTTTGCTGCAGTACTTTTCAGTTAGATGTGCAGACATGTCATCACAAATGACCTTTCAATTTCATCATCTAGTCTATTTGTCATCTCATAGAAGCATATTTGTAAAGAAGAAAGCCTGATGTTCTGATTTTAGATTTTCTCATTGTGCTGAACAAAATCTGGCTATTCACTATTGTTAGGAAGGTAAAGCCAGTAATGGAGTATAATATAGTAGCATATGTACTTTAGTTGGCATTTAATTGTAAATTTGATGCTCAGACTCCTGTTTGCAAAGAACTATGTTTGTGAGCTATGCGGAGGTATGATACAAGCTCAGAGGTTGGAGATGAAGTTACTTTCAGTACTATAGCTAAAAGAATCTGTCATGAGCAAGGGAATCCATTTCAGTTAGTGTCGTCATGGTGCGGAATGTGACCAATTTTATTTTTATTGTGTGCAAGTCCTAAAGCAAATTTATGATGGAATTTTCTTGTAAAAATTTGTTGGGGCGTGCCTTTTTTCCCTTCCTCTGAGGCTGAGAGAATGTGACTTGTCCAGAGTCACCCACTGGGTTTCCATGGCCAAGTGGGGATTCAAACACTGGTTTCCAAAGTTTTAGTCCAATGGTCAAACCACTATAGTATGCTAGCTCTCAATCTGAGGATTATCTGTATCTCTGTGCCATTTCCCCAATTAAATTCTTCTCCATAATTAATATGAACCATTAGCTATAGAAATGAACAACATGGATACAGTAGATCAGAACCTGGATTTTTTTTTTAAGAAAATAATTATTTAACTTGTTACTTTGGTCACCCAATAGATCATTACATGTCACTGTTGTTGGTGGTCCAGAAAGCAGTTTGTTGTTGTTATTATAACTATTGCTTTTATTACTGTGTGCCACTGGAGAAATACAAGGGAATGACTTCAGTTTAGACTGAGAAACAAAATTGTGTTGGTGAAGCAAAAAGTATAAACGTAATAATCTGTGTTGCACTGTAAGCATCAGTTTGCTTCTTGGTAATAGGATGTTACTAGTTAAGCAAAGAACTGAATTGATTTGCACAGTCTTGTATATATTGTGGCCTTTACATTTTCCAGTGCTAAATCTATACAGAAGAAAGCCCATTGAATTCATTCAATAGGAATAATTACTACTCCCATTGGGTACAGGATTAAAGCATTAAATGACAACACCTGGCCTCCCTTTCCCCCTTGATGTTAAGAGTGATTGATCCCCCAGCCCACATTCCTTGTGTATAGTTGAGGAGAGGAGAGGAGAGGAGAGGAGAGGAAGAATTAGGGAACAAAATTACTTGTAGAGGCAGACTTGTAGAGTTCCCCCCACTTTCCATCTCTGATTGTCACAATTCTGAAGGGACTGCCTGTCAGAACTGCCTGCTCTACTAACCTTCACAGTCACAGTGTAGCAGTCCACATGGATCCCACATGCACTGCTGACACATCTTCTGGGTGAGTGGATAGGGACAATCACTTACTTGGACCTGCTCCCTTTACCATGTTCTTCTCACCCCAGGCAGTTGCTATTACCCTTATATCTATGTCCTCTTCATGTGTATAGAAGAGCAATGCCCCCTCCTCCTCTAAACTCTCACAACTTACGCTAACTTAGCCAATACAAGTCACTGTGCACCCTGTGCCTGTTGTTTGGAGCAGTCAGCCTGGAAGGACAGCTGTTTTTTGCACCCATCCCATTCACTAACCTGGCTGTCTCTTTGTCTTTCCCCCTCTCCTTCCTTCTCTTCTACTTGGTAGCTCCTGTGCCACTCTGCAGCTGCACCACATCCCACAAAGTCACAGCACAAGAATCCATGTGATCCTTCCTCTTCACCCTTCTGTTACTCAGACTGGGTGGCAAATATCCTGTAATGCATAATAGGCAGAGACACCATTATATAGCTATGAAAATGTACTGAATTAAAACCCTGGCTGTTAAAGCAAAGCAAAACAAAAAAGCTTGCTACTGCAATAAATAAATAGATAAATATTTTTAAATTATATATATAGCTTGCCCAGTGTTTCCTCCCTAGGAGAAAAAGGAGTTAAGCTGCATTTTATACAGCATCTCAGCCTCACCCTCAGTCAAAATTTGGCTCCCATGTAGCTGTTCCTAAATAAAGAAAAAGATATCAGAAGGTCTGGTTGTGTTTCTCCTGTGTAGATTGCCCTGAAGAAGCTCATTTATTATAGAAACACTTCTCTTTTTCTACTCCATTCTTCTCTACCCATTTTTTGAAATTTAGAAATCTTTTCTGGTAAGTCAGGGCTTTTGGTTCCAAATGAAATCATAACTCTTTCCATGCTACAATTGCAAGTTCTTTGTAACTTCTGAGAAACCAGGAGTTGGAGGGGTGGGGTGGAAAAGGTAAAAGCTAATAGCCTATTACTCTATGAAGATGCAAGAAGGATATATGAATGAGGAAGGTACTATAGTTGCCTTTAGAGCTGAGTCATAACAATCTGTAGTGGAAGAATTAGTTTAACTGAAATTTAATTTTCTTCCATTTATAAAGAGTGAAACATGGTTAATAGCCACCCCTTCTTTTAGAGAAGGCTTAGAGAACAATAGTTATTCACATTCTCTGACACACAGTCTTCTCATGCAGAATAATATTACCATCTGATAGCTTTAGTCTGGCACCCATGAATGTTTAGGTGTAATTGGAAATGGGTTTTACCTGTAACAGGATAATCAGCATTAAACATATCCTAGCTTGAAAATGTTGTAGAAAAAGCAGAAGCATGTGTTAGCCTTCTAGGTTCCCATATTGGGAGGAAAGTGGGATTTTTTAAAAAAATACAATAAAAATAGGCTGGATCACACTTAGATCAGGGTAATGGAATTATATTCAAGCCTGGAAAATAGAAGATTCAGAAGTGATGTGATAGCCATCTTTAAATATCTGGAGGTATGTCATGTAAAAGATGGAACAAGCTTGTTTTCTGCTAAACATGTCCCTAGACTGGGACATGCACTAATGGATTCAAACAATAAGAAAATAAATTCCACCTAAACACTGTGAAGAATTTCCTGATAATAAGAGCTGTTCAACAGTGGAACAGACTACCTCAGAGAGTGGAGTATTATCTTTCTTTGGTAGCTTTTGAACAGAGGTTGGGATGGTCATTTCTCAGGAGCACCTTAGTTGTGTATTCCTGAATGGCAGAGGGATGGGCTACATGATTCCCAAGTATCTTCCAAAGGTATGATTCTGATTGTCTGTTCATGCACAGATATATGTTACTACTACACGGGGGAGCACATATTCAGGCATTCTGAATAATATAAGTATTACTAGCTTAGATGAATTTTGAACTGTGAATCTTGTAGAAAAGCCTAATCAAAGGATTAAATTTTGTTGTGGCAATATCTATCTTTTTTGCCTATCAATTGTTGCTGTGGAGTCCTTCAAAATGGTGATTTTAAAAAAAATCAAATTCTGCAAGTGAAAGTTTGACCCAGTGAAGCCCTTGAGTTTAGCAGCCAGTCTTGATTTGAATCTCCTTGCAGCTTTATTTATAACTGAGTGTGAATGAGATAATTGAATGCATGTCAAGTAATGGAATGGAGAACATACCTCACAGCTATGTCTTGTTACGAGTGGCACCATAGCTCATTTTGGGTCTGAACTGCAAACAGGCTGCATAAATCTACTTCTGTACAGCTACTTCTGCACTATATTTGACGTCTTAGAGAGACAGATCAGTCTTTCTCAGTGACAGAATTTTGACAAAAATTGGAAGGATGAATGTCGAAAAGTCTTTTCCATCAGCACTGAACGGACACTATTGTTTCATGCTTTCAGTTCAATTAAAGTAGAAGTTGGAAGTTAAAGAAATGTAGTTACCTGCAATGGGTTACTTTTAAAATAAACAACAACACCGAAGGGCATAACAGAAGTTACATTTTAAAAGTAACACAATGAGTGTAAATGAAATAACTTTGGTGCCTTAACAACAGTATTTTGTTTATACTTTTAAAAATAAATTGAAAAGGGTTTTTGGATATGTTTACAGGGATTTTTGATGGTCTGGTGCAGTCTTTTAACAGTCCATGGTGTTTGAAGGGTAAATCAATAATTTACTTGTTGCTGGGTATGATGTGGCCATATCTAATGCATAATAGGCAGATTGTTGGATGCCATGCCATAGGACAGCTTTTCCCAACATGGAGGATAAACCATACCAGTGGTAGCCAGCAGTTAGACTGTAGGGTTTGTAGACATTTGAAAAGAAGACATCTGGAATCATCTGGAGAAGAGAAATTCCCCAAAGAGCACTTTTGAAGGAGCCAGTCAAAATGTGCCACTTGGAGACAACTGTGGGCTGAAACAGATGGGCCTAATAAAGTGGGTTTTGGCTGCTCTGGTGCTGTTCGCACTGGAGCTGCAGCAACCATGCACCCAGCCTTAATCCAGGTCGCTGCTGTGGTTTTGAACTTGGCCGGCAAAAGGAGTGGTATTTTACTGCTCATTTGTGGCCTGGTTCTTTGTAAAAGACACTGCCTCAGCCTGGTTTATGGCCATGCTCGGGGTGTGTCATCTAAATGCTGTGTCCTGAATGTGTCCGGAAACTGGTTTATTTGGCCTGTCCGTTTAGGGCCTGTACCAGCCAAATATATGCTATTTTTTCTGTCAGTCCTATGGTTTCTAGCATTAAGAGCAGACTAGATTTTCGAGTAAATGGTTAACAAAACATCTTAAGCCTTTTCTACTAATGTTATAATCTCTGAATGAAAATGGCACTGTACATTTTTTTTGGGGGGGGGGGCTTTTAAAGTCCCCAAAGAGGAAATGTTCCAGCCCTTCTACTTTAATCTGTGATCAAGGACTGTGTTGGATTCATGTACTTAGGACTCCCACAAAGTCTATTATGGCAACCAACCTTCTCAGGAATTGTGACCAGATAGCCAGACAGAAAGATAATCTGAATTCACCTTCAGTCCATATGAGGAAGAAAAGGCAAAAAAAGACTGGGAACAGACTGGTAGCCAATATAGCCTGTCTCTTTACAGTGTATGTCACATTAGGAATAATTAACTTTTAACTTTTGTCTTTTTGTAAAGAAATAAACAGCTAAAGCACTTAAAACATATTTAAAACAGAGTTTCAATAAAAGAATGAAAAGTATATGATGTATATGTATATGTATATGTATATGTATATGTATATGTATATGTATAGCGCACCCTTTCCCACACTGCAAATCCATAGTTAAAATTCAAAAGCCTGCTAAATAAAAAATATCTTCTAGAGGAAAGACAGGAAGGAGGGAGCCAATTGGACCTCCCGTGAGAGGTATTTCCACAGCCTGAGAGTGGTTTTTGAGAAGTCTCTCTTCCAAGTCCACACCAATAGTGCCTTGCAAGGCTGGTACAAGTGAGAGAATGTCCTCCTCTGCAGATCTCAATGCATGCCCAGGTTTATATAAGGGATATGGTCTTTCAAATAGACTGGACCCAAGCCACATCAGGCTTTAAAGGTCAAAACCTGCACTTTGAATTCTTCCTGGAAACAGACTGGTAGCCAATACAGCTGTTTCTGTGTATCAGTGTCTCTGTATGTGTGCCAGTCACATGCCCTCTCTATCCAGCCCCAGTCAACAACCTGGCCCCAGCATTTTGGACCTGGTGACATTTTTAAATAGTTTTCAAAGGCAGCCCCACATAGAGCTCATTACAGTAGTCCAAACAAGATGTAATAAAAGCATGTGTTACTGTGGTTAGATCTGACTTTTCAAGGAATAGGCACAACTGGTGCACTAGTTTTAACTGTGCAAATACACTCCTGACCACAGCTAAAACCTGGGCATCCAAGCTCAATTCTGAACATACCCAAGCTGCAAACTTGAGATTTCTGGGGGATCGTGAGCCCATCCACCATAGCCTGAATCCCTGCTATCTGATCTGTCTTCCAAGACCAAGAGCACTTCTGTCTTCTCTTGATTAAGTTTCAATTTGTTCCCCTTGATCCAGCCCATTACTGACAGCAGAACTGGTCTAGTGAAGAAATAGCTTCCTTGGAGTCAAATGAAATGGAGAGATAGAACTGAGTATCATCAGCATATTGATGACACTGAACCCTAAAACTATGGGTCAAAGAGACATGCCCTAGCACTACATTCTGAGTTTGCCCCTCCAGGATAAACTGGAGTCACTGTTATATAGTGGCCCCTAGTCCCATCCCAGAGAGGTGACACAGAAGGATACCATGCTCAATGATATTGAAAACCACTGAGAGGTGCAGCAGAACCAACAAGGACATATTTTCCCAGTGTAGGTCATTTGTGTAGACAACCAAAGCTCCATCCTATAACCAGGTTTGGTTGAAATGAATCCAGATAATCCATTTCATCCAGGAATGCCTGTAGCTTGGAGGCCACTACATGTTCAAGCACTTTGCCCAAAAAGGGGATATTAGAGACTGGCAAATAGCTCTCCAATATAGGGGAATCCAGGGAACATTCTTTTAAATAATGGCCTCAGCGACGACCTCTTTTAGACAAGCTGGAAACCTCCTTGCTGTAGTGAGGCATTCAAAGCAGCAAAAAGCAACTTCATTTATATACCACTTCATAACGCACTATGCAGTGTCTAAGTGGTTTACAACTGTAAGCTCGTTGCCCCCCAACAGTTGGGTACTCATTTTACCGACCTTGGAAGGATGCAGGCCTGAGTCAAGCCTGAGCCTTGGCTAGCATTGAACTCACAACCTTGTGGTTTATGAGTGAGTGGCTGCAGTAAGGCATGTAACCACTGCACCACCAGGGCTCCTCCTTCACTACTCCCTTTACTCAATCTGCCAGGCTAACAGTGAAGAAGGGCATAGGTCCAGTATACACATGGAGGCTCTCACTTCTTAAGGCATCCTGTCCAAATCCTCAGGTTGCACAAATTGAAACATACCCAATAACACCATACAAGCAGGGGCTGAGGTTACATCCATCGGTATCAAGTCAGAGCAGATCTGAACAATTTTATCCACAAAGTGCTGTGCAAACTCCTCACAACAGGCTACCAAGTGGTTTATATATTGCTCTTGCGGGGCAGAATGAAAAAGCCTCCTAACCACTTGAGACAGCTCTGTTGGATGACACTGGGCAGTGATGGCAGAGAAGAATTTCTTTGCTACCATCACTGCCACAGCATATGCTTTCCAATGAGGTCTAGCCTGTGTTCATTCAGACTTTTTCTGAGTCTTCTGCCATTTTGTCACTCTAGTCTCCATCTGAATCCTTGTCAACAGAACTGAAAAGAAACATAGACTTCAGAAAGATACTTTTATAATCCACCGACTCCTTTTTCAATGGTACCTACAAACGTTATGAGGATACTGTATTAATTTCCTTGGATACAATGATATTACATGGGAGTAAGGGAACTTGATCTCTCTGTTGCACAGTGAACCAATCATTTGTTTAACATCAAGCAAACAAGCAAACATCAAGCAAGGTTAATCTTATCTCAAACTGCATAGAATATGTTCATAAATCACATATGGCAAACTAAACCCGCAGCAGCACTGATACATTGCCCAGCACCTGTGACCAAGGCCTAGAATATTTTTAGAAGACCTATTTGGTCTGCATGCAGTCATCTTATTGTTGCTGAAGCTCATTATTGCTGAAGATGTCATCGTTTCCTAGGTATATCCCCCATGCAGCAAAGTGAACAAGAACAAAGATTTAAGCCATTACAACAGATGAATTTCAACAACACTGAAAGACCAAAAAATACTTGAGAACTGGATATTGGAAACCTTGCTTAGCTGAAGTATAGCAGGAACAGGGGACAGCATGATGACGATCACTACCATTATTGTCTGCAGGCTACATTCCAATTTGGGAAGCCTTGGTGTGTGGCTGCATTCTAGCTAAGTCTATGGTGAAGAATGCATGCAAAACACAATATATCTGGCCCATGGGCTGGAAATTTCCCACCTTTATACTACAGCATTTCTGTTCTGACATTGATTAAACACATTGCTCTGAAAGATCTTGAGCAAGGTATATATTTTGTATCTTAGAGGGATAGTTCCCAGAGTTATAGATTCTGAACATGCAGGTTATCAGTTTATCTAAATTTAGTTAAGCATTGTCACCGTGCCTAATTTATTAGTCTTAGACAGAAAACTTATTAGTTTTATTAGTCTAAGACAGAAAACTGGTTCCTGGATCTTCAGCCTTTCTAGCTCCTGAGCTGTAGAGTCTCCAGATGAACAAGACTAATTTAGATTTATTTAGACACATTGCTGAATATAAAGAAAACAAAAATAATGACCATGGAGGATCTACATAAATTCAACCTAGATAATGAGAAAATTGAAAGATTTCCTGTATCTTGGATCAAACATGGATTGGAACAGAGACTGTAGTCAAGAAGTAAAAAGACTAGAAATGGGAAGGGCAGTAATGAAAGAACTACTCCTAAAGAGTAAAGATATACAAATGAACACTAATGTTAGAATTGTTCAAATCATTATATTCCCATCACCATGTACACATGTAAGAGTTGGACAGTGAAGAAAAGCCGACAGAAAGAAAATTAACTCGTCTGAGATGTGCTGGAGAAGAGAGCTGAAGATAACATGGATGGCCAAAAAGTAAAAATAAATAAATAAAATAAAAAAAATGGGACCTAGAACTCTACAATTCTGGAAGCCAAGATGACTTAACTGAGGCTGCCGTACTTTGGCCACATCATGAGAAGGCATGACTCACTTGAAAATATGATAATGCTATGTAAGGTAGAAGATAGTAGAAGGAGAGGAAAACTGCATGCCAGATGGCTAGACACCAAAGCTGTTTTTCCCCAGCTGTAATTGTGGTTTAAAAGCCATATGTAGTAATCTCCAAAAAGAAATGAAAAGCAGAAGAAAAGGTCAAGAAAAGGTGATTTCTGAAAGCCACCTAGAACAAAAACGTGTTTTGTAAATTGGTTGAAGCTTTCCCCTGCACTGTTTCACGTTTAAAAAACAACCACAACCTGTTTTTCAAAACTGGAAGTGAACTTTTGGACACTTTGGGGTTTGTTTGTTTGTTTGTTTTTTGTGTATGCATTTTTTGTAATCTATGTGGCCCCTGGAAGGTTCTAAGACATAAAACTAGTTCCTGGATCTTCAGCCTTTCTAGCTCCTGAGCTGTAGTCTCCAGATGAAAAAGACTATCTATGGGCCTTATCACATGGGGTCTAAAGCAGTCCCATCCCTGCACCATCCCTGCGCCATTGCGGATCCTTGTCCCGTGTTTCCACACAACATTGCAGAGAAACCCTGCCCATCCCTGTGCCATCCCTGCGCCATTGCAGATCCTTGTCCCGTGTTTTTACACGATGTCACAGAGAAACCCCATCTATCCCTGTGCCATCCCTGCGCCATTGCGGCATCATCCGGCGTCATCCCCGTTCTTTTGAATGCCGGTTTCTTTGGGAATTACATTTGCTGATGCTGGAATGATGCTGCTTTCTATACCGGCACGGGAAAAGGAACCGCGGTGGCACAGGGATGGCACAGGGATGGGACTGCTTTAGACCCCTGTGTGATAAGGTCCTATGGTGGCTATCCTCCACTCCTTCAGTTTATTAATTTTCCCAGTTATTTCTTGCATGTCCACTTTGGCTGTGAAAAGCAGGTCTCTTGTTCCACAGCTTCTGAGTTGCTCTGACATCCAAAACTACACAGTAAATTCTGTGCATTAGCAATCATGTTAAGGAAAGTGATAACAATTTTGTAATTTGGAGGAATGTCTTCAATGGAATGTGATTATATCACAAGGATAGCCACACTTGTAATGTAATGGGGAAATGATGGCTCAGAAAGCATTTGAGATCACTGTGTTGCTAGCTGAAGAACTGTGTCAAATTGGCAGCACACTGAAAACTGCAGATAGTTTATTTGATGTATGTGTCAACATAGTATGAATGGGAACAAGCACACAAAAATCTAATAAAGTTCCCCAAAGATTCCTATAAACCTGTCTGAAGGCTCCCATTTTTAAATCCTGATAGTTGTGTATATTCATCAGTATGCTGAAGTCATGGTAGGGAAGCATTACTAAGTGCCACCCCACTGTTATTGGAATTAAATTATGTGAGGGGAAACAGATGAGAAAATGGGGGATGTCAGGACACAACATCTTGAAAACTCACATGGGCTAGGCATCTTTGCAGATTTCTTTTGCATCAGATACTGTTAATGTTAGATACTTAAGAGTTGAAAATATACATTTAGCATCATGGATACACACACACACACACACACACACACCAATAAAAGTTGATCTGTTCTATTTTTCAACATATATTTAATTTAAGTTATAAATATTTTCCATTCCCTTGAGTGCAGATTACCATTTCTTCCATGGCAGCTTTTTGTAAAGTCATCTGTTGTTACCCTAATGTGAGTTTAGATGTACTCACAATGACTGTTAACCAACAAATTACTAAAGACAATCATCTCTGGAACTTTACAACATACGAAGCTGCCTTATATCAAGTCAGACCATTGAGCTTAGTACTTTAAATATCCATTGGCAGTGGGGCCTCAAAGCTTCAGGGCTGGTACTTTCCAGATACAAGGTCTCCATGATATTATTGCAAACAAGCTAGTAAAATGTTGGCTAAACGATGCAACTGTTAAGTGGATTTGTAATTGGTTGATTGGCCTAACATAAAGGATGCTCAGCAATGGCTCCTCTTCATCCTGGAGAGAAGTGACCAGTGGGGTGTCACAGGGTTCTGTTCTGGACCCAGTGCTTTTCAACATCTTTATCGACAATTTGGATAAAAGAAAAGAGAGCATGCTTATCAAATTTGCAGATTACATCAAATTAGGGGGAATGGCTAATACTCCAGAGGACAGGATCAAAATTCAAAATGACCTTAATAGATTAGAAAGCTTGGCAAAAACTAACAATGAATTTCAACAGGGAGAAATGTAAGGTACTGCACTTAGGCAGAACAAATGAAATGCATAGATATAGGATGGGGGACACCTGGCTTAACAAGTGAAAAGGATCTAGGAGTCCCAGTAGACCACAAATTGAACATGAATCAACAGTGTGATATGGCAGCTAAAAAGGCCAATGTGATTCTAGGCTGCATCAATAGAAGTATAGTGTCTAGATCAAGGGAAGTAGTAGTGCCACTCTATTCTGCTTTGGTCAGGCCTCACCTGGAATAGCAATAGCAATAGCAAGTACATTTCTATACCGTTTATCAGTGGGGTATGTGTAAGCCAATTGTCCCCAACAAGCTAGGTACTCATTTTAGTGACCTTGAAATGATGCAAAACTGAGTTGACCCTGAGACCCTGGCTGGTATTGAACTCACAACCTTGTGATTTGTAAGTGAGTGGCTGCAGTACAGGCATTTAACCACAGTGCCACCAGGGCTCTGGGCACCACAATTCCAAAAGGATGTTGATAAGCTGCAATGTGTCCAGAGGAGGGCAACCAAAATGGTGAAGAGTCTGGAAACTATGCCTTATGAGGAGAGGCTTAGGGAGCTCAGTATGTTTAGACTGAAGAAGAGATGGTGATATGATAGCCCTGTTTAAATATTTGAAAGGTTGTCATATTGAGGATGGAGCAAGCTTGTTTTCTGCTGATCCAGAGAATAGGATCCTGAACAATTGATGGAAGCTACAGGAAAAGAGGCTCCACCTCAACATTAGGAGGAACCTCCCAATAGTATGAGTTGTTTGAAAGAGAAACACACTCCCTCAGAGAGTGGCGGAATCTCTTTTTTTGCAGGATTTTAAACAGAGTCTGGATGACCATCTGTTGAGTGTGTACTGATTATGTATTCCTGCATGGCAGAATGGGGTTGGACTGGATGGCCCTTGTAGTCTCTTCCAACTCTATGATTCTATGAATTCCAGGGCTGGGAAGAAGGTGCGATATAAATAAATGGAATTGTACATGCATACACCCACCCACCCACACACACATATACTGTAAAAATGGGAGTGCAGTGGCCTGCAACTAGACTCTTTGTGAATGTTGTGTGTCTTCCCTTATTATTTTTTATACTTAGGCTTGTTTATATGTAGATTGTTATTGATTGTGCACACATAAACTTTCCAGGCTGAATATTTCAAGGTTAAATTAATAGCAATAGTATGCTAAAAACAAACAAACAAACAAAAAACACTCCACACCAGTATTTGTTCCGTTGTCTTTTTTATTATCACTAAAAAAAAATTAAAAATTGTATATAAAACAGCTCCATGCAACATAATTATCTCTACAACTGAATTAGGGCAAACCTGAGTTATTTCATTCCTACATGCAGGAATGAGTACATTTCAGCAGCTACCTCTTCACGGCACAAATATAAAAGTGGGTTTTAGCAGTTGTTGAAATACTATTAATATTTTGGGACTTCCTGGGGAAAAACTTGGTTGCATAAACTAAAGGAATGTAAACTGGAGAGGCAACATGTTTTAGGGCAGAAAATGTGTTTTCTGTGTGAAAAGCAATACGGTATATTTGTGCTGGAGACAAAGTGTTTTGATACACAGTTTCCTGGCAAAAATACTGTTTTTGTGCAGAAAACACTTTTTGTGCCCCAAAAGCATGTTTTATCCACAGAAGAAAACGTGTTTCTTCTTCGTGGTCTCTGTGAATCACACATATGGGTTTTACTGTGCCTGTGCAGAGTATATTTGGGATTTATTAGAATAGCTAGGCCTGAATCACAATTTGCTGGAGCTAAAAATACATTGTGATAGACATGTAGATCTCATCAGTGGCATCACTAGGGGGGTGCTGACCACACTGGATGACACCGAGAAGAGGAGAGACACCCAGTTGGACCCTCGTCCCCTTTTCTAGCTGCTCCGCGATGCCAGGAATGGAGAAGTAGGAGTATGTGCATGCCCTTTCTGGCTGTTCCCTCCCAGGCTTCCTCTCCAGGGAAAAAACCTGGGACAGAGCAGCCAGGAAGGTTACATACATGCTGTTCCTCCTCTTCCTTCCCAGGCTTCTTCTACATGGAAAACCCCGAGGAAGGAGCAGCTGGGAAGGGATGTTTATGCTCTTCCTCTTCCTCCCTCCCTCCCTTCCAGGTTTCCTCTGGAGGGGGGGAGCCTGGGAGAGAACAGCTGGTAAGGGAGCATGCATGCCATGGCCCCAATCCAGTGCTTAAAGGGGCAGCATGACACCACTCCTTCAGGGCCATCTGTTTCGCCTCTTAGTTTCTCTGCTGAATGGCAGTGGAGTTAATAGAAAATAAGTATGTTGCAAAGAAGCTAATGAATTGTTTCTGTCTGTATTACCTACTAAAGATATACCGTAGGGCAGATACTCACACCCAAAATGATATTTCAAGAAGTGGGGAAGGAGTTAAATCAAATAATGAAGATGTTCTAGACTTTATTGGCAAAGTAAAAAACAAAGAAATCAAAAGGTGTATACACACATACACACACGCACACACAATTTGTAACATGTATCTGAGATTAAAAAGGTAAGAGATTAGCTCCTATTTAAAAAAAATTCAATGTAATCCCAGTTTACAATAGAAGTCTGGGGGCATCCATATCACTTGTTTGTGATAAACTGATGGGAAATGTTATTAAAGATAAAATTATCAAGCATGTATATGGGCAAACATTGCTGACCAGGTATCAGTATGGTTTCTGCAAAAGTAAACTCTATCCCATTAACCTACCAGAGTTCTTTGAGAGTGTCAATGAACACATGGACAGGAGTGATCAGGCAGACTTTCTTTGCAGACAGCTAGAAATAGTGCAAATTGAGTCCACTTTAACTGCCCTGGCTCAGTGCTAGGGGATCATGGGAATTGTGTTTTTTTCTGAGACATTGAGCCTTCTCTGTCACAGAGCTCTGGTGCCACAATAAACTACAGTTCTCATGATTCCCTCGCACTGAGTCAGGACAGTTAAAGGGGATTCAATTTGCACTATTTGCGCCGACACAAAAATGACACCATACACAACTTTATGGTTATAAAACTTGGCCACAACCTTATTTGTACAAGGTAATCAATAATTTTAACACTTTAATTTTAACCAA
>CM034701.1:66267731-66280231 GCA_020142125.1 Phrynosoma platyrhinos | reverse complement strand
ACCCTGGAAATGAGGGCCTCCTTGCAGCCTCGCCGGCGCTCGATCGACCCCCGAGCGCGAGGCTGGTCCCTCAGGCGCAAGAGATGCAGACAAGCTCCTTGCTTGTCTGCTTGTTAAAATGGCTGCCGCCACGAGGCAGCTTCGGGGCTTTATAGCCCTAAGATCTCGTTGGTAGTCTCACGATAAGCGAGACCACCAACGAGACGGGATCCTAGAGATCCCTTCTGTGATTGGCCGGGCGGCAAAGGAAGGGGCGGGACTTCCCCCACCGTCCAGCCAATGACGCGTCCGGCCTCATTTTCCGGCCGGCGCAATAAAGAACCCCTCCCCAACGAGTCGGGGGGGGGTCTTTCTGCCAGTCTGCAAAGCCCCTTTGTCTACTTGCTCTTCCCAAAGGCTTTTGATAAAGTTTCACATCAGAGCCTCCTGGGAAAACTTTGTAATTATGGGATAGGATAGAACATTGTCCTTTGGATTGATAACTGATTAAAAAACAGGAAGCAGAGAGCACAAATAAAAGGTTAGTTCTCACAATGGAGGATGTGATTTAAACAGCAGGGCTCCTCTGAGATTTGTACTGGGACACATAATTTTTGTCATGTTTAGAAATGATTTGAAGTCAGGGTGAATAGTTAGGTTGATTGAGTTTGCACCATATTCCTTTGGTTGATTGGAACAAAAACAGAATGCAAAAGAGCTCTGAAGTAATCTCTTCACAAACTGAGGAAATGAGCAGTAAAATGGTAAATGAAATCAGTGTAAACAAGTATGGAGTGATGTATCACATGCACTGATGTTATCTGGGCTGGCAGCAACTGACAAAGAAAGGAATATCAGAAGTATGGTAGATAGCTCAACAAAAATGGTGGCTCATTGTGCTTCGACTGTAAAAAAAAAAAAAAAAAAGAGGAGGGGTAAATTTCTGGTTGAGTAAAAAGAAATCAAAAATAGAACCACCATGTTCATACCACCCTTACACAAACCTACGTTGTGACCACACTTGGAATACTGTATTTAGTTCTGGTCAGCACATCTGAAATAGATATTGTAGAACTGGAAAAGATGGAGAATGGATCAGTGGACTGGACCAACTTTCTTATAAGGAAAAGTTACAATATTGGGGTTACTTAGCTTAGAAAAAGATGAAAAGAGTGGATAGAAAGGTATAAGATTATACACTGTGTGGAGAAAATGGATAGGAAGAAGGTTGTCTCCCTCTTACAGTAAAAACCAGAGCCACCTTCTGAAGCTGAATGGGAAAAGAATTAGAGAGTTAAGAAAAAGTACTTCTTCACACAGTGCACACTGCAGAATTTACTGTCAAATATGTAGTGATGGCTGCTGACTGACAAGTGGACAAATTCATGGAGGAGGAATTATCAGTGGCTATAAGATATGATGAATACCGTATATACTAGAATAGTGCCTCTCAATCTATCTCATGTGGGGAACCATCAATTCCCCACCCCCACCCCCGCACACACATACAGAATGTGCTGGGAATGAATATTTGTGCCCATTGGCTACAACTGTTTCCTTCTCACCTAGATACTTACATGGGACTGGCAGCTTAACATGGTGCTACAGATAGTATATTTCTATATATGATTGCTAGGGAGTGTGAGTAGGAAGGTTAAGTTGCAGTCGTGTCTTGCTGGCAGGCTTCCCTTGGTCAACAGGTTGGCCACTGGATGGAGAGAGAGTTGGACTGGAAAGGCCTTTGGTCTAATCTAGCATGGCTGTTGTTATGTTCTTGCAGATGTTCCAGTCTTTTATAAATGGTGACTCATTTGACCCTAGGAATGAAAAATCGGTTAGCTCTTATATGTGGTTTCTAAATTATATAATCAATATATTCTTCATACATTACAATCAGGATACACAAAATTCAGTTATTAATGAAGTTTTATGAATTTATTAATCTTAATATTAGCTTTTAACTCCTGGGTATTAGACATAAATTTAGAATTTAGTATTTAGTGTATGTTTTATTAATTCAAATCCTTTTATGACCTTAAATAAAATGATGCTGATGATGATGTTGATGATGATGATGATGATGATTTTTAAATTTAAGAAGGGGACAAATACAAATTCAATTTTCATGTTATTTAATTTCCAAACACATAAAAGAACCAAATGAGTACATTTCCACAATTTTTATTGATTTGGTATTTACCTTTGACTGGTTATGGTACAAACTGGCCACAGCTAACATTGCTAAAATACTGGGATAGTTCATTAAAATACTACTTTCAGATAATGTCGTCAGGTGAGAACTGTTCTCCATGGTACTCTAACTGAACCAAATTTGGATCAACAGGTGGGTGAAATAGGGCTGGATTTTGTTCCATTTCCTTTGTAAACATACATGCAATTGTCACTGTCACCAGAATCCCACCCACCCACCCCCAATATCCTTCAGTTGAGAATTGCAGTTGTCAGTAGTGTTTTATGCCAATGGTTTAGTTTTCAGCTCCCAAAGATTAATAGGTTTGTGGCTGGTGGTTAGTTTTGGACAATTTTGCAGGGATTAAAATATGTCAGTTAATTATGCCAAAGATTAGTCTCACAGGATGGAGGAAATAGAAATGGAAATAGAAGCAGAAAAAGTCCAGTCACTTTTCTCACAAGAATCTGAAGGAGATGGCTACTCTTACTGAAAACTGATGGGGGAGCAGTATATTTTGGAGTTTTTAAATGCTGCACCTTCACCTCTGCTCAACATGTATATTTCTGAATTAATACTGATATTGCAAAATACCAGTGAATGTCCAACAACCTCATTCCAAAAGATCCAGCCATGCTGGTAGCACTACATGCCTGGAAATTCTCCTGGCTTGAAAACTGGGGTGAATGTTACTCTATTTTACCTGGATCTATTCAAAAAAATAGAATGACTATTATCTCAGGCACAGGGTGCAGTCTTTTGTTCTGCTGTCTGCTTCCAGGTTAATCAGCAGCTGGGTCTTCACAATGTACAACAGAAACTATATGAGCAAACCTGTAAAATGATTACAGAGTTTTCAGATCTTGCTCCAATGAGGAGCATATCTATTCCACTGTATTCATTAGGTGACATCCAGTTATCTGCTTTTGCACATCTGCTCCTTAAGGCCACAATGGGTCACAGACATGAAAAACATCAAATACAAAACAACCCTGCTCTGGCATGTTTAGAATATTCATGTGCCTTTCAGGACAAGCACATCTTATATTATTTATAATGACTTTCATGTTTTGACATTTGTTCAAAGGAAATGAAGTATTTGGGTATTAAGATCAAGTTTATCATAATCATTTCTTAAAATCTAAAAATAAATAAAAGCTTTGTAAGGTCTTAGGGCAGAAGCTTATAATAAGTTCTTCTGGGAGGGCCAAAATTAGAGGGATGCTGCTAGAAAGAAGCCAAATAAGAGGATATGAAGGAATGACCCCATTCCTAGAATGAAGATGAACAGAGCTCAGACTTGAAATGGTGACAGTGACTCTCTCTAAAATATTTGAACTCTAAATCCACAGATGTGCAAGTTTTTCAGAAGTTTGTTTTTTTAAAGAAAAAGCTGTATTCTTTGTCACAAGTTCTATTTGAGTGGGCCTTTATAAAAAGGTACTTCTCCAACCTTCCCTCTGATTAGAAGCTGCGAGACCTCTCCATGATTATATGAAAACCTCACCTTGACTTTTGAAGCATAATTGAATGTAGATGCATCTTAAGCAGCTCAGCATTTACAGATTTAGCCTTTTGCAGGTTTTTAGTTATTTTTCCCCTTTTGTAAAAGACCTTGGAAAGTTTTAATAGGGTTTTAAGTTCTTAAACAAAGCATGAGAAAAAGTTCAAAGTGCTTCCTCTTTCTTTCTGTAGGCAGAAAGTATATGAATGAAAGCACCATCCCTTCCCACTAAAAAAGAGCAGAGGTTTAGCCTTTACCTGCTAATAATGTTGAACTTAATGAAATAAGAATGCTAAGATACTTGAAAAAATTCACACTGCAGTCACCACTACTTTCCAGTTATAAATAAAAGACCTTACAAAGCTTTTATATTTATTTGGATTACACTGGAAATATAATATGCAAAACATGTTGCATTTAGTGTGTGTGTGTATGTGTGTGAAAGAGAACTAGTGTGATGTAGTGGTTTGAGCATTGGATTATGGCTCTGGAGATCAGAGTTCGATTTCTCACTCGGACATGGAAATCCACTGGGTGACCTTGGGCAAGTCACAACACTTAGTCCTAGAAATCCCCATGATAGGTTCTCCTTAGGGTTGCCATAAGTTGGAAACAACTTGAAGGCACACAACAACAATGTGTATGTATTTCAAAACTGTAGAACTTGACTTTATCTTTTCTGTACTTCACACCCAAACCAAGCATCTTAAGACTATATAAAATATTAGATCCCATTTCTACAAATTCTGCTACAAATTTTGGATTTTGTTGCCACAAAGCCTTAAATAAGTGTCATCTTTCATTTTCTCTGACCCTGTTCTATCATTAAAACCTGAGAGATTGCAACTGACAAAAGGAAATATTCTAATGAAATTTGATATGCTCCCACTGGATGGTAAAAATATATTTGAGCAGCCATACTAATAAAAAAATATTGTTTTCCTGTAGTCTTTTAGGGGCCAGCCTGAAGAGGAGAAGAGTTTTCCCATCTTTGAAGGATGTTCAAACTCTTGGCATCATTCTTTTAATCTGTTTTCTCTAGATATTGACAGTGTAGATCTTGAAGAAGATATTAACTTTTGTCTCATTGGCACTACACCTACTTCAGAAAAGTAACACAAAATGCCATTGCTATCTTTAATTTCTTGCTCCAGTACTCTTTCAAATGGATGAAAAATTGATGTTGTTAGAATGTAAGGTCTCTCAGACATTTAGGGTCTTTTCAGACTGCCAGAAATATTGCAAATTGAGTCCATGTTAAGGGTTAGGGTTAGTGCTAAGGAATCATGGGAATTGGTTTTTTTCTGAGACGAGCCTTCTCTGTCAGAGAGCTCTGCTGCCACAATAAAATACAGTTCCCATGATTCCCTAGCCCTAACCCTTAAAGTGGACTCAATTTGCACTATTTCTAGCAGTCTGCAAAGGCCCTAGTTACTAAATTTACTTCTTGTAAAAATCAGAAACACTGAAATTTTAAAAATCTTTCGGACTTTCAAAAAAATGTAGGTAATAATACAAACAATTTTAACTCCACACTCTGGTCTTGGTAGAGAATGGATGAGTGACAGAGCAAACATTAGAAGATCCATGGATTCATCAGGTTGTCACTTAACAGGGTTGATCATCTGATCTGCAAAAATGTCTGAAAACAGTATCCACACCCATGGGATATTGCAAATGTATAACAGCATGCTTTTCCCTTGGTGAATCTGGAGATATCAGGTTTTTAACTGACCAAAGAGGAATTTTGAAGACTGCCATGGCTGTCAGCTTATGCGAGAATAACTTATGTTTTATTTTGGCAGGGGCATTGAATATGATCCTTAGGCAGATAGAAATAACAAATAGCATAACAAATTATGCCATAAGCAGATAATAGTTGTTTCTGAGAGCAAAAATGCAGAGATCTCGAGGGAAACAGGAACTGCAAGACCTGACATAGTTTTGAAGGAGCAAATATGTTGCTCTAACAAGGTAGAGTGCTTAATGAGATTTTGTATCTGATGGCTGCTGAACAAATACCGAATGTTATAGGTTACATTTCAGAGAAAGGAACTGGTAAAACAACCTTCAAGTATTCCTTGCTAAGAAAACCATATGAGATCCATGGGGCTGCCAGAAGTTAACAGGCAGTTGGATCCTGGTATGGCCTCAGTGGAAAAGTACCTTTGAGTATTCCTTGACTAAGAAAATCATATGAAATTCATGCGACCATCATAACTGGATAGGTGATCGAAGGCACATATACACACTTTAGCTTATCTTTCAGATACATTGGATCAGAATTATCATTGTGAAAGGTGTAGCCTAACACATCTCTTGGGGGCATGAAATTGGAGAAGGTTGGCTAAGAATCACACTCTTTAAATTGAAAATCACTCCAAAAATCTTCCCAAATCTACTGACCTATATTTAGGGATGAATGACCCTTTTCTATTTCTCTGTTGCCCCTGCCCTTTTCCCATGCTCTGAATCCAAATATCTTGCCCCTGGCTTTTCAAAAAGGACTAGCAGCACATTTTCCCCCTTCTCTTGTTCTTGTCAGCAATTCTTCATTTTCTTTAGAAGAAAACTCAAGGGTGTTTCTCCTGTGCCAGTAAGCTTTTGCATAAAACACCAATAGCAAGAAGATGTGTATAAGAGAAAATCACTGTGATGTGTAGGGAACACAAGCATGGATTTGCCAGTTTCAAGGCTATCTTTCGGGGAGAGAGTTGGGAGAACTGAGTTTCTGGAGTCATTAAGAATTTTCCGCGGCCCTATCACGGGTATCATGGGTAGCCTTTCCAACTGCCCCTCACAGCAGCCTATCCTAGTCTCAATGGCTCTTCACCCCTCAGGGTACAATAAATATCTCTCCAACATGGGTACATAAACCCTCTTCTAACTGTACCTCATAGCAGTCTCCCTCAACCTCCTTGACTGCTAAACCCCTCAGCGTAAAATAAAACTCTCTTAACTAACTCCAAGCACTGCTCTGTCCCATTTATACTTGCTCATGGGAGCAGCCCCCACCTTTTCTAGCTTAACTCTCATTGGCTGTTCCCAACTTTCTAATCTGCCTGTGTTCTCACCACAATCATTATTAGGCTTCTGTGTTTATTTTCTCTGAATTATTTCACAGCCCACATTACATTAAGGGTCCTTTGTTAGGTATATATATATTTAGTTGGGAATCTGCTAGGTTGCACATGAGGCCTTATCTTTCCAACATTAGCTATTTAGCCAGTCTGAACAATACTCTCATCCTTAACCTATCTGTAAAAACTGATACCTTTTTCTGTGATTTCCTGTGATTCTAGTTGGTGTCTTATCTTCAAGACTGGTTGGTGTGACTACTGTGAATTAATTGCATATGCAAAAATTCCATCCTGGGGTCCATGGACTAAATTTTTCCTTGTCCAGAGCTTTTGTTGAATGGAAATAATCAGCCTTTAGACCTCAAACTGCTTTTCCCTTGTTTCTGAGTCTCCAGTGGAGTCTTGCTATCCATGGGCTTGCCATCCGCTTATTTAAGCATCTGCAGATGGCAAGTCCTGTTTTCCCCAGTGCATGTTGTACTACCATTAGGGACAATGGGACTTGAGGTCCCACACTTTTTCGCATCCGCAGTGGGAGGGGGTCTGGAATGGATCCCCCATGAATACGAAGGTCTGATTTTAATACAATCACATTCATATTCTCCAGTGTCTTCACACAGGCCCCTGACTGACCACAGTGCAAACAAAAAATTGGACTAAAAAGGCTTTTTATCTGATTCAGCAATGTTCTTCATAGGTGGTGTTGTTTTAAAAAAATGGTAGCCAATTAGCAGAGTTGATTACACTTTATTGTAGTATTTCTTTTTTGTGACGTATCAACTGGTGGTAGGGGTGGAAATGAGGAGGGAGAGAGGTGTGCAATGCAACAAAAACGGTGGTTTGGGTTGGAGTTTAAAAATGACCCTTGGGTTTAATATAAGCTGATGAATCAGCATAGAAAGCTTGCTGTTTTTCATATGATATTAGAAAGGGTCTGTTTTTGTGGCCAGGTCATTAGTTCAGAATGTAGAATAATACTATGAAATCTGACCACCTTAACCATCACATAGTGGCAATCTCAACTTTGCTGAAATCACATTGATCCCTTTGACTAAAAAATATTATGTGTGACCTTCAGAGAGCCTGCTTTGAGACCTTCCCTGACATATGTTCAGCCTTTGAGATAAATAAGAGACTGAATTG
This sequence comes from Phrynosoma platyrhinos, assembly GCA_020142125.1. NCBI lineage: Eukaryota > Metazoa > Chordata > Lepidosauria > Squamata > Phrynosomatidae > Phrynosoma > Phrynosoma platyrhinos. Next base: position 66,272,334 of record CM034701.1, on the reverse strand, counting down.
GGTTAACATGGGCAACTTCCATGCTGAACATACTGCTGAGGTAAAGGTCAGTTGCTAGGTATTATGGGTATAATATACTGCAAATTGCTGTAGCAACATAGGAACTGCTTTCTTAGCCTGAAAACACCAGCTGAAGGATTAATCTGGTCCTTCATTATTAGAAGCTGATTGTTTGTTCTGAAGTGATTTTCACTGGGATTATCTAGAGCTTCAAACACTATAGAGCATGTATTTGCTTCAAATAAGTTCAGGCGTATGAAGGGAGAAGAATAAACAGATGTCATGGGCTTTGGATGAATAAATGTATTGTAAAGTCTTTTTTTACTTTAATTACAGCTGGGAGTACAATCTCCTGCCAGGCATTAAATTGGGTCAGCAGCAGCTTGAGAACAGTCACTGATGAATGCAAGTGGTGTGTAGATAACAGAAAATAAACTGTGGTGCAGTGCCAGGCTAGATAAACCACTGAGTGTCTTGTAAGGTCCCCATTAACATTCAAGGAGAGAAAAAATACACAAGAGAATTTGTGGCCATGAAAAGATAACCAATGCTCTTAGACTGTTGAGGCAGCACTGGGCTTATTTAATTATGTTTAGTCTTTTGGAATAATTGCCCCATAAGGCCAGTTCACATATTTGCCAAATGCAGGAATATTGTGAATACTTTAAAATATATAGTTTCCTGGGCATATAAACAAATGTGGATCAGAGAGAGAGAGGTGATTATTGCACATACAAAAAGACCTAGCTGACCTCTTCCGAATTAGAGCCCAATTTGGGCTGAAGTTGGGTCTTATTGAATGGATTTTCCAGTTTAATTCGGCTTCTGAGTACATCCCCACTCCAATGCGGTTCCAAAACTGTGCTCTGGTGGCCATATTTTAAAGTCAGAAATGTCCGACTAATAAATGGCCACTGGAGCGCATTTTTGGATCCACATTGGAGTGCGGATCTACTCAGCAACCAAATTAAGCTGGAAAAGCCATGCGATAAGACCCAGCTTCATCCCGAATTGGACTCCCAATTCGGAAGAGGTCAGCTAGGTCTTTTTGTATGTGTGATAATCTCCAGAGAGTGAGAGCGGATATGCTAGATTGCTGGATTCCTTGTTGGTGTATCTCATTTTGGAATCCTTCATAAGCTTTCAATAGGAAGCCAGGGTGTCCCTGTTTGAAAAACTACTCTTTAATGACAGAAATGGGCAAAATGCAGCTGTCTAGAGATTTTTGGGCTGCAGTTCCCTATATTTCTCTCTTTTGGCTGTGCTGGCTACAGCTGGCGGAAGTTGAAATCCACCAACGTCTGGATGGCAGGAGGCCACACTTTGAAACTAACCCCCCCCCCCCATATTTGACAGTATTGGCTCTAAATTTATTTCTGTTTTAGCTAGCAAAGAGGATAGACATAAGGCCTTTGAGTACTTATTTCCCTCATTACAAATTTTACTTGTGACCCCTGAGCAGAGAAGAATTTTATGGTTTAAAAGCTGATAGCAGTTTCTGTGCCAGTTACTGGCATGCCTGCATGGAGCAGAAATGAACTGTGTGACTTCAAAGCTGCCATGTGCAGAGCATCCTGTTATTTTTACTTAGACAAGAAGTCCACTTGCCCCTAGGCTTGCTATTTAGAAGCAATGGAAGGGATTTTGTTTGTTAGTACAAAGGATGGTGAAGCAAAAGAAAAGTAAGATAGAAAAGGTCAAGCCTGTAGCTTATAATAACTTAGCAGAAGCTGAGGATGCTTACTTGAGTTTTGGGGAGGGGAATAAAGCTACCAAAAACAGGGTATTTTATGCCTATGCATAGATCTTTGTCTTAAGGTCTGAAATATTTATGAATTAATCATCACAATACTCACTTTAAGAACAGATCGGTGGTATTAAATTATTTGTAGAAGGCTAATATAATACATGCAAACTTCTGGGCTTCACAGAATTTTTCTTCACACTGAGCTTTATTAAAATTCCATACACCATTAGCATTCCATAGTACTTTATGTACATAACATTAAGTACTTTGGCTCAATAGAAGGCTGTTTGACCCTCTGAGCCAAAGTACTTAATGTTGTGTATAGAAACAACTATAAAGTGCTAATGATGCATGGAATTTTAATAAAGGTCAGTGTGGAAAAAAATCTGTGAAACCCAGATGTTTGCATATACAGCTGGCCCTCCATATCCATGGACTCTTTATCCATAGATTCAAGCATCCACGGCTTGAAAATATTCAAAGAAATATAAATTACAAACAGCAAAGCTTGGTTTTGCCATTTTTATAAGGGACACCATTTTATTAGCCATTGTATTTAATGAGACTTGAACATCCACGGATTTTGGTATCCACGGGAGGTCCTGGAACTAAACCCCAGCAGATACCACCCCAGTTGCTCAGCAGAGGGGTGGGATATAAATAAAATTTATTATTTATTATTATACCAAGGGCCCACTGTATACTGTATTATATTTCATCAATAGGTGTTGATTTATTACTGAAATTAAAGTATCAGATCTGGGTTTATGGGCATATCTACATGGGCCAATTAAACCAGTTTTCTCCTGCCCTCATTGTGTCCTCTATACATGATACAGGCCAAATCTCCAATTTGAGTATGGACTGTCTTCATGATGTGAGGGCAGTTCTGTACTGAATCAACCCTATCCCTCCCTGGTTTTTGCAGGAAAATCCAGAGCACCCCATAGCGACTCTGGGAGGCTGTCTACACATGTGCCCTGCTGTGTTGCCCAGCAGTGCTGCTGGTGGTGCGAAACCCTCCCTCGGCCAGCCATGTGATCGATGCTGAGTGTCTCAATTGTGACCTTAAAGCAGGGGTAGGCAACCTTTTCCCTTTAAGGGCCAAGGGACTTCAGCTCCCAGAAGCCTCAGCCATGTTGGCCAATAGTCCCATGTTGGCCAATAGCTCCTGGGATTCTGGGAGATGAAGTCCCTCGGCCCTTAAAGGGGAAAGGTTGCCTACCCCTGCCTTAAAGGGATTGACTAACACCAACAGTGGCACTGCTGATTAGCAGAGCAGGAAGTACATATAGGCAGTTGCCTGGTGGAGCTGTGAATTTCAGAAACGGTGGTGGGAATCTGGGGCAGTTCCAGAGTCAGAATACTCCAGGAGCAGCCCAGAGTATTCTGGCTGGTTATTCACATTTTAATCTGATTTTCTGTTTATTTCCCTGCTATATGTAAAACTGTGGTGTGTGGTTTTAAATGTCTCATTGCCCTCTTTAAATTTCTCCTTTTTCTGCCAGCTTTTTTATTCTCCCCTCAAAGAAGAAGTAAATATAGAATTTTGCTATCACCTTTTTCTTCAGGTACAGCCACTTCTCCCTGATCTATTTGAAAAGCCTGTCTTTAATCAGCTTGCAGCTAAGTATCTATGTTTCATCAGTATCCATATATTGTATTCCTAATAGATGCTAAAGGTTATTTTTGGAATAATAGACTGGGGGAAATGGAAACTCTGCAGATCCATAATACGTCAGTGTTATGGTTGCTTTTATGTTAAGATTTCTATTTAAGCAAAAGAGGTGGAGTGAAGAATGCAAAAGGAAGGCATTAAATCAAAGTGCAGACTCTTCACACATTCTGTCCCTGATTCCTTGAAAAGGAGCTCTAGGGCTAAGCCACAGATATTTTTATCCATATATTTGGGCCCTGGACTAGACAAATGATCACTACTGTCAGCTTTCTGAGCAGGTGATTAGCACTGTCAGAGCAGAGAATGTCACTTATTTGCTTTCCATTTACATGCACAGAAGACTCTGTGCCTTTAGAACACAGAGGTAATCAGAATATAGAAGCATGTTTTTCAGACAGATTAGCTTCACTGAATGAGAACAAATTGGTTCAAAGACTGAGATGTATTCTGTGGGAAGCCAATTTGGACATTTTTTGTCAATCAGGTTACGCTTATTAACAGTCGTTCTTAGGAGATGGTTTCATATACTGGAACAATCCATCAGTCTTCAAAATGTCACATGACAAGCAGTTTTACTGTTGCCAACCTTGTTGTAAAGTGTGCCATCTTACCCCATTTCTAACATTGTTGAACTGTTTGGATCTAGTATAAAGAAAGCTATTCTTACACTGATTTCAAGCTTCCAAATGTGTCTCCTACTTTACCTTTGAATTGGTTCTCTCTTTTTGTAATTATTCTCAAACCAGGCAGCTGTCCTCTTTTGCAGTCAGCCATGGCAAGAAATTCAGTAGGGCTGTAAAGCTGCCTTCCCAGAGCTTTCAGACCAGCTTTTAGAGTTCTCAGGGTCAAGCCAGTCTCAGTCAACAAAGGAAGCAATCAACCAAGCATCAAATCCAAAGGTGTATCGGTAGAAAGGTCAATCCACTAAGTAGGGTTCAAAGGTCTTACACTCTCAAGCCTGGAGTCAAGACAAGAGTAATGAGGATTGCAACTTCCAGAAAAGGACCTTCTTGAGGCTGGGATATTTATGTTGTAGTAGACTCCTACAGCTTTGCCTGATTTCAGTATGTTTTCTATAAATATGTGCTGACTAATATAAACCCACCCTTTCCTGTCTGTGTTCACTTGTGGTAGGTATTGTCTATAATCTATATCTTGTGGCTGTCGGGGGGGGGGGG
>CM034701.1:66206686-66235958 GCA_020142125.1 Phrynosoma platyrhinos | reverse complement strand
GGCAAACCTATTGTTGTGTGCCTTAAATTGTTTCTGATTTCTGACTTAGGTGACCCTATCATGGGGTTATTTTTGGGAAAGATTTGTTCAGAGGAGTTTGCCCTTGCTTTCCTCTGAGACTGAAAGAGTGTGACTTGTCAAAGGTCACTAGATAATGTTGTTTCCTTCAGTATCCAGCCAGCTGCATGAGACAGTCACTGTCCAATTTTGTGATATTATCCACTGAAAGTTGGCAAAAGGCATTGATTTTGATGAAGTGATTCATAAGTTCACAGCTTTGCAGGATAGGATAGAAAAGTTCAGATTTAGTCAAGATATTCACTGAAAGTTAAAATGCTAGCGTATTTGTTCCTTTATTTGGGTTTTTTGTTATGGTGTTATTTCATTTATATGTATATTTGCATTTGTCTAAAACTTCTACATTATTTGGGCCATTATCGATTATACAAACCTAATCCATTAATGCAAACCTACTCCATTAGTCCTAAACCTAACCCTAACCCTCTGAATCATTCCTATTTATCATTATTGTGTCCCCTTGGGTGTAAACCAATGTAAGCACACATGGACCGAGAAACAGGGCATTGCTCCATGCCTATGTCTTGAATACATTGCAACTTCCAGCCCATAGAAAGTGGCAATCCCAAAGCAGAAGGCAGTTCACCACTTTTAGAGGTAATAGAGATATATCTCAGGTAGATTTGAATATGCATGTTTTTGTTTGTGATAGATCAGATAAAGGCAGAGACCTCAGCTTTCCCAGACTGTTTGCTCTTCATATGCTGAACTTCCTTCTGGCTTGGATTCTCTCTCAACCTGCTCTTGAAGAGGAGACCTTTTTGATTTTGGTAATAGGCAGGTACAAACATGACTCTCCATCTTTCTGGCCTGGTTAACTAAAACTGGGATTTCTGTTCTGTGTAAACATATGTTTCTTATTTTAATAAGCAAAGCATACTCAGTAGTGATTATATTCAGGGAAAAGTAAGCTCATTAGCCATTCTGATCTTTCAGAGGGCTGAATTCATATTATGCTGCTGCCTAGCTTAGGGCCTTTGCAAACTGCCAGAAATAGTGTAAATTGAGTCCACTTTAACTGCCCTGATTCAGTGCTAGGGAATCATAGGAACTGTAGTTTATTGTGGCACCAGAGCTCTCTGACAGAGAAGGCTCAATGTCTCAGAAAAAAATACAGTTCCTATGATTCCCTAGCACTGAGCCAGGGAGTTAAAGTGGACTCAGTTTGCACTATTTCTAGCAGTCTGAAAAGGCCCTTACTTTGCTAACTATTCCTAGGGTGATCACTAACTTAACACACTCAACATACCATGCTCTAGGTCAGGGGTAGGCAACCTTTCCCCTTTAAGGGCCGAGGGACTTCAGCTCCCAGAAGCCTCAGCCATGTTGGCCAATAGTCCCATGTTGGCCAATAGCTCCTGGGATTCTGGGAGCTGAAGTCCTTCGGCCCTTAAAGGGGAAAGGTTGCCTACCCCTGCTCTAGGCCATGGAAATGGACAGAAAGGGGCTGACAATTGAGTACAGAAATACTTCAGCATGCTTTGTAATACCAGCAGTCCACAGTCTGAGTTGTTGTATATGTGTATGTCATTCATCCACTGTGATGAGGAACAAGCAACAATAAATTGGTTTCACTGTTTGTATTGGGCTCAATAGCAAACAATTTTGTGATGAGGTGACAGCTGCCATTGCCCTGACAGAGACTCTTGGTGCAGTAATGAACGACTCCTATGTTCAGTATAGCTAGATATGCTTGCTTAGATCAAAATATAAACAGGTACCACCAGCCTATTCCAGGTGGGGTCTGACCAAAGCATAATATAGTGGCACTATTGCTTTCTTTGATCTAGACACTATACACTCGTCCCTCCATTTTCGCGGACTTTGGGTCCATGGTTGTGGTTCTTCATGGACCGGTAAGCAGGGACATTTAAAATGGTCCATGCACCTGTGGCATGTGGCTTTAATATTTGCAGATTTCCATTTTTGCAGGGGGGGTCCAGAACAGATCCCCCATGAAAATGGAGGGACGACTGTACTTCTGTTGATACAGCTTAAAACCACATTGGCCTTTTTAGCTACTGCATCACACTGTTGACTCATGTTCAACTTGTGGTCTACATGGGTTCTGTTCATACTCTTTACCTTTTCAATGTGATCTCTTCCACATATGTGACCATCATATTCCTCAACTCAGTCCTTCCTTCTTTCCATCTTTCCTTCTTTTCTTCCTTTCTTTGGACAAGGTTCTTTATAATAAAATAGAAAGTTTCTGAAGTGTTGCTAGAAGTTTGCAAACACAGTCAAAATGTTTTCACATTCTAGATCTCTACAGTAAGTCATTTGGCTTCTAAGAATAATTTTTGTTGTTTTTGTTGCTTGTTTCCCAGATAGAAGATATCATTACAAGGATGCAGGATGACAAAACAGGTGGCGTACCCATCCGAACAGTCAAGAGCTTCCTGTCAAAAATCCCCAGTGTCGTCACAGGTACTATTGGAACTCTAATTTCATTTTCATTTTTTATTATTTTCATTTTGCTTTCCATTGAAATGGTGTGGCATTATGACCCTGTACTAGGATCCTAAGGATGGATGGAGATATAGGAGAACATCCACCTGTCCCATGAATTGATCTCCCTTTAATTTCAGTTAATACATAGATGCTCTGTTTCCTAAAAGCAATGGCAATATAACTACCACAGAAGGGTAAATGGCTTATGTGCATCTTTGTTGTTCCCCTTTACTACCCACATTGACAATGATGCTGTCAGATCAGGACGTTGGAGTAAATGTCCAGGGCCCAACTCTGCAGAATGAATTGGGGAACTTATCAAATGTAACAGGTTTGAGTTTACATAGTAAGTGAATACATGTATTACCATGTAAATAGCCCATCATGAAGGCCTTTAAATCTAAAGTAATCTCACTTTTCCACTGAAATACCAGGGTATGTGTATGTATGTGTGTGTGCACATGCGCCATCCAATTTCCAGTTGATTTCTGGCAGCCAAATGGATTTCATATGGCTTTCTTAGGCATGAAATACTCAGAGGTGATTTACCAGTTCCTTCCTGTGAAATACAGTCTACATCACCTGTTATTCATTGGAGGTCTTCCATCCAAGTACTAACCAGGGTTGACCCTGCTTAGCTTCCAAAATTAGGATCCTGGTGCCTTTAGGGTACTTTGACAGACCAGGGCTCATACTAGTGTCTAATTCTGATTGGACTGTGAGACTGCTGGCCTCTTACCAAGATTTCAGTGGAAACAGATCTGAGCACTATTGTTGTTTAGCCATAGGAAGCAGTGCTTCAGAAACTGGAAGAGAGAGATAGCTCCCTGGGAAGGCAGACATTTGCTTCAACACCTGAGAGCTACACATTCTGCCTCTATGTTTCTTCAAAGTACAGCAGTGGCTTCTTCTTTGCCATGGCTTTCTGCAAAGAAAGAAGGCGCATTTAACTTCTCATGTCCTGTTTCCCTTTCAATACCCCTCCTTTCCTGAGCAGCAGATGCTTTTCCCCAGCCAAAGTTGGAGAAATTAGTTCCCATGACAAGCTCTGGTTTGAAAGATAGGATGGAGAAAAAGCAACTGGGGGTGTTAGAGATAATATAGTGTATGCCCGAGGGCAGGGAACCATCTAATTAACCATTTGTAAGCTGCTTTGAGAGTCTTTGTGGCTGAAGAGCGGGGTGTAAATATTGCAAATAAATAAATAAAAATAAATAAATAAACCCGTCTTCTCCTGGCTGCTCTTTCTCCCTTTGAAAAATCCAAAGGAAAGGATGAAATAAGAAGGATAGAGCATGTGAAAAGGGTAAGAAGAATGTGTGAAGGTATGAGGAAGTGGAATAGGGCTTAGGAGAAAGATGTTAAGGAAGACGATAGTGTAGGGGAAAGAAAGAGTCTGGTAAGAAGGGGTGTTGATAAGGAGTAAGAAGGATTAGGAATGGGAAAGTTATAAAGAGAAAAGGAAAGGCAAGAAGTACAAATGGAAAGACTCAGAAGATTGAAATGTATGAAGGCATACCTCATTAGGCTTTCTACTTTCCATCTCCATCTTCCTGCTATTCTTTTTCTTATCATCTTTACTATCATTATTTTACTATTATTATTACTATTTGGCTCCCTTCTTTACCCTCTCTTCTATTTGCTTATATATATTCTTCTTCCGCTTTTTTCCTCCTTGTTTTTTTACAACTTATATATTCTAATTATCTTTGTTTTTCTAATGTGTGTGTATATACACACATTAGAAAAACAAAGATAATTAGAATATATAAGATGTAAAAAACGAGGCAGAAAAAAGCGGAAGAAGAATGAAGAAAGAAGGGGAAGATGGAAAGCTGTGGAATGGAAGGAAAAAGACTGGGACAATAAGACACAGAATAATATAATAATCATAGAGAATATAACCTACAAAAGAAGAAGATATGTTTAAGAGTAATGTTTATGTATTAGAAATCATACAAACTGTAACTCGCTAAGCAAAAATGTCAATAAATAGAAAAGGTGTAAAAAAAATGTACTGTTCAATGATTGTAATAAAGATCTTGAAATTCAGAAGAAGAAAAAAGTAAAATCCATCCCTCTACATTCTGTTTTGACAAGAAAAAATAGGGGCCAAACTTGAAGAGAAGTAATAGGACAGAGCTTGGGAAAGTTTATTTTCATACTACAAATCCCAGAATCCTCTACTAGGCCAAATAGTTTTTTTGTTTTTGTGTTTTTGTTTTTGTTTTTTGCAACTCTGTGGTAAAGTAGTGAAATGTATTGCTAAGCCTGAGATCCAAGACAGTTTTGGAGCTCCCAAATATCCAAGTAAAAGCCTGAATCTGAAATTGGGTTTCAGTGGGTGAGCTCCAGGTACACGTTGTCTCATCTCATTCAAGAGCTGATTGGCGAATGGAAGATTAGAAGAAGATGGCAGGGTACCAGAACTGCAGCTGCCTATACCTATTCTGTCTCAGATAATTTCAGTCATATGGCTTCAACACAACTATTTGAGTCCCAGCCAGACCTGCAAAGCAAGATAAAGTTCACTTTGCAGTAGGACAAAGTAAAGCAAGTCAAAGTTCATGTTCTAAGTGGCACCATGGACAGCTCCAGCCTGGATAGCAGACTCCAGTGTCAGTGCTTAAGCAACAGACTTTAGAATGAGAGCTAAACAGGATTCAGCTTTGACTGAGCGAAAACTGAAGTTCTCATTCTGCATTCAATAGAATCATCAATTTCCTAAAGGTCCCCCAGAATCTTATGAACAGGTGGTGCAATTTCAGACATTGTCCATTGTATAAACATGTGAAGAACTGGTAATCAGTGGTGGTTAGTGGCTTCCATGTCAGTGGTGTGGCAAATCTCTTCTGGGTTTTATTCTGAACATTAAATCAGCTGTTCAAGGTGCTGAGCTTGTTTGTGGGATAGGGTTTGAAATAAGTTTGGAATAAATCATAGAAGAGAATCATTGCCCATCCCACTGACATGGAAAACTCTAGTGACTTCTGTGGGTAATATTTCTGAGACTGGTGCTTAGTTGTTGTTGGTTTTTTCTGTTGCAAATATATCAGGGTGTTAAGGAGAACGGTTTCTGGTTGTTGTTTGCCTGGACTTGTCAAAATCTGATTAGAAGAAATGATACAGTTGAGCTACATTTGCCCCAAGGTAGCATGCTATTGCGTATTTTGATTCCACTCCTCATGTTATAATGTCAAGTAATGCTCTGCTCATGAATGCTTACAGCATGCAAAGAACTTCCCCTGAAACTGAAGTGAATGAACATGCAATGAGTATGCATTTCTGTGTGCGGTGGAGCAGCAGCGCTGCTGAATCAGGGTCTCTGCAATTTTGTTGTCCAGCCATGTGGATAAAGAATGTAAGAGAAGCATGAAAGTTCAGATTCTGTATATCTCCAAAGAACTGTAATAAGGAAAATTTCTAGTTCTCTTGTGACTTTCAAATGAATCCAACAGCATGTTGGCAAACCTTTTTATCTGAAAATTCCTAGGTCAAAAAACAAGTCCTTCATTTATTTGAAATATATTTCTCATTATCTCAAATGAAGAAGACACAAGTCAGGATGGCTTAATACATATTTAGCAAAGGGGAGATGCAGACGGGGTCCTGGGCCACCCTGGGAAGTGGAGGATTGGGGCTGAGGCTGCCCCATGCCTCGGCCCCAATCTACCCTTTTGTTGGCCCTGAAAGGAGCGCTAAAATGCTGGTCCTTCCAGAGCCAGCAAATAGGGCACCTGAAGAGCGGCTACAGGTTGTTCTGCATCCCTTCCAGCACAGCACATTAAGACGCTGCGCCGGGAGGATGTCTTGACAATGCATGCCATACGTAATGGCTCATGCTGTGATGACATCCTCAGGAAGGGGTTGGGGTGCCCAGCGTGTGGCTGCCCCTCCCCTTCCCTGCCTCCAAGACGGCGCAAAGCGCCATCTGTAGAGGCCCTAAGAAAATGGATTGCTGAGCTTCCTATTAAATATTCATGGGTTTTCTTAAGCAGTAAAGCTAGTTATCACTGTTACTTAGGAGAACAAGGAACAAAACAAGACAGTCACTTTTAAGCTGATGCTTATCCTTATGCAGGACCTAGCTTTCTGAGAACTGGCCTTTTGCATTTATCATAGTACTAGTTGAACCAGTCTTTCCAGGTAATAAATGTGCCAACTCAAGTCATTTTTCAACTCATAGGACCCAGATTATTCTCTCCAGATTATGCTCCTGTTGTGGAGTCAGCACAGTTTATCAGCAGTTCACAGTGGATCCTGGCTCTTCCTTGTGTTTCCTTGGAAGAAACGTGTTTCCTTGGAAGAACGTCTTCCTTTGTGTTTGTGTTTTATAATTGTCAGTATTTTGCTATGTGATACCTTAATTTTATAACTTTGTTCAGTTTGTAGATTGTACACTGTCTGGCAGGTTTTATGTTTATTTTATCTCCTATATGTAAAGTGCTACATAAAATTGTACAATGCTATATTAATATTATTAATAATAATAGTAAGCAAGGATTCAATTCAAAGTTTGCTGGTTCAAGTATAATGGCAAACTTGTTTGAATCAAACAAACCTAACTACTCTGAGGGATGGATAAGAACAGCAGGAGGCCACATGGCTAGGTGGGAACATGTTGGTATTTTGTTTTATCAGGATGACATCATTATACCTGAACCCTGCCTAATGTGTAATCTGACTACCAGGTTGTTCATTTAAAGGAAAGGACTTTCATAAGAGTCTTCTCATTAATCAGGAGCAGGTGGTTTTCATGCTTTTTTGCTCTGAACATGAGCCCTTGTTCTTTGGATGTGTACCAGTCTGAAAACCATTGTAAAATCAGAGAATCTGATTGACTATGGAAGTGTTCAAACAAACCTCTGTTGTTTTTTGTGGGTTTTTCAGACTGTGTGGCCATGTTCTAAAAGAGTTTCTATCTGATGTTTCGCCAGCATCTGTGGCTGGCATCTTCAGAGAATAACCTCTGTTGCTCTAGGGGTGGAGACCAGTATTCATCAGGTTCCCAGAAATAATCAGGACCCTACCATGTGGGAAGAAGCCTTACATGAACCCATATGTTTTATGTGTTAGGCCCTTCACGCTGGCATCATATAGGCCTGGACAATATGTAGACTTGCATGATAGAGATACTAATCCATGTTTGTCATTTTATTGCAATCTCTAATTGCAATATGTCAAATGGAAAGAGTGTTATCACAACACCGTTTTCATTTGACAATTACAGAACTCTCCTACTGTTTTGACAGTTCTGTGGTTTCAAAGGCAGATACAGTAATGGTCTCTTCCAACTTGCTCCTTCCTGGATCTTGTTATTTGACCCCCCAGCTCTAATAGCCTATGGCCAGAATCCTGTTCGGATGTTACTGTGACTTTCTCCAAGCTCACAGATAGATGTTGTTTCTCCAAGCTTGTGTTGTTCTTTCACCAGGCATGCATACTAAGGTATCTAATACACAAGCTGTGCATTGGCAACACAGCATCCAGGATGTTCTTTGTCAAAATTTGGGCATAGATCCATACTCCCCAGCCCACTATGACCAAGTTTTAAACAAAGCCAAATAAACAAATTATGATATTAAAACAACTAATAATTTAAAACAGTGTTAAAACATTTTAAAATGTTAGGCTTAATTATTATATTGGGCTGAAAAATAGGGTTTTGACAAGTATGTTGGGGCCAGGTGGTAGCCAAACTAGTCTTCTTGTCACTTCCTATTTTGATTTCATATTTTTAAAATTGATTGGAAATGGAGGGGTTACCATTTATGATCTAGATATAGCCTGCAGCAGGTGTTGGGCATGAAACTTTGGCCTCCAGCCATCTCTAAGTTTAGCCACCCATGAAGCAGAGGCTGAACACCAGGGATGCATTTCTTCTGAATGTCCTAGATCAGTGATGCGAACCTTTTAGGGGCCAAGTGCCCAAACTAAAAGACATCCCAGCACCAGGTGTTACCCGGTGCTAGGGGGCAGGACTTCTGGGGTGGGATAAGACTTCCAGGGCAGGGGAACAGGGCTTACAGGGCAGGACTTCTTCCCTTTGTCCTCCCAGCCTTCAGCTGCCTCTCCAGAGACAGCTGGAGGCCCAGAACAGGCATGCACCTGTTTCTCCCCTTCCCTGCCCTCTGCATGCCAGGGAAAATGGCTTTGTGTGCCATCTCTGGCACGTGTGCCATAGGTTCTCCACATGGTCCAAGATCAAGCAGAGAGGTGAACTATATGACCTACAAGGCCCTTTCCAACTTGGTGGTACTGTGAAATGGGCCTAGAGCCACAGGGCTAGCTAGAACTAAAAGTCATGCTTTCATATTTGAAGCAAAGAGACATGAAACTCATTTATAGTGCAGTACTATTCATGTTTATTCAGGATAAAATCTAATTTAATTTGGTGGATTTTACTTCCAGGTAAGTGGGTGTAGGATTGCAGCCTTAGACACAGATTGAATCGCCTTCAAATAAATCATGTGTGAATAAATAAACCATGTGTGAATAAATCATCTCCCTGACTCCAAACATGACTGTGATGGAGGTGACTTAACTGAGTTTCTATATATAGCAACAAAAAGGAAATGAGAAAGCAGACAGTGATATCTCATCCAAGATTGGATCAGTTGCAATAGCTCAAGATGTTCAAGATCTTGGGGAGCAGATCTTAGGGAGCAGAATCTGTAATCTTAAATCCACAAGACTTCTGTTCACAGCAGCCTGTTCCAGCAGGGGCACAGAAGTAGCATTTATTTAGTACTTTCTCTATATTTTCTGAGTGCTTCATGTTAGGGCTGTGTGCATGTTTTGGCCAAAGCCTGAATGCTAGAGCAGATCAACCTGAGATCATCAGAGTCATATCAGTCTGTGTTGGGCCAAATTCATCCCAGCAGTTTGCACCAGCCCAAAACACTGCAGCGTTTTGTTTTTTATCAGTGTGGAATAATGGGCATTTTGGCATGGCTGGGGGAAGCCTAGGGGAAGTCCAGAAAATGTTTTTCCTCTCCCCTAAACAGGATAGTTTGTAGTGTGGTAAGTCTCCGAGGGAGTGTGTTCCACTGTCGAGCAGCTCTCACTGTCAGGAAGTTCCTCCTAATGTTCAGGTGGAATCTCTTTTCCTGTAGCTTGCATCCGTTGTTCCGGGTCCTATTTTCTGGAACAGCAGAAAACAAGCTAGCGTCCTCCTCAATATGACATCCCTTCAAATATTTAAAGAGGGCTGTCATATCCCCTCTTAACCGTCTCTTCTCCACGCTAAACATACCCAGTTCCCTAAGTCGTTCCTCATGATGATGATGATGATGATCTTCATTTGTCTCCTGCCTTTCTCCCAGTAATGGGACTTAAGGTGGCTAACAACATTTGAAAACAATACAGGTTAAAAACACTACAAAAGTCAAATGAAAGTATAAAATATACAATTAAACAATAATATATCAAAACAATTAAAATATTAAAATGCATTAAAAACAATAAAAATAAAAAAACTATATACAGACCCTTTAAAAACTCCAAAACCAGCACCACACAGTCAGTATTAAGAGCCCAACTTCAATAGTTTGTAAAGGCCTGGCAGCACAAAAATGTTTTCTGGGTGAAAGTTGCCAGCCTAGCTTGGCTGCCTAAAGTAAATGTCCCCCAGAGGATCTGAGTGTATAGGACAGATTATACTGGAGAAAGTGATCCCATGGAACTGAAACTATGTAAGGCTTTAAAGGTAATAATCAACACTTTTCCTTTGCCCAGAAGCTGATAGGCAGCCAGTATATATTTTTGATATTAGTGTAATACAGGGGTCGGCAACTTTTTTTGCCGGCAGGCTGGGGGGGGGGGAAATGGCGTTGGGGTCTGGCGCACGTGCACATTTGTCCCCCGCACGTGCATGCGCACGACTCCCACCATTGTGCACATGTGTGCGCATGGGGAAGTGCCATTTTGAAAAATGAAATGGTGCCTGCATCGTGCACGCATGCGCACGATGGCGAGGTGCAATTTTTGCAGCCACAGGGGTCACCCAGGAGGGCTCCCTCAACTGTGGTGGGCCTTTGAGAGGCCCAGCACAGTCGCGAGGGTCCCCCAAGAGGTCTCCCTCAACTGCGCCGGGGAGAGGCCCGGCGCGGCCGCGGGGGTCCTCTGGGTGCCACTTTGGATTCCAAAATGGCTCCTGGAGTCTCACACGACCTTCCCCACGATGGGAAAGGTTGCGCCAGACTCCAGGGCACCATTTTGGAATCCAAAATGGCACCCTGGAGGATCCCTGCAGTTGTGAAAGGCGGCGGCAGCAGCGGCTGCGGCAGGACCGGGCAGGGGCTGGTCCGAAGGCGGCCCGCGGGCCTTAGGTTGCCGACACCTGGTGTAATATGATTACTCCTTGATGTGCCAGTTACCAATCTGGCTGTCATGTTTTGCACAAATTGAAGTTTCCAAACTTGATACAGAGGTAGCCCAATATATAGTGCATTACAGAATACCACCCTCTAGGTTACCAGTGCATGCACATTTTCTTTCTCCCCTAAATATGAAACTGAAGAAAGTGCATTTTTGTGAATGATTCCATTAATACATACATCCTTTTTGGATTACTGTAATGCTTTCTACATGGGGCAGCCTTCGAAAAGTGCTCAGACACTTTACTTGGCCCAAAGAGCTGCAGCCACATTAACTGGGATGGACTAAAGGGCACATACAACTCCGTTGTTGCAACAGCTCCACTGGCTGCCAGTCCATTTCTGGGCAGAATTCAAAATGCTGGTTTTGACCTATAAAACTCTATCTTGGATCCAGGCTATTTGAAGGACCATCTCTTCCTGCATGAGTCCATTAGTTCTACGATCATCTGGAGAGGCTCTCCTCTCTGTCCCATCACCTTCTCAGGCTCATTTGGTGGGAACAAGGGAGAGAGCCTTCTTGGCGGCTGCTCCCACACTACCATCTTTAGGTCCTCCAGCTCTAGGAAAAAGGGCAGCTAGTGTAACAACCAAAGCAGACAATTGGCACTCCAGGCCATTGCAGTAGCTGGGTTATCATTTGGAGCAAAATCCAGAAGCACCTCTAAGCTGTAAAGAAATACACCTCCAAATCCAGTTAGGTCTGGATTTCATTTGGTGATGGGGACAGGGAATCTATAAACAAAGCTGTATTCTCTGATTCATGTTTTCTCGAGTGGCCCCCCAGTATTCCATGGGTTACTTTTCATGTAGAAAGCATTACAGTGTGCATTTTATCTCAACTGCCTGTCCATAGGTACTGGTTCCTGAAGGATGTGGGTTGCAGCAAGGACAGTTGAAATTAGATGCTTTGTAGGTTGTAGACTTTGGATTTCAAATAAAATCTGTCAGAGGTACAAAAACATCTTGTGTAAATTGGATGTTACTAAGTAAAACCACTTAAACATTTCCAGAAATATTTAAGTGTGGATTTTTCTTTCTTTCAAGACAACTGTCAAAATATTGGCATCTTATCTGGAAGGAAGCTCTGTATTTGTGCACAGAATGGACTGCCTGGAAGACAGATCTTTATCATACTACACCATTATAGTGGTATATTCTACTTTAGTTACTGTGATGACATGTGGAATTCTGAGGTTTGTAGTTTAGTGAAGCCCAAAAGCTCTCTATGGCTAAGAATTCTAAATTACCCCTCCCTAAACTGCAAATCCCAGGACTCCATAGGAAATTGCCATGGCAGTTAAAATGGAATACAGTGGGCCCTTAGTATTTGTGGGGATTCAACACACACACACCCATCACAGATGCTAAAATTCCATCCCGTATTATTCATTGGTGGCAACATGAATGCACATGCTTCAGCTTGTTCATGTTCACATCACTACCATTGTTTAATATGGCCTATGTTGATCTGTGTGCTGTCAAATTCATGGATTGGAAGCCCGCTAACAAGGAGGGCCCATTGTGTAGCATAAAACAGTAGTGTGATATACAGCATGATTTGATAGTCAATCCATTAATGTAGGATATTTTAGAAAGTTTGATTTTCTAGTATGTTATGAGCTGAAGAGTGGACATAACTATGAGCAGGCTGGATAATGACTTCAACCTGTGGTCTTCTAACCACTTAGATTAGAGCTATCACTTTGATTTCAATAGTGTTTCGTTAATAAATATTCAAAACAGAGCATCCTCATTGCTTCAGTCAGCATGGATGTATAGCCTCCAGTTCAGAAGTGCACTATATGGCTGTTCTGTACTGAACCAATTCTAATGGGTGGTAGACCTGAAGACACACAACAAAATCAGTCCAATCTCATACTAGCTATACCTTCAGTCTTGCCCACAATCACCTAGTTTGACAGGGAGAAGGGGAGGCTAGGACTTTGTGATATTATATAAAGCAGGAGTGAGGAATTGGATGTTTTTAGATTACAACTCAGATCATCCTGAGCATTGGTCATAATGACAGTGGCTGATGAGGCTTGGTGTCCAACAACATAACCCTGAAATAAAAAGTCTATCTTTGCTTTGGTTCAATTGTGTCATGCAGCTTCCATGCGTATGGTCAGATTGGCTAAGAATTTTTGCACAGCTTCTGTGGTGTAAATCCAGTTGCTAGATCCAACTAGAGTAGATCCATTGAATCAATTGCTGAATAGTCAGTCGGCACTTAGGTAAATCATATTGATTCAATGAGGCTTTTCTAGCTGGGATTAGCAGTTAAGTTGTATTTAGGCCATTGCTCCCAAGGTTTAGAAACACTTCGGAACTGTGTTCTGTAAGCTAGCTTTGGGCCTCTGTGGATGGGCCCTTTGCGGCGTGTTGGAGGCAAGGAAGAAGGGGAGGGGCAGCCGGATGCTGGGCACCCCATCCCCTTCCTGAGGACGTCATTGGCGCGACGGCCCATCCAGATGACGGGCGCTCCGATGACGTCCTTCTGGCTCAGTGTCCGCACACACTGAGCCGGAAGAGATGCCAAAGAGGCGCGCCATGCCTTTTGCAGCGCCCCTTTCATGGCTTGCAGAAGGAGCGCTATTTATGCGTTCCTTTTGCAGGCAGCAAAAGGGAGAATTGGGACCAAGGTGTCCGGCAGCCTCGGCCTCGATCCTCCACTTCCCGGGGCGCCCGTCTGCATCCCCCCTTAGTTCCTGGAGACTTAAGAAAAACACTCTTTGGAGGCCTTTGCCTATGAACTCTGATAAGTGTCCAGGAATTGGACAAAAATCAATGAGCTATTCAACTAGCTTCAACTGGGGGTTTGAGCGCCTGCATTTTTCTCATCTGTGGGGTGGCCCGGAACTGACCCCCCTCAGATGTGAGGGGTGCACTGTATATAATATATCAGAACACTGCAATCTTATCAGGTCTTTAATGTATGCTTTGGATGTATAAAGCTCCACAGACTGTAACCAAATCAAGGCAGATAGATGTTAAAATGTTCCATTTAGGAAGCTGTAAAATGAAACAAATATGAGGAACCCATCAAAATTGTCCTGAGCTTTCTCTTCCCCAGGCAAGAATTTTATGTTTGCTTTACTGATCTTTGTTCAAATATCATGCCAAAATGGGCTTCAGTATCATGGAAAGAAACCTGGGTGAGCCTCAGATCTGCAGTTGCTTATCACCAGAGTCCCGTTGGGAGTAGTTCTGAAGCTATTTATATTTGGTTAGCTTTATGTCCAAACTGAGACAGAAAATGTTTAGTCTTAGTCATTTAATGGATACAAACCACATTCAGACCTTGGTTTATGAAGCTGGATTTTCCCTAATAAAGCCTGGTTTAGATTAGCTGCAGTTTAGGGTTCAGATATGTGCCAGCTGAAAACACAAGGAAGACTTCTGCACTCCATGCAGCTATGCCAGGGGAGTGGATGAGAAGGGAGAGTGCATGTGTATGTTAAAAACATATGTTGCAACAAAAGCTTACTTATTGAACTAGCCACACTATATTGTTTGTATTAGCAGCACTTCTTAGCTGAAGTTCTAAATGCCCCAATGAGCAGCACACACCAGTTACTCATTCCTCACTGTATTCATTCTGCACTACCGTACATCCTTACTAACATTTCAAGATCCCAAAGTGTATTTTCCTCCCTTCTGTGGCAGATGACAAGACAATCAGGGGCCCTGGTGGCACAGTGGTTAAATGCCGGTACTGCATCCATTCACTCACAGTCACAAGGTTGTGAGTTCAATACTAGCCAGGGTCGACTCAGCTCGGCATCCTTCCGAGGTCGCTAAAATGAGTACCCAGCTTGTTGGGGGTAATTGGTTTACACATTGTAAACTGCTTAGAGACTGTTTAGTTCTGTATGAAGCAGTATAGAAATGTAGCTGTAGCTGCAATTGCAATCAAACAGGAGAAATTCAAGACTCCTGAGCCTTCACAGGGAATCCAGTTTTTAAGATGATGGGAAATCAAACAGATAAATTAGCCCATGGAACACCATTCTCAGCTTCTCCCCCATTAATGTAAGATAACACCTGCTCTTCAGTTGTGAGACTTGGCTGATCTGTAGTGCCTAACAGGCTAATTCCTAACTCTTCTCTTATTCTCCAGATATGTTTCTTAGTGGTCTGCTAAGGAAAAGAGTAATTCCTCTTTGCTCAGCTACACGGCCATTTCAATCTGAAGTGGCTTCATTGGCTTGTACTCTCAGAGTGATCTAAGGAATCCTGCAAGGAAATTTATATCTGGTTTCTTGTTATTTTACATCTCATGTAATGTATAAGTTTTTTAATATATTTATTACTAGAATAACAATAACAATATATTTGCTAGAATAATGGTTACTATTACTACTACTACTACTACTACTGCTATTCTCATCTTCATCTTTATTTCTACTCCTCCCCCCTTTCCTCTAAGATTGGTACTCAAGGACAATTAGTAATTAAAATCATTTCAATATCATTAAAAACCTACAAAAGTCAATAATAGAATCAAACTATTAAGAATGTTAAAATAATCAAAAGCATACAATTAAAATGATTAAAAAGGTAAAGGTATTCTCCATTGACAAGATTGCCAAGTCATGTCCGACTGTAGGGGCAGTGCTCATCTCCGTTACTAAGCCAAAGAGCCAGCATTGTCAGAGATTGCTCTGTGATAATATGGCCAGCAGGATTGCACAGAACGCTGTTTACTTTCCCACCAAATTGGTACCTATTTATCTACTTGTTTTTGCATGCTTTCAAACTTCTAGGTTGGCAGAAGCTGGGACTAGTGAGGCATGCAGCACCCAGGCCTTGAACTGCCAACCTGCTGATCTTGCAATCAACAGAGTCAGTGTCTTAACCACTTCAGCCACCACATCCCTAAAATGATTAAACACAGTTTTAAAAACCAATACAGGTTTTTAGAATACAGCACTCTCTTAAAAGCGCCTTCTTTTTAAGGAATCTCTGCTATGTCCCATAACAGTTTGCTGTTATTTCCGTGCATATGCTGCAACACAAGTCTTTCATTTAGGGACCATGGCAGCACATTTCCACTGAACACAAGCATACAGTTTCAAGCCTTGTTCTGGACAGTACAAAAAGTGGGAAGAGGCAGCTTTTAGCCATTTGTCCACTTTTTGTTCACCTTTTGTTCTTTTTTTTTTTAATCCAATTGGATTAACAGATGGCATAGATATTTTTTCTCCCATTGGTTATCTGATGGGAAGGAAAATACCTGTGCTAGCTCCAAGGCTGACATAGCTTCCCTCCTTTCTCTGGATATGCTGGAAGAACAGGACTCTCCTAGTCTGCATCCAGCTTGCCACCATAATATTTTGCCCTGAGTACATGTAGGATTGCCCATGGGACAGCTATGATAGAAGAGCTTTCAGCTGCTGGTCATGAGAGGTCCTCCAGACTGGCTCTCCTTCTCCATCCACTAAAAGGGAAGTCTGCAGTCTCACATGGCTTCAGGGACTTCCTCCCAGGGACTGCAGGACAGAACTGGCATAGATTGCAGGAAAGTCTATGGGAAATTGTATTTCATTATGTCATTTAAGTTTCTTTGAAAATCTCCTTGTATGTGAAATACAAATATATGCAAGATCATTGGAGTTGGAGCTGTACAGTGAAACTTTGAAAATGTTTAGGTCATTGCAAACGTGGCACTTGTTACAGCATAACATGTTTTAGTAGCTGCAACTAAACCAGGATAACCACTCAAAAATATGGGGAGGGGAACAGATATGTCTTTAATACCAAATGTTAAAAACTAAAAGCATATAACCAAAAGAGAACCCCCAAATTTTAGCTAGAATTGCAAAGACTGGGAAACCTGAGTTCTAGATAGATGCTTATTAAAGTTAGAATTTTTTAAAAATGCCCTCTGAAATTTTTGTTACTGATAATGTCTCTGTATCCACTGAATACATATGAAGCAATTAGGTCTCATCAGAACTGTGACTGTTTTCACTGGAGTGAAGAATGAATTTTTAACTGAGTATATGTATATATAGCATTTATACACAGCTTTCAGAATCCTCATTGAAAAGCAGATTACCATCAAATTACTGAGCTTTGAATGAAATTATATTTCTCTCCACAGCTGCTGATTAAACAGAAAAGATTAAAGCTGTTTCCTAAGTGGCACTTTCATTCATTTTGTAGTTCAAAGGGAACCCCAATAATCTTACACAGAAGAAGATAGTTGTAGCTCAAGCATAGGACTGCTGCTTCCTCGTACTCCAGGAGTAATGGAAATCTATGACTGCACTTAGGCAGAAAAATGAAATGCACAGATATTGGATGGGTGACACCTGGTTTGACAACAGTACATGTGAAAGGGATTTAGGAGTCTTAGGTCCAAAACACATGGCAGAAATAATCCAGTTTGAGACTGCTTTAACTGCCCTGGCTCAATGCTAGGGAATTCTGGGAACTAGTTCTGTGAGACATTTAGCCTTCTCCATCAGAGAGCTCTGGTGCCACAACAAACTACAATTCCCAGGATTCCCTAGCACTGAGCTAGAGCAGATAAACAGTCTTAAACTGGATTATTTCTGCAGTGTGTTTTGTCCCTTAATAGACCAAAAGCTGAATGTGAGCCAACAGTGTGATGTGGCAGCTAAAAAAGCCAATGTGTTTCTAGCCTGCATCAATAGGAATATAGTGTCCAGATTAAGAGAAATAATAGTACTACTCTATTTGGCTTTGGTTAGACCTCACCTGGAATACTGTGTCTAATTCTGGCAACCACAATTCCAGAAGGATATTGGCAAGCTGGATTGTGTTCAGAGGAGGGCAACCAAAATAGCGAAAGGTCTGAAAACCATGTCCTGTGAGGAGCAGCTTAGGGAGCGAGTATTTTTAACCTGGAGAAGAGATGGTTAGGAGGTGACATGATAGCCATGTTTAAATATTAGAAGGGATGTCATATTGAGGATGGAGGCTGCTGCTCCAAAGACTAGGACACAGATCAATAGATTCAAACTACAGGAAAAGAGATTCCAACTCAATGTTAGGAAGAAATTTCTAAAAGTAAGAGCTGTTTGATAGTGGAATAAATGATGGAGCCTCCTCCTTTGGAGGTTTTTAAAGAGAGGTTGGATAGCCATCTGTAGGGAGTGTTTTGTGTATTCCTACATGGCAGGGGGTGATCTTAACCAATTCTTGAAAATTATACTGTGTGATTATCTTTGTGTTCCCTAACCCAATGGTGCAAACTTGGTAGGTGTGATTTGCTCTTCTCTGCTATTGCCATAGAAGACAGAATTGCGTTTCCATTCTTGACTAGTACTTTGCAGCAAATGATGGTTCTTGATATCCCCAGTGGATTTAGCAAAATGGAACTTGAGACTCATAACATTCAGCAGTATCTGTTGTAAATAATTAGTTCCCCATCCCATTCTGTGAACTATACTCATATGAATTTGGTCCATGGTAAATCTGTTTCTCAACATATGTGTGTGTATTTTTGTTTTTGTAAGTGCTGAATTTCCCTGTAGTCTTCATATGTGTTGTTTATTACATGGTCACTACTGAGTGCATCATAGGTCCATATAGACAAGCAGTGGTTTTTAATTTACAGAACATCTGGCCTTTTAAATTCCCTTTGGTGTGAATGATAGCTAGAACAAGCCACTGTTGACTTTTAAAAATATTTTTTTAAAACCTTACTTTGTGCAGGTTACTTTTTGTAGACGCAAAGTTCATCATGAAAGACTGTAGTTATTTTCATCAGCTGAAAATAATATTAACACAACAATTGTGCTCTAGCTGTTCAAATTATTGATGTGTGTTGGATTCTAATGTAAGTTCATATAAGTCCATAAATAAATCATTGAGAAAGATCAAAGCACACTTTGATGAAGTCACTATCATGTGATGTGGTCTAAGGAGACCATTTTGAGTCGTATAAATGATCAGTGTGAGTGAAGTCCTTTAAGAGGAGTAGAGAGAGATGGACTCTTCTTGAGATCTGCTGTTTCATCTTTTTTCTGTTGTGAAATGCCCACAATCATTACAATCTGTTTCTAGGGAAGGAGGGAAAGGTAAAGAGTCAGTTACATGAAACTGTGTGGAAGGCAATATGATCACTTAATGATGTCCCAAAGGAAATGTGTTCCCTATAAGGGCCTCACCTTCCCAAGGTACTCTTTCACAGTTGCCTTAAAAGGCCATCTGCTTTTACAAAGCTTTTATAGCATGTGCTGTCTCACTGGCCCTTTCCCTGCCAGAATGTTCTCCAAATACTCAAATTTAGTATGTATGGATTTGTGAAAATTTGCAATGAAGATTTGCTGTAGCTGTTTTGGAAACAGCAGTAGTGTTAGGGGTATTTGCATGTGTGTTTTAAATATATATATCTGGCTATATGTGTTGATGGAATGTATGATGATGCCTAATGGAAAGCGTTTTATTACCATGAGTTTGTGAAAGGCATATGATTGATGTGTTGCTAAAATGCAAGAGAGAGATGTACATCAACACATAGTGTTACTGCCAAAATTTTCCTGCTGTGTGATCGTGTATTTGGATAAGACAGATAGACAGCATAAATCAGCATGGTGCTTTCAGAATGCATGACAATGAAGAGTCTCTTCAGCTGATAATGAAGAGGCTCAAAATATCAGGAAAGAATATTCAAGTACTCCTAACAATGGCCTAAAGTAGCATCTCTCAAAATTAACATGGGCCAATCTCTACCTTCTTCCTAAATCTGGTGATGGGGTTGGTGTATATTTTAGTCCAAGACTAAGACATCAGAAGGGTGCTCTTGAAGGAAATCTGGGTCTTGTTAGGGGGAAAAAAGATACACTTCTCTCAACAATTTCAAGATCCTCAGTACATTGCATATAACCCATTCAAGTACCTGGGCCAACACAGGGAATGCTGTTGATTTCAGTAAAACTGTTTCTAACATTCCTACAAGGGAAGGCCAGCATAAAATATTTCTTCAGCTTTTTGGGTATAGTGTGGAGGAACAGTACATATGGTATATCTGGGGAAGGAAACATTTATTTCTCAGTGTAATAATTCAAAGCTTTGGGACAGGCTGACAGACAATATACAAAATGTCTTTTTTATTTTAAAAAATAATGTGCAGATGACTTTGAGTCATTTCCAACTTATGGTGACCCTAAGCCAGACCTATCAAAGGATTTTCTTGGCAAGATTTATTCAGAGAGGGGTTACCTTTACCTCTTTCAGAGGCTGAGAGAGTGTGACTTGCCTAAGGTCATTCACTGGGTTTCATGGCCGAGCCAGGATTCAAGCCTTGATCTCCAGAGTTGTAGTCCAGTGCTCAGACCACTACAGCATGCTGGCTAGGTCTAATTTATTCCTTTTGCCAATAGCAAAGGTAAAAAAATGATTATAACTTAAGGAGTGATAGCATCATTCTTTTTTGCAGTGTAATAAAGCCAGTAAAAGCTCCTTTCATAGTTATGGGGTGTGACCTTACCTCAAGACAAGTGTTTGTGTGTGTTGTGTGCATTCAAGTTATTTCCAACTTATGGCAACCCAAAGGCAAATCTATCATTGGCAAGATTTGTTCAGAGTAAGTTTGCCATTGCCTCCCCCTGAGGCTGAGAACATGTGACTTGCCCAAAATAACCCAATGGGTTTGATGGCCAAGCGAAAATTGAACCCTGGTCTCCAGAGTCATAGTCCATGTCTTAAATCACTATGCCACACTGGCTCTAAGAATACAAAAGAAGAATTTTTAATCTATAAATTGTTCCATTACTGCATCTGTTTAGAGCAGCTTATTATTGGTGTCCTTGGGATTTTTGAGCAATAATAAATCATCTGCAGACAATTACATGGTTCTCTATCATGCTATTCCCTCAATGGTCAACAACAACAACCATTCCCAGAGGCTGCAGCAGAGAAGCATGTGGTGTGAAGCAGGTCTGCTTTCATCATCATTCCTCCCAGCAACCTTTCCTTTTCTCTTGTCTCTTGTTAGAATTTAAGCCTGCTGCAATTACTGGTTTATATGTTTTTGTGGGAGGTTTTTTTGGGCTATGAGGCCATGTTCTAGAACAGGGGTAGGCAATCTTTTTGAGCCGGGGGCCGGGTTGCTGTCCCTCAGACAATTGGGGGGCTGAAGCACCAAAAATAAATAAATAAATAAATAAATAAATAAATAAATAAATAAAAACTTTAAAAAAAATTAAAAATTAAAAAAAAATGCATGCACACTCTCTCAGCCCCAGGAAAGCCATGGCAAAACCCCTGTGGAGATTTTGCCAAGAAAACCCCAAGAACAAGTAATAACAACAATAATCAATATCATCATGGTGGGTGGTGGCAGCAGAACTGGCCTGAGGCCGGTCCAAAGGCCTTGGGGGGCTGCATCCGGCCCCCGGGCCTTAGGTTGCCTACCCGTGTTCTAGAAGAATGTATTCCTGACTTTTCACCTGCATCCAGAAGATGCCAGCCACAAATGCAGGCGAAACGTCAGGAATGCATTCTTTTAGAACGTGGCCTCAAAGCCCGAAAAAACTACAAAAACCTATGGATGCCAGCCATGAAAGCCTTCAACTTCACAATTACTGGTTTATTCCCTCCTCCTGCTGATTGTATGAAAACAATTTTTAAATACATTTTGTTAAAGAACAGATTTTTTTTAAAAAAAACTTTAAATAAATAATCAGTAGACCAAGAAGTTTGCTAAGGAGTTTGCCTACTGGCTAATATTCACAACCACAATGCACAAGTAGTTAAAATACTTCCCACTGAATGAAATTAGAGCCTCAAAGATGACAGTTGGCCTTTGAAGACTCATAAAAGTCATTTGCTTTCTCTTTACAACTCTGCAGCAACTTTCAAACAGGACCCTGATATCAAATTGTGGTGGCGGGGTGTGTGTATAATATGCAAATGCCTCTCCTCTTCTGCAACAAAGACTCCAACTATACATGGAGAGAGCAATTACAGATGTGCAAGGGGGGTTCCAGAAAGGAAGAGGCACTAGGGACTACATTGCAAACATATGATGGCTAATGGAGTGCACTAAGGAATTCCAAAAGAAAATCAGCTTGTGTTTTATAGACTATAACAAAGCCTTTGACTGTATATATCATGAAAGCCTATGGAACACTCTTGAAGACATGGGAGTACCACCACATTTGATAGTCCTAATGAAGAATCTGTAGTTGGGACAAGAGTTTACTGTCAGAACAGAATATGGAGAAGCAAATGGTTCCCAATTGGCAAAGGGATCAGGCAAGACTGTATTCATTCACCCTATCTGTTCAGCTTGTATGAAGGGCAGGTTTGGGCACAAAAGAAGGAGTGAAGATAGGAAGAATATCAGCAATCTGAGATATGAAGATGACACCGTACTACTAGTAGAAAACATCACAGACCTGGAACAATTAATAAGGAAGTTCAAGAAAAAAGTGCAAAGGCAGACTTACCACATTTTTCGCCATTTAAGACGCTCTGGCATATAAGACGCACCCAATTTTAAAGGCGGAAAATCTAGGAAAAAAGATTCTTAACCAAATACAGTGAACCACCGAGGCTGTGGCTAAAGGGAGACCTCCTTCCACCCGCGGCCTTGTTTGTTCAATGGGCTGCTCCTGGGATCGGAGGACGTCCTCCGATCCCAGGAGCAGCCCATTGAACCACCGAGGCCGTGGATAAAGGGAGGCCTCCTTTTAGCCACGGCCTTGGCCGTTCCTTAGGCTGGTCCTGGGAGCTGAGGTACCGGTATATTCACCTTATAAGACGCACCAACTTCCCCACCCCCGTTTTGGGGAAGAAAAAGTGTGTCTTATATGGCGAAAAATACGGTATTGCTGAACATACAGAAAACAAAAATAATGACCGTGGAGGAACTACATACATACAACTTAAACAATGAAGAAATAGAAATAGTAAAGGAGTTCCCATACTTTGGATCAAACATAGATCATAACGGGGACTGCAGTCAAGAAATTAGAAGAAGACTAGGAACGGGGAGGGCAGCTATAAAAGATTCTAAAATGTAAACTTATACAACTTAGCATAACAGTTAGAATTGTACAAGCCATTGTATTCCCCTTTATCATGTTTGGATGTGAGAGCTGGACAGTGAGGAAAGTAGATAAGAAAGAAATCAGTTCATTTAAGATGTGCTGGAGAAGAGTGCTGAAGATACCGTGGACAGCCAAAAAGACAAACAAGTGGGTCCTAAAACTGATCAAGCCAGAAAGCTCTCTGGAAGCCAAGACAAACTTAAGTTGTACTTTGGCCACATTGTGAGAACAATGAGCTTGGCTCATTGGAAAAGACAATAATGCTAGGAAAGGTGGAGGGAAATAGAAAGAGAGGAAGAGCACAAGATGAATGGACTCTATAAAGGAGGCTATTGGTATGAACCTGCATGACTTAAGCAGAGTAATGGAGGATAGGAAGTCTTGGAGATGCCTCATCCACAGGGTCACCATGAGTCAAGATCGACTGGAAGGCAATTAACAACAACACCTATATTTCTGTCCAACTGAGAAAGACTCCCCCGAGCCTTCTTGAGTCTTGTTGTTACTACCCAAGCCTGGAATTATCTGATCTTCTCAGGCTTTGGTTTTAATCTACCTCTGAAAGACAACCCCTTCTGTATCTCTTCATTTCAACAGATGAAAGTTACTTTGCAAGCTCCTTTTCCTCCTTTTTCTTTTTTTTCCTTAACAACTTCAACTCATTGCCTAGACAATCTTGCTTCTTTTGAGATAGATTTTAACTCTTAAAATGATAGCAGAATCTCATAAATTGTTACTTCTTTTCTTTAGGTTTGCATAATAGTCCTTTTTCTGGATTATGTTTTGAACTCTTGGTTTTGCTTTCCTTTCTGCAACTTTATGGTTTTGTTCCACTTTTTAGATGAGGGTTGACAGCTTCAGCCCAGGGGCTAATTTCCCCACAAGGAATGGCCATTACAGAAGAGTTCTGCTCACACAACAGTGGATCCAACTCCAAGTGTTTCTCCATTGAAGTAACTTAATGGGTTGGCATCTGAGAGCAGAATGCAAAAGTTAAATTATTGGTGAATGTTGTACTTAAAAAGCACTGTATAAATGCTTGTCTTAATTTTATTAAGACAGGAAAGGAACAGCCACATGAGTGAGTTGCCCCTTCCTGTACACATTTTTTTAAAGAAGTAGAAGAACTTGTGCTCTCCTAGTAAAATGAAGGAACAAATTTGAAAATAACAAGCTACCCCCCACCAAGCCTTTTAAAAAAAAAGAGAGAGAGAGAGAGAGAGAGAGAGAGGAAAGGAAAGGAAGATAAAAAATATTTTGGAATATTGTTTTTTAGATTAGAATGAGCAATAAAATGTTTAAGATGAAGTATTCATATATTTACTCCCCCCCAAATTATTTCTAAAGTAATAGCTATACAGTCGGCCCTCTGGTTTCACGGGGGATTTTTTCCAGACCCCCCCCCCCATGGAGACTCACAGATATTCAAGCACCATAGGCTTGAATGGGGCAGACCCCCATGGGTGTGGGGGGGCACCCACCCATGGGGGCACACTCTATTAATCTTAACGGAGGTTGCCCCTCCATGAATATTCAAAACCGCAGACCTCAAGTCCGCAAGAACCGATGAGTGATTGTATAAGCAAAAGTACAGTATCTAATTATTGTAATTCATTTTGGTATCCTTTGCTGAGTTCTTTTAAAGACAATTAATGCTTTATGTCTGCTTCACACTATAAAAGACTAGAGGATTTTATATATTACAGTGGGCCCTTGGTATCTGCTAGGGTTTGGCTACAGGATTTTTGCCTTAGAAATACATAGAAAACATAGAGACATTTAAAACAAACATCAAATTTGGCCTACCTCTAAATGCATCTGAGATTTTGATCTCTGCAACAAAAACATTGACTGGGTTTTTCTCACTACAAGGAGGTCTTTCCTAGTAGATTGCGGTAAATAGACATTATATCAATTTCAGAACAATTTTGCTCTAGCTAAAAGGCTAAACTGCATTTTGAAGAGTTAATGATTGCTAATTCAAAATCATTGTCTATGGATGTTGGCAACCTGCCTTGGCCAACAAATTATAGAGATTACTTTTTCAAAAGAAAGATAATAGAAGGCTTATGGATCAATGGTTATTTGGCTTTCTATTTTCTGCACGAGAGCACCATCTGCTGCTCACATCACTAAAATATACCTGAAAGGATGCTTTTCTAACACATTCTTCTGTAGAGCCAAGAGCTCCTGTGGGTATATAGGTGAACAACATGAGACCACTTACCCACAATAACCAGTCTCCAGAGTCCTCTCATATCTCCTCCAAAGTAGCCTCTGAACCACATGCATACACCACAGTATACCTCCACCATTTTCTGTCACATGAACACACAGAACTCTCTTTAGTCCACTGTTTCCAAACATTGAGAGAAACAGAAACCTTCAACTGCATGCTCTGGTACACAAATTAAATTTGTTTCATTTATTGCACAACCTTTTATATCATTTTTATTTTATTTTTTGAAAACATCTTAAAAGTGATTTACAGTAACAACAGATGCAATGAATCAGGAGGTAAAAAGACTAACTACAATCCATTAAAATGTTAACCAATCCAACTATAAATATCAGTAAATAATGAACAAAAAAATAGGCCTTTAGTTAATCTTGGGGGGGGGGAATGGAATGACACTAGATCATGATGTACACCACAAAAGTAAAAAAGACCCTTCTCCACACTACAACCAAAGAAGCTTCACTTAGGGCCTTTGCAGACTGCCAGAAATAGTGCAAATTGAGTCCACTTTAACTGCCCTGGGTCAGTGCTAGGGAATAATGGGAATTGTATTTTTTTCTGAGACATTGAGCCTTCTCTGTCAGAGAGCTCTGGTGCCACAATAAACTACAGTTCCCATGGTTCCCTAGGACTGAGTCAGGGCAGTTAAAGTGGACTCAATTTGCACTATTTCTGGCAGTCTGCAAAGGCCGTAAACAGAACCACCACTCCCAGAACATTTGAGCAGACCCATCTATATGGGAGTGGTGTCAAACTGCATTAATTCTGCAGTGTAGATACAGCCATAGTGTCTTAGGGGCAAAACAGATCATCCAAAAAAGGGATTGGGGCTGCCCCAAAGCCACAACTCTGGGGGCGTGCTACATTAAAACACCACACCCTCGGAGCTACTTGAAGCCACCCCTGTCTGGTTGGCTGGGCATTTTCCAGGCATCCTTGGGGTGTGTGGCATCAAAGCACCATGCCCCCAAGCCTCCTGGAAGCCAGCTTTTTTGGGCCGTCTGTTTGGTCCCTGAGGATAGCAATCCTCAGACCAATCAGACACAGTGCAGGGAGCAGCTAAAGAAGGAGCCAAAGCTAGCCCATGGGCAAGCATGGGGAGTCATAAGACATCAAAGGTTAAAGGAATAGGCAGAGATGTTTGTTCAAAGGCGGTCAACGCTCAGACACAAAGAACATTCCTGTTAGTTTCAGAACAATCAAAGAACGAGAGGGAGAGTAATCCAACGAGCATGCCAGGGTCAAAAAGCTGAGTAAGAAGCTAGTTAACATGGAAAGGGAGAACAGTATTGAAACCGACAACCTTGTGTCCCTAGTGTGGGTGTTTTATACTCACCCATCTGGTGGGATGTGTCTGATGCTGATTAGGCTGGCTTCTTCCTTGTCTTTAACCTTGGTGCTCCTGTACACTGGCCTCTTTCCAACTGTCATTTGTGCAGGCACACAGATGATGCAGTTAAGCATCTGGTCCTTTTCTGGTTCTGGGAAGGTAGGGAGGAATGGGGTTGGGAAAAATAATTCCCTGTTGAATTGTCCTGGCTGTGGCTTTGTCTCCAGTGGACTCAGAGGAGGGCTGCCTCATCTGGTCCTGAGCTACACAGGACCTTATAACTCAAAAGTAACACCTTAAACCTGAGCAACTACTTCCTAATTTCCAATGACTGTAAACCGTATAATTCATAAACAGCCTGTCCAAATCCGTGCTTCTCAGGCTGTCTAATGTGCCTGACACTGGCACCATATTTGTTCTCATTGGCTATAATTATTTCATTATTACTGGGGAAATAAATGGCTCAAGGCCCACCACTGGCCCAGGGATCACCACTCTGAATAGTGCTAGCCTAAATCATGGCAGCTAAAGTGCATGGGAAGGTCTGTATCAATATTACTGTTGCTCATAGTTGAGAGAGAGCAGAGGCCATTAGCCCCACTACCCAGAGTGGCCACTGTGATGCACATAAAACTATGTGGTGAACTGGTTGCAGCTGTGCCTGCCTCCATCTTGGTTTCCTGACATGCCAGTGGCCTTACAGTTGCCACATTAAAAACTGGAGAGGGCATCTATATTTCAGTGATTGACTAGAAGAGGGAATTTTAGCAAGTTTTGCATGTCAAACAATCAGGTAATAAGCAGCACCTTCCAAAGTTACCTCTTCTACACAACCATTAAGGTTAAAGAATTTTCTCCAGTCTTCAATCTGACAATCTTAAGTGGGCCCCACTTGGAGACCAAAAGTTCTCTTGGTCATGAAGGTCACAGCAGGATGCAACTGATGACTGGGTATATGTCTGTGCTGTTGCAGCCAAAGTGTGTCTGTCTGATTGATTGGGGGAGTTGGTAAAAAAAAGATTATTTACACTGCTAAGTGGAGGCTTGGCTGAGAGCAGGGCAGAGTGACCAAGCTGGTCCCAACATTCCCTCCAGCCTTTCTTCTCCCCAGCCTGTCAGGCAGGAAAGGCTTGAGAGACAGTTGAAGCAGGGCAGTAGATCCATTCAACCCAGAACCATCCAAGCTAGTTCCAGTATAACTATTGCTTCAAAGGCTTTTAAAAAATATTTTTAAAGAAAAATAAGAAATCCTTCCTTCCCCAAGGTTGCCTGGTAAGCTGGAGGCACAGAAAACAGAATGGGACAGGGGTGACCTAGCATTCCTCCTTACCAGCCAAATCCTCCCCATTTAGCAAGTGTTATTGCTGCTGAAGAAGAATTTGGTGGATACCAAGGACTACTAAAAAGACAAATAAATGGCCCCTTGAGCAAATCAAGTCTGAACTCTCCCTAGAAACCAAGATGACAAGACTGAGACTGTTGTACTGTGGTCATATTATGAGAAGAAAGAACTCACTAGAAAAGACAATAGAAGGCAGTAGGAAAAGAGGAACGTTTCATTACAGGTGGACAGACCCAGTCAAGGAAGCCACAGCCCTGAGTCTGCAAGACCTGAGCAGGGCTGTTGATGATGGGGTGATGTGGAGGTCCCTCATTCATAGGATCACTGTAAGTTGAAGTCAACTTAATGGCAGATGAGATGAGCATGCTATACAATATAGGTCACCAGTTCTGGTGGAGGGCAGTGTGACACAGCAGCAGGGCACTTTGCCTAGGGCCCTTGGCAATCTAACAGCACCAGATGGGAGAGCAAGGGGGGTTGCAGACTGCCAGAAATAGTGCAGATTGAGTCTACTTTTAGGGTTAGGGTTAGTGCTAGGGAATCATGGGAACTGTATTTTATTGTGGCACCAAAGCTCTCTGACAGAGAAGGCTCAATGTCTCAGAAAAAAACAATTCCCATGATTCCCTAGCACTAACCCTAACCCTTAAAGTGGACTCAATTTGCACTATTTCTGGCAGTCTGCCAACCCCCCCCCCCAAGTTTGCAGAGACCCTTTATGAAGATCTTGACTTATTTGGCTTAGAGTCAGTGGAGCCATATTGTTGGCCCGTCAGGCCTGGTTGAATTTAAAACACAGTCCCCATTAAAACACAGTGGCCAGCAGGGGACATATAGCAAGAAGAAACTACTATGTCCACTTAATGTCCCATGAAAGACTGAAATTTGTAGACAGCTGGTTGCTTCCACCAGAATTCTCACTACAGCAGGTGTGCAGCGTAAGACCCCTGGCTAACTTCAAAGTGGCCTTGCTAGAGAGGAAGCCAAGCAGGGAGCAAGAACTTGAAAGAAGATGAGGGGAAAGAAGAGGAGGGGCAGGACAGAATGGGAAGGAATGGATAAAATAGAGTGTGGTGGCTTCTTTTTTAAATGAGAACATGGAATTTGCATGATGAAAAGAGATTACACAGTAACAGCTTTTTGCTAGTTGAAGCAGAGTTGATTCATATTTCTGCAGGACAGAAGACCCTGTTCCATTCCATTCTCACTTCGGTGGGAGATTTTATGAGATTTTGGTTGTATAGCATTGGAACATGGACTTAAAATTGTATCTGCATATAGAATGAATAATGTTCTTGAGCATTTCTGTT
Organism: Phrynosoma platyrhinos; assembly: GCA_020142125.1. NCBI lineage: Eukaryota > Metazoa > Chordata > Lepidosauria > Squamata > Phrynosomatidae > Phrynosoma > Phrynosoma platyrhinos. The sequence continues at coordinate 66,206,795 of CM034701.1, read as the reverse complement.
TCTTCACAGTTGTTCATTTATAGGTCCCAGCATGGTAGATATGCTGATGAATATCTGAGTTCTAGTACAGTGGAATCTCTACTTACGAATGCTTCATCCTACGAAATTT
>CM034701.1:66177395-66201373 GCA_020142125.1 Phrynosoma platyrhinos | reverse complement strand
GGTACCAAGGAACTTGGCATGAAACAATGTCTCTTTTGGTCATCATTCTCTCCCCAACTAACCGCCTGACTGACTGACTATGTAACCTTTGTTCCGATGACAAAGTTCCCTCCATACTCACGGGATCCCAAGGGATGTGCGCGCAGACTGCTCCAGTCGAGTAAGTAGGCTTTGCTGATCTTCGGATTCAGGATCACCAGCTGTTGGGATTCCATACAGGAATGACACGCCGAGACAAGAATGGGGGCGCAATGCTTGAGGGTGTGTTTTTCCCTCTCGCCTTTTATTAGCAATCTGTTTACAGGATGCTTGCTGCTGTCCATCATTCATTAACTGGCAGTAGATGCAGGACCCAAAGGTCAGAGTAAGTAAACAAGACACAGGAAACCAGCTAAATTAATCATTAAGATGTAGACCAGCCAGGTCATTAACTGAGATGTGCATCCGTGTGTTTACTCATTAGGCTGTGTGTACATATGTAATTAACAGCCAGGTTAATTGTTAGACTTGCGTACGTGCACAAAGGTGCACTGTGTTTCAGGGAGGAAAATGTGGGTCTCTTCGTGGTTGCCAGCGAATTCCCCATAGAACTCAAAATCAAAGCATCCCCGACAGATGGCCATCCAGCCTCTGTTTAAAGACCTCCAAAGAAGGAGACTCCTCCACATTCCGAGGGAGTGTGTTCCACTATCCAACAGCTCTCACTGTCAGGAAGTGCCTCCTAATGTTGAGGCAACATGTGATTATCACATGATGCCCCTAACACATGATTCCTACATAAAGGGGAATAAATCAGGCATTTTAATGAGCTAGTCTTAAAGGCACAAATTAGAGGCAATTTAGAGAGCCAGCATGGTGTAGTGGTTTGAGCACTGGACTTTGACTCTGGAAAGCAGGATTAGAATCTTTGCTTAACCATGACCTTGGGCATGTCACAGTCTCTCAGCCTCAAAGGATGGCAATGACAAACCTCATCTGAAGAAACTGTGATAGAGTCGCCTTAGAGTCACCATAAGTTCAGAATGACTTGAAGGCAAACCACGCACACATACACACTCACACACATCAAAGGCTTGCTGGGACAACTGACAAAGAAATTTGGATGATAAGACTCAAAAGAGGAGCAGGAGGAGGAATAACAACAACAATAATGATGATTTGTTATTATATTATATTATATTATATTATATTATATTATATTATATTATATTATATTATATTATATATCATCAACTGTTGGCAATCTATTTAAATGCATGTTTGTAATCCCATCTTCTGCAATCACCACTGTAATGAGCAAGCAGGTTACGTGTAACTTGAATTAAGCCCAGTTCTCTTAAGATGTAAGTGGAAGTGTATATGCTTAAACATCTGGATGTGTTAAAAACATAGTGTGTAACAGCCAGCTATGAGGTGTGGAATTTTTTTGGTTTTTTTATTTTGTTTGTTTGCACAAAGGGAATCTCTTAGCAGTTTAGAGCTAAGAAACACATATTACAATATTGGACCTTTAATGGGCATGTTTCAACTTCAGATTCAATTTTTGACAGATCTCAAAAGAATATGAAATGATTTCATGCTATTTCAGTCTCAAGTTGTGTGGTATATCACAGAACTCAAGCACTGTGCTTAACAGGTAAGGTTTTCCTCAGACTCTGAGATTGACAAGAATTTGATCAAGGACTAAGATGAAACGGGATTACTTCTTACTTGAAAAAAAATCCAATAAAATTCCATGTCAGTGATAGAAGTGATACATGTACCAATAGCATGTTTTATTTGAGAGGGTCAGCTTAGGAACTGATTGAACACTGAACTAAAAGTATCAGGAGTTTTGCTTATTTTGGTCAAACAACAAATATTTTACAAATATTTAGGGCCAATTCTAAATATTTTTCAAGATTCCCATCCTCACCCCACTACAGAAAACAGAAAGCTTTACATCAACCTTCCCCAGCATAGTATGTCCCCAATCTGTTGGACACATAGCACCATCCACAGCCAGTATGACTGATAGCAGTTATAACAAAACATTTGGAAGGCACTGTGATGGTGTAGACTACCCTTCATCCCTGTTCTATAGTGGTAATTTCTGCCCCTTTCATAAAAAAAAATCCTGTTTGTAATCCCTTTCCTAACCCAGGAGTCCAGCACTATCCTGAACATGGACTCAGAGGCTAAGGAATAGATAATGTCCAAAAGAGAAGGTGCCTACCCCAATCACCAACAGAGAGCAGTGGCCTCCTGAGCACAAGACACTGGAGGACCCAAAGCTCAAAAGACCAAGGAGTCATGAGGCTGGAACAACATCGCTGCCTCTGAGTCTAGTTCCAGCACTCAGACTGCACAGCCGTGTCCATGAGCCCTTAAATCCCTGGAGCTAATTTGGCAATACCAGTGGCACAGCCAGCATGGAACAGAAAACAGCTAGGTTCCAGATCTAAGGTCTCGCACTACATAAATGTGCCTCTTTTCTCATGTTTGTTGTGACAAGTCTGCCAGATTGTAGCAATAATAGGCAGCCGCAAGTAATCCCTTGCGTGCCTTTCTTGGAGAGTTTTTCATGAGATTTCTCACAGCTAAATCTGGAAGTATTTTATAGTCACAATCAACCATGGAAAATACATTTCAGTGAGGTTTGGTGTTTTGGAGGTTTGTGTGTTTTTTTAACCAATAGTGGTAGATTGTGGAAACTGTATTGCCCCAAAGCATTTTTCCCAAGCTTTAATTATATCAAACAAAGGGCCTTTGCACACTGCCAGAAATAGTGCAAATTGAGTCCACTTTAACTGCCCTGAATTAGTGCTAGGGAATCATGGGAACTGTAGTTTATTGTGGCACCAAAGCTCTCTGACAGAGAAGGCTCAATGTCTCAGAAAAAAATACAATTCCCATGATTCCCTAGCACTGAGCCAGGGCAGTTAAAGTGGACGCAATTTGCACTATTTCTGGCAGTGTGCAAAGGCCCAAACTTATCACTGAGTCTGTGAGAAACCTTCCATGATTGTAAGAACAGCCTTCACTGCACTGCAGGGTTGTAGTTTGCTCCCTGGTGTGGAAAAAAATGGTCCTAATCCTATATACAAAACCAGCCCATTCTTTCCTCATTGGTAGCTCAGTGATTCCTCTTTAATTACACTAATAACAACTTCAGATCAAAAAACGATGCTTCCTCTCTTTGTCAGTTTTCCCGATTGTTTTCATAGAAAATTCTTGAACATTTTGCAGTCTTTCTGAATTTTGTGAGAAGGCTTGGAAAGACTCAATCCCAGGAAACTAATTCCTAGCTATCCCTAATCCTTCCTGCTTTCCTTGCCACTTTGCAGACTGCCAGAAATAGTGCAAACTGAGGCCACTTTAACTGCCCTGGCTCAGTGCTAGGGAATCATGGGAACTGTAGTTTATTGTGGCACCAGAGCTCTCTGACAGAGAAGGCTCAATGTCTCAGAAAAAAATACAATTCCCATGACTCCCTAGCACTGAGCCAGGGCAGTGCCTCAATTTAAAGTGGACTCAATTTGCACTATTTCTGGCAGTCTGCAAAGGCCCTTACACTGCCATTTGACAGGGCTGGGAAATGCTGGGACTTCCCAAGCTCTCCAGCAGCCTTGAGAATGCTGGAAAAAATTGACTTTTAAAAATGAGATAGCCCGTATGCTGGTGGAAGCCCTCTACAGTAGAAATGTTAGCTTGTGCTCCCTCTTGCATTACTTACTTTTGGGAAAAGGAAAATAGCTGGCAGGATTGTGATAACATGGCTTTCAAATATGAGCTAAACTCACTTTTAGAATAATTTGAGACTGGGATGTAATTGCATTACATCAGGGGTAGGCAACCTACGGCCCGGGGGGGTGGTGGATGTGGCCCCCCGAGGCCTTTGGACCGGCCCCAGGCTGATCCTGCCTCCGCCGCCCACCATGATGATATTGATTATTGTTGTTATTACTTGTTCTTGGGGTTTTCTTGACAAAATCTCCACAGGGGTTTTGCCATGGCTTTTCTGGGGCTGAGAGAGTGTGCATGTATATGTATTTTTTTTAAAAAATAATTTTTTATATTTATTTATTTATATATTTATTTTTGGTGCTTCGGGCCCCCAACTGTCTGAAGGACAGCAACCCGGCCCCTGGCTCAAAAGGTTTGCCTACCCCTGCATTCCATAATCTGATAGGGAGGGGGGGTAGTGGAGTTTGGTTTTTCAGCCACCAGTTTCAGTTCAGATTTTAGTACAGTGACTAATAAAATGGCACCAAATTCTTCCTGATATGTTGCAGACAGAGCTGCTACTATGCACCCAAGATGTGACATGTGTAAAATAAAGAAATGCTCTCATTGCTCAAACCCTGTTTCTTTCTTGATGCATCTTGCTGGCAGTGAATGGAGCAATTACCACATGCTGATAGCAAGAGTGAAGCAATTACTGCACTTTCAGATGGAAGTGCTAGGATTTTTCATGCTGACAGGAGCAGTTATTTACATATGAATTACTAGGAAATTGTATAAAATGGTTTTCAGACGTTGTGGCACAACATGATGTTACATGGAAATCCCTTGTCTGATGGAGCAATTAAAATGCATCAGCAGTAGCAATGTTTACAATAGCTGGTCCCTCACATTCTGTCTTGCTGCTGTACTGAAAGGGCAACAAAGAAACAGAAGGGAAGCAACTATCTTGGTGAGGAAAGCTAGGCATTGAGTTGAAAATATTTGCCTCCTCTTCCAGGAGACATTGCTAGGAGGGACATTGCCAGGAAGAAGTAACATGTTTTATCATTTCCTACCCACAGCAAGAACAAGCTTGAGGAGTAGGAGGGAGAGGCAGTGTATTGTAAGTGGGTTTTTAAAAATGAAAGAGAATATACTTCTTTCTTGCATTTCTCTCAGCTGCAACCATTTTCAGATTCCTGTCACAGACTCTGCCCACTGTTATAGCTTCAAAGACATAGCCATATTAGTCTGGGTTATTATTATTAGTAGTAGTAGTAGTAGTAGTATACTACAGGGACTCTAAATCAGACATCAGCCATATGATGCTACTAATTTGAGAATGCAAAGAGATCTTTGAGGCTAACTGAATGAAAGACATTGTGCCATTAGCTTTTGTAGACTTGGACTTCATCACATATTGTAGCTTCAGTAACAGATATGGGGTGAGTGAGAGGAGGGTGAATGATAAGCAGAGGGTATAGAGTAGACTATACAAGACACTACAAAGAGCTTGGAGTTCCAGTCTTCACCTGGCTTGCATATTATTATGCTTCAGTTGTATTTTTTAAAACAACAACAACAGCAATACTGTTATTAATAGGAGGATGAAAGGACTGGCTTATTAAAAACCAAGAAATACAAGAGGGAAGAGTTTCAAATACAAAAACTCATAGGAAACAAGACCATAATAAATAATCAAATAACCTCAAACCAATGATAGAACCAACCTACAATATTTCAAATGTGTACAACATGTAAAAACTAACATCCCCTGCAGATAACTCATGAACGTGGATAAATATTGTTAAAAACCTGTATTAAAAATACAGCTACACAGTGAATGAAGCTGATTAACTATGAATAGTCTATAAAGATTTTTTTTTTTAAAAAAAACACCATTGCAGCTAACAGAGTCTTCCTTGGGTCTTCACTTATCAACAAGAGGATAAGATTAGCCCAAAGGTTCATGACTCCTAAAACAAACATTAGGTTGATAAGAATGAGCACAAAAGGTTTCTTGACTGATAACTATGCATACAGTCTTGCCTTGATTCTTTGGATTTGTCCTCAGTGATAGCACCTATCACATTGCAATGAAAGGTTTTACAACCTGTGCCCTGATTTGGGCAGCTTGCAATGATGTGCCTAAGGGACACAATGGAAATTTGATATGGTGCCACCTCTGCAATTTAGGAATTCAGCAGTCTTACATTTGTTTTTGTCATGGAGATAGTGTCTGTTATCTCACTAGGTCCTGACAGCTAAGTGCAGTTTCTGCTGTCCTGTTCCATCTTGGGAAGAGAGAAAAGAGAGAATATAGTTTTATTTGATTCTTTCATGCCTTGAACAGCACAAAAATGCCTGAAATAGCACTCCCTGAGATGCGAGAACATGCAATCATTCCCCATGCTAATACCTCATTCTGAAGGGTTTAGAGAGACATAGCACATGAGCTGGGCATGGAGGCACCCCATGCCACCTTGGTACTGGATGTTTGAGAAGTCCTCTAAATCAGACATTAGACAGATGAAGCTACTGATTTGAGAATGACTCCTCTTTAGATATTTATGAACCACATTGAGCAGGGATGGGCAACTGCACAGGAAGGCTAATTTTCCCACTATGCCTCTTTGTGAGTTATACAGTTCCAGTTCAGGTCTAAAAATGTGACTTAGGAATACAATTTTTGTTTACTGAAAAAAAGGGGGGCAGCAGGGAATGAGAAGAGAGAAACTACAATGTTTGGGGCATTTGGGAAATTTTTGAGATGATTTCTCCCCTCTCGATATGCTGTTGGGATGGCTGGGAATTTTGAGAAAGTTATAAAGGGGCTTGTGGAGGGTTAGGGGATTGTGGGGCTGCACTTTCCCCACCCTAATACAGGACAAAAACATCTACTTGTTAACTTTGTTCTCTTCTCTCAGGAAGTATGTCCATCCTTCTCTTACTGTATAACAACTGTATAAGATTGCAGATGTTTTCTAGGACAACTGAGGGCAAGACAAGTTACCTTCTGCTGTGATGTGAAATCTCACAACAGCTATCATAGTGCTTGAGGGCATAGATTAGGACAGGGGTAGGCAACCTTTTTGAGCCGGGGGCCGGGTTGCTGTCCCTCAGACAATTGGGGGGCCGAAGCACCAAAAATAAATAAATAAATAAATAAATAAATAAATAAATAAACTAAAAAAAATAAAAAATATATGCATGCACACTGTCTGAGCTCCAGAAAAGTCATGGCAAAACCCCTGTGGAGATTTTGCCAAGAAAACCCCAATAACAAGTAATAACAACAATAATCTATATCATTATGGCGGGCGGCGGCAGCGGGGGGGCGGCGGCAGGACCAGCTTGGGGCCGGTCCAAAGGCCTCCAGGGGCCGCATCTGGCCCCCGGGCCTTAGGTTGCCTACCCCTGGATTAGGAGATTACATCTTCCATTATCATTCAGTAAACGTTGACCCTGAATTATTACAAACATGATGTCTTCTTAGATGTTCCTTTGTGTTGTTCAATGGAGCCTACTCCCAGATAAATGAGCATTGGATGGACTGAATGCAGCCTTAGTTTGTTCTAGGAGGGCTGAACTACAATAGCTACACATCTGAATGATAATTACAGTGCAGAAGCTCAACTGCACAAGAGTCCATGGTCAGGAAAAAAATAATAGGCAAATTGGACAACTAAGGGCCTTTGCAGACTGCCAGAAATAGTGCAAATTGAGTCCACTTTAAGGGTTAGGGTTAGGGAATCATGGGAACTGTATTTTATTGTGGCAGCAGAGCTCTCTGACAGAGAAGGCTCAATGTCTCAGAAAAAAAAACCCAATTCTCATGACTCCCTAGCACTAACCCTAACCCTTAAAGTGGACTCAATTTGCACTATTTCTGGCAGTCTGCAAAGGCCCTAAGACTCTTGTGCAGTTGAGCTCCTGCACTGTAATTGTCAATCAGATGTGTAGCTTACTGTAGATTGGCAGCTGATGCCACATGAACCAGCACTGGTCCATCGACCATCACTGTCAGTAGCATTGTTTTACATCATACTCTGGAGGGCAAATGCAGCCCTCCAGATGTTTCTGAATGGCATCTCCTATTTGCCCTAGCCAGCATGCCTGATTATAAAGAATGTTGCAAGTTATAGTTCAGCAACATCTGGATGGCTGTGTTTTTGCCCTACCTTGTTCTAGAAAGAGACCAAAGATAGTGCAACAGATGGCACATCAAAACAAATGGCAAATCATATCGAGACTGTTTCAGAAGCAAAGCACAGTTAGATTAATGTAAAGGTTTATTTGCAATTTTGGATGCTTGTTGTCTCCTTTTATGGTTGTGATGCAATTTTTGCTTTATTGCTTATTGTTTCCATATCAGTGTTTTACTATTACTTTATTCTGCTCTGTTTGTTTTATCTTGCTCTTAGCAGTCTTGTGGATATCTGTGGTATGGGAGGATGGCATAGCAAGTTTTTAAATAAATAAGCTCTGTCCAATTGCCTTTGAAGTTCCACAGTGCATATGATTAATAGAAAAGCAGATTTTCCTGAGGTCCTTCACTGTTTACTGGAGCTTGGAAAAATTATTTGTTTGGAGTATGATTCCCTATACCAGGGGTAGGCAACCTTTCCCCTTTAAGGGCCGAGGGACTTCAGCTCCCAGAATCCCAGGAGCTATTGGCCAACATGGGACTATTGGCCAACATGGCTGAGGCTTCTGGGAGCTGAAGTCCCTTGGCCCTTAAAGGGGAAAGGTTGCCTACCCCTGCCCTATACCCATAGCCAACATGGCCACTAGCTAGGGGATTCTGGAAACTGTAGTCCAAAAAGAAAATTCTCCATGCTTTACAGTTTACTAACCCAGTGCATATATTGATTAGATACAATCATATTTGCACATCATATTTGGTGTTCATTTGAGCCAAGATTTTTCCGTTCCTATACAGCGTTGACTATGGGCCTGAGTACCTTAATGGCACCAGGTCTTGTCTGATCTTGGAAGCTAAATGGTTAATACCAACAAACCCCATATTTCAGACAAAGAAACTGGCAAAACCACCTCTGAAGATTCCTTGCCTAAGAAAACCCTATGAAATTAATGCAGTCACCATAAGTTGACAGAAGGCACTAGCTCAATTTCTGCTATCATCTTTTATCAAATAGCCGTGTTCTAGCTGGATAGTCTGAATGATAAAATAGATTCTATGTATAGGGTGCCCTCTAATGGCCATACATTGATACTGGGGTTGCATTTCTAAAATACTGTATAGATCTTGGGGTCCAAATAACAAATTATGCATTGATTTCTCAACCAATTTAGCTGTCACCATATGTTGTTGTGTGTTTTTTTAAAGATTATCAGGATTCTAACAAGTACTCTAGTTATAAATGAAAATTGCTTAATCACATCAAACAAAGAGAACATGGTAGAATTACTGTAATGTACTGTTACTTTTTAATTTTCTTTGACCATCAGTTATAAATATTTTATAGTGCTCAACCTCCTCTCTGGAGATGCCCCCTCCTTTTTCGACCAGGCCTTTTTTTTTTGAGCCAGTACTCATATTCGTTGCCAGCACCTTTTTTCTTTGGTTATTAATGTGTACTTATTTTATGTGGAAGTATTTACCTTCTTTGTATGTTGTTTTTAATATGTGTTGGTTTAATAACTTTTTAAGGGGGGGAACTGTTCTTAGTCTGATGTATGATGTTTTTATGATGTAAGCCGCCCCGATTGATCCCAGAGGGGCGGGATATCAAATAAAAATTATTATTATTATTATTATTATTATTATTAGTAGTAGTAGTAGTAGTAGTAGTAGTATTAAATCATTAGTATAGTATTTACAAAAAAGGAGAGCCAGCATGGTGTAGTGGTTTGAGTGCTGGATTATGACTGTCTCTCTCTTTTCCCTATTAAGGAGACCAGGATTTGATTCCCTGCTTGTCCATGAAACCCACTGGATGATCTTGGGCAAGTCACATGCTCTCAGCCTTGGGGGAAAGCAATGGCAAACTTCCTTTGAACAAATCTTGCCAAGAAAACTCCATCATAGGGTCTGCTTAGGTCACTATCAGGCATCAGTTGCAAGGATGGAGTCTCTCTGGTTGTCTTCTGCCCCACCAGAGATGGCAGGGAAACTTCAGGAGGCCTCCTCTTAAATATAGGTAGCTGGATGCTTAGAAAGTTGGCCATTAAGATACCCAGGTCCTGAGGAAGGATGGACAAAGTATAGTTCATGGGTCACTTGGAATCCTCAGTAATATTTATTTATTTATTTATTTATTTATTTATTTATTTATTTTGGAGACCCATGGACCTGAATCCCTACAGGCATCAGTAGAAAAACTCTAGAAAAAATGGGATTGTTCCACTCCTGAAAGCCCAGCAGCTTCCATATAAAAGAAGGAAGTTATCAATCAGCATAGGGGAAGAATAGAGCATTAATGGAAAGCTTCTAGCCCCTCCTAAAAAAACTGCCCAGTGAGGAACAAGGATGCTTGGTGGTCACAGAATTGTGGTTCTTGCTGGGTGGGGAGATGGAATGCTAATAATAGAGGTGGAACAGAGTTGATGGAAACCTGACTGCTCAAAACTGCAACATTTTGTTGCAAATGCAACTTTTGCATGCTCACAATCCCCAGTTCCAGTTTGTCATTGCAGAGCCAAATTTTGCACTCACTACAGTTTTCAAACTGTCTTCATAAGCATGCAGTGCATGACATGCCACCAGCATGAGAGATGATTCAAGTCAAGCTATTTTTGTCCAGAGAATGTCACAGCTGGCATGCCAGTCCAATTTGCTACAAGGCACTGAATGCCACAGAATCAGTTTGTATTTCTAATAACAAAGATTGATCAAGGAGCATCCTTGCAGTGTGAACCTTTCAGTTCAATAGCACATGTCCACAGCTTTCCCTTGAGTCAACAAACCAGATGTACATGGTACCTCCACAGTACTTGAACTGGGTTTCAGTGTATTAACCCAGCCAATACTTGTGGTTCAGTGGTTTGTACTAGTTTTGTAAGAAGCTCTATAAAGGATTTCCCCCACCCTTGAAAACCTGGGCATAAATGTCTACATCAAATAAATATGCACTTTTCTGCACTGACAAGCTATTATATGACACTTGCATTGATTAGTACCCCGAGTATGGAATTAGTCCTATGCAAATCAATGTGACTTCTATACTAAATACGTCTTATACGTAGCCATGCCTTTAACCGTTGGTGAACTGGGCAAAGGAATGTGTAGAATGTGCAAAATTATTGAAAGAAGCTTTGGTGTCAGTGCTTTTTCCTGTTACTATTCTGTTCAGTTTTCCTGTTTCTTTCATCTTATTTTCACATGAACTTCAGAAATATGTCTGTCTAGCCAACCTTCCTGCGATGTAGTTTCTTCCATGTTTTAGATGAGATATGAAATTGTTATCTTTTCCAGAACCTGCATTTGTTTCTCATGCAGTAAATTCATTCATTTATCTCCATAAAACTTAAAATCCCTTTTGAGTCCTTAATCTTCAAAATGTTTATATGAATATAGGAAAATGCATCATAGTCATTATTGTCTCCTTGGGCTAGTACATCTTTCAACAGAGGTTGTATGTAATTCCTTTGCTACCTGGCACAGGTTTGTTTTTGATGGAATAGCTCTTCTTTTATAGATCAGTATATATACTTTTATAGAGCCTAAATAACCCAAAAGGCATGAGATCCTGTCTAATCTTGAAAGCTAAGTAAGGTCAGCTCTGATTAGTACTTGGATGGAAAACCACTAATGAATACCAGTTGCAGTAAGCTATATTTCAGAGGAAGGAATGGGCAAAACCACCTCTGAGTGTTCCTTGCCTGAGAAAAAGCTATGAAATCCATGGGGCCACCATAAGTCAACAGGTGATTTGAAAGTACACGTGTGCACCCAAACACATATTCTTAATGCATCTTATTTCTCTGCTCCCCAGGGATATTCAGTGACCTTTGGTTGATGGAATAAAATGTTCAACTTTACTTACATTTGTATTGCAAGAAATGTACAATTTAGCTCAGGGGTAGGCAACCTTTCCCCTTTAAGGGCCAAGGAACTTCAGCTCCCAGAAGCCTCAGCCATGTTGGCCAATAGTCCCATGTTGGCCAATAGCTCCTGGGATTCCGGGAGCTGAAGTCCCTCGGCCCTTAAAGGGGAAAGGTGGCCTATCCCTGATTTAGCTTTTCAGTTTTGCATATTTGATTTATTTGTTTGATTATATCCTTCCTTTCTCTCAGAATTGTGATTCAGTGTAACTCACAACAAGAAACAGATAAAAATAAAAAGAGAAGGAAAATAATATTAAAACACAATCAGACTAACCATAATATTGAAATACAGTTGCATTATAATCAATTTTAAAGTGCATCAGTAAGAATGTACAGCATTCACCAATTAGAAGTCCCTTTCCCAGCAGCCAGTCAGGTGCCAGCAACCTGCCTGAATAAAATGGTTTTCGTTTGACAGTGGAAAGACAACAGAAAGAGGGCAGGTTTACCTCCTTCAGAATATATACATCTCCACAGTATAGGAACAGTCACTCAGAAGGCCTGTATTATGAGAAGCAGTTCACTTAAACTAAGGACTTTATCACAGGAGGCTGCCAAAGCAGAATGACATCAGGACAGTAGTTTCTTTGGCCATACCTTATCACGCCATGCCGTGTCTGCCCTGTAGCTGCTTTGCCTTCCATCCATTCCTAGAGCTCTCCTTTTCACTGATGGGCAAAACCGGTCAATGCATCTCAGTTGCACTGTTTTTCCACTACTGGTTTACATGTGGTATATGTTCCTCCCGAGAGAGTTGTGATATGCAGGCAGTCACGTGGTGCAAGTGAGTGTGATTATGCTTCTCTCCTACTGCCCCTTACTATTCTCAAGCAGGCTATTTTACTCCCCGCCGCAATTTCTTTTCCTTGCTTTTTAAAAACTTAATTAATTGCAGGAAGGCAGGGTTATGGCGACCAGAATGCAGAACACAGAGCCTAGAAGTATAGCAGCCCCATGACACTTTTGAAAAGTTCTATGAAAACGACTGTCCCCAAACCAGTATGTTTGAGTTTCCTACACTAATGAAGTTGTGGTGTCTTAAGCAGCCTGATGTGATAAAAGCCTTAAATCTACTCTTCGGTTGTCCAGATTCACTTGCACTAGTTCCAGATAATTGCACTAGTGCTTTGCAAAAATGCATCTTTACTATTTCTAGTGCAGACTGTTTCATTCCATTGGTTTCATTAAGTCTTCTAAACTAAAGAGGTAGCCAGGCACAATTAAATGTGACCGACTTACTGTGGGCCTTATAAGAAGATAATAAGATCTACATGTTGAATGGCTGAATTGTATTAGAATAGTTGTAAAAGTGTTAAATCTCACAACATGGTGGTTCATATCTTCTAGACTGAACCAAGACACTGTACCACATTCCTCTGAACTACCACAGAGAATTCAAAATAGTTCTATAAAGCTAAAGATTGTATAAGCTAGGGCCAAGATTATTAATGTGGTATCAACCTGCTATAGATGTGTAGTATAGATACACACTTCATTTTTCTGCAGTCTCCCAAGATATAAACTTTCAATTTTATTTTCTCTTCCCTTGACTGCCTTGCTATTTGTCTTTCTGCCAGGCACTTGTCTTTTAAAAACATTAGGTATCATTTACAAGGAACAGTGTGGAGCCTAACATTTAGAAGAGGAAATCATTGCAAAATATAGAGTTGTTGTCCTGTCTCTACAGTATGTTGTCAGATGAATGGGCAGCTTAACAGGATATGACCAGATTGATGGTTCTGTCAATGTTGTTTAGCTTCTCCTCTTGCTTGTGAAAAGAATATGAATGCTTGCAGTACAAAGCAAGTAAAGTACAAGTATTTTTCTTAATTGCTCCTTCCTTATATATTATTCTGTAGAAATTGGTCTAGTATCCATTGTCAATAAACATTGCATGTGGGCATTTGTAATGAAAAATGTAACATACAAAGATGAAGTTAGTAAACAATCTGTTTGTTCCTCACTTATTGAACAAGTCAGTCCATCAATGGGTCTGGGAGCCAGTTTCCACCCCCTGGATCCCACTGAGTATCACACTCTGCCTGTGTGACCCAAAATCAGTGGTCAACCAAAGAGAGGGAGACTACTGGAATAAAACAAGGTGCACAAAGAACAGACATCTGTTTACCAAAGACTTCTGGAAGCACAGTTCTCCTCTAAGCTAAAACATGCATCCTTCAGTGTCAAAGTCAGTGTCAATTAGGCCACAGATGTCAACTCGTTGGAATAATAAATTTGAGGAGAATAAAAACATCAATTTTTATTTTCTCTGAGATAGTGAAAACATATTCTATATCATTCATCTGCTTTCCTTTTTTAAATTTATTTTTAAACATAAGAAAAGGAAGGGGAAGGGCCTTCACACCAACTTTTGTATATACAGTGACATGTATCTTCCATTGTAAATGTACAGAATGATGTGAATGGTGAGCCCAACCTATCCTTTTCTCAAGAACTAACCATCCCAGCATCTCCTAGTAATAGTTTCACAGAGCCAAAAGCAGATGCTGTGATGATCAGTTCTGGATGGAGGGAAGGTTAGGTCATCAGCATTTATACCAGCCTTGCTCCTGTATCTTTGCAAGATAAAGGGATTGCTTGTATAGCCCAGCTTACATCATCTATACACAAGAAGGATGTAGGGATGGGGAGATTTGTAGTTTATCCATATCTCTTTGTCTCATCTCATTATTATTGGTATACATCCAATAGGTCATCCAGTCCTTCCTGCATGGTTAGGAAGGGCACCATGATTTGCATATTGAAGAATGATTTAGGGAGGTCTGATGGGGAAAAGTTTGCAAGATAAATGGATTGTGGTAGATAGAATGAGCTCCAGGGCAATTTATTTATTTATTTAGAGTATTTCTATTTGACTCTTTAGCCACAAAGACAACCCCAAACAGCTTACAAGATATGTAGTAAGACAGTCCTTGCCCCTAGGCTACAAACTATATTTAAACTGTGACACACAAGGAAAAACTGGTTGGGAGGCAGTAGAGATGCAAAGGATACTAGCAAATGTTCTCTTCCTCAGCTGAGAAATGGTATTTTGACACATTGAGAGCACCCTGTTGAAAAATTGGTCAGCCTTATCATGGTTTGATTCAGAATTTTTCCCCATTAAAAAAATGTTTTAAAAAATTAACTTTTATGTCTTTTTCAGAAAACATACTTGTTGTGCAAAACATATTTTTAATTTAACTATCTTCTTTTATCCTCCCCATCCCGTCCCCTATCTCCTTACATCGCGTCTTTCTCTTGGTTATTTTCACTTGGGTCTTTACTCTTGTCCTTTGAATCTGCCCTCCTATTTTCCTTCCTGGTCTTTCTCTTGTCTCATTGGTTTTAGGTGTCCTCCTTAAGTCCTCTTTTGTCCTCACTACCCTGTCCCCTGTCCTCCTTCCATCATGTCTTTCTCTTAGGGGGGTTGCAGACTGCCAGAAATAGTGCAAATTCAGTCCACTTTTAGGGTTAGGCTTAGGCTTAGGGAATCATGGGAACTGTATTTTATTGTGGCACCAGAGCTCTCTGACAGAGAAGGCTCAATGTCTCAGAAAAAAAAAACAATTCCCATGATTCCCTAGCACTAACCCTAACCCTAAAAGTGGACTCAATTTGCACTATTTCTGGCAAACTGCAACCCCCTTTAGTTGTTTTAAATCAGGTCTTTGTTATCCTCTAAATCTGTCCTCCTATTCTCCTTTCTAGTCTTCTCCTGTCCCTGTAGCAAGTATTGCTGAAAGTTCTAAGAGTTGTTTCCGATTCAAGTCATTGTGGTATTTATTGTCACTGCTATGTAAACTATATCTCCCTTCTGTCCAGGCTAAAAAAACAGCTGTCAAGGCTCAGTGCCTAAATGGCAGCCATTTCAAGTTCAGCTGCTCTATGACCCTGTCCTCATCTGAATCAAATCCTCAGCGGAGGATCAGATCGGATTCTAAACAAGGGTCTCCTTTGAGTCCCAGTGATCCTCGCTCCTCCCAAAGCGAGGATGGAAAGAGATCCTAAGGTCTCTTCAATCCTGAAGTCTTGTGGAGAATCCTCATTCACAGGTCTGGTTGCCTTGCCATCACCGCCAGAAGTCTGTGCAAAACATATTTTTGGGCATAAGGAACATTGTAAATTATTATTATTATTATTATTATTATTATTATTATTATTATTATTATTATTATTATTATTATATTTGTATCTTGCTTTTCCCCCAAAATTGGGATTCCAGGCAGCTTATGGTCTAAACCACAGTACAATTAAAAACCTACAAAGATGACATTTAAAATGGAATGAACTATTACAATATTAAAACAGATCATTTGTTTAAAAACAGAATACAATTCAAAAAGATAAAAGCACTTAAAAAACATACACTTAAAACCATAAAAGCACTTAAAAACCAGTGTAGGGACAGCCACCGAAAAGGCCCTGTCTTGCATCCCCACCAGTCGTGATGGTGATGATGGTGAGACAGAGAAAAAGGCCTATCCTGAAGATCTCAGAGCCCGAGCTAGTTTTATACAGGGAGATATGGTCTGCCAAATTGTCTGGAGCTGAGCCAGACTTACAATCATGGGGGGTAAAAAGAGCCAGACTTACAATAATCTCACCCAACAAGAGAAAATGTTTCATATTCTTTGGTCTTGCATGAGAACAAAAATTTGCAAAGATTGGTAGGGAAAAGAGTATACCCTCTTTAACCTTTTGTTAAATGATAAGGTGGCTTATTTATTTTAAATTATATCCTGCATTTCTTTACACAATAAACTCAGAGACTGAGGTTCTTGGTAGAGTTTTGTCTTTTATTAGTGCCCATGGGAATTTGAGAGTTATTTATCCTTCAATAGATTAGACATAGGATGCTGGTTCAGCAGTTTTAGAAAACTGTCCATGAATAGAGTGATACCATCTGATACAGCCAGTGCCTTCTTTGTTTAAAAAAAAAAATACTTCATTGGATTAATGGAAGGGGGGGATGCAGGGATCTGTCAGTCTTCTTGATGGATGCTGATCAGACATATGACTATTATCAATGACAGTTATTAACAGGGGGATGAAAATCTTGTCATTATACTAAGTAATCATATTTGGCAGGTGATAATTAATGGTCTGGTAAAGTCAGTAGAAAGATTATCTGTAAGCCTTGCAGAGGAACCCTGCAAATACTTCTTTCTTTTCTTGGAAGCTCTCATGAATCCTTGACATTAAAAAAAAAAAAGAATTGAAAGCTGGGTACGTGGGTGTGTATGTCTGGAGTTATATTCATCAGATCTTTTCAAAATCTCTCATTTGTTTTGGAATGTGAAGAGCTGATTTTATGTATTCACCACGTTTTTGGATAAAGACTCTGTGGTTGGATGGCTGTTATGAACAATAAGTAGCTCATTCCGGTAAATTAAGTCTTATACAACTTGAGTAAATCAATAAATAAAATTATTTATAACAGGGCAGAGGTAGGTGCTACTATGCATGCTGTATCCACTCAGGTATGTGGGCTTGTTTTTTTATTTAAAAGCTTCCATATCTTTGCTAGATTTGTTAATCTGTGGCTGCAGTCCTGCATTGAGATGATGTAATATAAAGTTCCACTAGGCAAATCTATGCCACATTCCTCTTCTTCCACACACAAACACATACACAAGACTCATGGTTTTCCTGTTATGTTCTGATAACTAGACTCGTAATGATGCAGACATCCTCCAGGACCTGTGAAGAATTCCTGGGAGGCCCTAGAGGAGTTCTGCATTGAGCGGTTGAGGAGAGAGGGTCTTGGAGATGTCTCATTCAGAGGGTTGCTACAGGTCAAGGTCGACTCGAAGTCAGTTAACAACATAACAATAATATGGGTTTTGTGCTGAATTGGCTGTACGTTATTAGGACAGTTTGCAAAGAATCGTGGATTGGGCCCTGTGTCATCTGGAGTGAGGACCATTATGATTGGAAGGGGACATGTTATTTGATCCCTGCAAACATGGTCTGAGTTATCTGAGATTGCAAGTTTGTAAATAACAATATAGTTAGGCAGAATGACATTAGGTTTTTTTTTTTACAAAAAAAGATTATGCTAAACTTTGGATATATAGGTTATTTGCAACAAGGGAATAAATGTAGCTTTACAACCAGGGTTTGTTTGTTGTTATTTTTAAGAAAAATTAACAGGCACTGGTTTTGAAAGTATACATATTGTATAGTACTGGTGGCTAAGTGGTTAAATGCCAGTACAGCAAACACTCGCAGCCACAAGGTTGTGAGTTCGATCTCAGGCAGGGCTCCAGGTTTGACTCAGCCTGCCATCCTTCCAAAGTCACTAAAATGAGTACCCAGTTTGTTGGGGACAATTAGCTTGTTGTTGTTGTTAGCTGCCCTCAAGTCGATTCTGACTCACGGCAAAGCTGTTGATGAGACACCTCCATGTATTCCTATCTTCCACTGCCTTGCCCAGATCCTGCAAGCCCTTCCCCATAACCCCCCTGACTGAGTCTATCCATCTGGTTTGTGGTCTTCCTCTCTTTCTTCTACCCTCTACCTTTCCTAGCATTATTGTTTTTTTCTAGCGATCCATGCCTTTTCATTATGTGGCCAAAGTACGATAGTCTCAACTTGATCATCTTTGCTTCCAAGGAAAGCCCTGGTCTGATCTGCTCAAGAACTCATTTGTTTGTCTTCTTTGCTGTCTATGGTATCCTAAGTACTCTTCTCCAGCACCACGTTTCAAATGAGTTGATTTTCTTTCTGTCTGTTTCCTTCACTGTCCAACTGTCGAATCTGTAGATGGTAATTTGGAATACAATGGCCTAAACAATTCTGACTTTAGTGCTCAGTTGTATGTCTTTGCTCTTTAGTATCTTTTCCAGTTCTTTCATAGCTGACCTTCCCATTCCTAGTCTTCTTCTTATTTCTTGACTGCAGTCTCCATTATGGTCAATGTTTGATCCTAGATATGGGAATTCTTTAACTATTTCAATTTCCTCATTGTCTAGATTGAATTTGTGTATTTTTTTTCTGTGGTCATTATTTTTCATTTCTTTATGTTCAGCATCAGACCTGCCTTTACACTTTCACCTTTACCTTTCTTATTAACTGTTCCAATTCCTGAACGTCTTCTGCTAATATTATGGTGTCATCTGCATATCTTAGGTTGTTAATGTTGCTTCCTCCTATCTTAACTCCACCTTTTTCTGATTCTAATTCTGCTTTTCTTATGATGTTTTCAGCACATAAGTTAAACAAGTAAGGTGATAGGATGCAGCCTTGTCAGACCCCTTTGCCTATTGGGAACCACTCTGTTTCACCAAATTCTGTTCTGTTGGTGGCCTCTTGTCCTTGGTATAGATTCCTCATCAGGACAGATGTAGTGGCACCCCCATATCTTTGAGTGCATGCCATAATTTTTCATGCTTATACAATCAAATGCATTACTGTAGTCTATGAAACACATGCTGATTTTTTTTCCTTTGAATTATTTGGTGTGCTCCATTAGCAATCATCTGTTTGCAGTGTGGTCCCTAGTGCCCCTTCCTTTTCTGAGTCCTGCTTGCACCTCTGGAATTTCTCTCTCCATGTATGGTTGGAGTCTATGCTGCAGAATTTTGAGCATTATTTTGCTTGCATGTGAAATTAGTGCCATTGTCCTATAGTTGCTGCAGTCTTTTGTATCTCCTTTCTTGTGGATTGGTATGTACAATGAGCTTTTCCAGCCTATCAGCCACCGCTTTGTTTTCCATATTTGTTGGCATATTTTAGTTAGTTGCATCTGTTTGTAGGCACTGTAGCAGTTCAGTTGGAATATCATCTGTTGGTGATTTATTTTTTCCCCATTTCCTTTATTGCAGATTCCACTTCCCTTCTTAGAATTTGGGATTCATCTTTATATGACTCCTCATTCCAAATAGCATTAATTCCCTCATCTCTTTTGTATAACCCTTCTGTGTATTGCCTCAAGTGTCTTTTTATTTCTTCTTGTTCCTGTATTATGTTCTTTTTTTCTCCATAAAGCATCCCTGCCCTTGGTTTGAACTTGGCTTTAATTTCTTGGATTTTTTGATAGAGGTCTTTCATTCTTCTCTTTTTGTTGTTTTTATTTCTCTGCATTGGTCTTTGTAGTATTTCTCCTTATCCCTGCATGTCAGAGATTGGACAGTTGTGTTCATACTTCTGGCTTTGTTCCTATCTCCCTTTGCTTTTGCTTTTCTTCTTTCTTTTATTGCATGAAGTGTTTCATCTGTCATCCATAGTTTCTTATCTTTCTTTATGGCCACTCTTAGTGTTTTCTTGCATTCGTCCTTAATTATGTCTTTGACTTCTGTCCACAGTTCTTCAGGTTCCCAGTCAATTATACTCAGTAGTTCAAATCTGTTTCTTACATTGTCCTTGAATTCATCTGAAATGTTATTCAGGTCTTATTTTGGTATAATTATAGTTTTGTTTTCTTCTTCAGCTTAACTATGATTTTTGTTATGAGCAGTTCGTGGTCTGTGCCACAATCAGCTCCTGGTCTGGTTTTGGCCACAAGGATAGAGTTTCTCCATCTTCTACTTCCAATTATGTAGTCTATCTGGTTTTTGTGTTTACCATCTGGTGATGTCCAGGTGTATAGTCTCCTACCTGGTTGTACGAATCAGGTATTTGCAATGAATAAATTATTGATCTCACAGAATTCTATCAGACACTCTCCCACTTTATTTCTTGTTCCTAATCCAAATCTTCCTACTGTTTTGATTTTTCTTTGTTGCTAACTTTAGCATTCAAGTCTCCAATGATTAGTTTGAAATCTTGTGATGGTATGTTGTCAATTTCTTCCTGGACTGCATCATAGAATCTCTGAATATCCTCTTCATCTGAATCTGTGGTTGGTACATATACCTGGATTATTGTGATATTTATAGTTTTACTCTGAAACCTTATTGATAATATACAGTCTGACTGTGAGTTGTATCCTTTGAGTGCTCTAGCTATATCTTTCCTCAGTATGAAAGCCATCCCATTTTTTCTTTTTTTTTTCAGTTCCTGAATAGATCACTGTATAGTTGTCTGATTAAAGTGACCTATTCCTGTACATTTTAACTCATTCCTAGTATTGCTATAGTCATGTGTTCCATTTCCTTCTATACTATGTCTAGTTTTCCCTGGCTCATGCTTCGTAAGTTCCATGTTTCAATTACATGTGTAGTGTTGCTTATAACTATGCTTGTTTTATTGGACATGTTTTCTGTCTGGCCTCCCCCTCTCTAGCTGTTGGTTTTTGAGCTGTCTCACCAAAGGATTTTCTTGGTGAAATGGTCTCGCAAGGAGGGACACCTTTTGCATCCTTTTGCACAGTGCTGTCAAGTGTCAGTTATGGTGACACTACTGTTATCTCTGTGATAGTTGACTTCAGAGTCAACCACCACTACTGCTGCAGCCCACTAGGTGTTCCTATATTTTATGCCTGTTATTCCCTTCTTCACTCCCTCAGTTCTCTTTTCCCTTTCCTTTTTACACTTCCAGATGTTTTTCCAATTATGGTAGCTTACACATTGTAAAACGCTTAGGGAGTGCTTAAGTGCACTGATAAGCGGTATAGAAATATACTTGCTACTTGCTATTACCTTTCTCCCAATATGGGATTCAAGGCAGCTCACAATATAGTTAAACAATGTATATCACATGAAGAATGTGTGTTACATAGCTCTGTGAAGTCTCCACCTGAAAATCAGTTTGCTTTTGTCTCTGGACACATGGAACAGCCTAGCAAGGGAGTCAGGAAGACTAGCAAATCAGAGCACTCCATATATATATATATATATATATCACAGCCTTCTTAAACCTAGTGAACTCCAGACGTATTAGACTTTAGGACTTATCATAGATAGTTCTGGCTGGGGGTGGCAGGAGTTGTAATCCAATAGCTCTGAAGGTTGTAAAGAGCTGATATATAGTGTTGGTTAAAAGGCGTGGAGGGTATTTGGGCTTGGTGTTCTGAGATCAGACCCCTTGCTTCTACATTATATCCAAGTTTATGGTTTTGTTTGTCATCCAGCCCAGCATGCTGTTTCAGCATTGACCATTTAAATGCTTCTGAGGAGCTCTGAGGCCAACAGCATTTCCTTCTAGTTTTCTTTAGCAACTGGCATTCGGAAGTATAGTGCCTCTAAACAAAGAGGTACCATTTAGCTATCATGGCATTTAGCTTCTATAAATAGAGTGGGGACAGACTAGAGCAGATGAGAGATGCTTTGGGTGCATATTATTATTATTATTATTATTATTATTATTATTATTATTATGGAACTTAGGGTACATGTGGTAGGAATGGTTCTTCTGGGTGGGTGAAATTTACACTAATCCCACTCACTGGAAGGAGAAGTTGCATCTACTGAAGATACCTCATTATGGATGGTCAAAGAGGTGACCATGTTAGTTAAGACTGGATGGCCCTTGTGGTCTCTTCCAACTCTATGATTCTATGATTCTAGTTTGTGGCAGCAAACAACAACAAAACAACAAAGGACCTTAGAAATTAACAAATCTGTTGTGACATAAGCTTTTGTGGACTGCAGACGATTTATGTTTTCCCCTTTCTCTCTTTCCAGGGACAGACATAGTGCAGTGGCTCATGAAGAATCTCAACATTGAAGACCCAGGTAACATCAAGAAATAGGGCTTTGTGTTGTGATTATCATATGCTGTAGCATTCACCGCTGAATTCTGTAATGCTATCCAAAATTAAAGGGGGAAGAATTCCTGGAATGCTGATATCGAGAGTGGCCTCAACTCAGTGATCTTCAGTTCTTTTTACCTTTAATCAATGATTAATTTAATCAATGACAAATCTGGAATTTTTTTTTAATAATCTTAACCTTTGTTGTTGTTATTAACTGCCTTCATGTCGATCTCAACCCACAGTGACCCTGTTGATGAGACATCTCCAGGCCCCTCTGTTCTCTACTGCTCTGCCCAGCTCCTGCAAACTCATATTCGTGGTCTCCTTAATAAAGTCCATCCATCTACTATCTCATTCTACTTCCTTCTACCTTTCCTAACATTATTGGTTTTTTTCCAACAATTCAAGCCTTCTCATGATGTATCCAAATTATGACAGTCTAAGTTTTGTCATCTTGGCTTCTAGAGATATTTCTGGCTTGATCTGCTCTAGGATCCATTTGTTTATCTTTTTGGCTGTCCATGGAATCCTCAGCACTCTTCTCTAGCACCACATCTCAAATGTGTTGATTTTCCTCCTATCTTCTTTCTTAACTGTCCAGCTTTCACATCCATACATGGTAATAGGGAATACAATGGCTTGTACGATTCTGACTTTTGTGCTGAGTTGTATGTCTTTGCATTTTAGAATCTTTTCTAGTTCTTTCATAGCCATCCTTCCCTTTCGTGTTTTCTCTAGCAACTTCTGTCCTGCCCCTCTGCCCCTGCAAAGGGTTGGGATAGAAAATAATAATAATAATAATAATAATAATAATAATAATAATAATAATAATAATAATATTCTGATTTTCTGGCTGCTGTCCCTATTCCTATCAATGTTTGATCCCAAATATGAGTACGCTTTTACTATTTCTATTTCCTCATTGTCTAGTTTGAATGTGTGTAAGATCTCTGTGGTCATTGTTTTTGTTTTCTTTATGTTCAACAGTAAGCCTGCCTTAGCACTTTCTTCTTTGATCTTCCTTAGTAGTTGTTTCAGGTCTGAGAGGTTTTCTGCTAGTATTATGATGTCATCAGCATATCTTAGATTGTTGATATTTCTTCCTCCTATTTTCACTCCTTCCTCTTCCGTGTCCAAGCCTACTTTCTTTACAATATATTCTGCATATAAGTTGAACAGGTACGGTGATAGGATGCAGCCTTGTCTGATCCCTTTGCCAATTGGAAACCATTCTGTTTCTCTGTGTTCTGTTCTGACAGTAGCTTCTTGTCCTGAGTGTTGGAACTCCCATGTCTTTAAGGGCATTCCATAACTTTTTGTGATCTATGCAATCAAAGGCTTTGCTATAGTCTATGAAACACATGCTGATTTTCTTTTGGAATTCCTTAGTGCACTCCATTAGCCATCATATGTTTGCAATGTGATCCCTAATGCCTTTTCCTTTCCTGAACCCCACTTGGACCTCTGGGATTTCTCTCTCCATGTATGGTTAGAGTCTATGTTGTAGAATTCTGAACATAATTTTGCTTGTGTGGGAGATTAGTGCTATGGTTCTATAGTTGCT
>CM034701.1:66164687-66177295 GCA_020142125.1 Phrynosoma platyrhinos | reverse complement strand
TTCCACCTCAGTTTTTAAAATTTGGGGTTCATCTTCATATGGCTCTTCCTTCCATATGTCCATCTCTTTGTCATCTTTTTTATACTCATATAACTTTTCTGTGTATTGCATCCAATGTCTTTTTATTCCTTCCTGGTCTTGAATTATTTTTATTATCATAGAGAGTCCTGGTCCTTGGTTTGAACTTTGCTTTGATTTCTCAAATCTTGTGGAATAAGTTTCTCATTCTTCCCTTTTTGTTATTATCTTCTATTTCTCTAAATTGGTCCTTGTAGTAATTTTCCTTATCTTTACACAGTAGCCATTGTACTGTTGTGTTCATGGTT
The DNA here is from genome assembly GCA_020142125.1 of Phrynosoma platyrhinos. Lineage (NCBI taxonomy): Eukaryota > Metazoa > Chordata > Lepidosauria > Squamata > Phrynosomatidae > Phrynosoma > Phrynosoma platyrhinos. The sequence continues at coordinate 66,176,969 of CM034701.1, read as the reverse complement.
CTTAGTTTATTTCTATCTCCTTTTTTGTTATGTTTCTCTTCTTTCCTTTGTTGCTTGTAGCATTTTATCTGTCATCCATGGTTTTTTCACTTTCCTTTTGTCTTCTGTTGGAAGTTGTCATGGTCAGTCAGGAGCTGGACTCAGAGGATGAGGAGGAGGATGAGCCTACTCCAGTGCAGGAGGAAAGGGAGGCTCTACCAGGTCCTAATCCTGCCCTGCTAGATCCCAGCCCTGTCCTCCCAGACCCAGAGGAGGAAGAGCAGCCAGGTCCTAGCATACTAGGATCCCTATGGAGGCACAGCAGCCTAGTGGTAAGGATCAGGAAGAAACAAGTGTGGAAGTGCCTTCCTTCAGACAACGCAGGGCAGAGAGTGTTTGTGTGCATTGGTCAAGGAGGCTTACAGAGAGGCAATTGACTAACAAGCCTCAGCTGGCATGGAGGAGGGAATCTCCTACTTAATCACCTGGGAGAGGACCACTCAGTGCCAGAGCTTATTGCAGTTTTGTTGTGTGATATTGTCAGCACTGGCTCCTTGCTCTTTGGAGCCCTTGTGTGCTGTGAACCTTTGACTTTGGAATGGACTGGATGCTTGTTACCTTCTGGCTGCCCCGACCTTGGACTGAACTGACTCTTGTGTACTCTGGAATCCTGACCCTGGCTTTGGTACTGGTGTGCTTCTTGGGAACTAACAGAAAGGTCTGTAGCCTGCCTCTTAGCTCCTTTTTTGCTAAACTGTTCTTATCAGCGTTTGTTTGGACTGGTGCTGGCCGTAGTCCAGGACAGAAGGGTCTTGGACCTCTAGGATTTCTCTCTCCATGAGATTCCTCTTTTATTATGTCCCTGGCTTCAGACCAATGTTCTTCCAGTTGTTCACCATCTATTATACTTAGTTATGCAAATCTGTTCCTTATATTGTCAATGAATTCTGTGGAAGTGTTTAAATTGTATTTTGGTATGATGACTGGTTTTGTTCTTTTCTTGAGTTTTACTTTTATTTTTGATATGAGTAGCTTGTGATGTGTGCCACAATCAGCACCTGGTCTAGTTGGCCACCAGTATGGAGCTACACCATCTTTTATTTCCAATCATATAATCTATTTAGTTTTTGTGTAGGCCATCTGCTGATGTCCATGTGTATAACCTTTTTTCTGGTTGTATGAAAAGTGTGTTTTCAACAAATGGGTTGTTGGCTTCACAAAAATCTATTGGATGCTCACCTGCTTAATTTTTTTTTTACCTAGTCCAAATCTGCCTATTGTTTTTTTATTCTTCTTTGCTTCCAACCTTTGTGTTCCAATCTCCAATGATTAGCTTGACATCCTGTGTTGGTGTGTTGTCAATTTCTTCCTGTACTCTTTCATAAAATCTATCAATTTCTTCTTGTTCTGCCTCAGTGTTGGTGCGTATACTTATGGTGATATTCATTTACCATGGGGCCTTATTGAGATGATTCGGTCTGATTTTGATTGTGGTAGTATTCATTATTAGAGAGTTCATTTTATGTCTGCAGACTATCTGTTTAAGGTGGTTGATGGCTAGCAGAATTGTCAGTTTTGAGGATATTTCAGAGTTGTTTTTTTAGCAACTGTGGAGAAATATTAAAAATTGTTAAATGGCCATAATGAACCCTTGAAGAGTGTAGGCTATTCAAACACATGGCTTAAATTATGTTCTTGGTGATATATTACTAGTTCAGCAGTCTCCTTGGCATGACAGACACATGCCTATCCCTTCTCCCAAAGATATAGCAAATGAGGTAAATACATGCACAAGCTGAGACATCCCCAACCAATAGCCTCCAAATGTATCAGATTGCTATCTCTATAATCTCCAGGTAGTATAACCATTGACCATGGTGGCTGGGGATGATTACAGTTGCAGTCCAACATACCTGGAGAGCACAGTTGAGAAAGGTTGCATAAACTTTGTTCATATGACCTTCCGCACCTGCCTTGAGAGGGTACTTCTAGGTTCTGTGTGCATGTTTCTCCATATGAAACATACACTTCTTCCAGAACAGCATTGCAGAGAGTAAAGCAATGACAATTACTCCCTATGTTTACATGCTTGAATAACCTGATCTTGGAAGCTAAGCAGGGTCAGCCCTGGTTAGTACTTGAATGGGAGGCTGCTAATGAATACCAGGTGCTGTAAGCTATATTTCAGATGAAGAAACTGTCAAAACCATCTCTGAGTATTCTTTGCCAAAGAAAACCCTAAGAAATTCATGGCATTGCCATAAGTCAACAGGCCACTTGAAGGTCCATGCACACACACACTTCCACATTCCTGCAGTAATCTTGCCTGACCCTTTTCTTTGGAGGACTAAACTGTATCTCTACACGCTCATTTGATGTTTCAAGCTACTCCATGCTTAAAATTTTGGAGCTGCATTCCCCCCCCTCAGTAGCTACAACCCTATCAGCAGAAGAAGGCACTGTCAGCTTCAACTCATCCTCTTCATTGAGCCTGCTAATCATGCCATGGTTAAGGATGTTTGATCAGCCAGCTAGGTCTTGTTAGCCAGACCCTGGAAGTTACCTTTCACAGCATAGATTGTTTTGTAGTAATACGAGTATAACTAAAGGTGAGATATGTTGTTGTTATTATTGAATCTGCAGCTGAAGCAATACATTTGGGAAGCCTCGTCGCAGCACAGGGATATATTTTTCCAATCTCAGATCATGTGCTTACTTTGAAGGATGATGGAACTTTCTATCGTTTTCAGGTAAGAAATACATCATCTTTACTTAAATTACAAAATGCTATAAAACTCCTGCATTTTCTTTATCTAGGGGAGCAAATCTAGAATAAAATTACACAGTTATGCAGTGATCTTCTTTTGATTGTTGGTGGAATTGCTTTAATTCCTTGATAGCGTCACAGAAATGTTTACCTCTTACTATAACCAACTGATGTTAGAGAAATTAACAGCTTCTTATATATGATGTAGTCATTTGGGTACCATCTTGATAGTTCTAGATGCGAAAGGTAAATGAGAAGTACCATTCCTTGCCTTCTAATGGGGCAGCCCTAAAATATCAGAATATTGCCTAAACCAGAAGCATGATGGTGACTAATGCTAATAAAAAATACAAGAATACAGATAACTTTTTAAAATGATATAGTAAGTTATTTATAAAGGTCCATGGAGTGAGGTGGTCAGGTTATTTCTGAAATCAATTAAGCTAGGATGGTTAGAGCCAAAAAAGAATGTGAAGATTTCAAAAAAGGACACTTCATACTGGGACAATGGCCATTAAAATAGCAATAGAATTCCAGGTAAACAAAATAGCACACATTGAGGCAAACAAAACACACACACAACCAGATTTACATATATGTTATAGGTTCTGAACTGGTGGTGACTACCAAGGGAGGAGTACTGGAATTTGTGGTGACCATCTTGAAGAAAATGACCCAATGTCTGGATTCTATAGTGGTGGGGAAACAGATTTCGATTATAAAGAACTGAAAATGAATCTGCAGATAGCATGTTGTCCTTATACATACCTGTGGTGCAATGGTATTTGACATGGTGTGAACAGTTCAGGTAACTACATCATTGAAAGGATATTCTAGTGCTGGGAATGGGGCAGAAAAGAAGAAGTAAAATGGCAGAGGAACTGGAACAACTTTCCTGGGATGAAAGGTTACAATGGTTAGCATTGTTTGGCTTAGGAAAGGGGGGAAAGTAAGGGGAGATGTGTCAGAGGTCTGTAAAATCATGTATGATGCCAAGATGCCCGAAACAATGGATGCAAGCTGCAAGAAAAGAGATTCCACCTCAACATTAGGAGGAACTTCCTGACAGTAAGGGCGGTTCGACAGTGGAACACACTCCCTCGGAGAGTAGTGGAGTCTCCTTCCTTGGAGGTCTTTAAGCAGAGGCTGGATGGACATCTGTCAGGGATGCTTTGATTGGGAATTCCTGCATGGCAGGGGGTTGGACTGGATGGCCCTTGTGGTCTCTTCCAACTCTATGATTCTATGATTCTATGATTCTATGATTCTATGAAATTGTTTTATAATTCTAGAAACCTGGGTCATCATAGTAATAGGACTTTTTGAAGTTGAATGATGAGAAATCCAGAGCAGACAAAAGGAAGTACTTCCTTTTCATCTTTTTTAAAAAATATTATTATTATTATTATTTGCTACAAGAAGTCATGATGGCTACCAATTTGGGTGGCTTTAAAGGAGGATTAGAGGAATTCGGGGAATATAAGACAGTCATTGGTTGCTAGGTTACATTTTACCTCCATTATGATAGGCAATATGCTTCTATATACAGGTGCTGGGGAACATGGGCAGGAGATGTCTAGTGTCCTCAGGTTCTACTTGTAGCCTTTCCAAAGGCATTTGGTTGACCATTGTACAGTCAGGCCTCTGTATCCACAGATTTGCATCCAGCTTGGAAATATTCCCAAAAAAATCCAAAAAGTAAATTTTGATTTTTGCCATTTTATATAAGGGACACCATTTTACTATGCCATTGTATATTATGAGACTTGATCACCCCCTCAGGGGGACCTGGAGCAAGCCCCAGCAGAAACCAGTGGCCCCTATATGAACAAGAAGACTGGACTAGACACTAACCTAGCAGGGATCTTGTTAAGATTTTATGTATCAGTCCCAATCCTATCTCAAGGTTCTACATTTCAGGAGGCAGTACGTGGTAAGATTACTCTGATGATGATATTTGTGACAGCCACTTGTTATAGCTACCCTGAACACAGATTATTTCAGTCACTTTTTTATTATGTATACTTGAACAATCTAACTGTGCACCAAATCATAACTGGAACTCCAGTTTTTAGCCTCCAGAATACTATTATTGATTTGAATGCTTGCATCATAATGATACAATGTAATTGATTGCATTTCAGGCTCCGTATTTTTGGCCTTCAAATTGTTGGGAGCCAGAAAACACAGACTATGGTGAGCATTGTTGGTGATTTCATTTTAAAATATTATTTGCCAATGTGTCTTCAGTAGTCTTCTTGAACTACGAAATAATATTTCATTTGGTTATTAATCTGAGGTTGTTGTTGTTGTTGTTATTATTATTATTATTATTATTATTATTATTATTATTATTATATGAGATACATTTGCATGACATTATTATATGGTTACAAATAGCTCTCTTGTTTTCCTATAAAAGAACTAAAGTTCTTGCACATAATAAATGCCGCTGTGGCCAGATATCTCCAGGAACCAAAACTGTTGATGCACCATGTTCTAACTACGTATAGGCACTCCTGAAAAATGGGAATCCTGGATCATGGGAGAGTCCAGGACAATTGCAAGCTGCAAACCTGAGATTTTAGAGGGATTGTAGTCCCACCTAGAACAGAGTGAATCCCTGTTTCCTGATCTGGTTTTCAGCTGACCAAAAGAGCCTCTTATCTAGATTAAGCTATGCTTTGGTCATCCTCACTTGTCCTATTACTGGTACCAAACACTGGGTTAAAACCAAAACTGCTTCTTTAGGTCAGTGGATAAGATAAATAGAGTTGAATATCATCAGCATATCAGTGGCACTGAATCTCATATCTCCAGACATTCCCTCCCAAAAATGTTATGTTAAACACCATGGAGAACAAAACAGACTCATAAAGAACTCCATAGGCCAATGGCCCAAGTACAAAACCGAGGTGTCCCATGACCACCTTCTAAGTTTGTCCTTGCAAGAGGGAGTGCAACCACCATGGAACAATGTCTCAAAAGTCCCATCCCTGTGAGACATTCAATTGTTGATGGCAATAGAAGCTGCTGAGAAGTCTAGCAGAATGAAGCAGGCCATGCTCCTCCTGTGCAGGTTCTTACAAGAACAGCACAATAATTTCAACAATGCATGTGGTCTAAAAGTAGTAATCAGGACAGTACATTAATTTAGTCAATATGGAAGCTAATGCTGGAATTCACAGAGATGGAGTTATGTTGATTTAAACTGGTAGGTGTGAATGTGCTCTGTTAATATGAAGACTGCATGATCCAATACAGAAAAATCAATTTAACAGTAATAATATGATCATGGTACAAAGTTCAGACATTGATATGTGTATGAACTTGTTTTTCTGTACAATAAATGATAGTACAGCCTGGATACTAATATATGTCTTGTTGATAAATAAACTGTTATCTTACAAAAATTAGCAGTACCGTGACATCAGTAAATGAAAACAGAGTTTCTTTGAGATGTAGAGCAGATACATACAAAAAAGGGAGGATAATTTTATATTAGAAGCTTGTGTCCGGCATTAGGAAAGAAATAACTGTGGTTTATGAACTAATAAAATACAGTATTCTCTATTAAATGTCTGAACAACTGAGTACAAAGTCATAAAGGGAATATGTCAACACTGTTATCTTTAGCTGTCTCTGTATATTATTGCTGTCTTTTCTACAGCTATCCTCCTCTACGGTGAAATGATAAAATCAATTTTTCCTTTCAGCTCAGGCAGTGTCAAAGGAAATGAATATACCTGTTCTCATAAAATGAGGAGTTTAAGAAATGTTTCTTTTACAAGCTGACTGAAAGCAATTTTTGAGCACCAAAAAAACCCTCCCACCACCATCACCACACAATGTTTATATATGTCTGAATGTAAGATTTGTAGAGATTAATGTAATAGAGGTACTATAATTGTAGCTCCTGTATAATGGCCAGCATTTGTAATTTCTTATTTAATCATCATTAATGTGACCTTGTCAGTAAAAAGAATTATGATAAAGGTAATTAGTCCCAGTTTGCTTCCTTCATATAGCAAATAACATTTCTTCACTATTTATTCATTTAGCTCATACTGTGATCATTTAAGAACTTCCTTACAATAGAAGATACTTAACCATGTTATTTATACTCAATGAGTTCTAAGACTCAAGTCCTGACATAAAAAAGCTGGCAGAAATTCTCCTTCTGCCAGCTAATGTTAGTGATGTCCTAACAGAATTGTTCTGATGCTAAGATCAGAAGAGTGGCATAAAAGCCAAAATTGGGGGGGGGGGGGGAGAGAAAGTTGTGTTATACCTCAAACTTGTTTTCAAACTTAGAGCCATGCCCAAAAGGATGGTACAAAGTTAGGATAGCATAAGGATGGTTCAAATAATTTCAAACATCTCAAGTCTGGGAGAGGTTTGAATTTAACTACACAACTACAACTGACCATGGCTAGTTTGAACTACACTGCCACAGTGCACTCCATTGCCTTTGATAACTTAACATCATTGAATTCCACATAAACATTAGGAAGAACTTTCTAACAGTAAGAGCTGTTCAACAGTGAAATATGCTCCCTTGGAATATAGTGAAGTCTTCTTCTTTGGAGATTTTTAAACAGAGGCTGGATGGACATCTGTCCAGAGTGCTTTGACTGTTTATTCCTAGATGGCAGGGGGTTGGATTGGATGGTCCTTTTGCTCTTCCAAATCTGATGGTATACCAAATATGATGGTATGATTCTATGAATGGAGTGCAATTTCCCCCCCCCCCCAAGTATTGTTGGCCCTCCATATCCACATATTCTTTATCCATGGATTCAACCATCCATGGCTTGAAAATATTCCAAAAAGCAAGCCTCAGTTTTGCCATTTTATATAAGGGACACCATTTTACTACCCCACTGTAAATAATGGGGTTTGAGCATCCACAGATGTTGGCATCCACGAGGAGTCCTCAAACAAAACCCCAGCAAATGAATATCAAGAGCCCACTGTAAGTCATATACACCCTAAGTGCTCCGTTTTGGCTAAATTGTAGCATTCTTTCATTTATTTTGTGGATTCTATATCATATAATTTTTTTGCAGGAGTACATTAAAGCAGCTCTGAATAAAAACAGTAAATGTGTGTTGTGTGCCTTCAGGTTGTTTCAAACTTGTGGCAGCCCTAAGGCGACCCTATCTAGGGTTTTCTTGGCAAGGGAGTTTGCCATTGCTTTCCTCTGAGGCTGAGAAAGTGTGCTTTGCCCAAGATCACTCAGTAGCTGTCTATGGCTGAGCAGCAATTTGAAACCTGGGCTCCAGATTCCTAGTCCAGCACTCAAACCACTACACCACACTGGGTCTCAAAAACTGTAAATAGTAAAATAAATAGCTACATAAAAATATGTAAAATAAATCTGTATGGCCACATTAAATACATTGCAGAGGTGGAAACCCAAATAAGCACCAGCTGATAAAATTAATCCAGCTTCAATATCTAATGAAGTAAAATTCCTTTTATATTTTGTTTTGTTTTGTTTAAGAAGTCATGATAATTGAACTTGGTGTGCCTCTCTTGGAAGATAGACTGACAAGTGATACCACCACAGATAAGGCCTTGCTATGTACTAATATTGCTAGTGTCCTTACAGTTAAAAAAGTTATGTGTTGCAAGGCCTCTGCAGGATTTTTTGAACAGAACATATTGCCTGCTGTATTGTGTTGTTGACTCTTGCTTAGTTTGTGGACTAGTAAGACCCCTCAATCCTTTGCATACCACAAATTACCTCTGAGCATTGTAGAACACCTAAAAATATAAAATTTGAACAATGAAATATTTATTTTATTTATTAGATTTAAATGCCACCTTTCTCTCAAAATAGGATTCAAGGAAATAAAACCATACATAATAAAGTGAGATGAAACCAGCAGCACATAAAATCAGTAAAACTAGGTAAAGAAATAAAATAATTCTAAGTTCTAAAAGTGTTCGTAACATTTTAGAGATCTTGAGTAATAGAAAGGTCTTTACCTGGCACCTAAAAACTATACTATATGAAGCAGGTATCCCTCACAGGGCAGGGTATTTCACAGGTGGGGTTCCACTAATAAAATATTGCTTGCTCTTGTAGCCACTCATTTTACATTTTTAGCAGGGACATCAGAAAGACTAAAGACTTTCAACCAATGTCATCATTGATGACCCTTGGGTCAAGGTATGTAGATGTAGGGAGAGAAGCTCTTTATTCTAACTGGAATATAAGCCATTTAGGGCATTAAAAAGTTAAAACCTTTTGCATAATACCTGCACAAAGACTGGCAGCCAGTGAGGATAACAAAGTACTAGTATAATCAGATTTTGGGGCTAAGCAGACTGGCAGCCGTGGGCCGCCCTGGGAAGGTGCGCTGCGGGACCGAGGCATCCCCATGCCTCGATCCTGCGGTGCACCTTCGCCGCCCCTGAAAGGAGCGCTAAAATAGTGCTCCTTTCACAAGTCAGCGAAAGTGCGCCTCAAAAGCTTGCGGCGCACTTTCGCTGACTTTTCCGCCGCAGCATATCTGGACACTGCGGCAGGAGGTTGTCCTCGGAGCGCCGGCCGTGCGGAGGGCTGGCTTCTCCGAGGACGACCTCGGGAGAGAGATGGGGCGCCGAGTGTGCGGCTGCCCTCCCCTTCCCTGCCTCCAAGACGGCTCTATTAGCTGTCTGCCGAGGCAGTTAGAGTGTTGTACTTTGGATATATCATGAGAAGGCATGAATCATTGGAAAAAAACAATAATGTTAGGAAAAGTGGAGGGAAGTAAAAAGAGAGGAAGGTCACATGCTAGCTAGATGGGCTTTATTAAAAGAGACCACCAATATGAGTTTGTGGGAGCTGGGCAAAGCAGGAGAGGATGGGGAGGGGGTGGAGATGATGCATCCACAGGTTCGCCATGGGTCTAGACCAACACAAAAGCAGTTAACAACAACAAAAGTGTTTGGTTCCATAGCTGCTTTCATGAGGAAACCTCCCTGTTCTCTTTTGAACTGTTTTTTGGACTGATGTTACAGGCAAAACTCAAGTTTTTGAGTAACCAATGGAAATAATCAATTGCAATATACTTATGTTTACTGATTTAAAATGTAGAGCTTAGCTAAATGTTCTTCTATGTTGATAATTGGTTTAAAAGAATTCAGCTTGCCAAAATTGACAGCCTTGTTTCACAGCTGTTTTCTTTTAAGGGGATTTGCCTTCCTCAACCATATTTTTGATAGAGGACACTGAAAGGAAAGGACAAGAGAAGAAGTAAGAGGGAATAAAAGAAATGCAGACATTGAAAATAAGAGACAATTTGGCATTCACATAAAAAGTCTCACCATCACAAATAAGTGGATTTTCTTGACATGCATACATACTAAAATAGTGAAAGAAGCAATTTTTGATACTGAACAACTCCACCCCTCTCACACACATACACCCAAATTAAAGATATTTTCCATCATTCACTTGGAGGGACAAAACATGAAATGAGGTAAATAGTGATGCCACCATCCATCCAAATCCATTCAGTAATCATAGGATTAAACAAAAAGTGTTGACAACTGCAGCAGATGAAGGGCGGGGTAGAAAAATATCAAAACAATAGAAATGTGTTTCTAACAAGCATTAAAAACTACACGCAATTGACAATGAGTCTTTTTTCTTTGACATTAATCAAAAAGTCCCATTAAAAATGCAAGATTTTTTTCAACTTTCATAAACAACATCATAATATGAGATAAGTAGTTTCAACTTAGATCTGAAAAAAACAATAATTTCAGAAATGTTTGGATGCCCAATTAGCACAATCTCTTTTCTTTTCACTGTTGTCATGCTGAGAAAATTCACTTTCCCTTCCATTACCATAACAACGCTATAGCTAGGAATGTTGTGGTATTTCCAGTTTTGTTAACAGTGTTTGTTAGCTAATCCCAGTTAGTATTCAAGATGTGCTATTTGGGACTAACTACAATTTCCAGATTGTATTCAAATGCAGCCTCACAGATACCACATTGCAGTCATCAAAATTGGAACTCACCAGACTTGAATAGCAGTTGCAAGGATGTCTCTGTTGATATAGGAGTATAGCTGACATATCAATAAAGAAGAGAGTCTCTGCAAACCACTGTGGTAAATTATGACTGTGATGATAAAAAGGGATTGAAGAGCACCCACAGATGGTGAACTTGATCATTGGGATCCTCTCAGAACAGGCCGAAAACTGATTAAGTAGACAGATGAGCCTCCAACAGCAAACATCTGGAATGCATCTCAGCCAGGTCATTGCCTTGCCAAAACTCTGATCCAGAACACCAACAGCCTCATCACCTAGTATCAATTGCTATTGGATTCATTCTGAATCTCTGTGAGTCTTCCAAATGAAAAGAGGCTATCAGTGATTTGCAGCACAGGGATGGTGTAGTGGATGAATATCATATTTTCTGGCATATAAAACAACTTTTTGACCCAGGAAAATCTGGGTTAAAGTTGGGGGTTGTCTTATATGCCGGGTATATGGAGGAGGAGGAGGAGGAGGAGCGGGAGAGGGGAGGAGAACCAGGGTCCGACTCCCAGCCATGGAGACCCACTGGGTGATCTTGGGCAAGTCCCACTCTCTCAGCCTCAGAGGATGGCCAGGGCAAACCAAACATTTTTGTAAGAAACTTCCCAACAAAGAAAGCCAAGGAGCTGGTGCCCACTGGCGAACGGGTGCCGCTAGCAGGGCCTCTGCAGCACAGAAAGAAGCCCCATGCTGTTGACACCATCCCCCCTCCTTGCTTGTCGATGCCTCTGGAGGACAAGGAGGAGGAGATGGGCTATAGTCCCTCACCATCCACATCACGGGGGTCCTCTGGGTGGAGGGATGAAGAAGAAGAGGAGGAGGAGGAGGAAGAGGCGATGCCCGCAGCCCCCTACTTTCTTCTCCTCCTCTTCTTCCTCCTCCTCCTCCTCCTCCTGGGCTACTTTAGCCCTTCTGTTCCCCAGGAGGACCATCACAGAAGAGAGGGAGGAGGAGGAGGAGGAAAGAGTGGGCTGTCCTTCTTGCATGGGGGAACCTGGGGTACAGGAGCCGCAAGAGCAACCCATTGCCGCCTCCTCCTCCTCCTCCTCGGCAGCGAGAACTGGAGGAAGGGGAAGAAGAGGTTTGGTTTGCCCTGGCCATCCTCTGAGGCTGAAAGAGTGGTCACCCAGTGGGCCGCCATGGCTGGGTGCCCGCTCCCTGGCCAGCAGCCCTCTCCTTGGGTCGCCTACCTCTCTCTCTCTCTCTCTTTCTCTCTCTCCTGCTCTCTCACTCCCCTCCTTCCAAAAGAAAGAAAGAAAGAAAAGGAGATTGGAAGGTGTGAGTGTGTGTGTGTCTTTCTTTGTTGGGAAGTTTCTTGAAAAAAGGTTTGGTTTGCCCTGGCCATTCTCTGAGGCTGAGAGAGTGGGACTTGCCCAAGGTCACCCAGTGGGCCGCCATGGCTGGGTGCCCACTCCCTGGCCAGCCACCCTCACCTTGGGTCACCTACCTCTTTCTTTCTTTCTTTCTTTCTTTCTTTTTTTCTTTCTTTCTTTC
>CM034701.1:66142516-66162246 GCA_020142125.1 Phrynosoma platyrhinos | reverse complement strand
AATAACAACAATAATCAATATCATCATGGCGGGCGGTGGCAGTGGCAGCAGGACTGGCCCATAGGTTGCCTACCCCTGCATGCATGGAGAAGGGAAATAAACTCTGAAGCACAAGGTTTAAAGAAAGTGGATTAAAGTTCTTCAACAGCTTTTCTCTTTGGTAGTGCTAAACAGGGGTAAAAAGGTAAAGGTATTGCCCTTTGACAAAGTTGTCAAGTTGTCTCTGACTGTAGGGGGTGGTGCTCATTTCCATTACTAAGCCAGGGAGCCAGTGTTGTCAAAGATTATCCCATGGTCATATGGCCAGCATGACTGCACAGAACGCTATTTCCCACTGAAGTGGTACCTATTTATCTACTTGCACTTCTACATACTTTCAGACTGCTAGGTTGGCAGAAGCTGGGACTAGTGATAGGAGCTTACTCCATCATGCGGTGCTTGAGCCTCGAACTGTTGACTTGCTGATCTTGCAATCGTCAGAGTCAGCATCTTAACCACTGAGCCACCGCGTCTCATTAAACAGGTGTACAATGGCCTTAATATTTCCTCCCTGTTGTTTCTTCCCAAATGCATCCATGCACCTCCTGTGCACCTGTCAGTAGCAGATCTTGTTCCCAAAGTGTGGTGGCTGTGGGAAATGGGGGAAAATACGCACTTTGGATGGGCCTGATATCTCATAACATAAGATTTTCCCCATTGCAAGGTATTCATGAAACAAGACAGACATAACTGCTGAACTAAAATTTGCTTAAGCCATTCACAGGTGGTCTGAGCTCTTCCAGGACCTGAGGAGTGAAGCGAAGAGTTGCTTCCTTTATCATGCTGTCCCTCCCATTGCCAAAGATTGGGATGGCTCTACACAGAGTAGGCTGCTTCACAAATGCCTGCTTCTGAGGTCCCCTCAGAGCCAAGCAGAGCCATCTTGCAAGCTAAACAGGGCAGGGGCAGGGACACATTCATTGCTCCTGGTATTCTTCCACCTGAGTGGCCACTTTGTTATGTCCAGGCCTGAAGCCATGGGTGATCAGTCAGTACCTTTAGTCAACCGGTTTGGACTCAAATCCATCCAAGCTGTCCCAGCCAATTTTTAACCTTGGCACATTCTGTTTCCAAAGCATCAGTACCTAAATCATCCAAATACATTAAACTGGCCACCCTTACTGGGGATAATGGGAGTTACAGTCTAAAACTTCTGTAACAGATGCTGCTTTGAATACTGAAGTGTGAACCCATTGTACCTTATGCTTCTTTACGTGATGGGAGACCAAGAATTCAGAGACACTACATTAAACTTCTGCCCCCATCGCCTTTACTACCCTTCACTTTTGGTTGTCACATCAGTAACCTCAGTTACTCAGTTCAATACAAACACCATTTGTATTGGGAGACCATTTGTGAGTTTCCAGGAAGCATTTGGCTGGCTGTATTTGGAAATCAAATATTGGACTAGGTTCTCCCTTGATTCACATGATTCATGAGATGTGGTTTGTCTATTTGTAAAGTTCTTATGTTTGTCCTCATCTTGAGACTTATAATTCCACTTCTTGTCAGGTTTATGTAGTTAAATTACCTTCTGGAACAAAAACAGACTTAGTTTACTGTGCACCAAGGATAGGGAACATGTTGCCTTCCAGTTGTTGATGGACTGAACTCCTATCACATCTCACTAAAATCTATGCTGGGTAGGGCTAGTGGGAGTTTGAGTCCAGCAGCCAAGGAGGGCCGCACAGTTCTCATCTCTTGCATACTCCATACTTGTATGCCTAAGATTACTACACCAGTGGGCATTGTATTTACTTGGTTTAGAACTGCATCTCTACAAGTATCAGAAGCACATATAAAAGGGAATAATGTACTGGCATAATTCTAAGAATGATGTAAAATTCACACTGTTTCACTCATTTAGTGCTTAGAGTACAGTAGAGATTTATTGTAGCTTATGCTGCTGCTCGTGATTTACTAAGTAACCATTTCATGCACAGAACTGCCAATTGACCCACCAACCATTATAAATAAAAATATTCCCACACTATATTATAATTTAGCAGTGTTTTCACCCACTCCCCACATTTCTGCCTTTATTGTTTGTAAATTAATAAATTTCATTGTAAATCTTCCTTACTATCCACTAGTCAGTTTAGATGAGCACAAACATTCTTTATGAATCAACAAAAATTCTATTTAGCACTAGCAGACATGTTCTGGTTTACTTTCAGAGAAGGTAGGACACAGTACTCTAGGGCTCACTGAAAGGGATAATCATCAAACAATGGCAGACAATTAACTCATCTTTCATTTTCTTCCAAATCCATAGCTCACAGAGTGAGCAATCTTATCAACACTGGCCCAGTTAATAAGAGTGAATGCTTGGCTTTACCAGAGGCTCTGGCTGGAGACACACTTTTTTTGTAAAGGGGAGAGGTTGTGTGTAGTTCCTATGACTGCAAACAGAATGTTGAACATCAATGTCTGTGTCTGTTTCTGCATTTCTTTTCTTAGCAATGTCTCATTTAGTGTGTTCACAGTGTATTTTCTGTTCTGTTGATCTTCTGTTTGTGAGTTTGTCTCTGTTTTAAGGGGAGGGACACATAGAAGGGTTGACAGATCAACTGGCCAGGTGATTTTTAAGGGTTTCGGATTTCCAGGAATTTAAAAGGAATGAGAAAAATGAGGAATCATAATATGGTTGGCCTTGTGCTTATCAGTTTTCTGAGTTACTCACCTATAAATGGGAGCAGAGCTTGGGAAAATCATTTTTGGACTATATTTCAAATGTATACATTTCAAAAATATATTGATAAATTTCTGAGCTCTGAATAAGATTCGTAATTGGTTACTTTTGATCATGTCTTTGTGAAGCTCTGCTGCTTGCCAATTTCAGAGTATTGCTTATGGGATCCTGATCTACAGTAATTCATATATAAATAAATACATGCTTTTATAGTTTACCCCATTGGCACATGATTCATGAGATGTGGTAAATAATTAACTCCACCACCTAGGCCACAATTTTGCATCTTTTCTGCTTGGTGAACATCTGGGTCTAGCAAAAAACAAAAACAAAGTAAGTCTCACAGATCTGTAGCCTGCTTCCCACCCATGATACAGACTTTACATATTTTGGTATGCAAGAATTTTGGGAATTGAAAGTGATCAATATACATCCTCATCCACTAAAAAGGAGACACAAGAGACGGCAGCAACTATAGAACCATGGGACTGATCTCCCATGCAAGCAAAATCATGCTCAAAATTCTGCAACATAGACTCCAACCATATATGGAGAGAGAAATCCCCGAGGTCCAAGTGGGATTCAGGAAAGGAAGAGGCATGAGGGACCATGTTGCAAACATACAATGGCTAATGGAGTGTACCAGGGAATTCCAAAAGAAAATCAGCATGTGTAGCAAAACTTTTGACTGCACAGATCATGAAAGGCTATGGTACGCCCTTAAAGACATGGGGGTGCCAACACATCTGATAGTCCTGATGAGGAATCTGTACTCTGGACAAGAGGCTACTGTCAGGACAGAACATGGAGAAAGTGAATGGTTCCCAATTGGCAAAGGGGTCAGATGAGGCTATATCCTTTCACCTTATCTGTTCAACTTGTATGCAGAACATATTATAAGAAAAGCAGGCTTGGACACAGAAAAAGGAGGAGTGAAAATAGGAGGAAGGAATATCAACAATCTAAGATATGCAGATAACACCATAGTACTAGCAGAAAACCTTACAGACCTGGAACACCTACTAAGGAAGATCAAAGAAGAAAGTGTTAAGGCAGGCTTAATGTTGAACATAAAGAAAACAAAAATAATGACCACCAAGGACCTTCACAAGTTCAACCTAGACAATGAAAAAATAGAAATAGTAAAATAATTCCCATACCTGGGATCAAACATTGATAGAAATGGGGACTGCAGTCAAGAAAATTAAGAATAGGGAGGGTGGCTATGAAAGAATTAGAAAAGATTCTAAAATGCAAAAATATACAACACAGAACAAAAGTTAGAAACATGCAAGCCATAGTATTCATGCTCACCATGTATGGATGTAAGAGATGGACAGTTAAGAAGATGATAGGAAGAAAATCAATGCATTTGAGATGTGATGCTGGAGAAGAGTGCTGAGTATCCCATGGACAGCCAAAAGGACAAACAAATGGGTCCCAGAGCAGATCAAGCTGGAAACCTCCCTGGAAGCCAAGATGACCAAGCTGAGACTGTCATACTTTGGACACATCATGAGAAGAGAGGACTCATTGGAAAAAACAATAATGCTGGGAACGGAGGAGGGAAGTAGAAAGAGAGGAAGGACACATGCTAGATGGATGGACTCTATTAAGGAAGTCACGGGTATTAAGGGGTTGCAGGAATTAAGCAGAGCAGTGGAGTACAGGGGGTCTTGGAGATGTCTCATCCGTAGGGTCGCCATGAGATGAGATCGACTCAAAGGCAGTTAACAACAAAAGCATATTATTTAGCCCACTAGGGTCCAAAACACACTGCAGAAATAATCTAGTTTGAGACCACTTTAACTGCCCTGGCTCAATGCTAGGGAATTCTGGGAACTGTGGTTTTGTGAGACATTTGGCCTTCTCTAACAGAGAACTCTAGTGCCACAATAAACTACAATTCCCAGGATCCCTTAGCATTGAGCCAGGGACGTTAAAGCAAGATCAAACTGGATTATTTCTGCAGTGTATTTTGGACCAATGACGCCTAGGACAAGGATGTTTCATCCTTACAAGCATTATTACCTAAGAATGTGAATTCTGCTAAATGATACTGCTATTGCAGCATGGGGACACTAATAATTTCATTGGAAAGAATGAGGAGTATAGAAAACCCTATGTACATAATGAACCCATTGTGTATGAGCATAGTTCAGCTACAATAAGACATTTTCAAGTTCCTACTGACTTCAGCAGGAGTGTTAATCACTAGGGATGTCAAGAATACATACTCATATTTGCATCCTTGACTCCCCCCCACATACTAAGCGTCTCAACTCTCTTGCAGGGAAAAGGAGATCAGTTATGAGGTTATGTGCACTTCAAGACCTTGTTGGGGGGAAAGAAATTCATGAGAAAATGCATGTGGGTTTCCTATGCAGAAAACAATGTGCAGATTATGCAAACATACAGATTTCTGTGCAGGAAAATCACATTTTTTCTGCATGTTTTCTGTGCACAGAGTAATATTTTTGCACACAAGCCAGAAAATATTATACATAATGTGCTTTTTCTGTACAAAACAGGCAGGAAGATCTTGTGTATTTTGCACTAAGCAAGTCCTAAAGTACAAATAGACCTTAAGAAATATTCACTAACCCTTTCATTCCCACATACCTGTTCTTGCATGTCAGAATTAAATAAGTGAATTTGGATCCCCTTTAAGCTCATAGTTGAATTTTTCCCACTTAAACTGATGATACTATGAAAGTGCTGGATGGTACCTTCCCTGTATATTCCCATCATGCACATGAACATCAAGCCCTCAGATATTTCCCAAATATTGGGATACATAAAAATGAGGGAACGTGAAACCATCGGTGTATATGTGTGCATCATTAATATTAGAAAGATTGTTGTATATACTATCACAGCTCAAGGTCTTGTGTTTTGATACCTACTCCTATATATCATATTGAAATCTGTCCTTACCTTCCCCACCCCCTACTTTGACTCTCAGGTTTTTCCAACTGATGAGATGAACTTGATTTTTTAAATATATATATATATATATATATATATATATATATATATATATATATATATATTAAAATTTATTTCTTGTTATAACGGATGACTGTCCTTATTTTCCTCTTTCATTAGGAGAATTTAGCAAGACTTCAGAGAGCTTTTGCAAGAAAGTGGGAATTCATCTTTATGCAAGCTGAAGCACAAGTAAAGTAGGTGTTTTTCAGTTTAATTAAATGAACAATGTGGAGGCAGATCTATTTGCCCTAACAATTCTTTCTTTAAACCTTGTGCTTCAGAGTTTATTTCCTTTCTCCTTGCATGCAGTGTAGTGTCTGTACTCCATTCAGGACTAGAACAGTTAAAATCTTCTCACCATATGGATGGCCTCATTCACAAGGAGAATCTCTCTGGTAGGGCCATTAGCCACCAGCAATATACTGCTCTGGCATGAAGACTTCACAATGAGGTTATTATGTGATAAATGGGCTTCAAGTGTTATGTTGTCCAGTGCTGTCATCCATTGTACATGGAAGGGACAAGTGGAGATGTTTGAATTAGATGATAGCTGTAGTTTATAACTATGAATTGTTTATGACTGAAAGAGTATCTGCTTAGTAAAAATGAAGTTGATTCAATAAATTTGCATATTACCCGCCTTTGTTTATTCAGATAATTCATTGTGTCAGTATCTGACTCAAAATAAACATCCAAACAGCTTATATCCTTCCTTTTAAACAACAGCAAACACAAAAAAATAACAATATGGCAAAATTGATTTAAAATGGTATTAAAACAGAGAAGGTATGGATGAAGAGAGCAGTTTAAAAGGAAGTTTATAAAAATTGAACAAAGATATCTTTTGAGATGCTATTTATTTGGCCTATATGTTTTAAGAACGATATTTTTATAATTATATTACTGTGTTTTATCTGTTGTTTAGACACTTCCTTGTGAGGGATTTATGTTGTAAAAAATAGCTTAGACATGAATAGTTCAACCTGAAACGTATCAATGGTTATGGGAGAAAAAGTACAGTTTCCTAAACACAAATCCTCACATCTTGTTAGAAAGAAAACCTAACTATTTCTTGCCTTTATATTTTCTATCACATTCATATACCAAAACAAAAATGTGTGGGTACATGTGTTTGTGCTTTCAAGTCACCTATTGACTCATGGTGAACCCATGAATTTTATGGGGTTTGCAAATAGCACCCACCCTCCCAAAAAAAAGAAATGTATGTCCTTAGCTTCCAACCTTTTTTTTTTAATAAATTTATTTATAAGACACATGTATCAAAAACATAACATACATATATACATAAAATACAAAACACAATAACATAACAAAAAAAGAAGAAAAAAAGAAAAAAAATCAACAACAAGGTGAAAAAACATAATAGCTTTCCATTATCAGTCATATTTTAGTTTCTAAATCAAAACTCACATCAACTATTTTATACTTCCTAAGTGATCCTTGCCGCTCTTATTTATTTATGTCCATTTGTTTCCTCTTATTTGATTTAGCTTCCAACCTTTTGAAATTACATGTGGACTCTACCAATTAAGCAACTAAAGGTTCATTTGCTTAATCTAATAATCAAATCATACAACCCTTCTATAATTAAAAGATGTGCTGTGGCCAGCTACTCATGTCACTTGCCACCGCAAATTATCTTATTAACAAGGGAATGCTTTTAAAATTTCATTTGAGACTTGTGTTTGGAAATATAGTTGTTTTTATAATCTCCATACCTATTTGAGCCGTGAAACAGGAATGAGAGACTGATGTTTTTCCTCCCTATCTCCTAGCCACCTCCATTTGATGGCTTCTCTGCTGACAAGTTTTCTACCCTCATCCTCTGGGCATTCCCAGAGCCTCAGGCAATATTAAATGAGACCCATTAGTCAGTGTCAGCCACAGTGAGAAGTGTGGGATGTTCATCTTTAACTCTTGCTGCCAAGACTATTAGATTTATGTGCCTAATATTAAGTATTTAGATTTAACAATAGCGGCCATCATGTCATGACTTATTCTGTATTTCCCTTCCAGTGGTTTTCAGCATTTGAGGGGCATAAAACCATTGTTCAAAGCTGTGTCTCTTTTGATATATATCAGAAGTATAATGCAGCCCTAACAAACTGAACCAGCATGTTTAATTTTGGACATTTACCCAAGTTTAACTGTCAGAGGATGCGAAAGGTAGTTTGTATTTAACCTTTTTATATTCTTGCTTACCACTAATGAATAACTTCAGGATGCAGTTTACCCTGAAGGAATCAAGTCTAATCATGGAAACTAAGCAAGGTCAGCCTGGGTTAGAGTACTTGGACAGGAGACTGCCAATAAATACCAGGAACTGGAAAAACCATCTGAGTATACCTTGCCTAAGAAAACCTGTCACACTTGTGGAGTTGCCATAAGTCAACAGGTGAACTGCAGTCACATGTACACATGTTATTTAAAGCAGAGTTGGGGAGCCTCTAGCGATTTTTATATTGAGAGATTCCAGTTCCAGTGAAACACAGCCCAGTTAGTGGTAAGGGATTATGGAGATTGTACTTCAGCAACATTTGGAGAGCCATAGATTCCTCCTTCCTGGTTTAAGGTAAGTTTACGGCAATCTGGAAGGAAGTGTGGTAATTAATTCTGGACACATACAAGCACACACAAGTGTGAACATACCTTTCACAATGGTATGTGCTTGGATGTGCCCAGAAGTAATTGCCATACTTTCTTCCAGATTGCTGTAATTATCTTTAAATCAAGAAGGAGGAATCTACACTTTTTTGGTGTAGAGTTAGCAGCAACATTTCTGCATAACTTCCTAAGTTGACTACCATTGTCTGATGTTCCAGTTGTCTTGTAGTGAGAGGGATTTGGTTATGATTTGATTTAGTATTCTAACTCCTAACTCACTTTGCCAGAATTACACACTGACAACTTAAATGAATTCTTATATACATCCAGCATGGTGTAGCGTTTTGATTATTGGACTACAATTCTGGAGACCAGGGTTCAAATCCCCACTCAATCATGGAAACACATTGGGTGATCTTGGGCAAGTCATACTGTCTCGGCTTCAGAAGAAGGCACAAGCAAACTCCCTTAGAGCAAATCTTGCCAAGAAAACCCCATGATAAGAGTTACCTAGGGTTCAACGTGAGTTGAAAAAAATATAACAACAAAAGTAGCTGGGACTTATTAATTTGTTGTTTATTTGCTTGTTTCAGAATTGACAGGAAAAAAGATAAAACAGAAAGGAAAATTTTGGATAGTCAAGAAAGAGCCTTCTGGGATGTCCATAGGCCAGTGGTAAGAGCTATTGATTTCCTAATGTTTTGCTAGGTAGCCACTCCAGATAACTTATTGATGTGTCGAAGGATGCATTTCTGCACGATACATCTGCTAGAATGATATTGCTCATATTTGTTTTGCAACTCTTCCTCCACTTATTTTCAAATGCAATCCACTTTGAAATCTCTCATATGAATTACAGTATTTTGCACTGTCAAATAGCTGTGAGACAGCTTGAGTATATTTATTTTATTCTATTTTATGTTATTTCTTCTAGATTATGTCTCATTCAATAAATGTGTGCTATTTCCCAAAATGTTGGTTATAAAATCCTTCACAATTCACTTTTTTGCTCCAAAAATGCATACACCAAGGTAGGAAATAGGAAATGGAGGGAGAAATTGCTATTATATCTAGGGGGACTGGCTATTGCTTGCCTAAGAAAACTCTATAATATTCAAGGGATCATCATAAATTGACAGGTGACCTGAAGGCACAAACCGAAAGAATGAGCCAGGGACCAGTACTATATTTGTGCCAACTATTTTTTCTTTTCTTTTCTGGAAACATTCTGTGGAGCAGCACCCGATGACCTGTCGACCCACACTGGTCCATGGACCACTACTTTGAATAGCAATGTATTTTTAAAAATGCGACCAGTTTTGTGTATAGATGATAATGTCACATATTTCTTATGCTGCACTTTAAGTTGGCAGGACCAGGACCAACACTCAACAGGCATGCAATTCTCAGACATTGCTGTGTCAGTCAGATCATTATTCAAGGGGATATTGAAACACCTTTGAAAGAAAGAGGTTGGCAGCATAAGCTTTAATTGGGGTTATGCACACCAGCAGCTTGGAGCGGTCTGAAGCTAGTCCACCCCTGGTAACCCCAATCAGCATGGGACCAAAATGACCACATGGCCCGATCCTGATCAAGGCTGCCTCTGTGGTCCCAAACAGGATGCCGGCAAAGAGCACGCTTTCTCTACAACTTCTTGTGCCAATTTTTCCTGGCCAGGAGTGCTCTCCATGCAGCTTCTGCCCTCTCTGGGGGCATGCATCGTCTGCGCGCCCCACTCTCAAAGCAGCCAGAAGCCCCTCTTTCCTGCTCATCTGTTTTGGGCCATAGACTTAAGTCTATTTCATCAGATGCATAGAGTGAAGTGCCTAGGAACAGACCTTTATAGCTATGAATGTGCTGGTTGCACATTCTATGCATAGTCTATGGAAGCTTATGTTACCAACTTTTTTTCAGTCTCAAAGCTGCTACAAGATTTCTCACACAGGTGTGAAGTCAGCAAGGCTTTATGTGCCCAAAATGGTCTATCAGGGTTAAAGTTTTGCTTGCTGTGTCCCCTATACCACTTGCACACTCCCCGTGCGCTACAGCAGTCACTCCCAGCTTCCTGTTCCTCATGGCAGAGTGGGTGACTCAACACACTGAAGGGCGAGGAGTAGCTTCCTGGATTCCATTTGGAATGAGAAAGCTATTTTAAAAAATGCCTGACTAGTAATGCCTTGGCAGCCACGTGGGACATTGCATTGTGAAGTATTTTAAAAATGATGTTCACTGATCTACTATCATTGCTGGATAAGCCCTCAAGAGAAGGGACAGGGCTGGCAGTGCCTGCAAGAAAACTGTCACTGGTCCGAGAGGTGGCAGCAAAGGCGCTCTCACTGATGGAAGTCTGCTGAGAACTCACCCAAGCCAGCTCAATGACTTATACATGGTGTGGCATGCAAAGGGATCTTGTAGTACCTTTGAGATTAACTGAGCAAAAGGTGTTGTAGCATGAGCTTTCTTATTTAGTCTGCTTCCTCAGATGAACTAGTGTGCAGGAAAGTGATAGCAGTGAGGAGTATGTCATTAACCAGTCCTTATGAGCAGGATGTTGTAACTGAATTGATTCCTATTAGCTGAATGTTCAGACAGTAATTTCTTACAGTGTGATCCACTTAGCCAAAGTGCAGAACATTTGTAATTCCTGTTTATTTTATAAAGTGTAGTGGGCATATACTCTTGCGTGAAAACCAACACAGAATAAACAAAATTACACCTTAAAGTGTCTAACTCTGGATGGCTCATGTCCTTAGAGAGGGCAAGCACATTTTAAAAAATGCTGACATAAATGTAGAAATCCAGATTTGTGAATTCCAGGAAAATACAAATATGAGTCTTCTTCTGTAGTTCATATTCCAAATAAAGTTCCCATAGTATGACCTGCTTAATTAATGAAGGAAAAAATAACCAAAATGCTTCTAAACTACTACCTAGAAGCAGGTGCAGCAAGCAAAGGATGAAATTCTTGTAGTCAAAAGCCTTGGCTAGGACATATGTTTGGAATATTTCCAGACCAGGGTTGTGAAAGGAAGTCAATAATGCCCAAGGTAGAGATGTAAAATTTTCAGAAATATTGAAGCCATGGGGGGAAATGGTTTTTCTCCATTTTTTTTCAGGAAAAATTGAAATTTTCAGAAATATTGAAAAAAGGCAACATTAGTACCTTTTACAGATTAAAAGTCGCTCTGTTACTTTAGGAACATAAAATATAACTATGTACAATTTGATTTGGCATAAAAATATCACAATTGATATATTAAAATACATTGTATTCAAACAATTATTAGAAATGGAGTTTACTTTTTATTTAATTATTTGTAACAAATGGAGTAATAATCTCCTGAATTTTCATTTTTCTAGTTTATGTGGAGCAGGCAAAATGATAAAAAAATTAAAAACTAGAAGAAATCATCAACATTAATAACAAAAAAAATTCTATTTCCTTTCCACAGTATCAAATAGACATAAAGCACCCATTCCCTTGAAAAGAATTGGGGGGGGGAGGAGAGTGTGAAAGGGAGGAGTAACTAAGATTCAATTAATAGGCATGAAATTTAATCAGATTCATTTTCCAACCTCTGGGCTACATCTGGACTGCAGAAATATTCCAGTTTGATACCAGTTAACTGCCATGTCTCAATGCTAGGGAATCCTGGGAAATTGTTGTGGCACCAGAACTCTCTGACACAGAAGGCTAAATGTCTCATAAAACTACAAATCCCAGAATTCTATAGCACTGAGCCATGGCAGTTAATGTGTTCTCAAACTGCATTATTTCTGCAATGTGGATGCAGTCCTGGTTATCAGTTTCAGCTCTGCTTTCGCTTTGTTGTGTTTGTCATCATCACAGTTATCATGGACTTCTAAAAACCGAAGGTGTACCCAGATTAAAAGAAGCTTCTCTACCCTTTCACATCTCAGTTTATTTCTTGATTTAGAAGCTTATCGCACTGCTAAATAAAGTGTTTTACCTGACCCAAATTCAATCTTAATTCGGGCTACATCTGGACCCTATCTCCAGAGTGGTGGCGCAGTGGTTAAATGCCTGTACTGCAGCCACTCACTCATGGACCACAAGGTTGCGAGTTCAATACCAGCCAGGGCTGAGGCTCGACTCAGGCCTGCATCCTTCTGAGGTCGCTAAAATGAGTACCCAGCTTGTTGGGGGGCAATCAGCTCACAGTTGTAAACCGCTTAGACATCCCATGCGCGATATGAAGCGGTATATAAATGAAGCTGCTTTGCTTTGCTTTGCTTTATCTCAGCAATTTTTCCGCTGAAACCGCCACTCATGTCCAGCCCTGCTCCCAGGAGCACTCCAGTGGCCATTTTTTTAAGTCTCCCAGTTTTGAAAAGAGATGTGCTGAGCACCCCTGGGACCCAGGCTGGACCTGGGCTGGATGCAGGTGGCAGTTTCAGTGGAAAAATCACTGCGATAGGGTCCAAATGCAGCCCGAATTAAGATTGAACTTGGGACAGGTAAAACGCTTAACTTTAGCAGTGCGATAAGCACCTTAGTGTGAGTGTTTCCAAACATAGACCAGATTCTTTCAGTGCCCCCTAAAGGAAGAAATGCATCTTGCTCTTGCATTAGAGAGTTCAGTTTGTAACCTAGGACTTCCTTGTCCTCATTCATTTATACTATACACAGTTTTTAGAAATGATATGGAGAATATATGAACACCTTGTCTTAAAGATTATAGTCATCATGATAAAATAAAACATTCATAATCGGTTTTCTTGCTTTTTTCAATTTTTCAGAAAAAACAAAACAAGGCTTCAGGAAAAAAATGGGGAAACATTTTTTTCCAAATTTTTCTGTGTATTTTCCCCAGACCTTCCCATCTCTAGCCTATTATTGTTAGATTCAACACAGCCTGCATTACAAGTGACAAGGCTTCCTTTATAATGTAGTGAATCCAGACATTAATTTGCAGAGCCATGTTGGGTTCTCAACTTCTTGGAGTTACAGTCTTTAAAAAGCAACATTTTGAAGCACAGTGGTTTGCAAACCAGTTTCTATGCAGCAGTACAGATACACTGAGAGTTTAGGCATACCTTCTGCTCATGTCCATTCACTTTTCCTTTCCTGAAAGCCAGGCAGTATTGTGTCATCTAAACCTGGACACAACGGCTGGAAATTTCACTTTTTTGGACTGTAATTCCCAGAATGCCCTAGTTAATATGGCCATGGAAATAGTGGTTCAAAGAAATAACATTTTGAATTCTGTATTAATCAAAATTCAAAGTTTACATAGTATCCTGGATTATAATAATAATATAACTATTTCTTACCCACCTCTCCCCATGGATTAAGGCTGGGAACAACAACAGTGAAGAGATAAACAAAATCAGTTAAAACACATTGGTTAAAATACACATCCATTTAAAATGACAAATAACGTATACACATATTAAAATGATCCACATTTAAAATTCACAATTTAAAAATTGTCTGAATAAACCTGGTGGAAGAGACTGGTCTTCAATGCTGAGGTGCATAAGAGAAAAGTTCTCATTGTTCTCATGCAACGGATCTCAAATATAGCCAGGAATATCAAGTCCAGCAACAACTGAGCCTGCTGCAAGAAGGTATAATGTTAGCTAAGGAAATTTTCTAGTATGAATTTTTCTGCAAATGAGTGCATGACATTTGAATACATAGTTTGAAACTAAGGTGACTGAAAAGTTTGTCCTTGCCGGTGCAGTCTAATTTTTCTTCTGTAGGACAAATAAAAATGCAAAGCAGTTTGTAATCTGAAACTGCAACTTTGAATGAGTTTCCTCTAGATCTTACAAATCTGTGTGTGAACTCAGAAGTAAGTCTCATTGAATTTAATGGATTTACTCTCTAGTAAACATGCATAGGACTGATGTCCATGGGCCATATATAGTTACCAATATCTGTTACCAATAACATCTTTCCTTTTGCCATGTTGGAATAGAGGCTATAAAAGTATGAATCACTGCACGGAGACCCATAACAAATAATTTATCCATCTCTAAATAAATAATGACGTGTCTACAGGCTCCTTCAGCACAGAGCATCCTGCTCTGTGGATGTTCACCATGATTTTTATGGTGAATGGAAATGAATATCCTGACTCTTTTCACCACAGAAAGACAAGTAACACCACACACAGTGTTGGAACTGTGGATCAGCCACAAGTAACAGAGCTGGATTCTGCCCCGTAACAGCCTCTTGAATCTTTAGAACAATTGCCAAATATTGAGACAAAAGCATTTAAGTGAAGGATAGCAACTCTAGCTATGCAAATCTATGTTTGGAATTTTTGAATTTTTAGAATGGAGAGCAATACGAACATTAAATGCTACTGATAATCTCCTAGTAATTGCCTGAAATGTGTCTTTCTCAGCCAGGCTGTGTGAACACAACAGAAATGGACATCAGAAAGTGCCGCCGCATGAAAAATCCACAGAGGGTCAAAAAGGTAAGATCCATTCATCCCAAAGTTAACTTTAAGTCTAGACGATATCATACCTTTAAAATGAGGCTATTAGAGTTTGATGGGATCTTTTTCTTACCTGCAGTGCTTATGGTCTTTAAAATCTGTCTTAGGCCATTTTATACCAATAATGAATAAAAATGTGTGTGTGTGCGCCACGCACCTTTATAACCATGGAGACTTCACTTTGACTGTTAGATTCCTCACCCCCAAGAGTAGTTTTTTGTAAGAATATATGCACTTTTATGTTCTTTGTGGAAATATAACTAATACATATGGGCAACATAATCTAAATTGTTAAATAACATTTCCTAGCAACATTGGTAATAAAAGAATTCTCATACCTGAGATAAAACTTTGATAGAAATGGATATGAAACTGATAGAAATGGAGACTGCAGCCAGGAAATCAAAAGAAGATTAAGAAGGGGAAAGGCAGCTATGAAAGAACTAGAGAAGATCCTAAAATGCAAGGATATGCAAATGAGCACAAAAGTAAGAATAGTACAAGCCATTGTATTTCCTATTACCATGTATGGATATGAGAGCTGAACAGTTAAGGAGGACAGGAAGAAAATCAACTCCTTTGAGATGTGGTGCTGAAGAAGAGTGCTAAGGATTCCATGAACAGCCAAAAAGACAAACAAATGGGTCCTGGTGTATATCAAGCCAGAAATCCCCCTAGAAGCCAAGATGACAAAAGGTTGTCGTACTTTGTACACATCATGAGAAGGCATGAATCATTAGAAAAAACAATAATGCTAGGAAAGGTAAAGGGAAGTAGAAAGAGAGAAAGGCCGTATGCAAGATGGATGGACTGTTAAAGAGATCATAAGTTTGCAGGAGTTGAGCAGATCAGTGGAGGAGAGGGAGTCCTGAAGATGTCTCATCAGCAGGGTTGCCATGGGTCAAAATTGACTTGAGGGCAGTTAACAACAATAACAAAGCAACATTGGACATAACATGCTATAGTCCATCACACAGCCAATATAACATGTCAATGCAAATTTGGTAGCGGCTCAGTTTGCCTGTTTTTGTCTTTTGTTGAACCATGTACAGTTGGCTTTTCATATCCACAGGGGTTCTATTCTGGATGCCCACCCCACCCCTGTGGATAGCATCCCTGTGGATAGCAAAACCTCAAATTCTGTTTCTAATGATGGTCCAACACATGCACGACTGTGTTGGCATGGCTGCATGGACACACTGCCAATGGGGAGAATGGAGCAGGACCATCCACAAATGTTCCAGTCCACAGATGGCAGGCCCATGGAAGAAGAGAGTCAACTATATAAATAGTTATCATAACACAATAGATATTACTATATGTAATGCTAAGTGATCATATCACTGTATACCCAGAGTATAGAACCTTATTTTTAAGAAGTAATTGCAATTATAGTTACAAGGCTCAGACATAATTCATTGCTCTTTTTCTCCTGGGCCTAAAATGGACATGTTGCAAAACCTGAGACAATTGAAGCATTTTTGACTCTACCACCACCATAATGGCCCTGGGGGCTCTCATTTTGCTTACCCCAGTCTACATTATAACATGCAGGAAAGAAGGCATGGTAACCTAGGAAAGGGAAGGTAAAGGGTAAGAAGAGGTTGATGTGTTTTCATCCCAAAACAGACATGACTAAGAGCTCTACTGTTTGAAATAATAACTAACCATACATGTAAGCTATATTGTTATTTCCTTCCCCCCTCCATTATAGTCAGTCTATGGAGTCACAGAAGACAGCCAGTCCCAAAGCCCTGTACATATGCCCTCCCAACCAGTTCGAAAAACAACAAAAGATGATGTCCGGAAACAAGTAAGTTAACTGTTATGAAGTGTCCTGTGCTATCTCTTATTTCTTTTTTTTTCCTGTTTTTATATTACTATAGGTGAGACTAATTTTAAATAGCTTAAAAATGGAAACTTGGCCCTCTATCAAAACAAAAAGGATTGATAAAGTATTAGTTCGTGGGGGGGGTGTACTTCTGCACTACATAAATAATTCAGTTTAACACTGCTTTAACTGCCATGGCTACATCCTATGGAATCCTGAGATTTGTAGTTTGTTGTAGCATGAGAACTCTCAGAAAGGGAAGGCAGCACAAAAATTCAGATCCCAGAATTCCATGGCATTGACGCATGACAGTTAATACTATGTCAAACTGCATTATTTTTGCAGTTGCAGTTGCAGTGAGAGAGAGATCCTGCCTTTCACCCATGGAAAGCATAGGGAGGATGAGAGAAATGCCTCACTGTGCCCCACAGCCAGACATAGGCCAATAATATTTCCTCCCCAATGAATGATGTCACTGACATCTTTATGGCTATGGGGTATACCAGATGTTTCTCTGCTACGCCACACTCTCTACAAGCCACAGACTGACGGTTTGGGGAGACTATAACAGCAAGACTAGATCTTGCTAAAGGGAGCTTAGGTCACTGCAGGAACTGGAAGAATATACCAATCTCCTCAGAAGACATACCTAGACATAAGGTAGACTGGGCTTTGGTACATCACTAAAAGGATGTTGACCAATGTCTTAAGATTGATGATTTTTTAAGATTCCTAACTCCACCTCCAGTGACCGTGATAACATCATGTCAAAATCTAAATAATTGTGCAAGAATCTAAGCAAAGCTTGGTTTATCTAAATAAGGTCCCTCATGTATGTTCAGCTTTTTATGACAGAAGTTTTTATCACTGTTTGTGTTCAGTTGTTTTTACAGGAGTTGCAACATTCCAGACATACCTGTCACATACACTGAACACAGCAACAATTTTATCAAACTATGTCCCTAAATTATTGGTTTTGGGGCTGGCACAGCAAATAGGGCCCCACATATTTTTTTTCTGATGTAACTTTTGCCCTATACAGTTGATGGGCCTTCTGAATTAACGGTCTTGCTAGCTTAACATCTTGCCATTTCTGTCTGCCCACCAGCATCTTGTTGCCTGAGAGTTTCCTCACTCTGGCTCTGGCTCTGATCCTGGACAAGCAGGATGCTTAGTTGTGCAGAGAGTCTACACTAGTAAAATAGACTCCCTGCTGCAGATACTTGCTCTCCAGCTCATGGAGGGTAATGAGGAATTCTAATTACATACAGGATTGAAATACCTGGACAATGTTAATTTGTTAACAACCAAATTAACAAAGGGATCCTTTTTATTGTACTATCAAAAGTACTTGCATGTATGCAGACAACGTGATCCCAAAGCTCTCTGCATGTATGAACATGTGGGCACTTACTCACTGATTCAAAGTGCTGCTGCCAGCATGGCAGTAAATGGGAAAGTCTGTACTTCCCAAATGCACTCCAAATGTGCATCAGAGTACCCAGGAAGATTTGTAAATAAGTCAGCATCTTTAAGTATGTGATGGTGTAAGGCATCTGAACTATAAAAATAGTATCAAAGACATTATTGTGATAAGAGCCATTGTATATTTACTGCACGTTTTAAAGCTGTTTTCATTTCCTTCATCAGATTACATTCCTGAATGTGCAGATAGACAGACACTGTTTAAAAATGTCTAAAGTAGCAGAAAGGTAAGCAATCTGATTCAGATTATTACAGTTGTTCCTGTAATACTGCCCTGCTATTGTGCTGTTTTTCCTTCCCAAAGGATTAAATACAGAATTTGCAAAAGATAAGGATTTGGATTTATGAGCTTTATTCAGATTTCACATTCTTTGAATTTCCAAAGCATGATTTGGGTAATCTAGGATTAGGTGTGTGTGTATATGGACTCCTACAGTGTGCTGCCTTAATAGCATACTTTCCAGTTTATCACCTATTTGGTCCTGGCTTGGAAGGTTTGCTCAAATCACATTTTACCATTTCAGACTTTACTACAAATTGTGACATGATAAAGCAGGGGGTATTCTGATAAGCCAGAACACATGAAGAGGAAAGAGCTTGCAAAGTCATGATGTAGGTGGGGTTGGGGATGGTTCTGAAAGTTGTGGTCCAAAAAACCAAAGCTCTGGTAGCTTGGGTTGCCAGGTTGGTTATGGGATAAAGCTCTTGTAATTTAATCCCAAATAGACTGAGAAGCAGAACAAGGTAATGCAATACTCCATGGAGAAGGGCAACACTACCTGTTTTCACTTATCTTTCAAACATGAATGTTCAGCTGCAGCTGTTCTCTCCGAACATGGCACTTGCCTCCCCAATGGAGAGCAGAGGAAGAGGGCAGAGAAGCAGTAAGCATCACCGGTACCTCTCCACCTCCTTCTCTGCTTCCCACCATGTTACCTTAAAAGCTGGGGGAACTTGGGAGTGCACACCAGCAGTACATGTGTCTCCTTGAAATTTTGGGGTAATTATAGCTCAAAAGGAGGCCTGCAAGAGGAGGGTGTCTTCAGGGATCTTTTCACCTGTGTATACCAGTGGTAACTGCCAAGAGCATTCCAGTTTCAGTGAATAGAAGATATTTATTCAGAAATGTGCAAAGGTGCATGCAAACATGCAAAAACCAATGCAACTTTACAAACCATACAAGGCTCTCAAAAAGAAAGGTATGACAATTTGGACAGAGAGAAACTGGGAGTTAATGGGAGTGATAATTACCAGTCCTGAAGTTAGGTTCACGGAGAGTTGCTCAGACAGCATCTTAAGGCTACACAGAGAGAATGAGTGGGACCCTCTATGCACACACATGGCTAGAGCTAGGGCAGATATTTATATCCTATTTCATACTCTTGAGGTGTGCTTACCACATGATGTAACAAAGGCTTTGACAGTTGTCCCATGAAAATGACAAAAGGGATCTGGAACGGCTGATGTTTTTAACTCTGGAGTGACAAAATATTGATTGGGTTTGAGACAATCCCAGAATGGTCAAACAGGAAGGGTAAATAAGAACACAACATGAGGTGGAAAGTAGGGTCTCTGACTTCTTTGCGATAGG
>CM034701.1:66110198-66120678 GCA_020142125.1 Phrynosoma platyrhinos | reverse complement strand
ATGAGAGACGAGTCTTCCGCCATTCGCACTCTAGTCGTTGTCCAGCTTCCTTATTCTTCCTTATTCTTCCAAGGAGCTTGTCCACGTCATCTGTACTCACAGATTGAAACTCATCCAATAAATTGTCATCAATGGAGTTGCTGGACACCTCGCCTATGGATTCTGTCAGAAGAATGGCGTCCAAGATATTTTATCCAAGATATTTTATCTGAAAAGTGGATGTTAAACGCGTCACAGCAGGCTGTTGTTGGGTTAAGTAGGGGATTTGGTGCCAGGGAAACCTTTGTCAATTCCTCCACCACGCTAAACAGCTCTGCTAGATGGGACTCTGCTTTCTCCCTTAATGGAATACCAGAAAATACAGTGCCCTAAACCACATTGTGTAGGCAGAGTCTTAATACTTACTGTCTATAATCTAGTTTGAAGGTTAGGATCTCAGTGTTGTCACTTTGTGTACCAAATACACCTTTCTCATTTACCCCAACTCATGTTCCAAATGGCATTTTCACATTATTGCAAACAGATATTGGTAGGTTGTGTATACACAAAGGGCTATTTTTTGTTCTATAAATTGAATACATTTTGTAATTTTAAAAATGATTCCTTTTACTGTGTTTCCCCAAAAATAAGACATACCCATAAAATAAGCCATAGCAAGATTTGTAAGCTTTGGCGCAATATAAGCCATACCCGGAAAATAAGGTATAGGACTACTATCTTCGTCTTTGCAGCAAAGGTAATATTTATTATGAAACCTCCTTTTTTGGGGGGCAGCAAAGAGCCAGCCTTTGAGCCGCAGCCTTGGCTCTTTTCTGGGCTGCTCCTGGGAGCGGTGGATCCACCACTCCCGGGGCAGTCCAAAAAAGAGCCACGGCTGTGGCTCAAAGGGTCGCAGCCACGATCCTCATCTTTGCTGCTCCCGAAAGGAGAGGCCCTTTTCAGGGGTGGCAAAGAGCTGGGTTTTGAGCCATCGCCACGGCTCTTTTGTGCCCTTTTGATGCAGCGTGTATGTACACTGCACCAAGAGGGCACCCTGATGGGACAGTATCATGGCAGAGTCAGGACAAATAAGACATCCCCTGAAAATAAGCCATAGTGCATCTTCTTGAGTCCAAAAAAATATAAGACAGTGTCTTATTTTCGGGGAAACACGGTACTTCTCATTCTATGTTAATAGTATTCACAACTTACATATTCCAGGCAAAAAAGGCAGTTGAGTGATATCATAAAAATGTTCTTAGCAGGGAATATGTATTCTCAATGAACTATAAATGATTTCCTGTTCCATACAACAACATGAAGCTAAGCTGGTTTGGCTATGTATAGCCACCTGGGAACCATATGTAAGCTGTTCTGAGCTCCTCAGCTGCAGATTGGGTATATGTATAATAAATAAATAAATAAATTTCACTGGGGTCATTTGATATATTGCTGATCCAGGTCAGAGAAAATGTCATTTGTTGGATTTCCCATTATTTGTAAGGACAACATTAATCCTAGTATAAGTCTCTTTATAAAGCTCAATTTGTATGTAATTTTTTTTCCAAATATTGCAAGTGATTCTGCTGCTTGATAGTTTGTGAGGGCAGGCTAGATCTGATATAGCAGATAAGTATTTTTGAATCCCAGAAGGCTAAGCACATACTTAATGCTTTTATTGTAATCAGCAGGACTGGACCACACTCAACTTTGGCTTGGGAAGTCGTATGTGCTTGGAACTCGTTCATGGAAGTTATTCATGGTACTAATCACCAGTGATTACTGGTGCAAGATATGAATTATCCCTACAAACATCTTATTAAATAAAGAGTACTTTGGCATAAGCTTTTAAAGTTTTGGTAGGTGTTTATGAGCAACTTTTAGAATACAATGAGGAAAATACCATGTGGTATTAATAGCTCCATATAGTTATCTTGTGGAGATACAAGGCAGTGGCTATATCAAAAGACAGCGTTAAGTAGAACATACTCATGGTAGATCCTGATTTGCTTTGAGTATCCATCTCACAAGATGTTCCACTGGGTCCCATGCCTTAAATTTCTTTGGCCTTGTCTGCAAAGGGTAAAAAAACATGTTCACCCCAATGCTAGTGCTGTCTGTTTTCATGACACACGGCAACTTCTGGTGAAATACCTCTGGTTTCCCAGGTTAACCTGACTTTGCCCTGGAGTTAGCAAAGTCATGGGAAGCCTCAGTGTTGCTTTGAAACCCTGGGGTTAGTGCAGGGTTTTGTGGCACATGTGCAGCTGGATCCAGCCCAATTCAGGAGAGCCAACTGTTTGCACACTAGGTGCTGCACCATCCCCATTCCCCATGCTGATCAGGGTGTCAACCATTTAAAAATCATTATTCAGATGTCTTTACTGTATGAGGATGTTTTACAAAGATTTTTCTACTACTTTCCTGTGGTACCATGCATCACAGTGTTGGTACCACAGTGTTACTTTTTAAAAACTGTTTTTATCTTTTACAGACGATGGTTTAATAATGCTGTTATGTGATGCTGTAATAGTGTTATTATGGCTTCATTAATACTGTACAAATGAAGGTTTTTGAACAAGACAACTAAAAATTATTATTATTATTATTATTATTATTATTATTATTATTATTATTATTATTATTATTATTATTTGAACCCCACCCCTCTGAACACAATCAAGGTGGCTAACAACAATTAAAATTCATACAATATAAATACAAAAAAACCCAAGACCCACCCACCCCTTAAAAAAGTATTAAACCAGCAACGATTAAAACATCTTAATTAAATAAACATAGAATAAAAATAAAAACTAGATCGTAGACCATTATATATATATATATATTAGCAGCGGTATCCAAAATGGGAGAGGGCAAAATAAGGGAGGTTCCTGAAGCCAGGAAATCTATTCTGGAAAGGCCTGCCAGAAGAGATCCATCTTAACAGCCTTTTTGAAGCTGTTTAGCATTGTAATCTGACGGATCTCGTCTGGCAGGCTGTTCCATAATCTGGGGGCAACTACTGAGAATGCTCTCTGGGAGATTACAGATAGCCTAGATTTTGATGGCAGGAGTAAGTTCCTCCCAGAGGACCGGAGTGGGGAGGGTTGTGTGGTAAAAACAACAGACTAGCATGGTAAACACTTTTCCCCCACAGGAGAAAGACATTAAAAATGGCAGGGAGCAATGTGATCCACCTCTCACAATGCAAGATCTGAGCGGTTCATCGTAATTATGTTGTGCTGTAATGGTGTTATTACAGCTTAATGAGTACAAGTGAAGATGTTTTGAACAGAATAACCTGAAATAAATGACTAGTGTGATAAGCTCTTTTCTTTTCCATAGGAATAAGTGACCATTTCTTTCAACCCAGACCGTATGTTATTATGATCCTTGAGTTATATTTGATTAGTAACTACTGTATATACTCATGTATAAGTCTAGAAATTTTAGTCAAAAATTGACTCCAAAAAACTGAGTCGACTTATTCATGGGTCAATGTAAGTACTATACTTCAACTCTGATATATATAAAAAGGACCTACACCCTGGTAAAAAAGCAAGAGTGTAATCTGTCCTGAAACCACTGATTTCTCTCTATTCTCTCATCAATCCAGCTTTTAGTGTGAGCACAAACAGTTATTCCTCCTGGAATTTTGTAATTTCTTTGGCATTATTTTCCTTTGCTTCATCCTTTACATCCTTTGTTACATATCCCTAAATTTTTCTCTCAACTTATCCACAGTTCATATCAAAATCTATAATTTTGGCCCTAAAACCTGCCCTTGACTTATACATGAGGTCAACTTATAATCGAGTATATACAGTATACTCAATTTACAGTTGCTGCTAATATTACAGTTTAAAAATCCATATTTCCTTCTTCCCCCTCCAGGTCGCAGTGATATTTATTATCTTATCCCTCCAATTGTTTATTTCAGGTCTGTGTCCCTTTTGTCTCAATTGTTGTAATCCTCACTCACAGTGGTGCCTGTTGTTTTAGGTTTACATTAAGTCCTGCCTGCTCCTGTCACAACAGTGGGTTGTCAGGAATGAGAATGCAGTGATGAATGTTTTCCTCTGGTTACACGTTCCTTTTCCTCCGACCGGTTTGCCTTTACCAACTAGGACAGCCATTGTGAAAGAAGCTCAATTTTGTCCTGCTTGCTAAGAGCTTTCCATAACTGTTACCATTTTCACTCCTCATCCCATTTATATTGTTTTGCGAAATGCAGCCCCCAAGAAGATTTTTATGATCCTCTATTTTTGTGTGTGTACAAAAATATGGATCTAATTACAGTCCCTTCCTCTATCTGTGAAGCAGCTTATGTGATAGTACATTTAGACAGGAATAAGTGACAAGATTTTTTTTAGGATTTCAAGCTCTCCCCTTGGGTCTATGACCTGTACTCCAGTGGACCATTGCTGTTTTCCCTATCTAGAATGGCTTATCTGCCTTGCTCTTTCATTTTGGTTGCCATGGCTGTGGAGGAGGAGAACCAGAATGGATAGTCAATCAAACTACAGGCGATTTTGAAAGGCAACTGTGGGTACAGCCCACCAGAGCTTGTCACAGATGGCTTTAATACCTCTTGCTGGGCTGAGAGATTGTTAAGAACAGGAAGTTAACAGCCTACAGATGCTTACTATTGGTTTTATTTAAAAAGTGAAAACTTTGGTGGCCCTGACCAAATAGCATAATCTTGGCATGTGAATAATATATTTTCTGAAATTAGCAAAATGGCTCAGGTTTAGGGTTAAAGGGGAAAATCCTTAATCTGTCAGTGTATAATAAGAGAGTTAATGAGATGTAGGAGTCAGTTGATGGCTCTTTTGACACCATGCATTTCTCAGACTGCCCTTGAAAACATCTATCCTCATATGAATGAGGCATGGAAGCTTCAGATTATTTTTAACCATCATTCTATGTTTACACTTATATAATCATCACTTGGTCTTAAATCCAGCAGGGAACATCCATCGGCACAGACATGGAAGTGTGGTGATCTCCTCTGTCCACTGCATCCCCCTGTGGCACCAGAAACCTGCAAAGATCTTGGAGACTCTCTGGATCTAGTTTTTGGGTGTCATTGGGGGTTGCAGGGTGGGAGACAGAGCAAGAAATTTACATAGTGATACCAGCATAATATTGGATCTAGGGCGTGAATGGTTTTCTGTTGTTTTGTTGTTGTTGTTATGTGCCTTCACGTTGTTTGTGACTTATGGAAACCATAAGGCAAACCTATCATGGGGTTTCCTTGGCAGGATTTGTTCGGGGGCGGGGTTGCCTTTGCCTCGAAGTTGACTCTGATTTGCAAGAAGTGGCAAGAAAATAATTTGCCCAAGGTCACCCAGGGTGATTCCACAGCTGAAGAAGGATTCCAACCTTGGTCTGCAGAATTGTAGTCCAAAGCATTACACCACACTGGCTCTCTTGAATGGTTTATCACAAGTCCAATGCCAGGTATCAGATTTTCATTTCTCTCATATAGTGTTTTTACATAGGACCAGCACAGTCAACTTCAAATAAAGAGGTGATGAGAAAGTGAAGCTTGGAAAAATGGCTCTTCAGATTCCCTCAGCCAGCATGGCCATCTGGAACAAAATAGCAAAGACCACTTTGCTGCTATTATTATCATTGTCATTATCATCATTAATTCCACCTTTCTCCCGATACAGGGACTTAAGTCGATAGCTGATTGTTTCCTCTTTTGTAGCCTTTTTGGGACAACAGTTGCCCTCTTCCCATCTGCTGGGACCTTTCCTGCCTTCCAAAACTTCTCAAAGACTATTAACAGTGGCTCAGAGATTATGGGCCTTTGCAGACTGCCAGAAATAATGCAAATTGAGTCCACTTTAAGGGTTAGAGTTAGTGCTAGGGAATCATGGGAATTGTTTTTTTCTGAGATATTGAGCCTTCTCTGCCAGAGAGCTCTGGTGCCACAATAAAATACAGTTCCCAGGATTCCCTAACCCTAACCCTTAAAGTGGACTCAATTTGCACTATTTCTAGCAGTCTGCAAAGGCCCTACATCTGCAAGTTCTTTTAGTACTCTGCATACATACACACATACATACATACATACATACACACACACAGTTGGGTGCAGGTAATCTGGTCCTGTAGATCTGAATTCATTTATAGTAGTAGCTAGGTATTTCTTTATTACCTCTTTCCCAGTGCTGAGCTGTAGTCCCCTTACAGCATGGTTTATTCTATTTTATTATATTTCACCCAGTCTAACACTGATTTCCTTTTGGAGAAAGGAAGTATTAAATAATTTTGCACTTTCTCAGTGGCCCTTGAAGAATTTTGTTGTTCTTCCTCTTGTTCTGAAGATTGCCCCCCCACAAAGATTGCCCCCCCACAAAAAACTTAAAAAAAAACCTAGAGAGCTTGACCTTGTTTTTAAGTTTTAGATTTTCTGACCCCAGCTCCCAGCATGTACTGACTACTTGCCTGTATTTCTCTTTGTTGGTTTTCCCATTCTTCCATTTCTTATACATTAAAAAAAACCCTCAGCTCATCTGAAAGTTCTTCATATACCCACCATTTGTGTGTGTGTTTTAAAATACACTTCCCACTTTTCTTTCTTGTTTGCAACTATACCTTCCGTATCTCATCCTTAAAAAAACTCCCATGCACTATGAATTCCCTTCCCTTTGGGCCTATAGTAGATGACTACAATAAGGTCACTATTGTTTTTCTCCCCTTTAATTTTTATCCAAAAACTCTCAACATATTTTCCATGTTGTAAGTCATGGATTTCCTAGCAGGTATACATAACCTTGACATATAATGATACTACTCCTCCTTTCCTGTTTGGTCTATTTCTTTGAAATAGGTTAAACCCTTCTATTACTACATTCATGAGACTCATTCCACCAGGTTTCAATGATGCATTTTTAATCAAATTTGTCTTCTTGTGTTAGGATTTCAAATTCATTTTATTTCCCATGCTCTGTGCATTAATATAAAGACATCTAAGATCATGGGTCATTCTCTGTAGCTGACTCCCTCTTGGTTTTCTCTACCCACTCTTGTGGTCTTGTGCTATTGGCTCAAGTCCCTCTGTATCATTCAGGCTATTGTCTAAATCAGGGGTCGGCAACCTACGGCCCGTGGGCCGGGTGAGGTCCACGGAGGCCTTCGGACCGGCCCCTGCCTGGTCCTGCCACCACCGCCTTTCGCGGCTGCAGGGGTCCTCTGGAGCGCTGTCACAAGAAAGGTCACGCAAGACTCTGGGGCGCCATTTTGTAATCCAAAATGGTGCTCCGGAGGACCCCCGTGGCAGCGCTGGGCCTCTCGGAGGCCCAGCGCAGTTGGGGGAGCCCTTCTGGGGGGCCCCCGCGGTGGTGCTGGGCCTCTTGGAGGCCCGACACAATCGAGGGAAGCCTCCTGGGGGGCCCCTGCGGTGGCACTGGGCCTCTCGGAGGCCCGGCGCAGCCAAGGGAGCCTTCCTGGGGGGCCTCTGCCGTCATGCGCATGCGCGTACGATGCAGGGATGGGCAGCCGCCATTTTTTTTTTCAACATGGTGTCACACGCAGGGGAGGCAAGGGCGCGCGCCAGCCCCCAGCGTCATTTCCCCCTCCCCTCCCGGCCCGTCAGCAAAAAAAGTTGCTGACCCCTGGTCTAAATAGTACATGATGTCTCCTGCTCTCTAGAATACTTTCTCCCTCCCCCATGTAACTCAGTTTATGTAGACCCAGTTTCTATTATGGATTCTCTCCCACACTAACCAAATTAATATATGTGGGGGGAAATTGGCAGTGAGACAGAAATGAATGCAGATGTATGAAGGGACACAGAACATGTTCCATTTTCCTAGTAGCTATGGCTATCACTTTCTAGTTATTCCAGAAACTTTAAAGATTTTCAAATGCTAGTGTAGTGGTTGGATTACTACTCTGGAGATCAGGGTTCATTTCCTAGCTTGGCCATGAAACCTGCTGGGCAGGTCACATCTTTTCAGCCTCAGGGGAAGACAATGGCAAACCTCCTCTGCACAAGGAAAACCCCATGATAGGGTCACCTTAGAGTCACCAGAAGTCAGAAATGACTTGAAGGCACACAACAACAACAAACATTGCTGTAGGTTACTTGTATTTAATATAATATGAATATTTGCTGTACAAAAAATGTTTGCTACTGTTCCCCAAATGGATGAACTGTCTTTGACTTAGGCTTCAGCAGAGATGGAACCAGGGTTTGTTTGAACCTCAATGACTCAGGTTGACTTGTATTTCTGAGACATATTTTATTTCTCTTTTGGCTCCATACAGGTTTTGGCTGGCTGTCCAAGATCTCAAAAAACAACCCCTGCAAGATGTGGCTAACAGAGTGGAAGAGATCTGGCAAGAGTTCCTAGCTCCTGGGGCCCAGAGTGCTATCAACCTGGATTCTCACAGCTATGAGATAACAAGCCAAAATGTCAAAGACCCAGGGAGGTACACATATGAAGATGCACAGGTTCGGACTTGGGTGTCATTCCTAATAGCATATTAGAATTAAAGGGGAAGTGTAATTTTATAACAAAACTTGGAAATGTTAGCTTTTTGGACTACAGATCCCAGAATATTCCAGTGAATATGCTGGCTGGGAGCTTCTGGGACTTGTAGTCCAAACCTGTATCTGCTTTTTAATTTGAACCTGGGCTGCAACAATTTAAAATGTACTCACATTTAACTTGGTGAATGTGCACAGGAGAACAATTATGGTGCAGTGGTGTAAATACAAGAGCAAAATAAGATAATTTTCACTAACATTATTCTTGGAAAGGAACTGATTAGCTTTGCTACCAAAAACTACTTAATTGAAAGAAACCATAGGGCTTTAGTTGAATTTGTTGCTTGTATTGAAAGCAACACTGAGCCTATCCTCAATAACAGGCCTTTTCTCAGTGCAGTATCTTTGAGAGCAGTTGTAACAGGATCTATGAAATAGCAGGAGATACCAATGAAAACATATTGTTATGACACAACACATTTTCGGAGTCTGAGCCCTGGCAATGAAACCAGATTTCAAGGGTGAGACCTGGCACGCCCTGGCTCAAATTAAGGCCCAAGTTCCCATAAGAGTTCTCACACACACCACATTCCTGTGCAGAAAGCCAGGCATAATTAGCTAAAAGAAAACACTGGTGTGGTAGGGAAGATATGTGGCTATTCAGCTAAAACTGAGCAAGTTGGAAAAGAGAATAAACAATGTAAGCATCCATGAACTGAATGGAACAAAACGCTTCATTGCACACTGTTGATTGTAATAGTTGGCCCTCCATTAAACTGAGGGCCTTTACGGACTGTCAGAAATAGTGCAGTTTGAGGCCACTTTAACTGTTCTGGCTCAGTGCTAGGGAATCATGGGAATTGTATTTTTTTCTGGGATATTGAGTTTTCTTTGTCAGAGAGCTCTAGTGCCACAATAAACTACAGTTTCCATGATTCCCTAGCACTGAGTCAGGACAAGTGGCCTCAGGCTGCACTATTTCTGGCAGTCTGTAAAGCCCCTGAATGTTATCCCTTCCCTATAGCTGTGTGGATTCTACAGGTAAAGAAGGAGCTGGAATATGCTTGCCTTACTGCTGATTGCTGCTTATTGAGCATCATGCTTGAATACAGTATGATACAAATAGGCCCAGTCTGTATGATAAAAATCCCTAAATTTGTTGGATATGGAGCATCTCCAGATTGACCTTATACTCGGATTTGTTCTGTGGGGACTCTTTAATGACCAACTTGCTGTGCTGCAAGACTCAGCAAGAGCAGATGGGATGGACATGCTCTTTCTAGTCAGCACCATGGGACCATTTCACTATCCAACAGGCTCTGGACAGTGTAAGCATGAGAACGGCTTCTGTCTTCTCTTTCTTGTGTCCTTTCCTCTGCTCATTTGCTCCAGAAACACCAGTACTCAAAGGTACTCGCTACCTGGCTGTGGGGCTGACCCCACAAGACCCTCCAAGACAGGGATAAGGTGGAGAGATGATTATTTGCTGTTCAAAGTTTGATTGCCTCTTTTCATCATTCAGCGATTTTCAGCCAGAATCAATGTAACAGTTTTAAGCCCCCTTTTCCATATATGTCTTTAATGTTTTAAGATCTCAAATTCTTAAACATAACTAGTGATATTGTCCTGTGTACATTATTCTGTCCCCCATGCTGTTTAATATCTATATCAGGGGTAGGCAACCTAAGGCCCGGGGGCCGGATGCAGCCCCCTGAGGCCTTTGGACCGGTCCCAGGCTGGTCCTGCCACCACCACCGCTGCCACCCACCACCACCCCCCGTCGCCACTGCCACCTGGCATGATGATATTGATTATTGTTGTTATTACTTGTTCTTGGGATTTTCTTGGCAAAATCTCCACAGGGGTTTTGCCATGGCTTTTCTGGGGCTGAGAGAGTGTGCATGCATATATTTTTTTTTAAATTTTAAATTTTTTAAAAAAATGTTTATATTTATTTATTTATTTATTTATTTATTTATTTATTTATTTATT
>CM034701.1:66099640-66110098 GCA_020142125.1 Phrynosoma platyrhinos | reverse complement strand
CCCCCCCCAGCTCAAAAAGGTTGCCTACCCCTGATCTATTTGAAACTGTTGGGAGAAGTCAACCAAAGTTTTGGAGTTCAGTGTCACCCATGCCCATGACATTCTTCTCTATCTCTCCTTTCCATGTGACTCCAAGAAAGCTGTTAATGTACTAAACCAATGTGTGCTGTCAGTAATGGACTGGATGAGGGGAAACAAATTGAAGCTTAATCCAGACAAGACAGAGGTACTCCTAATCAGTCCTAAAGCAGATCAGGGAATTGGGGCTTTGCCTGAGCTGGATGTGGGTACACTCCCCCTGAAATCTCAGGTTTGCATCTTGTGTGTGCTCCTGGATTCGGAAACTGAGCCTGGATGTCCAGGTTTCAGCTGTGACCAGGAATGCATTTGCACAGTTAAAACTAGTGCACCAGCTGCACCCGTTCCTTGAGAAATCAGATCTGGCTATGGTGACACATGCCTTGATCACATCCTGATTGGACTACTGTAATGCGCTCTACGTGGGGCTGCCTTTGGGAACTGATCAGAATCTTCAGGAAGTACAAAATTCTGCATCCAGGCTGTTTACTGGGTCTGGCTGCAAGGATCATGTGACTCCCCTGTTGAAACTGCTGCAATGGCTACCTGTCCGTTTCTGAGCAGAATTCAAGGTGCTGGTTTTAAACTTCTGCCCGGAAACAGATTGGTAGCCAGTGCAGCTGTTTCAACTGGGGAGTCACATTATCCTTGTAACTATACTCAGGATAAGACGCTGCTGAATTGAATATGGATAAACGTAATGGTCCCAATAGACAAAGAGATCAGCCAGGGCAACATACTATTACCCTGTTTATTCTCTATTTATTCAATCTGTATGCAGAAAATACCATACGGATAGTAGGCTTAGACTCGGAGACAGGAGGAGTGAAAATTGGAGGAAGGAATATTAATAACCTAAAATATGTAGCTGACACAATGCTGCTAGCAGAAACCAACAGCTACTGGAGCAATTACTGAAGAAGGTCAAGGAGAAAAGTGCCAAAGTAGGTTTACTGTTGAACATTAAGAAAACAAAAATAATGACCATGGAAGAGCTACAGGAATTCACCCTAAATAATGAGAGCACTGAAGTAGTCAAAAGAGTTCCCATATCTTGAATCAAATATTGATCAGAATGGTGACTGCAGTCAAGAAATAAGAAGAAGACTGGGATTGGGAAGGGCAGCTATGAAAGAACTAGACAAGATCATAAAGTGTAAAGACATAACTAAACACTAAAGCGAGGATCGTCCAAGCCATTGTTTTTTCCATCACTGTGTATGAATGTGAGAGCTGAGCAGTGAAAAAAGCCAATAGAAAATCAATTCATTTGAGATGTGGTGCTGGAGAAGAGTGTTGAGGATACCGTGGACAGCCAAGAAGACAAACAAATGGGTTCTAGAGCAGATCAAGCCTGAACTCTCCCTGGAAACCAAGATGACTTGTACTTTGGCCACATCATGAGGAAAAATTAATCATTAGAAAAGGCACTTATACTAGGAAAGGTGGAAGACAGTAGAAAGAGACGAAGACTACATGCCAGATGGTTAGACTGCATCAGAGTGGACACAGGTTTGAGCCTGCAGGACTTGAGCAAAGAGGCTGAAGACAGGCTGTCTTGGATATGTCTCATTCACAGGGTCACCATGAGTTGAAGTCTACTCGTGGGCAGTTAACAGCAACAACAAACATTGTAGAAGCTGAATTCTGATGCCAAGTAGGGAATTCATTTGGATTTCTCAGATTGCATCATACCTGTCATGCACAGAACAACAAAACTACACATGTGGGTTATTCCAAGCACAATGGAGCAGGTGCAATGGAGTAAGTTTGAGTAATGGATATAAATTGATATCTGCCACCTTAAAACACAGCCATAGCTCAAAAAATGGATAAAAGAAAAAAAATCAACCTTATGAACTACCATGCATGAAGATGAATTTATGAGCAAAGGAAAAGCAAAGCAGCTTCATTTATATACCGCTTCATATCGCGCTATGGGATGTCTAAGTGGTTTACAGCTGTAAGCTCATTGCCCCCCCAACAGTTGGGTACTCATTTTAGTGACCTCGGAAAGATGCAGGCCTGAGTCTAGCCTGAGCCCTGCCTAGTATTGAACTCGCAACCTTGCGGTCTATGA
Source organism: Phrynosoma platyrhinos (assembly GCA_020142125.1). Taxonomy (NCBI): domain Eukaryota; kingdom Metazoa; phylum Chordata; class Lepidosauria; order Squamata; family Phrynosomatidae; genus Phrynosoma; species Phrynosoma platyrhinos. Next base: position 66,107,940 of record CM034701.1, on the reverse strand, counting down.
GTGAGTGGCTGCAGTACAGGCATTTAACCACTGCGCCACCAGGGCTCTTCTGGAGCAATTACTGAAGAAGGTTAAGGAGGATTTTAATGTGTGTGTGTGTGTATGTTGTTTTGGCTAATACATGCATGAAAGTCCAGGTCCATCAGTTAGAAACATTGCAAAATATAAACAACATGGGTGAATCAGTGTCCAGTGACACCTGCAGTAATTATTATTATTATTATTATTATTATTATTATTATTATTATTATTATTATTTATACCCCACCCCTCTCTGTCAACAATCAGGGCAGCTAACAACAGTTAAAATTCCATACAGTATGTATAATACACAGCCTGACTCCCACCTTACTCTGGCGCATGCGCAAACGAGTCACGGCACCATTTTGAAACAAAATGGTGGCCACGACTCGTGCAGTGGCAGCACGCACGGTGGTGGTGGCAGTGCGTGGCGGTGGTGGCAGGACCGGGCTGGGGCCGGTCCAAAGGCCTCGGTGGGCCGGATTCGGCCCCTGGGCCATAGGTTGCTGACCCCTGTGTTAAAACATCCTAATTAAAACAATATTAAATAATTTAAATCCAAATTGACAATAAACTAAAAACAAGCCAATACAGATTACAACTAGCAGAGAAGCGGCTACATCCGAGGAGGGAGAGGGCAGAATGGGGGAGCTCCTGAGGTTAGGAAATCTAATCAGGAAAGGCCTGCCGGAAGAGATCCATCTTAACAGTTTTTTTAAAGCTGCTCAAGGTCTTAATTTGATGGATCTCATCTGACAGACCATTCCATAGTCTGGGAGCGGATGCTGAGAAAGCCATCTGGGCAGTTGCAGACAGCCTAGTTTTTATAGGCTGTAACAGATTCTTGCCAGAGGACCAGAGTGCATGGGTTGGATTATATGGGAGGAGGCAGCCCCGAAGATAGGTTGGACTCAAGCCATTTAGGGCTTTAAAGGTCACAACCAACACCTTATACTAGGCCCAGAAACTAATAGTCAGCCAGAGGAGAGACTTTAGTACAGGTGTTATGTGGTCTCTCCTTGATGTTCCCAAGACCACTCTGGCTGCCATATTTTGTACTAACTGCAGTTTCTGGACCAAGCACGAGGGTAGCCCCATGTAGATGTAGCATTACAGTAATCTAGACATGAGGTTACCAGTGCGTGCACCACAGTCTCAAGGTCCTTTACTTCCAGGAACGGGCGCAGCTGGCGTATCAGCTAAAGCTGATAACAGGCACTCCTGACTGTCACATTTACCTAATGAATCTAAGAGCACCCCCAGACTGCAAACACAGTCCTTCACGAGAGTGTGACCCCGTCCAGGACTGGCGGTTGCAATCCAATTCCTGGTTTTGGGGTCGCTACTGTTAGCACCTCCGCTTTGTCTGGATTTAATCTCAATCTGGTTTTCCTCATCCAGCCCATCACTGCCTTAAAACAGCCATTGAGAGGAGAGACGTCATCAGAATTCGAGGCCGATGATCAAGAAATGGAGAAATAGATGTGGGTGTCATCAGCATACTGATAGCGCCCAGCCCCATATCTCCGAATGATCTCACCCATATAGATGTTAAACAGCATTGGGGACAGGATGGCACCCTGAGGGACGCCACACGTAAGATCCTTTTTTGCCGAACAACTGTCCCTGAGCAGCACCCTCTGGGACCTGCCCAAGAGGAAGGAGTGGAACCACTGCAACGCAGTGCCTCCAATTCCTAACCCACTCAGGCGATCCAAGAGGATGCTATGATCTATCATATCAAAAGCCGCTGAGAAGTCTAAAAGCACCAGCAAGGTCACACTACCCCTATCGATATTCAGACACAGGTTGTCGATCAAGGCAACCATGGCAGTCTCAACTCCAAATCCTGTCCTAAAGCCAATTTGAAATGGGTCTAGATAATTGGTTTCATCCAAGACCGCTTGGAGTTGAAGAGCAACCACCCTCTCGATCACTTTGCTCAAGAATGGTAATATAGACACCAACCTATAGTTGTTCATATCCAGGGGGTCCAGGGAAGGTTTTTTTCAGAACTTTAAACAAGATGGAATGCATCCTTCCCCAAGGGATGCATTGATGATGTCCTTAAGGAAGGAGGGGTGGCCAAACACACACCACACCAACTTCCTACGCCACACGCCACTACCCTCCACTCCGCCTCCACTCTGGTCTGCATAGGCTCCCAGGTGTGGAATGGCAGACAGGCAGGCTGAATGGTGAATTCCCGCCCAGCCTGGCTCTGGCTTGCCGCTGTTGAGCTCTGAGGGTTCGAGCAGGCTAAATAGCCCTCCACTCCACCTCCACTCCAGTCTGCACGGGCTCCCAGGTGGGCAGGCTGGATGGTGAGTCCCCACCCGGCCCGGCTCTGGCTTGCCACTATTGATTATGCTAAAGGACTGGGTGAGATTCATAGCAGGTATAAGCAATTTAGAGATGGAAGCAGGTCAAAAGATAGAAAGAAATAATGGTACAGTACAATGCAGGTAGATGTGTTCATGGGTAAAGGTTTGAGAACAGTTACAGAACAGCAAACACAGCATAGCACATTAACCTTTTAGTGGTTTCTTCTTGCTTCATTTTCCAGGGGCCTTCAGGAAACGAGCAGAGCTTTAGAGACGTTACTGTTTGGACCACAACTCCCAGAATCTCCCAGCTAGCAATATCCTATAGCCCCCCAAAAGTAACTTCTCTAAGCTCTGAATTGGAACCGGTGACAACAGGGACTTTTAAATAGCTTCAGGTCTGCTTGCAGTTTAAGGGAACAGGCCCATAACTGAGGGGTGTTTGCTGACAACTCATGGAAACAAAATCTTACCACTTGATGGCAAAGGGTGCTGTGTCTACCATGATGGTAATGATAAGCATTGCTGAGTGACTGAACTGGAGTTTTCTTTATATAGGGGGATCCTAAGGATTGTTTTGCTGCTACTGAAAGCCACTGTGCAGAGAAACAGCACATAAGCACCCAGATGGTTTTTATATACAGAGAATAAAATAGGCTTTCCCCGAAACACATAAAAAAGAAATGCACCATTCAATCTGTTGTTCTGCACAGTCATTCAGAGAGAGTGTGCTGTGTCTTTATGGTATACAATCCATCTCCTTAGCAGGCTTAAAACAGCATACACCAATCATTACAAGTTCCCCCACCCTGATAAACAGACATAGGGTAAGCCCAGATGGTCTTTTTCTGAGAAATACACCACAGCCAAAGCAATACACCCACAATGAGGTTTTGCTCTGGCTTTCAAGGAATACAGATGCACATCTAGCATACTTAGCATATGTTTTTCACTTAAAAGTCCCCAAGGACTTGATCAAATATATCATAGTACTGACACGTTCTGGAATGCAGCCTACTGTATGGACAAGTTATTGTTGCAATGCAGAATGTTTGCTGTTGTAGGCAGCTTGAATAAAGCCACATCCTGTCCCTTTGCTCCTTCTGCTGCCAAAAAAATCCCCAGACTACACACACACACATTCACCATGCTTTCATTGCAAATTTTACGTTTGCAGGAAACATACTCTTCACAGAATAATCCACTGAGAGCTTAAAGATGTAGTGGTTTGAGGCCAGAGCCTTGGCTAGAAGGAGATAAAACTCCTATGCCAAATTTAATGATGAAAATGGGGCCAATATAAAATAGGGGTGGGGGGGGTGCCCCACAGGATTCACACCTTTCTGTTCCACTATTGCAAATGTTCCACATGGAAATGGGAGAGGGTTGCCAGACTGACTACAGGACTGGGCCTCTGTAGCTTTAATAATTAGCAAATCCTGGATCAGGAAGATATATCATAAAGTTCCATCAGACAGAACTATATCACCTCTTCTCCTTCACCTCAGCCCAAATCCACCTTCTAGCAGCTTGAAAGCATGTAAAAGGTTCAGCTGCTCTATCCAGTTTGCATACTATGGCTTCAACAGGAACTTACCCACAAAAAACAACACACAGTTTCTGTTCAGTGCTTTGAATAAAAGCTCTGTGTAGTCACAGCTATATGTATTTTGTGAAATGTTTTGAATGGTTCTATGGAATATGGAAGTAAAAGACTACTGGTGTGTATTTGCATTGCTGTTGAGACAAGTGACCCAATGTGACCCACACCTGATTTTCCTTTGTTGGATTGGGAGCTATGCATGTAAATGAGATGCAAATATTTGTCTCTGTTTAGACACAAGGCAATTTATGTGACTTTGATTTTTCACAATAGGGTGCTGCTAGGCTTGGAACAGTGTTTCCATCTACTGTGGGATGGAAACTTTGTGCAAGAATGTAGGCAGGAAGTGTGTGTAGATAGTGAGCATTGCCTTTTATTCTCATGGACAGAGTTGTAGTCCAAAAAGTAAACTTTTCCAACCTTTGGTCTTCAGCTACTAGTTGTATGCAACATGTTTTGTTTTCTCTGTAAGTTGAACTAGATGTGCAGCCACAAACTGCCAAGATGACAATGTTGTACAAGCCTTGAATCCCATTTTGGGAGAAAGGCAGGATATAAATCTCATAAATAAATAAATAAATAAATAAGCATGGGCTTTGTAGTCCATTTGGAAACAAAAAAAGTTAATTATTTTCTCTGAAACATTGTTTAACCTAACATGTATGCCAGTACATGTTACAATAACAGCAGATTCATTAGCATTATGTATTCAAGAATGCAGTTTGGGTGAGAGTTGGTTTGGAATAATGAGAAAGCATAATGTGTGAGCAAAGGGTCTATAAGAGGTCTGGAAGAGGTTGTATGTGGCTGAGCTCAGGCCATTAGATACATTTAGGCTGGTTGCTAGTGAGATGTAAGGTAAGGTGAAGGTTTCCCTTTTGACAAGTTTGTCTGGTCATGTCCAATGCAGGTGGTGGCGCTTATCTCCGTTACTAAGCCAAAGAGTCAGCCTTGTCAAAAATGACTGTGTGGTTATGTGGCCAGCATGACTGCACAGAATACTGTTACCTTCCCACCAAAGTGATACCTATTTATCTACCTGCACTTTTACATGCTTTCAAACTGCTAGGTTGACAAAAGCTGGGACTAGTGATGGGAGCTCACCCTGTCATGTGCTGTTTAGGTCTCAAACTGCCGGCCTTGAAATTATCAGAGTCAGCATCTTAACTGCTAAGCCGTTGCATTTTTAAAAATCTATTTTGAAGTGTAAGATGCAAATATTTTTCAATTATTCTTTCTGGGAATGTTCTTTGCAGGATTCCTTGAATGGAAACTAGGAATGATTGTTTTATGATATGGCTGACATCTATGTATTCAGTGCCCAGCACAGAAAAGTGAGATAAAGTTATGCTATTTTAAATGTCTCAGTAAGTCACAGAATACTTGTCTAATATTCCCGAGGCCCTAGCTGGCTGGCTGCTACTATGTGACCTTGCCAGCGTAATTGTTGCTGAATTGCTGGGGGAGAGACACAGTCTCAAGATATCTTGTGCAACATTGATTTCAAAAAAAGTGCCTTATCAAGACAGCCTCCATCTTATCCCACCAGAGCTTGTCCTTCATTCTTTCCAAAGAAAATGGAAGAGGCAGAGGCAGGCCGGATATAATGCTGTATCTGTAGCAAGCTTACACTTCTTCTCCTCACTTGTCATCTGTTGTGGCTCTGCTATTTCCTCTTAAGACTTTTCTAACTGATTTTTCACCACTTTTTATTGTGCGTGTCATGAACACTGTCCTCACACACACTTCTAACATTGGCTATATGTTCTTTCAAAGTCATGAATATTTCCACAATCACAATCAGTGGGAACCCAACCAACCAATCTTTAGCAAAAAGACAACAGAAATTATCAAAGTGACTAAAGAGATGGCAGTAAATGTTCCTGTCCTTTTATGCTATATATCAGGGGTAGGCAACCTTTCCCCTTTAAGGGCCGAGGGACTTCAGCTCCCAGAATCCCAGGAGCTGTTGGCCAACATGGAACTATTGGCCAACATGGCTGAGGCTTCTGGGAGCTGAAGTCCCTTGGCCCTTAAAGGGGAAAGGTTGCCTACCCCTGCTATATATCATCCTGAAATCTGATGCAGTGAAGAGTAGTTTATAAATATTATAAAGAAAGAAAGAGGGTGGAATCTTAATTTTTCATATTGAGGAGACCACACGAATGAAGGGAGCTGATGTCTGCACAACACATCTCACATTGCAGCTCACCATGGTTTCAGGTGGTTTGTCTCCTCTGCCTTTCTCTGATCCCAAAATGAATATCAGCAAAGTCTACCTTGCAAAAGAGATAATGGGAAGAAGTAGGACCAACATTATTTTCCTTTACAGTAGACAGTCTTCTGTTTGAAAGGCTTCCAGAGCAGGGTCACTCTTTTGCTGTATAAGTGCAACATCTCTCTGAATTCCATATCCTGAACTGGATCAGAGTGGTAGTTGATTCAGCAGACAGGCTCACTTGGGAGCTAAAGGCATGAACAGATCTTGACTCTGCTGTTGTTGTTTCCTGAAAGTGGGACCTCATGATGACTTACAAAAATAAAAACAAATACAGGTTTAAAAATACATAACAAAAGATACCTATAAGAAGAGAAGAGCTGAGTTATCATTAAAATGGAATTGAACTACCTATAGCATTAAAGCCATTTAAAATGCATCTATTTCTTTGCTTCTCCTACCTCTCAGCCTCTCTTGCCTGAGGCAGCTGCCTTGCTCTGTTCCAGGGTAGCAAAGAGCAGCCTTCTATTTGTAGTGGTATGTGGCCCAAGTTGAGTGTTAAAATAGTGCACTGCAAGAAGGGAGAGCATTGCCTTCAGACTTAGCCATCAACACCTGGGCAGCAGATAGGGCAGGCATATAGGTCACCAGGTCACAGTTTTTTTCCCAGCAGCATAGGATATATTGTATTGCTACTTAAATTATTCTAGTTATTTTCAGACGTTCTAAATATATACTAAATATATATTTAGATATACTAAATATAAATTCGCATACACAGTTTTATGCACATTTGTGTCCCATTTTGATTCATTTCCTCTTTTTTAGGCAGTGTGTAAGTGGCCACCTTCCTTGGTGCATTTAAGAATGTTTTCCCATTTTCTTATCTCCATATAGAAGACACAGAAGGGAGAGACCATCTGCATTGAATTACATGTCCAGCAGAAACAGATGTAACCTTCAGTAATGCTGGAGTTACAGTAAGGACTGGATAGGTCAGGCCTCTATATACCTTGAGGGGCCTCCTCACTTCCCTTTCAGGACTCTATGATAGGCCTTTGGTATTGGAAGTGAGATCCAAAGGGTGAGGCTTGGTGGCAGTCTCTTCTGTTTTGCCCAACGTGGTGTTCAAATGCTGGGGAGCGTCTTTCTAAGAACTCAAAGAGGAGGAAAAGTATTAAGAGCCCTTCTGAGCTTTCCTTGAAGTGTTCAGAGCAAATCAAAACAAAGGTTACAAAAACATTTCACGGGGGGAAATCATTCAAATCCTCCAACTGAATACTTACACTGAAAAATCTAGCTATATATTTAATTTAAACACTAAAATTACAGATTTGGATACCCGAATTTTGTGTATTTCTATTTTTATTTCTCAGTATATTTTATAACTGTTCCTGTGGAATTGTACATGAGATTTCATGCATTTCATTTAATCTGGATTCAGACTCTCTGATCTTATAAAAGAGTCAAAGCAATGGTGGAGAACTGCTTTTTAGCCCAAGGGGATAAATCAATCAATCCTTGGTGTGATGCAGCAATTATTGTTCTTTCTATGGTGGGAAAAAAAATCTCCTAAACTATTTTCTTTTAAAAAACTAAATCCAAATATCAGCCATGAGATGATTTTTTTAAAAAAAAAAAAGCACACACAAACTTTAATTCACTATAGGCATATAAGTTTGCAGTAAACCTAATCTGACATTTTTATTACCTTGGGCTATTTTAGACTGGAAATGCACACTTACTGAAAAGTCAGAAAGATATGGACATCTTATAGGAGGATTCCAGAAAATTTCTCTGGGATGATAGTGGTCAAAACTGCTGATAATTCTGCAGCAGCCAACAGGAAGAACAACTGTTTTATTGGGACTGCAGTAGGTCCTTGGTATTCACTGGGGGTTGGTTCCAGGACCCCCCCCCCATGGATACCAAAATCTGTGAATGTTCAAGTCTCATTAAATAAAACGGCATAGTGAAATGGTGTCCCCTATATAAAATAGTGAATTCAAGGTTCCCCTTTTGGAATTTATATGGCGGGGGGCCGGTGCTGCCGAGGGAAGCCTCCCGGGGGGGCCCGCAGCGACGCTGGGCCACTTGGGGGCCTCTCGCGGCAGCGCTGGGCCCAGGGAAGCCC
>CM034701.1:66077686-66089744 GCA_020142125.1 Phrynosoma platyrhinos | reverse complement strand
CGTCTTATATGCCGGAGCATCTTATATGCCGAAAAATACGGTAATAGGATTTGCCTAATGCCAAATGAGCTGAATCATGTTTTTCTTGAGAATGTTAGTCTGTCTGCAGCTCAGCTGTTTTTCAGAATTTTTATTATAGTAGCATTCGTTTATTTACATTTCTAAGTTTGTGGGGTGGAGGGGACTCACCTAAATAATCACACATTTTTAAAATGTAGCCTAATCTTGCTAAAACCTTATACCAACAGTTCCAATAAGGCTGTGCATACTTTTCTGAGAAGTAGACTCTATTTAATATAATGAGACTTACTTCTCAGTGAACATGGCTAGGAGTACATATCCAATGTAGAAATAATGACATTTGATACCACTTTAATAGCCATGGCTCCAGTCCTATAGAATCTTGGGATCTGTAGTTTGGTAAGGCATCACCGCTTTTTGGCAAAGAAAACTAAAGACCTTGTTAAACTACAAGTCCCAGAATTCCATAAAATGGACCTACAGCATTTAAAGTCGTGTTAAACTGCATTATTTCTACAGTGTAGAAGTAGAAATAAGATTGCACTGCCAAGAGATCATGTGTTGGATAAAGTGAGAAACTAATAATCTGATTGAGTTTCATAAAACTCAGACATATCAGAAAGGTGGAGTATAATTTCATTTAATTTGATTGAATCATGGTGGTAGTAGTAGTTGTTTTTGTAATATAGACAAAGACTTTGGACAGTCAGATGCATTCATCCAAACCTCTTTAAATTTATTCCAGTGTCTCTTTTTTTGCAAATGTTTACCATCTAGGACAGGGGCAGGCAACCTTTTTGAGCTGAGGGCCAGGTTGCTGTCCCTCAGACAATTGGGGGGCCGAAGCACCATAAATAAATAAATAAATAAATAAATAAATAAATAAATAAATAAATAAATAAAAAATATGCATGCACATTCTCTCAGCCCCAGAAAAGCCATGGCAAAACCCCTGTGGAGATTTTGCCAAGAAAACCCCAAGAACAAGTAATAACAACAATAATCAATATCATCATGGCGGGCGGCGGTGGCAGCAAGACCAGCCTGGGGCCGGTCCAAAGGCCTCGGTGGGCCGCATCAAGTCCCGGGCCGTAGGTTGCCTACCCCTGATCTAGGAGATACTTTCTATTGTGGTTTAATTGTTGAGAAACAAGTCTAAGGACTTGTCATGGAAGTCCCCGGACAAAACGGAGGATTATGTTTTCTCATACATAATTTCTCAGTTCACATGAGGCACAGGCCAGAAACATTGGGTCTCCCACATGCTTCTATCCAATTCATGTGAAAAAATACATCATGGCAGCCAGATGTCTTGTTTAAGATTACTGATCATCTCATTTAGGAGTTCTTGAGAAGCTTCAGTGGCAGCCCTGAGTTCCTCAGAACACAGTATGAAAGCATTGTATTATATCCAGAACTTGGAAAAATGCTTTCTTTTAGATGACAACTTCCAGAATCCCCCAGCCAGCTTGACCACTTTTCTAAATTCTGATTGTACCCACAACCATTTCCAGTTCCACAAACGGTCAGTTACACACAACACAATAATAAAACTGAGTGGGTCAGTCATCAGATATTGGGCCTGCCCCAATTCTGGTTTTGAGCAATTTATGTTACTAGTTGGCATTATGATGGTCCCTTTGAAAAAGAAGTCAAGGCTACTGTATCATGTTGTATCATGTGGATTTCAGCAGGTGAAGCTTATGTGGCAAACTGTGCCTGCTAGAATTCCCTCTCTGGCACAACTGTTAATAGTAGAGGAGACGGATCCTCTTTCTCATAGTTCTAGTTAGGAATTTGGATATATCCAAAATGGGGGAATTGAGGAAGAGAAAAACAAGGAACCACTTCATCTAGGTAATCCATTCCTGATGGGTAGAGACAATTATGGGTTTATTTTAAAGACCCTATTGGCCCATTTTTGAAACTAGATTATTCAGTATTGAGGAGGAGAATGCCATCTGCTGACTGGAAAATGTTAGACTCCATCCTAGAAGGGAACCACTAGAAGGGAAGGCAAAGTTTAAGTAGAGGAAATGGACTTGTCAACACCAATGGGAAACCCTGTACTCACCCCATAGTGACTGCAACTTGGGCATATGACATTCCTCAAGTAATGCAAGACTTTTCTCCAAAAATCCAGAGAAAAAAGAATTTCCTTTTACCCTGCAATCACCTAGAAAATTCTGATTAGTGATGGGGACAATTCTATGGCCAGAAACACTCCACACTAAAGGACATGTGATCATTGTAGGACCAACCTTTTCTTCCAGGTTGTTCTGATCTCGCCATGGTGAGTGTGGCATTATCGGAGCAGTTACTGACTGAGAAATCAAGCTGTGGCTACAGGGTTAGAACAGGGTTTCCAACCAGATAGACAACTCCACAGATGCACACGGAAGCAGCATTCCAGATCTTCCTTTTGAACGATGTAACTTTGTACTATAACTACAGAGCTACATTTTAAAAGGCAAGGAAGACCCAGTCACAGTACTATAGTTCATAAATTTCTGTTGCTTTTGCTGTGCCATATAATAAAAATGTTTAACTTTTTTATCTTCTCCTGCTAGTGCTTTAAAAGCCAAATTTAAGCGGAAGGGTTTTCTTTGTGTTTTCTTTTGTTGGGGGCATTTTTTTCCCATCCTAACTTTGTTTTCCCCCTTCTAAAGCCGGAAAATGACCAAGGTCGTAGAACTTCTCTAGAAAAGTTCACTCGCAGTGTGGTAAGTTTGTTTGTTTTTTTGTTTATGTTTCTTCCTCATTTTTTCTCCTCTTCTCTTCTCAATCCTCCTTTCTTTTCTTTTTCATTTTTTATTATTTAAATTAGCAACTGTTTAGGTGTATTTAAAGCATTGCAATACATTTAAAAGGTAGAATTTCATGAATTGTATTTTTGACTAAGCTACATGGTCTCAGGTCTGTCCATTATAGATGATCTGATCACATCTAGAACATCCCTCACAAGTTACAGAGCCCCTGTATTCTACCCCATCTCCCATAGTATACCTGCAGAGACATTTAGGGTGGTTGAGCTGCCTGAATTCCCCTGCACTCCAGAGAATTCTGCCCCAGAGCTGCCTGAATTCCCCTGCACTCCAGAGCAACACCAGGTGGCTGTCTACACACATGTCCCACTGTGCTGCCCAATGCCCCTGCTGCTGCTGTGAGTTGTTCCTTCTGAGGTTGAAAATAAGGCATCCAGCATCAATCACATGGATGGGCACCTTATTGTGATCTCAAAGGGAACGACTCATACCGGCAATGGTGCAGAGTGGCACAGCAGAATGTGTGTGTACCCAGCGTTGCTCTCGAGGCTTTTTAGTCTGATTTAAGAGATGCAGAACTGGCCTCATGTCATGCAGTCGAATCGAGGCTTTGACCCTATGTCATGAAGACAGGGTGCCCTGAGAACAGGGGAAAATCAGTTTAGATTGCCCATGGAGGCATGTCACTAGTCTGCCAGGCCATTACTGAGAATAAGAAACATTTGAAATCCTCCCATATTCCTGCCCAACCAGTTGATGAAACCAATTCTTGTTTAGTCAACACACAAGGAAGAAAGTACGCTCGGCCCTCCCCATTCACAGACTTGATGTCCATGGTCCTGGTCCTTCATGGTTGGCAAGTGGAGAGGGACAAAATAGGGCATGTGCTTGAGACATGCGCACAGCACCGCACACAGGAGCACACAGCAATTATAACCAATGGACCTTGAATATTTACAGTTGTCCCAATTTGCGGGGGGGGGGGTCCAGAACAGATCTCCCATGAATTGGGAGAGATGACTGTAGTGTGGCCCCACCCACACCACAATCACTTTTTGATAGCATGAAAAGTAAGATGTATGAGAAAGGTAGCCTCTTCAGTCCATACAGGGCTCTCCCAGTAAACTGGAACATGGAAACATAAAGAGGCTAGTGCTTGGGGAAGACTTCATAAATGAACAAACTTTCTTCTTCAGACTCATCACCTTTCATGTGAGGAAACCAACAGTTGGAGTGGAGTAGGGCTAGTGCACACTCCTCCTACGTTAACTACGGATGGTTATGAATGGCTGAAAAAGGCTTTTAGCACTATTCAGTCACTAGTATGCTTATATGCTTATTTATTCAGCATATGAGGAAGGAAGCATGTTAGACCCATCCCCATCATCATACTTTACTTGCATGAATAGTGATAAATCTGAAGAGGGAGGGATTCCTCTTACTTCCACATGAACCAAGATTTGGAAAAATCAGAATTTTTAGCTTCCATGGGGAGCATCTTTCCTCTTCAGACTCCTCTCTTTTCACATGACATGAGCAAAGCAAGGATAGAGATGCACTGCCTTTCCCTTGTGCTGAATAAGCACATTTAAGAACAAGTGAATAGTGAACTTGTGTTCACTGAAAGATACTGAGAAAAGGGAAACCCATCTCAGTACGGATAGCTGTGACAAAAGGATGCATTTGGGTCTTTCTCACTCTGAGTGCCCAAGATGGCTCTTCACAGGGGCCACCTTCTTGTGTCTTGCTGTCATATTGAGACAGAAGGCAGGTGGGCACTTGTTGGAGATGGATAGTGTCACTTTTCCTCTCACCTCAGGCAGAGGAACAGCTTACACTACTGACCTCCTGGAAGTAGCAGGTAGTACTCTTGGCATATAACCACAACAGTTGCACTAGGGATAGATTTATCCTCCATTAATCTACCTGATCTCCTTTTGAAGTCATCAAAGTCTGTGGCCATTATCACCACCATGCACTGGTTTATCCATAGCTGAATTACGTGTATGAAAGTATATTTGTTTTCCTGACTATTGAAGCAAAAGGTCTTTCTTGCTCAGGTGTTTGGGGAAAGGTCACTGACAGAGGAAAATCTTGAAATCAGATTTGAAGGTCCTGGAATTTATCCCAGCAGCCAGTCATTTCACTTCATGTGCACTTATCTGACCTGGCAGACAAAAGGTTTGTATTCAGGTATGTGCACCTGAGTACAAAAGCAAAAAGGAAATGTGCGCTGAATTTCTACTGGATATATATGATTGCACTATAAGCTCTGCTAAGTCCTAGCCACATTATGAATCAACAAGCTCACATCTGTTTTCAGTTGAGACTAAACATATTGTTTTCCAGTTCCTCAATTCCCCAAACAGTAGAAGATTCCAGGGTAGCTGCATAGGATCAGTTTCTCTGAAGGCAGAGACTGCTGAAATCAGTGGGTTGGCTTTTCTTTTGTTTTCGTTGTTTGTAATATCTGTTTATTTTAAAATACATAACTGACTTTGGATGAGGTCCATACTCACCAGACAACACAAATCTTTAAAATATAATCAGTTCCCCATAAGTGAACACTGAGCCATTGACACCAGTCAGTTGAAATGGGGGGGGGGGGGAAGAGAAGAATAAAACAGAAATATGTTTCCACTTCTCATAGTCCAGTACCTCCACCCTGAGCAAGTAAGGTGTGTCATATAGCTACTAAGTAACCATGAAAAGTGATTGAAGAAACATCTTGCAATCATTAATGTCTATAGAGGAAATATCTTTAGCAGTCAGCTAAATAAAGACTGAGGAAAAAGATAATTTCCTCACTTGATGGCCATTAAAATTACAGCTGCCCTGAAGTCTTTCATTTCCACTATTCCCCTTGATATTAGCACGTTTGATGCAGCTGAGGAAACTACTAGGAAAAAACCTTCCTCTTCTCAAAACTGTGTAGCTTTTGTATTTGTTTTTTAGTGTTGTACTATGCCCTTGGCTTTTCCTTCCTTCCCTCTTGCCCTCACTATCTTCATATCCAAGGGCTTATATACTGTCATTTATTCTGTTGGTTGTAGAGACTTCGGTGATTTTTTTTTTTTTAACATGTATGCAAAATCTCATAATGTAGCATCACAAAGCCATTGACAAAAGCGCGTGGCTTCCTGTAATCAATTAGACAAAATGGTGGTAAATGAAGAGTAAATGAAAACTAATGAAGGTAAATGAAGTGCAATGGGTGTTAATAAATGGTAAATGAAGCTGAGAGTAGTGAGGGTAGAGGAGAAAATGTTACTGAGAATAGTATAAAAACAATATGATTGTGGTGCAAGATATTGAGCTGTAGCAACTGTTTTTCAAGATTCTTGGAAACAAACAGAAAAAAAAGAGGTGAGTGGTTTTAACTTAACAACAGCAAGGATTCACTTTTGCCGTTCTCTTCCTTTAATGTTCCACTTTTTCTTCTACAGGTGGCAAAAATGCTATGTCTAATTCTATGACTCTTTTAAAGTCTTCCTCCTCCTCCTCTTGTGCCATTTAACTACTGAACTCCAGTTTGAAGGCAAAGACGTGTGTGTGTGTGATCAGCTTCTTAATTTTGCACCCTTACTCAGTTTTCCTACTGAAAAGTCACATATACCACAAATTCTTCTCTTCAAACTATAGTTTCAGTAGCTGCATTGCATAAAAGAAAAGTTTAAAAAAATTGAAATCATTATGCAACAAGTAGCTCAGTTCATCCTTGATCATGAGCTTCAGAAACCTTCTTTTTGGAGTACAGTTCTTGGTACAATCCCAACCAGCATGACCATGGGTCTGCTGGCTGGGGGATTCTGGGAGTTGTAGTCTGAAAATATTTTTTTTTTCAAATTCATCACTTTGGGAGGCAATACAGAGATACTTTAAATAAACAGATAGATAAAGTCCTGTCCTTCTTTCACTGTGATTTCTATTCATGCCAACTGGGTTGGAAAAAGTAAGACTTCAGTATTCAACATTTATTTTACATCATATGAGAAATACGGGCTTTTGAATGTTTATTAGGTGAGCAAAAAGAAGAAAATTGAAATATCTTCTTTACAATGAACTAAAAGTGATTTTAATGCATGTCTCAACTGATTTGGTATTGTTGTGCATCTGCTCATTCACCCTTGGCAAAAGGTATTCAAAGATAATAAATAAAAAATAAGTAAGATGACCTTTGAATTTTGCTCTAGGTGTGGATATGGTTGTGTTTGTATGTGCACACTCATATGTGTGCATGGATATTTGTAGGTTTTTTAAAAAAAAGTTATGGTGGTCTCCTATCCAGGTACAACAAAATAGACTGCACAGAATTTGATCTGATTTTGTTTCCTGAAAGAACTCCATAGAACAATGAGTGGCTTATACACAACACTATTTATTCATTTTATTTATTCATTTTCAATTCCTTTAATTTTTTTTTTTTTTTTGGGTATTTGTTTGTGCTGGTATAAGGGTGGTTTTCAGGTGCATGGAACTCAAAGCCCCAATAAAAGATACCCCTTCAAAAACCCCTATTTGAGCATCAGGTTCATCCCTGTGGTTGCAACTATGGGCCTTTACAGACTGCCAGAAATAATGCAGTTTAATAATATGTTAATAATATGGCCTGAATGATTCTGACTTTTGTATTTAAGTCCTTGATGCATCACACGCCCTGGAAACTACATACCCAGAATCATTATTTTTGATACAAAATGCTAAAGGTATTGATACTTTTTCTAACCAAAAAAGATATTGCAAGGAATAGCTTTCCCCCCCCCCAATAAGTCATTACCTGTGCTACATTGTGGCCTAATAGATGTTCAGATATTGACAGAGCTTTATTTAAGAATCTTTACTAATTCATTAGAAAGACTTTTAGACAATTTGCTTCTTTACTAGGAAAACATCTCCAAGTGTATCATACGTAATTCTGCATATCCATTTGCTTGTCTTGAATACAAGTAAGACAATAGTAACTGATGTCCTGCTTTTCTATTACGTTATATATAGTATAGTCTGAGTATGAAGGGATCTCTATGCAGACAGGCTACTCCTTCTGGGCATGTGGTACTGGGAGACAAAGCATTTTAAAGTCCAGGAAATTTAAATTCCATTAGCAAAGCAAAAAGGTGCTTCCTATGTGATCCAGGATGTCTCAGTCCTTTGTGAGACCGCAAAACCCTTTATTAGGCAAAGAAGCCTCTATGCTTTTACATTGGGAAAATTTTAGGTGCTGTTAGGTAAAACAGCCCAATTAGTATATGTGCTTAACTGCATGTGAAGACAGATGTATTACATGCTCTAAGGAGCTGTTTTTAGGGAGGACAGAATCATGCAAAAGAATAACAACCAACGATGATCTATTCCCAAACTTTGGTCTTGCAGGTGTTTTGGACCTCAGCTCCCAAAATTCCTGACTGTTGGCCAAGCTGGCTGGACCTCCTGGGAATGGAAGTTCAAAACACCTGGAGGAGCAAGTTTGGGAACCACTGATCTGTACAATGATTTCTTAAAACATTTTGCAGTGGGAGTCAGTATGCAAAAGTTCAGGAGATTTTGGGCATAACTGGATGCTACAACAGAGCTAGCACTCTTTTGTGCCTCTTTATGCCTCATCCTTGTAACCTCTCAATCAGTGGTTTAAAAAAACTATTTTTCCAGATGCTGGGCTGCACCTCCCATGATCCCCTGTTGACTATATAATCTAACACTGATGCAAGTTAAGGTGCACAAGCAACTGAAGGGCTACTGTTGCCATCTCTGCTGTAGATAAAGGCAACATGTAGATAAATACAGCATCACAATGCTATGCATTGCCCTCCTGCAAAACTAACAGCCAGTTACGTTTATAGGATTAGCAGTGCCATGACATCAGCACTGGATGCTTCAAGAAAGAGGGAGAAGTGCATGGAGAAGAGGTAGTTCTTTATCTCATGCCAAGGGCTGGAATGATATTAAAAACTTTCAAAAATGGCCAAAAACTTTTTTCTTGAATGTCATGAAACTCATGAGGAAAATCCTAGACTGATGACAATGTTCTTTATTTGGAACACTTTGTGCAAAATTCATGCATGGCTTTTTTGCATAGAAAATCATAATTTCTGCACAGTTAACAGCATTTCTGCGCACACACAAAAAGTGGAGAGTTTGCCACAAACAAATCTTCAACTGTAGCATTTTTTGTACAGGAAAGATCAATTTCTGTGCAGAAATGTTATTTCCTGTGCAAAAAAATAGGCTGTTTCTAGAGCAAAAATAAAAAAGAAGCCATGTGCAAATTTTGTGCAGAGTAAACCTTGAGCTACAAACTAGTTCTACTATGAACTTCCTTACAGCAGGAAAAAGATTGCTAGAATTATACATTGCTTCCTTCGAGAATGTAATTAACAAAGAATTCATCCCTCCTCCTGTCACAGTGGCTTCATGCACTGCAGCACACAATCCAGACATTGCTCTGTGTGGTGTTCTGCATGAGGCATCAAACTACAGCTGCAAGAGCAACACCCCAGTTTGTCATGTGGCAGTTTACATCTCTAGCAGTGAAGCATGGAAATACTTAGAAAGCCTCTCATCGTGCTATTGTTTGTGTGTGTGTGTGTTTGTGTTTTAAAATGTATTAACCTGTTTCCTGTGTTATAGAGGAAACACCCACTTTCCCCCACCCCACATTACTTACTTATATATTGAGCTGCCCTTAAGGACACAAAGAACAGCTGTCAGGAGGAGGAGGTAGGGGGCAGTTTTGTTTGTAAGCGTATTAGGGAAGAAACCCTCCCCCTCCAAATTTGTGTGGATTATAGTAATGGCAAGTGTACACCCCTTTAAAATACGAATGTGTTAACTGAAAGAGCAATTAGATGTAGTTGAAATTGGAAGGATCAGGTAACCACACACTGTGCTATCCCTAGCCTTCTGAGTACGACAATCCTGTATTTGGGTTGCTCTGTATATATGGTCATATTTGTACGTTCAGACTGTGGTAGTACAATTAAGTAAATATACGTAACTCTCATTAAAATAGTATTCAAACCATATGCTTTCTTGCTACAAAAGAATTGTATTAGGCTTCATTTTCTATATTATTGTCTACTACTTGTTATATGTATACTAATTTAAATCCTCTTTTTGATCTCTTTTTATGTGAGTTTATCTTTTAGATTTTATGTTCTCTTCCTGTTACTTTATTTTATTGCTGTGTTTTGCTTAAATCCTCTGCTGAACATTTTAATTTTAGCTTCTTTTCTTAATTTATGTTACCTTTTTTATGTCTGCAGCATTTATCATTTTGCAAATTCTAATAAAAGACTATTTTAAAAGGGACATGGTCTGTGAGTTCTGTAGCAAAATCATACATTGAAAACACATGGAGCGTTTGCAGGGTTCCATGGGAATTTTTTTCCCTGGTTCAATAACAAGGGGTTATGTGTGCCTTGTTTTGGTTAGGATTTGTGTTGATGTAATTCTCAGAAGCCAAATATATCATATGGCCTGAATTAAAGAATACCACAGCAAGAGGCATTTGTTCCTAGAAATACAGCTCTCAGTAGCAATGTTTTATCAGCATGGATGCAGTTTGTAGTTTCCCAGGAGGGTGAGTACCTTCCAGGGCACTGAAGAATCTAATGTTCAAAGTGATGGGTGTATGAATAAGGTTGATCAATGAGAAGGAATGAGTATTCAATAGTATATGATAAATGAGGAACCTGGAATATACTTTTGGAACATAGGAAGCATTATGTAGTATGAATGTAAATTGCTGTGCAGTGTCTTGCCTGGGGAGATGTTAGGATGTCCATTGGTCTAAGGAGCAGAAGGCCTTGAAGACTGTATCCCCAAGAATATGCATGTAGAGATTAGCCATTCAGATATGAAGTTCCTCAACAAAATTTCAAGGAAGATCCCATTTTCAAAGGCCTCCAGCCACTCTCACCCTTCAGTATCTTTTCAAATTCCTCATGGAATCAGTGTTGATTAGGTAAAAGACAGAAAGCCTGGCAAATGCATGCTGCACCAAAGATGGCTCTTCAGTTGGTGAAAGCAAGAATTCAAGAACAAGATTCCAGGCAGACTTGGAACATAATCTCAACCCATCCTTTTCTGTCAGGTCAGTTTACCCTCTTCCTCTGATGAAGCAGAGAGGAGGCTTAACATTTCAATGTGTGTAGAACTTGAGTTTGTTTTAGCTGGTCTTGGTAGTTCACTACTATGATGTGTGTTCTCAGTGGAAAAGGTTCTTTAAGAAGACTAAACTGATTACTGGCTACTCTAGACTTGTCACCATACACCGTACATTTTATCACCAGCGCCCAGGAAGAGCTCAGCATTTTTGCATTGTAGCTTCACTTTTTATGAGATGACACTCTACTTCCTCTTCTGAATTATATGACCCAAGGGGTGGGCCATTGCCAATGGCAGTGAAGTCAGCAAGAAAGTAACTTTATTGTTCATCAGATTCTTTGGAATTACTGGGGAGGAGACAAGAGGTGAGATGCACAGCTTAAATGGACGATTACTTTCAGGGATCTACTCTCCAGTTTCAAAGCCCAGCAGTCTGACTGTTACAGGTATACTAGGAGCTATTTGAATGCTTCTTCCTTGGGGATTTATAGACACATCACTTGCAACCTGCTCCCACACCATTATGCCCAGTGTTACAGTAGTTACTGAGAAATTTAAGATTTACTGCTTTCCTGTACTAAAGCAAAAGCAAAGCAGCTTCATTTATATACCGCTTCATATCGCGCATGGGATGTCTAAGCGGTTTACAACTGTGAGCTGATTGCCCCCCAACAATCTGGGTACTCATTTTAGCGACCTCGGAAGGATGCAGGTATTGAACTCACAACCTTGTCATCTATGAGTGAGTGGCTGTAGTACAGGCATTTAACCACTGCACCACCAGGGTATTATGAAAGGCTTAAATTATATATTATGAAAGGCTTAAATTCTAAGATTTGTAAGACACAGTCCTACTGCACTGTTAACCTTTTATTTACAATTAACTTTCCCAAAGTACTAAGCACCATTTGGGGTCTCTGTACTTGACACATTCATTAATGAACCCAGAATGTGGAAGTGGTGTGTTAAAAGTAAAAGTGTATTATTATAATTATCAATACTCTGCCTTTTTTTCCCAGCCCTGGGACTCAAATGTGTTTTAAAATGATAACTTGTTTAATTGTGTTTTAATTTGTTTTATTATCAAGGCCAAGATCCTAGGTCAGCTACTTAATTAACTATACTTAACTTAGGGGGGTTGCAGACTGCCAGAAATAGTGCAAATTGAG
>CM034701.1:66053436-66077586 GCA_020142125.1 Phrynosoma platyrhinos | reverse complement strand
GACTCAATTTGCACTATTTCTGGCAGTCTGCAATCCCCCTTAGTTAACCTGGATTACTGTGCCTCAATTAATAGGACAACAGACTACCATTGCTTGCAGCAGCTGCAACTAAATATAACCAAATTAGAGGACTTTTAAAATCATAGCAAAAGTGGCATAATCATGAATACATAGAGGCTGTGAGTATGAATCAGTTACTGATGTGGAACTTTATGTTGTACATCCATAGCCGCAATAGTACGGTAAATTCTAGGCCAAATTTTTAGCTTATCTTGTTTCATCCTTTTTGTAAGCCACTGTGAGACCCTTTCTGGGGGAAAGGTGGATTATTAAATAAATACATAAATAAGGTAAAAGAGCATATGCATTTTTAAAAAAACATACAAATACAGACTGTTCAACACATTATTAAAATCCCTTTCTCTGTGAATAGTCAGTTCTCAAAAGTCCTTTTCACAAGACACATGGTCAATTTCAGTCATTTTAATTAAAATAAGGTAATTGTTGCAATATTGAGAAAGAAGTATTTATTTATTATTTCAAAAACATTATTTGAGGAAATCAGTTTGGTAGTTTCTTTAATTGTATTTTTAAAAATTAATTAAAACAAAAATAAGTTGAGGAAAAATGAGCTAATAATGAGTAACAAAGTATATTACTTACGGTACTTTTTGGCAGGGATCAATTGATAACAATGAATTACCTTTTTAAAAAGAAGCCATTTAAACAAATTCTGAATACATTAGCATGCTATTCTTCTAACTTCCACATCTTCCACAAGTACCTCTTTCTTTGAAAAGTTAAGGGTCTCAGAATTATTGGGGTGGGGTGTTTACAAGTACCATGAGTGATATATATATAGACCTTTAAGGCCCTGCACGGTGTCTTGGAGTCAGCTGAATCCATCTTAGGAAGGAAGGAAGCACAAATGGTTTGCTTATCTTGTCCTACCTTCAGCTTCCTATGTATTGTATAAGTGTCAAATGGCACAGGATTCATGAGTGGGAGAGAAAATTCATTCCAGGAATTGGTAGACTGTGACAGTATAGGCAAATAGGAAGTCATATTGCACAGGAGAGAAATAGAAAGGATTCTGCCATAGAGCATTCCTCCATGCCAAAAGACACAGGATGAGATCCTGCATCAGATGTAATAATTTGTAACTTTACAGTGCTATAGTGCTAACACTATGGAACCTTTTAAGTGAATTGTGATGTATACATTAAGGCATCATGCGCTGTGTCCCATTGTGTAACAGGAGGCTCTGTTGTATAGCAGAGCACTGCATCAGACACCATGACATGTAATGGGAACTCCTATTGCTCGGTAGGACCTGTGGCGCTATGGTGGCGCCACTTGCATAATGTTCCTGAAGATGTAGCTATGTCTCTGTTTCCCTCCTGAGAATATGAACATTGTACAATTCAACTTTACATGATCATAGGTTGATTTATGATGATGTAACTATCTAATGGTTTAGGCTCCAGGGGGAAGGAAAAACAAGGTGCATTCCATTTGTGAACACACCCACATTTCTTCCCCGCTTCAAGCTGGGACCAACTAGTTCTTTATCAATGAATTACCTTCCCCTTCCATCTCCTCCCCAGTGGTAAGCAGCAGCAACAGCTGCTGTTGCTGGAATAAGGAGAGGACATGGAATTGTACAGGTGGAACATTACACTGATTGACACAGGACCTCAGCTCTTGTCTGCCTTCCCTCACCACTGCTGCTCAACACTGGGGAGTGCAACTTTAAATATTGTATGACCAGGATTCCAACCACAGCCTGTACACCACTAACAAAACTCTAAAATGCAATTAGCAAGTAGTGCTTCTCATTGTGAAAAGTTGAAGACAGGAAGGTTGTGCTTTGATTTGCAGGAATGACTGATAAAAAAAACAAACATGCATGCTGCATATCATTCAGATCAGGGGGAACATGATCTAACCTTATTCTGAGAACTCTGTTGTGTCCTCTGGGCAACACATTTGTTACTTTATGTACAACACTAATTAAGTCAAACTGGGATGTGTGTATTTATTTAATACCCATAATATACATTATGCTCTTAGATGAGTAGCTCTGGAAATAATGCCTTAAGGTGATGCTGGAATCACTTGATCCTGCGAATGGCCAGGTAGGTACTCACTGTGGAATTATGTGACACTACAGATTTTATTTTCTAATTGTCATGTAATTCCAAGTGTAATTTGTTTCAACTGCCCTTGGAATATGCTGGTTCCAGTGATTTATCTGAAAGAACTTGTTCTAGCTTCATCAGGGAAGCTAAGCAGTTCTGCACTTGACCAGTATATGTATGTCTGCTTGACTAAGCAACATAGAGGAAGGATGGGATGCAAATGCACTATATGGGGTAGGGAGCTTACCTGATTGGAGGATGACCCAAAGAAGAGAGAAATTTAGGCATTTACATTTTCAAAGGCATCTCAATTCTAAATAGACAATAAAAGAACATTGGCCTACGTCCAGTTATTAATCTCAACTAGAGTAGACCCATTGAATCAGTAGCAACTTGCTAAATCAACACTTATAAACATTCCAATGAGTTAATGGCTTTACTGTATTTGAGACTAACAACTGGATTTACACCTAATACGGTTGGCCTTCCATATCCATGGATTCAACCATCCACAGCTTGAAAATATTTTAAAAGATTCATAAATTCTAAAGAGCAAATCCTGGTTTTGCTATTTTATATAATAGAAATCATTTTACTATCAGTGTATTTAATGCCAGTGTATTTTACATTCCAGTATAAATTGATTTTTTTTCCTTTCTAGTTCAAATGATAAATAATTGAGGGAGAACCTCCTATTAAAAGTATCAAATTTTAGTTTAGCAAACATTGGTTGAGATCTTGCATCAGATACAATGATGATTAGTAACTTTATGATGAGTGAGTTAGGGAGTGGGTTATTGGATCTTGTTTTAACTTGTTGCAATGTTTTTAACTTGTACGCCACCCTGATTGTGCTGCAGAGGGGCAGGATAAAAAATTATTATTATTATTATTTATTGAGCTACATCACTGAAATGATATGCAACCATGCTGGTGAATTGCAATGATGCACAATGGGACACCATGCAAGATATCCTGTTTTGCAAGGGGAGCTCCTATTGCACAATGAGACAACTGAGTGACCAGACACATTGCTGAACTGGCCACATTGCATATCAAAACAGATTGTGCATTGGGATGGGTTGTGCATCAGGATTGGGTATACAATCACCATGCAGCTGGCTCCCCTTGTGCAATGGTCCTGATGATGTAACTACATCTCTGCTCCCCTCCTGAGAATACAAACATTGCTCAATGGAGAAATTCAACTTTACATAACCGTAAGCTGGTTTACAATGACATAATTTCCTAATAGAATATAGACAATTATTTATATATTTCAGAAAATAAAATGTTTCTCAGGGACAAAGTGAAAATGAAAATGCATTAAAAATACATGTAAAGCTATACTTTACAAAAATTGATGATATTCTAAATGTTCAGGAACTTTGCTAAATTTATTTCTAGTGAGAACAGCCAACTTAAGCATTTATCTCCAATAGAGAGTATATCTGATTACTTACTAGCATATTTCAACGATTTTGCCAGTTAATGAAGGAAAACTGCTTCAGGAGAACTAAACTAAACTGATACAGAAATATAACCAAAAGAGATGAGGTGTGCAGTGTTCCAAAGTCTTCTTACTGGGAATTTGGAAAAATAAATTTGTCACCCTCTAGTTTTCTGTTGTATTTTGTACATTTCCCCTTTTTGTTTCTTGTTGCTAAAGCAGAGTTCAGTGCTGCATCACAGGCTTAGTGCATGCAGAATGTTGTTTGGAGAGGACATAGGACTCAATTATTATTATTATTATTTTGCAAAAGTGAACTAATTATTTGCAGTTTTGGCTTACATTTTCCAAATGATACCTAAAGCAACCAAGTTGCCTTGTATGTTTGGACCAAGTCAGGTACAGTTGTGTGATATCTCTAAATACACCAAGACAACTTCACTGTGAATACAACAAATATAAATGTGAAGGCTTCTTTTGCAAATGAGTAGACCCTTTAGTAAGGGAAGTAGGATATGGGATCAACTATACCAAAAGGTGGAATGGGGGCTCTTTCAGTCCAAGGGTTGGATTTAATGTTAGAAGTTAAAAGGTTTGCATTCTACCTTTGCATTCAAGGGTGCAACCACAGGGGATGGGGTGGATTCAACCACTGAGCCTAAGGTTCCCAATCCCTGAACTGTGCTTGACCTGAAGTGCCTCACCAGTTATGTCCTTGCAGTGTCTGGTTATAAGGTTCCCATCATCAGTAGCAAATATTCAAGGTATATTGAATCTGCTTCCCTGACTCCTGAAATGGCCTTTATCTTTAAGAATCATAGGATAAGGAAGGGTGTTTTTCCCCCCATCTGTCATCACCACAACCTTTTGTTCTCTGTCCTTTCATCTTTGGTTTCAGCATCAGCTTCTTTAAAAAAAAAATCTCACTGAGCAGTTTTACCAAGTGACAACAAGATGTATTTATATTCTTGGCTTCTTCTGTCTTCCCCCCACCCACTCCCCCTTTCCTTTTGTTTGTTCCTCCAGGGGAAGTCACTGGCAGGCAAGCGCCTCACAGGCTTGATGCAATCTTCTTGACAGCACGGTCTCCATAAGCAGCCACTGACATCTTCGAAGGACAGCTGCACTCAACCTCCTTTTCCTCCTCTTCCTCCTCTGCATGAAGGAAATATCATTGGGGGGCAACTGGGTTACTGTTGTATGTACAAATGTGAGACAGTGCAAACAGGAGGAGGAAGCCCAGGAAAGGGAAAGCAAATCAAGATGGAGAGTCTGGCCCACTGGAGGTTCTTCTTTTCATAGTTTACATCAACACTTTTTTCTTACTTGTACAGCTTTGTAATGGCACCAAGTTCTATGAAGACATTACTCTTATTTCTAATTTGATTTCAGAGGAGCACAATTTTTGGTATACAGGATATCAGTCCCAGTAGAAAGAGAGAGAATGTGCTATAAGTATTATTTTAATGTGTGGGTCCTAAGAGAAATCTAGATAAAGAACAGCTGGTTCAGATCAGTATTCATAACGCAGACATTTTGTCATGCTCCTAGCTGCTGTTGCCACTGCTGCCGCCGCCACCTCTGCTGCTGCATGTACACAGACTTAAGTGTCCCTCTTCCACATACTTAGGTAGGAGCGAGATTTCCTAGCTGTGGTTTAGGGGCCACTCATTTGACAGTAGCATCTCAGATTTGGCATCCTTTCCAAAACCTAAGAGTCTCCTATTGGACAGCATGTAACAAGGGGGAGGATTGCCAACCTGAAGTAGAAGTGCAGATTAAAGTCCACAAAGAAGAATCAAGATAATAAGAAAGAATGGGTCCAAAGTATTTCTTTTTCTTGTCTGCATAAAGACCTCTGGGACAGTTGCTATACATATACATTCCCTTTCGTTTTGGACCTATCTGGGGCCAATAAAATAATCACCAGATGCTCCTTTTACTAGGAAGGGATGAAGGAAGGAAGGATAGATAATTCAGTTTTGCCTAGCAGAGGACTTTCAAAACTGGTCTTCAAGGTGATTTTAGCTCTTCATTCATTGTCAGTCATCTTTGTGCAAACATGAATTTGGGGGAAGGATCTCAGCTACCAGTTGTCAGTTAGGGTTCTAGTCCATGAAGTCAGACTTTTAAATAGCAATCTGGTTTCAGTAGTTTTACATTTATACATGTGAAGATATGGGTGCTGTTTCCAGGAAAAAGTGTCAAAATGTTTTGCCAGGCCTGCACAACTTGTATTGTGACCCAGCCATATATTGTGGTCATAGCTTGCCAAGTGTTTGGCAGCCCCTCTGCTTCTTTTTTTGCACTTTATCAAGAGCAGAAAATGCAAGAGGTCTACTAAACCACAAGTTATTTCTCATTTGTAGCTGGTGGTAGGCAGCATTCCACTTGCTTTAACACAGGTAGTGCAGGCCTGTTTTATGCACACAGAGGTTCTGTAAAAACAACATACCGTATTTGAAATGCTGACACTTGATTGCAGGAAGAATATTTACTCTGTTATGTGTTTGCATTTTCCTATTATGTTTATCCCATAGTTAGGGCACATAGATTAAAGTTAACTGATTGAGGATTTGGGACATCACTCTCCATCTAAAACACAAGAGGCTATAATTTGTGGTCATTTTTATTGAAAAATCTCAGTAGGCTTGACTGAGGTTTAATTGTCCAGAAACAATTCTGATATCCACTGAGGGAGAGAGAAAGGGAGCCTATGATTTAAAACAAAAAACCAATCTTTAACATCTTCAGCATTTGGTAGCAAATTATTTCTTGTGTAATGTAGTCAAGAATTTGTTTCAAAATATGGCAATAAATGAGGAATGGCTGAAAATCTATGTGGTAGCTTGGCTAGGAGGGCAAATGATTTACAGTAGTTAATTCCTCAAAATTGTTCTCATTGGCAAGATCTGAGGAAGGGAAACATAACCCAAGGAAACGAGTAAAGACATATTTGTAAACCCCACCCCAGGTTTGTAGTGAAAAACAAAAACAGGCAACAGTGACAAAGTGGTCTGTACCAGAGCCTGTTAAAACTTTTGGCCTCTCCCAGCCAGATGGACATATTCTGGGAGCTGAGAGCTACTTTCTTATACTTAACTAAGGCCCAAAACACACAGGCCAAAAGAAGCGGCTTCCAGCTACTTTGGGGGTGTGGTGTTCAGTTGATGCACACCCCCAAAGCAGCCGGATGCCTCTCAGATGCTGGAATCTGGTCCTTTGGACCAGAATAATCTGGCTCCTGCAGCATGCAGTTTAGGACCATGGCAATGGACCTCAGACCATGCAGTCACTATGGACCCAGCCCAATTGCAAATGGAGGCCTCTCCTTGCTGCCCGTCTGCTTCATCTGTAAATAATCTGTTCCATATTCATAACCACTATTTAATCATGATTGTGACCCTGTTGCCAGGGTCGGGCCAGGAGAGGTTACATAGCCAAGTATATTTAACTAAGGGACTTTGCAGAAGGGCTGCCATGGGCTGCCCCGAGAAGTGCAGGATTGGGGCTGAGGCTGCCCCATGCCTCGGCCCAAATCCACCCTTCTGCTGGCCCTGGAAGGAGCGCTAAAATAGCACTCCTTCCAGAGTGGGCAGAAGGGGTGCCAAAAGAGCCATCGCACAGCTCTTCTGCATCTCTTCCAACTCAGCCCATGCAGAGGCTGGGCTGGGAGGACGTCATCGGAGCGCTCGCTGTGTGCAATGGCGAACACTCCGATGACATCCTCAGGAAGGGGTTGCCGCATCCAGCATCTGACTGCCCCGCCCCTTCCCTGGCTCCAAGACAGCACTTTGCGCCATCTGCAGAGCCCCTAAGTAACCTTATTTACACAACTAAATAGTTGATGTAGAATACTGGCCAAAGTGTGGTGCTCTCCAGATGTGACCATGGTGTCTGGGGGTGATGGATGTTGTAATTCAACACATCTGGTGGATCAAAGTTTAGGAAAGCTACCATAAACTAAAAAAAAACCCCTCAATTCCTCTAAAGGGATTTAGACATTTGGAGGTGTCATAGAGATGGTTGAATCCGTGATCATATTTTATTTGAAAACATATATAGGCATAAATCCTATTTTTAGTGCTGACTAGAACAGACCAATTGAATCAACAGGATTTAAGTACATGTTTATTCAAATTCAGCAATTGATTGAATAAAGTCTATTGTGGTTGGGAATAAATAATAGGATGCCAGCCATTTTCCAAAAAAAATCATACTTGAAATACATATCAAGCTTTTTATAGCTCTTTCAATAACATCACAAATACAACTAATGTTAGTTAGTAATTCATCCTTATAGGAAGGGAGTATACTTTCCTGCTCAGTGTCTACATAACCCTACTGTGCTCTCCCTTGCCTGTACAAAAAGGATTAAATGATGGTAATATTCCATCAAGTATTGAGCAGAGTTTTTTAATCTCCAGTCCTTACAACTACATTGGGAAGTCATCTCATTGATATAGCTAGAACAAAGTAACAAAAGAAAGATGGGCTTTGCTTTGAGGAACTCATAGCCTAAAATTATACCAAATTGGATGAAAGAAAGAGGAAAAGAAGAAAGATGGAGGTAGAAGCAAACTAGGAAAGAATATGTTACACATATGCAGACTTACCATCAGGAAAAGATGGGCTAGAGAGTTTAAACCAAAAGGATTTTTGGAAAGAACAGAAATATCACATAGCCAAGGGCACAAATATTTATTTATGGACACATAAACAACTTGCTAATCATATAGAGCTAACCAGTTCATAAATTCACCATTCCCTTTATATACACAAGAGCCATACCAGTGTGCAAACTATGCCATCTGATAGATGGTTTGTGATCATAGATTTGGCTCTCTTTGGTTCCTGACGTAATACAGGCCACCTTCTGGTGAGATTCAGGGGAAAGTCGGTAACATGGGCTGCAAATCACCTATTTGAAAAAGAGGAAACATTCCTTTTGACCACTACCCCCATTACCTCAACATTTGGTGGTGAATTTCATGGTCAGGTAAGGATTTTGGATTTGGATCTCCCCAAGCTTAGTGCAGCACTGTAATGCAAGATCTCAAAAGCATTAAATTATCACTGTCATATCCCTATCAACCTTCCAACATGGAACTCAAGGTAGTGTACATGGGACACAGAACTTGTATCACATCCAATCCTTGATCAACTTAGTTCTAGCAAAATGGTTACACCATGTGTCTTCAGATATCCTACCCTACCCTTCTCAGTCCTCGGCCAGTCAAAAGTCCACTGTGTCTTCTGTTTTTGGCCAATTATCTTTGGGTCTGCAAGCAAAATCCTGCTGCCTTTCAACTTAGCCATGCTATTCTGAAATGACAACACTTATGCTTTGCTTATAAGAAGTTGATGGTAGGAAATTTACAGTTATCCACAAAATGCAGTGAAATATAGATTTTCAGTGAGTGAACCAATAACCCTGATCATACATTCTAATTCGTTGGAAAAGTTCAATCAGAGAAAGGCACAGAGTCTAACAGAACATGATTGTTGTTTATTGGCCAGAGGTGCATGAGAGATGTCAGGACTTACTGGCTTTGGGGCATTAGCAAGGGGGACAACATAGAAGGCTTACTAAACTCCAGTGGTTAGTAGTCCTCATCCACAGCTGAGAGGAAGAGAGTTTCTTCCCAATGAAAGTACAGACATGATGGGGCACTATTGTCATTGGATCAAGTCTTGTGAGAATATCGTGTAAATTCAAATGCAGTAGGTGTGCATTTACTTTGTATAGACGTGGTCATAAAATAGGTGCATAGAATTCATAAGCAATCTGTATGCTTCAAGAATCTGAATGACTAATTGTTTGTAACACCAGGACCACTGAGAATCTAAAATATGGTTGATTGTTTCCTTACAGAAATCATATGCATTTCCATTGTCTCACATGGCACACTAGATTTGTACTACAGTACCTCCCATTTATGGGATTTATTTCACAAAGCTATAGCTACAGTCCATTCCCCAGTAAAGTCAATGGTCACCTGCGAAGGAAACATAAATGTGGGAATGCCTGTTAGCACAGTATAGTCCTTGAGAATGTGATTCATGAAATAGGTGACACAGATATCTGAATGCCTTCTTTATAGAGACAGAAGTGGTTATTCCTTGATTGTTTTCTGAAGAAATTTGTGTGGAAGCAGAAAGCAAATCTGGAGATAAATCACCTGCTTGGAAAAAAACATGAACCATTTTCTTTGATCCACCCATTGCCTGGTTTCTCTGGTTTCAACCAAGATGGTACTTAAAGATAGGTGCTTCCTCTGCTGAAACTGTCTCCCATCATCCGCTTTTCCAATTGCATATTCATTCCATCTCATGTTCCTTCAACATAGTCCATTGGATATCAGAACTAGGCTCTTTGTGCAAAGTGGTACATTATCTATGCCACAAACTACACCATTCCCTCAGTAGGCATTTATCTCTGTTTCCATCCATACTGTATGCAAATCTTATAAGGACATGACTTATTTCATTCAGCAGCGCCATGATTTTGTGGCTGATCACTTGTGTGAATCACCAGATAGTTTCTGTGGAATCTGATTATCAAGAAGTGTTGATGTGAGAAATAAATCAATTTTGCAGTAGGGGACTGTTGCTGGTATTTAGAGGGTCTTGCTATGATAGAAACACCTTCAGCAGTTTACAAAATCTATGAATGTGGTGGTACACTCATCTTCACTATTGGTTTTTAAACAGAAGTTGGATGACTCTTTCAGTAGTGCTTTATGGTGCATTCCTGTATAGAAGGTGGTTGGAACAGATGACTAGTCCAAGTACCTAGTTAATTAGTTCGTTTATTATTACGATCAGCCAATCAGACATCAAATAAACAATAACAATCCAATATCAAATAAACAATAATCGACTAGCATCATAGTAAAACACAATTAAATATCACAATAAGTCATCAATTATAGAAGTAAATGATATTAATTGGAAATTCAGTTAGAAAATTATTTTAAAGAAAGAAATAAAATTTAACAATATAGAGTCATTATAAAGATATAAATTATATTATAGTCCAAGTACCTGCTATACCATCACAGAGGTGGGTTCCTTCTAGCTCTATGATTGTAAGAATAGTGAAAGTTCTCCTTGATGTCAATTCTCACTGAAGGCCTTTGCGGACTGCTAGAAATAGTGCAATTGAGTCCACTTTAACTTCTCTGGCTCAGTGCTAGGGAATCATGGGAATTGCATTTTTTTCTGAGACATTGAGCCTTCTCTGTCAGAAAGCTCTGGTGCCACAATAAACTACAGTTCCCATGATTCCCTAGCACTGAGTCAAGGCAGTTAAAGTGGACTCAATTTGCACTATTTCTGGCAGTCTGCAACGGTAGTTAAAGCAATATTTAAAGTGAATTGGTCTCTTGGTTCAGTAAGAGGGTGGCTTTTGTACATAGGACTGGCTCAACATTGGGCAAAATTAGGTGCTGCCTTAGGAGGAAAGATACTGGGGGACTAGAGAGTGGTAGCAAAGTTTTGGAGAACAGAGTTATGAGTGCCAGAGCACCAATCTTGTTCCTCCTAACCCAGTCTTCTGTCCTCTGGTGCAAGGGAAGGCATAATAAGACTCCACTGCCAATTTGGACAGCTCCTATAAATTCAGTGGGACACCATTTTTCCCTTTGCCAAAGGCAGCAAAATGTCTTGGACTGACCCAATTCATACATTTCTGTACACTGATAATTATTCAACTAGGTCACAGCAAAAAAAATACTTCCAATATACAACCTGGTTATCAGGTATGATGAGATGCTGATAAGGTACTTGAGAAAACTCTGAAAATACACTGCTATAACACATAATGAACTCCTTAACTAATTCCATGTGTTACTCCGATGCAGGACAGGGAAATCATTATTTCATTCCCAAGAAGGAAAAAATCTTACAATTTTGTTCATGCAACCTGCACAGGGACACTGTGTCCCACCAATTTTTAGAGTTCATATTTTACTCAAGCTAAGAGCAACATAAATTCCCCAGTTCTGCTAGTGCTTATTAGAAAACAAGCAGCCAGAAGGTTGCCTTTTCCATTCAGCCAGATCACTCAGATACTACTATACTTTGTTGTTGTTTTAATACTATAAAGGCTGTTTAATTTTCTACACAATGATAAAGATTAGAAGAGAACTGAAAGCTAAATACCAGTGATCAGAGTGAATCTGACCTTTTAATTGCAATTTTAAACAACATTTGATTTCACCCATCTATGGCAGAGCCAAGGAACCTGTGGCTCAACAGATCTTGTTGGGCAACATTTCCCACCAGGCTTCCCAGCCTGGATATTCTAGCTCAGTAATATCTGAAGGACTACCTCAGCCCTGAAGAAGGTGAACACAGAGATGCACTGAGATAAAATCTATGTAATACAGGCTAACAGTGAGAAGATTAATCTTTTAGACTGGGGCATAATGGAGGACGCTTATTGCTCAGTCTTTGATAAGGTGCTCTGTCACTTTCTATGCCTAATACACTGCAGATGTGAGCACTGAAGCAGCCTGACCATTCATGGAATAAGCCCTTGTTTAAGAAAGGTAGGCATGGCACATTCACCTCTGGAAGTGTCATTATTTTGGTGTGAAATCATCTTGAACCTCTTTCAATAGATCTATATGTAGCAATCTCAGGCAGCAATGGACAGATACAGAGCTGAGTTTACAGCACATTTAGACTGATTCATGGAGACTGGCTAAATGAAGAGACATGACATTCCACTGTAATTGTGATGATGGTGGTGAAAGAATGCTGAATAATGATCAGTTTCTATTTTCACATCAAAAGCTTTCTTTAAAAAAAAAGTAGGTGTTGACTTTTTTAAAAAATACTTTGATTTAAAAAAAGTAGTCAGCTTGCCTGGAGATATCAGAGTTTCTGGCTGAGCAGGTATATTGTGTTTGTCCCTTTGGGGTCCCTTTGGGACTTGCATAATCTTATCAGACCATGGGCGAATTACTTTTTCTGGACTACAACTTCCAGAACCTCCCAGACAGTATGGCCAGTGGCTATGCTAGCAGAGGAATTCCTGAATACTGCTTGTGACATGTGTATCCTGGGGATGCATGAGCATATGCCCTTTTCTGGCCTGAGAAAAAGACGTTTTGTGCTCCCTTCTACAATGTTCCCCCACCCCCATGGAAGGCAGATTCCAAGTTCCAGAGCACATTTTATGGCTGTGGAAGGGCAGGAGATGCCCAATTATTACTCAACTGCAGTCCTACAGGTGGAAGGAGGTAGTGGGTGCTGTTCTCCCTGATTTTCAGCAGTATCCACTGGACATCATGCAGAGCAACACCAGCTATTCACTCCTGCCTGAAGATTTGCAACCAGAGTCCTACTACCTGCTGCACAGCTACAAAATGGTTCTGGGTGCTTTTCAAGCTGGAATACAAAACTATATTTGTGGAGTGTTATGGTGCACAAGTGACATGTAGAATCCCACCCACTGAGAATTGTCATCACAAAACAAGAAATTACTCCAAGCTCTGAATCTTATCAGCTGAGGCTATAAAACAGGAACAGGGAATATTTGTACCAGATACTCTGGTCCCCACTTCCAGAAGCCACAGACAGTATGGTCAGTAATATAGTAGGTCTATAATATGGAATTGTGGGCATTGTAGTCAGTGAGTTGATGACTCAGAGCTTTCCTAACTCATCCATTTTTTTTTCAATTTTTTTGGCCCATGCACTCATTGCACAGTCCATTGTCATTACTCTTACTAGTTTCTGCAGAGGGTTGTTCTTGTCCAGGTGCCTTTATAGTTCTAGCTGTTCTTCAGGTGCCTCTTCCTCAGCTTTTTACAGAAGAACAAGAAGAAGAACTGCCTTGCTCTGACTTTTTCCAAGCTGGCAGCCTTCTGATCCTGCAGCACAAAGAAAAGTAGCTGTTACTGCCAGTAAGAAGTTTTGGCCAGCAGCAGCAAGGATAGAAATTTGCAGACAATTTACCCCTTGGCTACTTTAGGCAACAGGGCCCCAGGCCAGCTGGAATGCGCCAAAGCGCAGCTGTGCCTCCCACCATAAGCAACTGGGCGGCATGCCTGCTGCTTTTGGACGGCAGGGAGAGCCAAGCGTGTGCAGCAATAGATAGCGCATCTTGAGCATCAGAGCATCTGTGCTCTCCACCTACCTTCTGGAGGTAATTTAGCTCTTAGCAACATGATTTTGGCATCCTGTTGATTATAGACAAAAAAGCATATAATATTAAAAGAAAAAAAGAGCTATCTCATATGAGGCCTTTTGTGTAATTGCAGGGTTTTTCAAACAGCTAAAAAATGTAGGCATTAACATTCACCCAGTTAGTCTTTTGCAACCCCAGGCAGGATTTCATTTTCATTGTCTCACTCCTTGATTCAGAGCACATCCTTCAGAACTCCTGCCTCTCATACAGCTGCCAGCCAAAAGACTAAGCTCCCACTTTAAATAACCCAGAAAGCAGCAAATTAGTTCAGCCATGAAAACTTGGGTAACTCAAAATTGCTCCAACAGTATAGATCTATCTTTCTTTTCATGTCTGGAATAGCAGTATGCAAGTGCTCTTGCAGCATCTTTGAGATTAACTGAATGAAATAATGGCCAACACAGCTACCCCTGAATGTTTTCTGTATTATGAGATACCGCATTGTAGCTGCAACAGGGGAACCAGAAAAAATAGCCTGTGGACTGGGAACTTTTTTCTTCTTAAATTTGGACTGAATTTGCATTTTTTACCTCTACGTCCACCAAAATATTCCTGATGCGAAAACATAGAGACGTCTTGAAGAATCCATTGTTCTCTGCCACAAAGAGGCCTGTGGCCTCACTGGGATGGAGACATAGGATTGCAAAAGAGGGGCCCCTGTTGAGATGCAAAGGGATTTTAAATTCCCTGGACTTTGCAAATCTCCCTATAGCCATAGGGCCAGAAGGAGGAGGATCCTGCCTGCAAAAGATACCCTCCCCACCATATACCATCATAACTAAAGACTGAAACAACATGTAGGCATCTGACTAACATTTCCAATTGTTTTTCTCCTGTTTGGTTTGTAACATCTTGCCTGATGAAGAAGAAGCCCATGGAGCTTTGAAAGCTTGCAACAGGTATATTGTGCATTTTGGTTGGCCAATAAAGGTATCACTGATGGATGTTTGTTTGAATGAAATAAGGTGTAGCATTAGCTTCCATTGACTTAGGGCCTTTGCAGACTGCCAGAAATAGTGCAAACTGAGTCCACTTTAAGGGTTAGGGTTAGTGCTAGGGAATCATGGGAACTGTTTTTGTTTTTTTCTGAGACATTGAGCCTTCTTTGTCAGAGAGCTCTGGTGCCACAATAAAATACAGTTCCCATGATTCCGTAACCCTAACCCTAAAAGTGGACTCAATTTGCACTATTTCTGGCAGTCTGCAAAGGCCCTTAGTCTATTTCCTCAGGTGCGTGATACAGAGCTGAAGAAGTAGACAGAGGTCCAAAACACACTGCAGAAATAATCCAGTATGAGACCGCTTTAACTGCCTTGGCTGGGAACTATAATTTTGTGAGATATTTAGCCTTCTCTGCCAGAGAGATCTGGGACCACAATAAATTACAAATCACAGGATTCCTTAGCACTGAGCCGGGACAATCAAAGTGGTCTCAAACTGGATTTTTTCTGCAATTTGTTTTGGACCTAAGTCTACAAAAACTAATGCTACAACTTCTTTCACTCAGCATGTATCAACGGTGCTACAAGATCCCTTTGCATAATATATTCTATATGCCATGCATTTAGCTGGATGGGATGTATGTACCAGGCTACTGATCAAGACTACTGCATACAACATTTTTCATATCTAAGCTAGGCCACCCTAGGATGGTGCATACTACATTTCATCTACAGAGATGTACTGAAATGAACACTGTCTGGATTTTTCAGACACATTTTATTCCCTGGCTCTGACTAAACCAGGAATATGGGCATATTCAATGGGATTGTGCCTTATTTTTAATTCATCCACATTACTTTTAGCATCACTGTTTTAAAAGGGTTTCAACAAAAAAATGTGTCTCTATGTAAGGAACCCTTGGTTTGCTCAATGTGGTTGGTTCCCAAGACAAAGTTCATGAAGATATTTTGGAACTGCATGCTTATGGTGTACCAAGCTCTGAAAGACAATGAGCAGCACAACCATTTAAATTAAAATTTTAAAAAACTGTCTTATGCTGAATCAGACCACTGGTCTGTTTAGCCAGTATCCTGAAGTTTGACCAGCAGTGGTTCTCCAGAGTTACTGGCAAGATTATTTCCCAGTTCAATTTGGTTTGGAGATTCCTGATATTCCTTGGAGGTCTTTCACTGAAATACTAACCAGGTTTAACCCTGATTATCTTCTGAAATCAGATGAGATTTAGTATGTTCAGAATGATGTGGTGCTTTCAGTAACATCTAAGACTTCTCAGGCATTGGTCTCTAGAGAAATCACAATACCATCACATCCCTTACTGGCTCAGCTGCAAGCATACGCTTCTCTTTATTACTTCTTAGAAAAAAAGAATTTTGGAAATTCCAGGTTTCCATGGGCCTGTTCAGTAACATTCTTATTTTAGAGCCATCCTTTTCCTGAACGTGTTCACAAATGAAATCATCTCCCTGGCTACCTTGTTCTGTTGGTGAAATGCTCCTGTGGTTTTGATATTTCCTTCTAATGATGAGCTTAAATTTGCAGACCTGTACCTTCAATGCTTTCCCCCACTGCCACCTGTGTATCCTAAACTTCATTTGTCTGAATGATTATTCCCCTTCCTCTTTTGACATCCTTTGAAAAGTTCAACTGTATCCTAAAGAATTATCATTCTGTAGACACAACACAATCTGCAACTCCACTTCTATATGCTTTCTTCCTTCTGTCCTGGTGACAATGCTCTTGGTTGTTAAAAGAAGGCTTCCCCATATTTTCTTTTACAAGGGAGATTGTATCTTTGAAAATGGTACTCACTGTCAGCCGTTATGGTGTTTGGGAAGGCATCCCAAATGCCAAAGAATAGAACATCTCCCATTTCACTGGAGAGAAAAGCAAGAAGATTTTGCCCTCCAAATCTCCTCGGTGTGGTTGTGCCAGTCTGTTGACAATGTTCTGGTGATGTTAACAGTAAAAGGGAAATGACAGGGGAAGTTTTTGCTCCACCAGATTCAAAGTCTTGTTATTCCCCCCAACATACCTCTGAAAGAAAGGGGAAAGTGTGGGAAACCTATCACTGGGATATTTTCCCCTTGTTCCATCATGACTTATTTGACTTTGGACATTAAGAATTCTCATTTTGTGTATTTGTTGCTTTCTTATTAGGTCTGAATATTTACCCTCCTGGTGTTTTGAATCTAAAGCCTTACCAGGTTTGGACCAGCAGACCACAAAGTGGTCATAGAATTCTAAGCAACAAATACACAAAATAAGAGAATTCTTAACATCCAAAGTCAATAATTAAGCAATGTAACTAATGTACTTGTATTATACAACTAATAATTACATAGTGAAATAGTGTAATATATACAACAATGCGAAAGCAGCAGGTAAATAGCATGAAGTAAATATAAAATGAATTTAAGAATTAGAATCCATAATACAAATTATTAGAAATGTATTCTCCATGAGTCTTCAAGTGTGCTGAAAAGTTGGACAAGCTTTACTGGAAAACTATACTAAAAGGCTGTACTTGTGAGGTGTGGTAAGGAGCTGAATAAGTTTTACTGAAAGGCTATACTAGTAACAACCCACCTTTAGCGAGTCTTCAAAACATATATTCTTTAATAATAGGAATGAGAATTTAAACAGCTAACATGAAAAACTTTAAAATAGTATGAGATCTGTAACAGGCTTCACTGATGAGCTATAATCATGACAACAAATGGGGGAAGCAGACGAGAGGCTCAGGGACGCCGCGGGACGGTGCGCCGCGAGACCGAGGCATCCTCACCGCGGCGCACCATCAGTGCCCCTGAAAGGAGCGCTAAATCAGCGCTCCTTTCAGAAGTCAGCGAAAGTGCGCCCCAAAAGGTTGAGGCACACTTTCGCTGGCTTTTCCACCGCAGCGTGTGCAGACACTGCGGCGGGAGGTTGCCCTCGGAGCGTCAGCCATACGGAGGGCCGGCAGCTCCGAGGGCAACCTCGGGACGAGGAAGGGGCACCGAGCGTGCAGCTGCCCCTCCTCTTCCCTGCCTCGGAGACGGCTCAATTAGCCGTCTGCCGAGGCCCAAACTTTGCTCAACAGCTATTAGTGATAATATATAAAGCTGTACATACAACTCCTTATGAAATTATTTAAAAAAAAACCCTTCATCAGTAACGGGGAATAGATAATGTTTTCCAGTTGCTATTCATAGTATTTTCTAGACTCCAAGAAGCTAGTTCATACAAAAATATATGTAATTTGTGACACCAGGTTATAACAAAATTTTAACAAAAGCATAAAGCTCTTACCCCTCACAAATGAAACTACCAGCATTATCAAGCTTTAGATTCAACAGTTTCTCCAGCATGGAATCTTTGTTACATCCATCTGCTGACTAGTTAATGTCACATACTTCCTTTTTACTGGTAAAAATTCATATATATTCTTGCAGCCTTGTTTTGAAATGGAGTGGCATACCTTTCTAGCCTTAGGCCCCGTATATTTTCCTTAATATCCACAAGCTTTCCCTGTTGCACCAATGCTTTCTGCTGGTGGAAATATCCTTGCTAAGAATCCCTGGTGGTGATCAACTGTGCATATACCACATAAAGTGGGAGAAAGTCTAAAAACATGCATGCAAAACTGCCCTTAGAACTGTCCAGATCTCAACACTAATTTCCTTTTCTGCATAGGAAAATCTACTGTTGGATTATGGGATCTTGATTAGCTGACATTCTGAAAGAGTGGAAAACAACTTTAACAGAAAAGTTTATCATACACTCTTCCCAGGCTCACAGGATGTGACTGTTGAGCACCATGAGCTGAGCAATCTATTTTAGTTCTAGCATTATGGTGAAATCTACTAACCCTGAATGGGCACTTTTGGAGCTACACTGCTGCAGTCAATAGGCAACAGGCACTTCACCACAAATGAAAGCTGGACCACATTCTTCAGTGTTGACTATGCCAATCCCAAACTTAAACCTCAGCCTCAAAAGCTGTATCAACTTGCAAATGAGTTCCTGGTTCCACTTGTGACTACACAGATATTTCCATTGCTGTTGTATTAGGTTTTCTATAGTCAACTGGCCTGACTATTAAGTGACTGTTAATCTTTAACCCTTATATGTTACAGATGTTTTATCTGCTGGTCCTATGCCACTCACTCTTGACCCAAACCTATAGAATCATAGAGTTGAAAGTAGGCCATTGACTCTAACCCCCTACTCAATGAAGGAAATCCAGCTACAGCATCCTAAGCAAATATCTGTCTGGCCTCTTTCTGAAGATCTCCAGAGAAGGAGACCCCACCACTTGTCTAGGTAACTGATTCCATGCTCAAGCCACTGTTATTGTCATGAAGTTGCTTCTAGTGCTAAATTAAATAGTGATCAAAAATGATGTTGAGAAGATGGGTGGCCTACGCAGGGGTGAGGGGAAAACTAGAGATACTAGAGGTCTTGATTCCTCTCCTTTTCATCAGTGCAAGGAGCAGGAAGTATCAGCAAGCCATAACTAGGGATTAAATATGGTATTTAGTGAACATTAAATGATGAGGAGAGTGTACAAAGCTCTTCGCCACTGCTGCTTTCTTTGCACAGAAAATTGTAAGCTTGAAGAAGAGAGTCTCTGTTAACTGTGGAGGGTCTCCACATGAGCCAGAGGCCTGGAAAGTCAGCAGTCAGAATCTTGTGGAGAGCTTCCAGGCATACAGCAGGTTGTCCACTTTAGATTCACTGCTTTTCACAGGAACAAAGTGAGGATGGAGGGGGCAGGGCAGGTTCACTCTCCTCTTCACTTGTTCATTTAAGCCCATGTAGAACAACTAATAGTACTAGAGAGTGCTTGAGTACCATCAAACTGTTTGGTATCTTCCACATAAACTTTTGCAAAGCATGCAAGATTTGCCTTTGGGAAATATAATTACTTATCTTTCCAAGGCACCCAGGTAGTTGATTACAACTGTAGTTGCATTAAAAACACTCCTAGTTCTCAGAAGTAGCTAAAATAATTACTTTTGAATGACATTTAAAGGAAAACATCTGAATGCTACGAGTTGCTGGTCTGTGGTACAGAATGCATTCCCTCCCCTCAGGAGGATTCGGATGGATTTGTCTCCTAAGGGTGGCAAATCTGTTCTAGATTTTTCCATGACTGATCGTACAACTGCTCCAAATTGAATAGAAGCTCTGCCAGCACACATTTAGCTCACAAGGGCAGCAGTAAAATCCAGAATATATTTATCATTGCAGCAGCAGCACATCCACCATCTGTCCTGCCTTCCATGCATCTTGTTGTCATCTCAGTGCCCTCAAACAGAACAAGACAACAGTAGGAGACACAGCATAAGTCATGTAATATGCTTCCACTACATCTCTATAACTATAAAAGAAATGTTGAACATTAAGTTACACTACAAAAGGAGGGAAGTTATTCTTCATTAATTAAAAGTTATAATTTACTGTAGTTATGCCTTTGTTGTTAGAAACAAGGCTATAAGTAACTAGCTGTGTATAAGTAGTTACTTCCAAGCTCCTAACATTTGCACACAGAAAGTTCAAGACAGAGATGTCATTCTAGATCTTCCTCTGCCTTTTCCATTCCCCTCATACTGCTATCAGGGTCAAATAGGCCAATTATTAAATGAAGGCAGATTTTCACATAGGCATAACTCAAATCTGGGTGTCATCACTCAGATCTTAAACCTTTTCTCTGTTCTTTCTGACCAAAGCAAGCTACTTTAATAGCCACCTTTAAGCTTCTTTCCAAAAGAGGTGGGAACGGCATGCCTGGTGGGTCTACAGATTGCTGTCTTGAGATGTGACAAGACTCCCACCGCTTCCTCTCCCCATGAAAACTTCTTCCAGAAAAGCAGCTGTGTTACTATATTAAGGTGTTCCTGCATGCCTTTGTTTCAAGACAATCTTAAACCAAACTGAAGTAAAAAGAAAAAGAAACTATAGAGTCCAACGGCAAGGAAACAGGAAAATCCAGCAACATCAGAATGAGACAGAGGGGGGAAAAACCCTCTTGCATCTTGCCTTTGCTTTCATTTTGGACATTATGGTTTTGCCCTCCTTGGTCTAAATTTGGACAAAATAGAGCTGCTAAAGGCCTTCCTTTAAAAGTTCCCTCAAGCACTTGGGTCATGCTACCTTGGAGGATGCAGGAGTCCAGCATTGGACAGTGATTTTGCTGCACTGCATTCTCAGTCCTTGCTTTCTGAGCCTGCCTTTGTAACCTCTGTGGTGGCCTGAAGGTCTGCTTTGAGACCCATTTGTCCAGTTTTGTATTAATTTATGTTCTCAAAATGTCACTATTTAAGTAGGGCTTTAAATGCTCAATACCAGTGCTATTCCAAATCGAAATCCGTGGACTGGAACTGGTTTGTGAGTCATTGGCTACTTATCCAAAGCAAGTTTCCAGAAAAGCAAGAAATGGTTGTAGCCAAATGAACACAAATATGGCGCCAGTCCCTGACACGTTGTGAGGGGAAGGACTGGTCTCCCAAATCAAGTAACATGAGAAACAACACATATTGTTCTTGCTACTGGCAAAATAAAACAAAGCAAAAAAAATTTTTTTTATATCTAGTCAACCAAAATTATTGCTTAGAATAAGGATACAAATAATAAGCTTACTCTGTCCTAATACATATAAGCCAGAATCCTGTTAGTAACATATGCAAGTGTAACTCCAGCTTGTTGTTGTTGCTGCTGCTGCCAAGTTTGATATTCCCTTCCTTCCTCTGCAATGATCAAAGCCCCCTCCTCAACTCACCATGTTGCTGCAACAACCACCTCCACACAACCCTTCAATTCATGGTGGAAACTAGACTAGAAGGGCTCAGAGAAGTGTCTGGCTTTATTCCCATAGCCAGACATGTACCAATAACATCATCTGCTGAGATCTCCAAAGGAACACAGCAAATCCTGGTGGAAGATATCCTTGACATTTATCTGACTGTAGGGCCATAGCCAGATGCTTCTCTGATTTCCTCTATTCTCTTTTTTGCCAGCAATGGAATTAACATGGATGGTGTGGGGTGGGGGCTATTGGATGACACAGTGAATTATGGAACTGGTAACAGAGGAACCATTGTGGAGTTCCATGTGAGGAACTCTTAGGCTACCTGCATCCATGTAGAATGTCAGTCACTGAGAAATAATACTTTATAGCAACATAGAATAAAACTAGGGCTAAGAACGTATATCAAATGTATAGCCATGATGTTGTAGCAAGCAATACTCTCCATACGACCCCTGTAACCCACATTAAAAGCCAGCCATCCTGAGCAATGGAGGTATGTGCTGCAGCCAAATAAGGCACTGCAGGATGATGTGACCAGCTCCCTCCTATTGGCAAGTGATGCTGCAATGAAGAGTTGCAACAGGTCTCCCCAAAGGACCCTGCTTCTACTTCCCATGGTGTTGCTTGCTGGGAGGAAGGGGCGGAACATGTCATCCTGCAGTGTCCCACATGGCAACAGCACAGACTTCCATTACTCCGGATGGGTGGACTTTTAAGATGGTTTTCAGGGTTGTTTGTGGTCATGGCAATAGTGTCATGATTGCAAATGAGAATACGAAGCAGTTACAACATCCTAAGTCTAATTTAGGACATCATAACAGACAAAAAAGGATGCCAGCCTAGTAACTAGAAGCAGCTCCTTCTACACAGTCACCTCCACTGTCAGTCACCAGCAACTATGTCAAGGTCTGTGTGTGCTGGATATGTAAGAAAAAGGCTGGTACTTGGACTGAGTGGCCAAACCCTTTCAGAGCAGGGATGGGAATTGCTGAAAGACAGCTCCCAACAGTTCTAGATCACTTAGCTTATGGTAAGGGATGCTAAAAGATGAAGCCCAACAATATTTGTAGGTCACACAAGTCTGTTTCAGATTGATATGAAAAATAATATTTATTACAGAAACACTATCTAGATGAACTGAGATATGTTTGGGCTGCTTGAGACAGAGAAGTCGGGAGTGAGAGATGAAGTGAAACCTTCCTGAGAATGTTGGTCTACATAAAAAGGAGACTGATCAGAAAAAATAAAGAGAAACACATTAGATGGCCATAATAGTCTGTCTCCATCATGATTGCTGTCTGTACATTCATTATCCAAACATCTCAATGTCCATGGAGGGAGAAGCACTACTATGTGTTAGCTTTTACCCCAAGCCTATTTAACATTTCTGTTGCTGTGTCCACTTTTTAATGCTCAGAGGAGAAATTTAAGAGAAGCAAGATCTGGGACACACGTCAGTCACCTCCACTGTCAGTCACCAGCAAGTGAGGAGATGGGGTAGCTCTAGATCTTCAGCCCCAAATGCCCCCAATTGCCTCCCCTGTTCTTAGTGCCCGTCAATTTTTTTAGAATTTTTTGTGTTGGGGCCACATGGTCCCAGGTAGTTAAAAGTATACGCTAATAAATAGTACTTTAGGGCCCTTTATATAGGCTGGTGTTATATATTCACCATATTTCTTCAGACAAACACATAGGATGCCAAAAGAGGAACAGCAATCATAAATAAGAGTGTGTGCAAACGACCTGCCAAATTTCATCACCTTTCACACTTCCAT
The DNA here is from genome assembly GCA_020142125.1 of Phrynosoma platyrhinos. Lineage (NCBI taxonomy): Eukaryota > Metazoa > Chordata > Lepidosauria > Squamata > Phrynosomatidae > Phrynosoma > Phrynosoma platyrhinos. The sequence continues at coordinate 66,054,266 of CM034701.1, read as the reverse complement.
CCAGGATACAAACACATGTTGGCAAGCAAAGTGAGAATCCATGCAAGAGAAGCTGACATTCAGGTGGAAGTCCAGATGGTGCTCATTTGGAGGTTAGACATGCAAGTCTGTGATAGAAAATCAGAAGCTGTCAGCCATGAAGGGTAATCATCTCCCTTCTCTCAGGACTGCGACCAGCTGGACAGTTTGCCATTATCACAGGTGGGAGAGAGATGGCAAAGGGAGAAAAGGTGACATTCATATGATCTGAATTGGTCACATGGTGGTGTTTAGGGGGAAAAGGAGAGAAATTCATTTTAAACGTTCACTTATCTAGACCTAGCTGTGGTTCCTTTTGAGAAGAATGCTATTAGCATTCAAGAGCCTTTGAAAATGTTTGCCATTCATTAGTACTCTCCCCAAACCCATATATTTACATCTTGGGGCTGCTCTACCTCTAGTCTCAAGGTAGTTTAAAATGAAAGCTAACAGCAAGTCAGATAAAATCAGGCCCAAGCAGCAGCCAAGATTAAAGGTTTTGTCATCCGATTGCAACTGGGAGATGTGTTTGCCTTTAAATACCAAAATACCATGGGGTGGAGGAGTGACCACCAGCTTAAAAAACAATGCAGGAAAATCCCTGCTTCTTGGTTATGGTGAGAAAAGCCTTTGCAAGCAACTCCCAGATATTCAGGGGCCATCTCAAGCTCTGGATGATTGGGGTGGTCAGATACAAAAAGGAATATGATTACTGTGCCTTCATGATACTAGAAAGTTTGATGTCCAAGATTTCCTCCACTCCACTTGAATATAAGTCTCCAGGACCAGATGAATTACATCCAAGGGTATTA
>CM034701.1:66031341-66046357 GCA_020142125.1 Phrynosoma platyrhinos | reverse complement strand
GGTCGTCTTATACGCCCAGTCGTCTTATACGCCGGAAAATACGGTTGTCATATCCATCATCTCTCAGAAACATATGCCCAGTTTTTGTTATGTGCCTTCAGGTTTTTCAACTTAGGCAATCCTAAGGCAAACCTATCGCAAGTTGGGCATTGAATTTATTGGAATAAAAATATTTAATTTGAACAATGTTAAAATATGAGTGTACATAAATGTGTGAATGAAAATACGCACATTAAAAAAAGTTATCTATACACTACATCAAGTGCCCCCTGCCAACATGTGTATGTAGATGTAGGGGGGGGTCCGGAGGGGAGAAAAATTGAGAACCACTGGACTAATGATCTCTTTCAATATAAGGCTGCTGCCTTGTTTGATGTTCACTGTATTCCAGTAGTTCTAGTTTTATTTTGATGGCCAGATAGAATCAAGAAACCAATTGTTGGGACCCACAGCTGTTAATGCTTCAAAGGATTGAATTGATGCACCATCACCTTGAGGAGACCAGCATGCGAAGATGAAAGACTTTTTTTTTAACTAAATTGCTGGAAGGTTTTGCTTTTCATCTTCCAAATAATTCAGTTTTTCCTTAAGGGGCATCTTGAAACTTTCTTCAACACCACACACAATATAGTAGTAACTTGTGAGCTCCTGTCGGCATCTAGTTGGCTGTTGTCTCCAGTCTGAGGAACCAAGACTCTTTTTACATTCTTAACATCTGCTTGTGTGACTTCCATTGTTTTGTATAGTTTCAGAGTGCTTATATTTTGTGGAATCCTAATCCCACAATAATCTGAGTTTGTTTCTTTGTTCAGGATGTTTCTGCTTCTTCCCCATTCAAGTGGCATTTCTTGGGTATGTCGATTCTGCAGTTATAGCAGTTTGAGCCCACTTGAATTGCAATGGCTTCACCCAATGGAATCCTGAGATTTTTAGTATGGGGAGGGACATCTGTGCTTTAGTCCTCTCCTCTTAAATAGCATAAAATTCTGAATCTCTCCGCAAGCTACAAATCCCAGGATTCCATAGGATTCAGTTATAGGAGTTGAAATAGTATCAAATTGCTATAGGAATACACCCCTAGTTACACAAGCTGTACCTTCCAGTAAACTGCCAGGTGAGAAAAATTCTACATTTCCATGTCATAGATATTCTAGGTGTCTGGCCATGTCCAGTACCTAAAATATCAGACAGCTATTTCTGTGGGAAGCTGATACTTTCATCTCTGCCCCCTTTCCCCCTCCCTGGAGGACAATTTAACAAGACTCAAGCAGCTGTATGATCATACAATGAACATTAACAATGCTAATTGCCTAAAGTTTATCCTGTGAATACAGAGCCAGGTATACATGAGAGACTAGCTCTTTTCTCTCTCTCTCACTCACTTTTTCTTGTGGGCTTGGATCAACCACCAAGAATTTGAAATGCAAGACCAGGCTTCTTGAGAAACACTGAGCATCTTCAGAAAGAGAGCTTTTTGAGCAGCTTGTCTAACTTGCATCTGAGCAAAGGAGGAGCTGTTATTGCTAAAGAAAATTGCCATGAGTTGCCCAAATCCATGGAGGAAATTGTGTTGCCAGGCACCTTCACACTTGGGTATAGAAAGACTTATGTGAAGTGAGGGGGAGGGAAGCCAAGGCTCGGAAGGAATTAATTCTGCCAGACAACTGCAGCTGTTAAGGCCTAAGCTTCAGAGTCAGTAGGGAGTTGCAAAGAAGTAATCTGTGCACACACACACCCATATGCGCATGCCCAAACACACACCTTCCTGGATGAGCTCCAAGGCTTGTCCTCATGAACCATATGCACATGCATTTGGTAGCTCAAGGTCACTACAGAGTAGGGGATTGAACAGCTTTGCTTTCTGAGCTAGCTTGAGCCAGTCAAGCTCCCATAGCAGTGGAGCTTACCCTTGGAAAGGATAAGTAGGACACGGTCCAAGTCCGCATGCAGAATGGTTTGTTTGACACAACGATTGCATTTGTCTGTTTTTGGCATTGCTCCCTCCAAACCCAAGCCATTACAGGATACAGCCTGACAACAGCCCTATTTAGCCTCTGTCTCTCTAATGGCAATTTCCCCCACATCCATTGGTGTCTCCCATTGTAAAGGCTCCCTTTCAGCAGGCTGTGCCAAGCCGGTGCTTAAATAAAGCAAAGCAATCGTCTTAGAGTAAGGTTTCATAATGCTAGCTTGAACTACTATTCACTGAAGGGGATTTTACATTTGCTTCCTTTTGTTAGAGGACAACAGCATGATGTTTAAAGTGGAAAGCACTGAGCAGATGGAAATGACCATTCAGCTTGTCAGTCACACAACAATAGGTACCAAATCGGAGACCTTTTCAGATACAGAAGAACTTCTACAAACACTAACTACAATTGTTAGGCAGTGCAACTTTGAGATGCATCCTGATAGTGCCTTCTTCAACAGTTGTTTGCAAGTGTCATTGCATTTTCACTGACGTGGGCTCTTTCAGATTTGTTGGACTGCAATTCCCATTATCCACACCCAGGATGGGTCTTGTGGCTTATTGTTGATTTTGATGGGAACTGTGGTTGGGAAACACATGTGGAAGACTAAATTAACAGTGGAGCTATCATCTGTGCCATTTTAACCCTTCAGACACAGGCATATAAGAATGTTTAAATAATTTTCTCATTAAAGTTATTAGTGGTAAGGTAACACTTTAAATTTGTAATTTAAAGGTTTATTCTCCCCAATATTAGTTTCTTTCTCAATCCAAAAGGATCAAATATATGACCAAAAAAACCCCAAAACCCCACAAACAACATGCATAAGACTTGGTGTGTGTTATCAAGTCGTTTCCAATTATAGTGACTCTAAACCAACTCTACCTTGGCAAGATTTGTTCAAAGAGGGTTTGCCATTGCCTTCCCCTGAGGCTGAGAGCATGTGACTTACCCAAGGTCAATCACCCAGTGGGGTTTATGGCCAAGCTGAGAATCAAATCCTGGTCTCCAGAGTCCTAGTCCAGTGCTCAAAGTGCTATTCTATGCTGGCATAAGACTTTATGTTATCTATAAATCAGGGTTAGCATCCTGTTCAGTAGTTATGACTGAAATATAAGCTGGACTTACGCTCTCATAAGTTTTGGGATTCATGTTCATAGTCATTAATGACTGAACATGATCCCAAAAGCCCACCTTTTCAGCCAGGTAGTGAAGTTGCAAATTGAGTTGCTGGGAAATGACATTGCAACACTCTCCAGATTATGGGCTGCATTGAGAGCAAGCAGCTGGAGAGCAAGCAGCAAACCTCGGGGTCTTGCCACACCTGCTTCTCTCAACATATGCCATGACAGGGAGAGCACTACAGATGCCATTTCCCAGATCCCCATTGTGCAGCACCTAAGAAACCTTTCAGTTGGGGCACTGCCTTGCTGAGAAGTTAGGTAAACTGAGATTTTAAGTTGATGCATGTCCTGAAAAGACACTTAACTAACTGATGAAGTTTGAAAGCATTATTAATAATTATATCATTGCATAAGTTAGATTTGGTTGCTTCCTAGTCCTCACTCCATCTTCTCTTTTCTTCTTATTAGAAGGAAACACATAGCCAATCCACCAAGGCTTTGACTAGACAAACATCCCATTTGTAGTTCCTTTGAAAGCTGTATTGAATGTTCAGCATGGCATTCATGGACAGCTCCTCAATCAAAAGGTTTTGTATCTCAGAACAGGGACAGAAAGAATGTTTGAAAATATTTGAAAAATGATTTTTAAAAAACACATGTTCCTCAAATGCCAAGAAACCCTGAGGAGATGAATCCTGGACTGAACAGAATCTTTGCAGTTCAGGATTTATTCTGTGCAATGTTTGCACATGCCTGTGTTGCTCAGAAAACAGCATTTATGATGTCAGGAAAAGACAAAAGTCATGGACACAGAGTCCACAAAGGCAGTAAGACACTGAAAAAGAGATAGCTCAGAGCAAGCAGATTTTGTCTGCCTTCCTTCATCAGCACTGTGTGAGAATTGATGTAGTGCACCAGCAGAATTCTGTCAGCCACACATAGCCATACTCATGGATTCAGCACCCATGAAACCAGCTCAGACAAACATACCTGCCTGCAACAGAATACTACACTTCATTTTAGCACTAATTCCCAACATTTGGTGTGCCATCTTGTTAGTGACACACATATGCCTTGAGTCCAACTTATACCTGCCTATGTTTTTTTAGGGAAGATCACTATGAAGGTCAGAATTCTCTTCTTCTTTACACAGCCACCCAAGCCCCATGGCAATCCATCTGCCTCCTGCGCTTAGCCCCATGCATGGTCATGAAGTGGATGGTGGAGAGTGGGAGATGGCTGAGAAGTGTCTGGCTATGTGACTGTAGCCAGACACATAATAATGAATTCTTCCAAGACCTCTCCCAGGGTTCCTCTAGAGATCCTGCAAGATGATGCCACTTGTTGTGTGCCTGTCTGTAGGAACATAGCTGGATGCATCTCAGCTGTCCCACATTCCCCACCAGCCACCACATTTCTGGTAAGGGGGAAGCCACAGAAGGAAAGTAAGTCATGCAGAAGGCAGACATTTCATAGTTCTGCCATGGTGGTACTTTACAATATGTCTCTCAGTGCACAATCTTCAACTGAATATCACATTTCATTTGCTGGCACATGGAATCTTGGATTTGAAATGAATTCATTACAGTCAAGCCTCCATATCCATGGATTCTTTATCCACAGATTCAACCATCTACAGCTTAAAAATATTCAAAATAAAATATTAATTTCAAAAAGCAAGCCTTGATTTTGCCATTTTATATATCCACAGGGGCTTCTGGAACCAAACCCCAGAGGACACCAAGGACTCAATGTGCCATACTTTCATGGACCCGTATTAAAATTAATAGGACTTATAACTCTCTGTATCTGTAAGACTGTTGTTCTGTGCCCACAACTCTTGACTTATGGCAATCCTATCATAGGGGTTTCTTCACAAGATTTATTTGCCATTGACTTCCTCTGAGGCTGTGGTCTCATGATATGTCCAAAGTATGACAATCTCAGTTTAGTAACTGAGAGTGCCAGCCAGTATTTGTTGTAACAATGTACATGTAAATTAATTTTACTGAAACTAATTGCCTTGCTAGCAAGTATCCTAACTTCCAGACAGAACCCCAGCCACCCTTCTACCTTACCTTTCTCATTCCTGGTGGAATCACACATTACAAAAGGAACAGCTTGGAAAAAATACTTTTGGGGATGTTATAGTCTAAAAAGTTATAGTCTAAAAAGGTAATTTTCCTAAGCCCTGCTAATGAAGTGCACTTCCCAGAAATGTTTGCTGGTTAATGATAATAAAATGTCAGAATGGAATTTGCAGCATTACCTCATTATGCCAAAGTGTTTGGGGAAGTTATTCTACACAGATATACAAGGGGATAGGATTGCACAACACCCCGTTTATGTTTCTGCATGGGTAGGCCGGCATCCAACATTGCAGTTGTGGATTCATGATCTAGAGTTGCAGATCTGTAACTGCCCTTTATTCAGATATGCTGTCTATTCATAACTGTGATGCTAGTCCCATGACTGTAAATGCCCCCATCACCTTAAACTCAAGGAAGCCACTCCAAGCAAGAGAGACCTTTGCTGAGGTTGAGTGGGGTGCAGTTCAATGAGCAGAAGCTCAGGGAGAGGAGAGTAGTAGCCATATCACTCAGAAGATCCTCCACATGTCTGTACCACAGATCTTTGTCACTCAGTGGCTCCCTCAAGTTTAAGATGGGTTCTGGAGATCCATGCTTTAGGTCAGGGGTAGGCAACCTTTCCCCTTTAAGGGCCGAGGGACTTCAGCTCCCAGAAGCCTCAGCCATGTTGGCCAATAGTCCCATGTTGGCCAATAGTTCCTGGGATTCTGGGAGATGAAGTCCCTCGGCCCTTAAAGGGGAAAGGTTGCCTACCCCTGCTTTAGGTCATTCATAACTGTTTACAAAGGGGGGGAAGCAGACTGGCGGCTCTGCGCTGCCCCGGGAAGGTGCGCCGCTGGATCGAGGCATCCCCATGCCTCGATTCAGCGCCGCACTTTCACCGTCCCTGAAAGGAGTGCAAAAATAGCAAAAGCATGAAGCGCACTTTCGCTGACTTATCCACCACAGCGTGTGCGGACGCTGTGGCAGGAGGTTGCCCTGGGAGCGCCGGCCGTGCGGAGGGCCGGCAGCTCCGAGGGCAACCTCAAGAGGAGGAAGGGGCACCGAGCGTGCAGCTGCCCCTCCTCTTCCCTGCCTCGGAGATGGCTCAATTAGCCATCTGCCGAGGCCCTTAGTCATGAGTGCAATGTAGGATTTTGGTCACTAATTTCCCCAGACACTTTGGATTTGCAGCTGCTCTGCAAAATTGTCACCTTTGTGTTACCCTTCCTGACCTGGGTTCCTGAGTGCTGGGAAACCCATTTTTTCAGCTGGGAAATGAATAACCATGAATATTCTTTTCACCCTGGTCTACTCCAAGTAGGACCAACATTGGATTTATCTCCTTGTTTGCATTGTGAATGGTAGTTACACTTTCTGTGGTATTATTTCAGGTTCTGCTTAATAACCACTGCTTTGGTCCCCACAGTGATCTCAGTTTGGAGTGAGCAGCTTATAGTTACTTTCACCTGTTTTGTTGAAAAAAAGCAATGCAGGGAATCCCAAGCACCCTGGGATTAAAAGATACATTTGAAGTAACACCCTGAAAATGAAGCATATGTCATTCAGAAGCTATTCATCACATTGTAGAAATTAAACAGTATTCCACATGACATTCTAACCAATTCGTGGCAGATGCAGAGCTTTTAGGTGCCTGAGGGCTTTAATCCACAGAAGACACAAAGTTTATTTTCTTCAGAATTTCTCAGAAAATTCAGATGAGCAGATGTGTGAATGGCAGATTCGCACTGGTATCAGATCAGTAGGAGAAGCAGGACAGATAGCAGAATACAACTGTTCCTGCCAAGAAGTGACAGTTCTCAAGAAGCGCAAGATTTTAGTGGCTTGTTCACCATATTTTAAAAAGGGCTGCATTTGTGTGCAGAACTGAGTATCAGTATATCTGCTTCTGGATTTTTCTCCCCTGTGCATCTCCAATTAACTGCTTGTCAGCAATAGATGAAGGCCCATCCTCCCATGGTAAAAAAAGCAGAGGAGTGTCCTGGACCAGGATGGAAACACATATGTTCACATACTTGATGGATGGGGGTGGTGGTGAGATAAGAAGCAAAGTAGCCATGGACATGTGGCTGAATATTATTCAGGCTAACTAGTTTGTGGGTTGCCATTTTACAATGAGATGACCTTGGAATGGGGGAACATGCGGCTGTTTAAGCCAAATTTGCCACAATTTGCCTCTGTCTGTTGTAATAGTGTAGATAAAACCAGAGTCACTGTGATTCTGGTAAATCCAGAACCCATCCCGATTTTATGATAAGCTTAGATCCATAATGTTACATCAAGACAGATCACATGTTTCAACCCTAGGCATCTTAATTCCATCCCCTTTGGGCAATTATTTGGCATATAATCACTGTGCATGACATCATATCAGATAACAGAATTTGTACACCAGATAACAGAATTTTTTATCACTGGCAGTGTCCCAATACCACTGAATGCTACAACAGTACAAAGGTAGAACTATAATAAGTGTTACCATTTAGAGAAGAGCCCAACTAAAGTTATGCACTTTCTGAAAAAAAATATGTACTCTTCTTTGTAAATAAATCCTGCTGAACCCAGCAGGAATGCACAAATATGCACAACATCAGGTCATGGATAGATGAATTTATTTGCAGCCAGTCCATTAACCACATACATCAGGCTTTAAGTCTCATTGCTTTCAATGGGGAGAATTAAGGCTATTTGCAACTGAAGTAAATGGGGCATAAAAGTTTGTAACTTTGGTTGCACTGCACCCTCATTTATGGAATAAATTTATGGAATAGTGGATTGTTGTGCTTCAATATTAATCTCTCTACAAACTTTATTTCATACTGCAAAGTGTGGCTTTTACCAACACTATTTTAACCCAACTTTTGTCTCCTATTTTTTGTTTGTCTAAAGAAGAATTCTGTGAAACTCCACAACTTTTGACTTTTGGACATGTAATAGTGTTTTTGCTGGATTTTCCCCACCAATGGACCAAACTAGTTGCCTGCATTTTTAAAAATTAATCACTTCTTTAAAATAGCCAGAAGTGAAATGTCTGAGGATAACTTCACTGCAATTTGGCATCCTTCCATAGTTCATGTTTCAATTCTATCTTTAGCCTAAAGGCCTCCTTCATCTCACGTGAAAGTTTGGAACAATATTTTTGAATTAACATGGTTTGATCATTTTTTGTATTTCAAATCCCCCCCCCCTTTTCATAGAAATTGTCTTTTTAAACCATGGGGTCATTCTTAGTCATGGGCATAATTCTTTCACATGGCAAAATGAATTAGTGATGTGGAAAAAGTTGGGAATATGTTCTGCTGTTCAAACTTAATAAAAATATTTTGTAAACCCATCTTTACTCTAAATGCTGGGCTTGAACAAGAACTACTGGCAACTTTGAAAAGTTTCCCCTAACACATTGCAACAAATTATGTATGGAATGTAGACAATGTATTTACACAGGAGATTTTCTAAAATGAAATGAAATTGAAACAGTCAAACAAACTTATGGGATCTTAAGGACATTCAAACAACCACAAATCAAAATTAAAATCAATCCTGTGTTCTGTCTCTGACATCACTGAATTTTAAATAAAATATGCAAGAAAGGGCATAAATAGTCCCCTGTTCTTTCCTTCCATCTTCTGGATAGAACCGTCTTGGGATGACTTGACAATTGTAATATATTCCATAACCATCTTAGATCATTATTGATATTCATACAACTAGCATCCATAGAACCGAAGATGCAGGCAATCCAAAGGTTTTTTTCCTTTCTTTTTCCTAGGGTCAGATCTTCTTTTTAGGTTTAAACACATTTCATAGCCTTTTTTAGCCTACCCATACTGGCTGGATATGTTTATTGTAGTCAGGCATACCTAAAAGGTACCAGGGTAGGGACAGATGCACTTGAACAGTTTTCTTTGTTGAGAGCAGAGGAGGGTCTTCATGGATCTACTCAGTCCACCTTTCATGTATCTTTAAATATAGCCTCCAACATAAAACTTCAAGCACATTTGAGACTTGACTTCTATTTTTGCTGTTTTTTTTTTCCAGTGAGGCTGTGGCTGCTGGGGGATGGCTGAGAGTTTTTGTTTCTGCTTGTCTGAGGGTTTGGTGTTTTTTTAAAAAAAGCAAAACTCCACATTTGGGATGAAATATTACAGTTTGTCAATCCATGAGAGATGAGTGAGAACTTAATTCCAGTTTGGTTTTCATTAGAATTTACACAAAGTTCACATTTGAATGAGGGAGAAAGAGAAACTGGCAGATGGATTCGTCCTTAGGAAGTGATCACCAGAGTTGATTTTTTTAAAAAGTTTTTATCTTATTTTAGTTTATATCTTTGCACATTTCTCCATGGAATGCAAGGCAACTCATATTATTTTAAAATTTGACTGTGAGGACTTGGTAGGAATGGGGGCATGACAGAGTACTGTGACCTCCAAGGTTCTCCAGAAGGCCAATGCATCTTTTAAACAGTTATCATAACCTGTAATAGCCTCATAACTGGTCATAGGATAGGCTGTAGGAGTACAATCCCTGGCCCTTGAAAGTGAACATTATGTTCTGAGAATCTATTTAATGCCAGTGGAGTATAAAACTCCAACAGTTACCCAATGTCTGCAATTGTTCAGGGAGTGCAGTGTGGCTGGTAGCTTCCTGGCCACTCCAGAGACATTCTGGGGATGTTCCAGTGGCCATTCTAGTCTTGGCAATGGAGACAGAGCCATGGCCCCATATTGTTGTTCTGCAGATAAATGGGGAAGTATGGAGGTGGGCTTGTGTAAGGGTTTTTGTACACTTTCTTATGCAAGTGTTGAAATATTACTAGCACCAGCATAACCAGGAGTTACACCAGTGTAACACCCAATGCTATCCCAGCTATCTTTGTGTTTTCTTACACATGAAACAATAATGTCTCCCAGCAACTGGAGAAAATTTTGGCTTAAGTGCTCCTTAAAAGAAGCACTTTTCATACTCAGTGATTTACTTGAGAAAGGTTGAGGGCATGCACTTAAATTTCCCACTGAAATGATGGGTACTTAAATGTACTTATCTTGATCTGGAAACACCATAACTCAGGGGTAGAGCATGTTCTGCATGCAAAGGTTTCCAGCTTCAATCCCTGGCACCTCCATATAAGAAAAATCTAAATGATCGGAAAGGTCCCTCTCTGAACTCCTGGAAAGCCATTGTGAATCTGTGCAAACAAGGCAGAGAGAAATGACCCAAGTAAGGCAGCTTCCTACAGTTGATGTACATGTAACATAGTCATGTGAAGTTGGATGTCCTATCTTCTAAGCATATCTATTTCTTCAGCTTTTAATCTTCATTGTTATTGTTATAGTTGTCATGGTGATCCCTCTATCATGGGGTTTTCTTGGTTTGCCATTGCCTTCCTCTGAGTTTGAGAGAGCATAACATGCCTAAGGTCACCCATAAGTTTCCATAGCCAAGTAAGGGTTCAAACTCTGGTCTCCTGGAGTCTTTGTTCAAGACTCAGACCATAAACCCATACTGGCTCTTCAAACAAAACCTGAAGAACTAGCATAATTAAGGCCAATCCAGAAAACCTTGATAAGGTTGCCTTAAGTCACCATAAGTCAGAAACAACTGGAAGACAAACAACAACTACTACTATATGACATTGACAAACCATTTGTTTAAACTCAGTTCTGCTTCAGTCCTCTATAAAGATGGTGGCAAGGTTTTCATTTTAGAGCAAAAGAACCACACAAGTAAGAAGAATGGAACCTTCCCCATACCTTCTGCTTTTTCATTCATAGATTTTCCCGCAACTTCACCAGTTTTGTCTTTCAGGCTAGAGCTCATCTTATGATAAACATAGACTGTAGGCTGTAGGCTGTAGTGAGCCATGTCAGAGGCACAAAAAATATGTTTACTACCTGCTACTGGTATGCAACCTTCACTGTTATGATTTGATCCAGTTCTTTCTTACATCATTGGGCTAGCTTTAAACACCTTATCATGTCAGTTTGGCCCTTGGGTCCATATGACACATTATTGAGAAATGGATAGAACCTGTAAGCCCATATGCCTCACTTCCCAAACTCCTTGGGTTATATGTAATTTGAAAAGATACCAGACATGAAGCCAAAGAGTTTACATCCTGAACAGGACAGTGAAACAGGATAGAGAATGGGAAATACAAAGACAATGGCATCAGTCTAAATCCAGTTGTTAGTACCAAATAGATTAGCCCTACTGAATTAATGGAATTTACCTGAGTGTGGGCTTAACAAATTCCTATTGATTAAATGGGCCAACTCTAACTGGGGTGAACAAAATTGGATTTATGTTTTAATGTCATCGGGGGGGGGGTGTTACCCACACTTCTCCAGGGAAATGGGAAAGTTAGCTTGATGGCACTTAAGTATCTCTCTACAACTTATCACTTGGGTTTTATGGTTAATGACTTGGAAAGAACTGAGGCATCCTGTCCATCAAAGCCTAAATATTTAAATCTAAATCTAAATATTTGTTCATTAACAACCTGCAATGATTGGTACTTCTCAATCTCTTTGCCACAGCCCTGCATCAAGAATGGTTGTGAAGATAACATTATTTCTTGTCTTGGGAGCAAGAATATAGATCAAACAAAAAGCACAATGCCACACAATTAAATTTCTAAAATATCAAACAGTTACAATGGTTCCCCTCTTTGCTATTACCATAACACACGTGAATCTATTACAGTATATCTCCAATCATGCATTGCAGTGGAAAGAATCCATCAGGAACATTTACCAAAAAAAAAAAAAAAAAAGTGCTCCTTCTAGTAGAACCCAGGAGGTACAATATTGTCAATTCTACACTTGGACAGCAAACAGAACAGATACTTCATTAAACGTCCATTGTCTTTCATGTGTGTCAGTGTATTTGTGGTTACTCATTTGCTTAGGTGGTAGATGACATTTGTGCGCTAGTGTCACAAGTCCAGGAACAAGCTTGATCCTGGTCCAGTTGAGATCCTTTTAGGGTTGGAAGCAGAAGGCAGATGCTCTCTCTTGGAGGAGTTCTCGGCACAAATGACAACTCCAGCTTCCTGTAAATCAATAAAGCAAAACCTTCAGATTTGCCAGTTTTATTATTGATTGATTGATTCACAGCAACACCTTCAGATTTGCAAATTTTATTATGTAAGTATTTATTTATTTATTTAAATATTTCTATCCCACCCTATATCGCAGAATTTTATGCTGGTGTACAATAAAACCAATTCTGAACAATTTAAAACAATAATTTAAAAAAAAAAACTGAAATATATTAAATAATTTATCACTTCCAGAAAGACCATTTAAATCCATTAAAAAAAATTTAAAATAATAAAAATAATAGCATATAAGCAAAGCGGATAAAATCGATAAGGCCCTGAAGAGTTTAACAAAAAGTCATGTTTTGACTTGGCACAGAATGGCATCAGCACTAGGGCCAATTGGGCCTTTGAGGGAAGGGCACTTCAGAATCAAGGTATTACAGCAGAGAAGACCCTCTAAGAGATTTGGGCAGAGGCCAGCAACCCGGGGCCCTTTGTCCACCTATGGCACTCAGGTTGCTTTTATGTGGGCCTTGGCCTAATTTCAGAAACACAATTCACACAATCAATTCAGGCCTCTGAAAGAATTAGTTCTCCATTCTCCAGAATGATCTGCTTACTACATATGAAAGCTGAAGGACGAAGAAAGAAAGGGTGGGGGCAGAAAAGGTAGAAGAAAGAAATGGGGTGGACTCATTCACTTTTGGCTTGGACCCCAGCCAAAGCTTCAAATGCTATAAATATTTGGCCCTGGATAGAATATTCCTTAGGGAATGTGGCCCTCAGATTTTTTTAAAAAGTTGCCCACTTCTCATCTACGCAATATCTAAACAACAGTGGGACTCATCCTATTTAAACAGAGAGTCACTTTTCACATTGCATATTTCCCGCAAAAAAGAGACATTAATTAACACAGAATATCACCACTATGTAACAGCCACAAATGTGTAGTTTCTCTCTGCACATACTTTGTTTTAAAATTAAGGATAAAGCTAGAGAAAATGTTCTGAATTCTCTGAATTTCCTCATGGATCTATTTGATTTTGACTGACATTTTCCTCACACCCATTGCTGTCACTTTAATTAAAACTGGATTGCCCAAATCTAGGAAAATTTGGCCCTAATAATTCGATTTTAGGAAAAAAATATTTATATGTATAAGCTACATTTCTAATTATGTTAGTAAATTTGGACGTATGGCAGCTGTTTGGTAGATCATTCCAGTGTCTTAAGGAACAGTAAGGATGCTTCTATTAGAAAGGTATGTTATCCCATCATGGCACTACCTTTTCATGGTGGTGGGATTGCATGCTCCTGGGAGGCAAGAGGATATGCTGACACTAGAAGCCAAAATGGCTAGATTGAGGATGTCATACGTGAGACACAACATGAGATGACATAACTCATTAGAAAAGGTGACAGAGTTCTGTAAAGTAAAAGATTCAATCAAGGAAACCACAGCCCTGAGTCTGGAAAACCAAACCAGGGCAGCTGATTACAAGGCTGTTGGAGATCTCCATTCACAGAATTGTCATAAGTCAAACCCAACTTGATAGCAAATGACAACAAAACTCAACATAGTTGTGTATGGCCACATGGCAACATGCACACAGACAGCAGTGCTGTTGGGTGGGGAAGGATGTTGTGATATTGATTTTATTTAATAATTTCAGAATTGCAAAGGAAATAATAATATGTTTTGCAGTGGACATTTACTCTGTAAGGCACCAGGAGGCCACTTTTTCTGCATAATTATTTGTTCAGCCTTTCCTCTACAACTCCTACTAGATGAGTGGGGACCTTTGGCCTACCAAATGTTTTGGACTCAAACTTCCACAGTTCTTGGCCATCTGCTAACTGGGCCTTTAGGGAGCTGAAATTCAGTGTCTAAATTCAGTTGCTTGTCCCATTTAGAGTTGAACTGTGGAATAGCAGGGAGCCCTGGTGGCGCAGTGGTTAAATGCATGTACTGCAGCCACTTACTCACTAACCACAAGGTTTTGGGTCCAATATCAACCAGGGGCTCTGGATCAGCTCAGCCTGGCATCCTTCTGAGGTCACTAAAATGAGTACCCAGCTTGTTCGGGGCAATTACCTTACACTTTGTACAACCACTTAGTATATCAGTAAGCAGTATACTTGCTATTGCCAGGGCCACACTTTGCCCACCTCTGACATAAAGATTAACCTACCAAGTTCCCATTGATTCAGTGGGTCTACACCTGTTGGGACTAACAATTGGATTTAGGCCTGCAACCTCTATTCACACCCCTTGAGGAACCTATGCTGCAGATTGGTCACTCAAGGATCACAATGCCATTAATTTCAGTTCAGTCTACATTGGATTGGGTAACTGTGAAGGGTTTGGGGGCCAATTTCTCTCTGACCTCCTCCATACCAAAATACCTTCTTTTCCCTCAATTTCCCCTCCCAAATGGCAACAAGAAGTGACCTCATGGCACCTCCTGTCACTGTTTGGGAGGAGAGATGGAGGAAAATGGATGGGAGGTTCTTAGGGTTCTTGACCAACAGGCTTTTGATTTTGCATGTTGACATACACTAGGGTGGTTTGGCGCAATTTTGGGGTGATTTTCATGTAATTGTTTAAAAAAATCAAAATTGTGGGGCTTTGGGGACTTTGGAAGATGGGAAGATTTAGAAGATTGGCGCCTTCAGAGGCTACACTTTCTCTGCTCCACCTACATACTATGGTGATATTAAACATGTTTCTTTCAACCCACATCTGCCTCATAGAATCATAGAATCATAGAATCATAGAATCATAGAATC
>CM034701.1:65984400-65996127 GCA_020142125.1 Phrynosoma platyrhinos | reverse complement strand
TCTTCGAGAACATGGCCACACAGCCCGAAAAAAACCCACAAAAAACTAAGAATAAACACTTGTTTTTCTCTACTGGAATGGAAGCAATCATGCTGTGAGTTGTACCCAATGTAATGCAGCTCTTATCCAAAGCAAATTTAATTTTGGGACTTGGAACTGGCCACCCATGCTTGGGGATTCTGGGAGCAGTACTACCAAAAAATAACTTTCCCAACATCTGCCTTTGTCCTAGGGAAACACTCCACAGTAATGACAACTAACGGCAAATGCATCCACAGCTACAGTGGGTTGAAATCCTAGTTCAGATAGAGAACAGTAGCAACTACCATACATAAAATCAGACCATTTGGACCATGAGACCATTGCCAATACAAACTGACAGGTATAGAATGAAATCTTTTCTAGATCACCCTGAAGATATCAGGCAGCAAACTAGGGAACTTTTGTATGCACTATATCCATACAAGCACTATGGGATGGTTCTTAATGCTCTTTTACTATTAGGTCAAAATATCACCAATCAGTTTTTAATGTGACACCTAAGTAAGTAGTAATACACACCCTGTACAGTCTGGCACAACAACCACTGGGAAAAATCATGGGTATGAATACGAATGATTATGCAGATTCAGAAACACATGCACACATCCCTTCACACACAGTTATCAATCCCATGAATCTACTTCAACAACACGTCAGTGTCAATGTCAAGTTCTTAATTCACTTTCACAGTACTCTTTGAAGCCCTACAATAGTATGGGCTACAACTAGATATGTCCCCAAATAACACCAACAGCAGGTATATGGGAAATTGATCCACAAAGGCTTAATATTATTGCATGTATATTAGTGCCCATCCATACATGTTTTCCTTCATTTCTAAATCATAACAATCCCTGAGATCTTGGTAGCCAGACAGTTCCCTTTCCTTTTCTCTCCCACTTGTACACACATTTGTTCTTACTCTCTGAAGGAGAACCTAGCTCGATAAGACAAATCATGATTTTAGTTTATATTTGGGATCTTAACTATAAACATTACAAACCATGAATAACATAATAAAGCACAGTTAGCAAATCAAGCCAATGTTAACCATAATTAAGCTCTGGCCTGGTTCAGACAGTGATATCTGGGCTTAAATAAGCAGAGATGTGAACAAGCCTTTTGTCTGTGCATGCAGCATAAACAAACCAGGAAGTTTTAGTTAACTATGTAAATAGAGACTCTGAACTAAGTTTATCAGCTTTCAACAATCCTGGATATTAAACCAACTTGTTTCAAATGTGATAATCATATTTCCCAGTTCACATGAAAAGGGAGGCATTTAAATGGCCTGGTTTGATCACTTGCATGTGCAAGGATAGGCCAAGGGAGTACATGCATGAGCAAAAGGTTCATTTAATCTTCTTTTAGTATGGTGAGGTATAATTGTCTGAGCATGGCCAATATGTCTAATGTGCACTATACTTTCTAGCAAAGAACAGAGAGTAAGTTGAGACAAACTCAAAGTATACTTCTTCCTGAAGTATGAAACATACTTCATTTTGGAACATACCTTTTAATCCTGCTGCTCAACTCCATGCTGCTGGAATAGCAAATGAGCGAGAGAGAGATTCTGTCTTCTCTGCTGCCCTTTGAAGATTACTGAGTATTGCTTTGGTATATTTCAAGAGGAGCTATCAAAAATAAGACTAAATGGGTTTCTGCTTTATTTTTAAGAAGTAAAACAAAAGAAACGTGAGGTATTTTTTTTCATTTTAATTTCTTTCAAGATTCACATCCTTTGTTTCATCTTTGCAGAATCTGTGACTTAATGGTCTTTTCTATCCATGTGCTTGGGGAAATTATTTTCCACAATGTAGAAGGTGAAGAAGAAAGTGGAGAAGAAAAACAACAATGAGGCAATGCCTGGTAAAATGATGCCAAGGTGAGAGAGATGAGGCATTCTTGAAGGAGTACAAATGTGTCCCAAGAAAGGAGGCAGGAAATTTCTGTTTTATAACCTTTCTGGATTTTCCTTGCCCTTTTTTTTCTCCAAAAAGTTAAAGGTGAAGATGGCCAAAGTACAACGGGGGAAGTCACAAAATCCAGTGTGCAAACTTTTCACAGTGCCAAAGTCACACCGGTAAGGGTTTGGGTTTCCTTTTCATCTGGAATAATCCATACCACAGCTGTTTCATAATCCATACCATAGCTGTACGTACAGCTTTTTCTGTACATTTAGATTATCAAGTAGACATCGTTGCTTTTTTTCTTAATCTCAAAAGTCTTTTTTCTAATAATATATAGAATATATAAATAAATACTTTAAAACACAATTTGAGGTGGGGTCCTGATGTCCAACATTTCTGAATTTTCATTTTTGACGCCTGGCTGATATATGTTAAAAGTAGAGCAAATTAGCTCTCTTCTGTTTATTTATTTACTCTTTTTCTTTTCTTTTTACAGGTTTGCAAAGAGAAAGAAAGGAGGGGGAATAATGAAAATAAACGAGCCAATTTTTTTTTTCCAAAAAGAAGTTTTCTACAATATTAGATGGTTGTGCTTTCAGTGTACACACTCAAAGGTAAAAATAGGTCTAATTTTTTAAAAATGCAGTAGCAACAATAAGTAAAAGTAGCAAAAAGAGCAGGAAGTCACTCCCAGAGCTTGTGTGTGATGAGCCATTTTAGCAGCTGCCCTTTTTCTTTGCAGACGGGGAACTGCTGCTCTGGTTTGAAACAGGCTCTTCTGAATCATCCTCATCAAAGCCATGAAAAGTTGAGGTGTCGCTTTCAGAGGTGGAACCGAACAAGTCCTCCGTAGTGTGAGCTGCCGTTGCTTCCTCCTTCCTGCTTTCTCTTCCCAAATGAGCTGACATGTATGATGAATATATCAGCACATGGGTTAAGCAATAGGCATCACAATTAATTCTATCATCACCATCACCATCATCATCATTATCATCACTTTTACCATTATTACACAGTTCATACTTTTAAAAGGTCCCAGTTATATATGCACCTTTCTATAAGTCTGAGGTGGGTCAGGTCAATAATATGGATCAGTGGAACAGCAAGGGGAGCAATAAGGAAAGTTAGAACTGAACTGCAAGGGTTTAAAAAAAGTGACACCACCACAGATGCCCATAAACTAAGGCAGCAAAAGGGTTAATATTGTTTTCCTCTCTTTAAAACACACACAAAAAACATTTTTGTGATTGTTTTGAGCAGCTTTAAAAGATTTCATATTGTGTATAATAGTCAAAATCCATTAAGAGTACAAGGTTCAACGATTTGTCTTCATTTTGGCATCAAATATTCTCAATTTACTATTTTAGCATAATAACCTGTTTTGTAAGTTTTGTGTCTTAAAAAAAATATAACAACCCCAGATTCCTTCTCCTGATCTCTTTCAGCACCTGCTCTCCTAAGTGGTGTGCAAAACATGGTGAAGAAAAAAAATCATACTAACAAACAAAAAATAAATACATATTGTACAATTTAATAAACTCTCCTTTTAAAAACAAAAAAATCACATGAATATTATCACCTAAGGTAAAATGTAAACATTTGAAAGCATTTCATTCAGTTAAAGGGCGGATAGATGGACAGACAGATAGAGAACATTACAATACAATATATAATTTTTGACAGAAGTTTCAAATATGCTATAATCTTGCATTCATCCTTTGAACAGTCAAATATCAAATCCTCCCCAACCCATTATTTGTTGCTGATAGTTCCAGTTGACAGTGAAGGAATGGTTACAGAGAAAATATATCCTGATAGAAAAGAATCAAATCATATGCCCAAAGAGGAAAAATAAATGTAATAAAATTACACTTAATGGGAAGATGTTATTGGGTGCACATGTGGAACAATCAAGAAGCTGGCATTGTTTTTTCTGCTATATAAAGGAAATTTCTTCTGTGTGCAAACTGTCTAAGGTTTAGGTGAGAATCAAGATTGTTGTTTTTCCAGGTTTATGTGATTGCACCCATAATGCTGCATAGAACCTCAGAGATCTGTCTTACAGATAGCTTACTCTGATTAACAATTTCAACTAATTTAGAATTGCTTTGCAAAAAGATTCCATTTGCTGGGATGCATGGTCTGCATCCAGCACAGGTGTTCTGCTTGCACAAGAGTGGAGTCCAGTGTAAAGGAGATGCAATATCCCTTCCCAGTTTGCACCCGCCAACCTGAGCAACACCTCTCCACAAAACCCAGAATGTGTTTTCGGTATTGGAGTGGTCTACAGGACAGAGGCAGAGGTGCTGAAAATCCCAACACTATAATGAGTGCCAGGTTAGATTTAGTCCTTTTCCAAAAAAAAAAAAAATGCCTTATAGCAGCTCATATTAAAAATGAGTTGCATACCACTAATAGTAGACTCTATAGTTAAGAAGTAGCTTGGTAACATGTTCAGAAGTTAGTTGGCAAACAGGAAAAAATGTAAAAAGAACAACGCTTTTTCTCAAATTATCATATAAAATGTGTCAAATTACAGATGGTACTTGTGACTAATAGAAGTAACTGTGGCTAACCTTAGCTGTCTATCTGTAGATGATTAGCCTGTTGCAGCAAAAATAATGGAGAATATTTGTGGCACTTTAAAGTAAAACCAATTTATTGTATCCTGTGCCTTTCTGGACTAGAACATACTCCCAGAAGATAAATGGTTTTCCTCTGTTGTTGTTGTGAGTGCATATGTGTGCATGTACACACACACAATCAGATATGGGTAAGGGGCTGAGACTATAAATTAGATGTAACCAATGGAAATACCCAGCATCTAAATTGCAAAAATCTCAGTAGAACATTTGGAATTATATTTGTAATATTTGTAAAATATGAAGACAGAAATCCTCCCTTAGCATTTTCCATGCTCAAATCAAAGCATATCTGCTGTTACATATGATTTCCATTTTCTAATGTCATGTTTCAGTGTTAGCCCGTTATATGCATTCAATTTTGTGTAGGAATGCACTTGTCTAACCAATCCCAATCATACAAATCAAAACCATCAATCCACACTCCATATGTATGGGAAAAGAGAGCCATGCAGTTCATTGCTCACAGAAAATTGCAATATGGAATCACCTACCAGAGCGCCCACAGTCTGAACAGGAGACAAGTTCCTCTGGCCGCCCACTTTTTTTGTTCATATTAGATCCACCAAGACAGAAGTCACAGTAGTTATTGGAAATGATAGCCCCATCTGGTCCTTTCTGGGCTGCAGGCAATAAAATAAAATAAAATGTACATACTTAAATCAAGAGATATGTACTTTTCATTATTTTCTCTGAATGAACTTGAGCACTGCACTTGCAAAAGAGACTCCCAAGAAAAATAAGAGTTAAAGTGAGTTTTATATCTACCTTTCTCCAAAGGGGACTCAAAATGGCTTACAATAGAAGTTTAAAACGGAACAGCTAAAACAATACAAACTACAAATGTTTTTAAAAAGATTAAACCATGAACTGATGTAAAACTGCTTTTAAGACATTAGCCTAAAAACAAGTGAACACACTTGAAATGCATATTAAAAACAGCACACCTATTTGCATGTCCCCCTACCTTGCTCAGTTAAGGATGAAGGCGTGTTTAAATACAAAGGTTTTTGCCTGTCAGCTCAAGGACAGCAGAGAAGATACAATTCAAACCTTACCTGGGAGAGACTTCCATAGCCTAGCAGCCGCTACTGGAAAGGGGCTCTCTTAGTCTAGGTGGATGGTAGGATGGAGAGCAAGAAGGGAAGACTTGGGCAGACTCATATGGGGAAATATGGGATTTCAGACAGTCTGAACATAAGCCAAGTTAAGTGTAACCTACGCCTCTCCTGCTCTGTTCCTGAAAAGACAGTTAAATGGCTCCGAGTTAGCTGAATTTAGGTTAGCTGACTTGTAAACCTGACTCCTTATGTCATTTGCTGTTATTGTTTCTAATATTGTATTTTAACTGGTTATCTGTTTAATTCTGTTTTAAGGGGATGGGAGGGTGGGACTATGGGATAATGGAATGTTTTTAACTTTGTTCTATTTTAATATTGCTGTACCCTGCCCCGATTGCCGCGCAGAGGGGCGGGCTATAAATAAAAATTTATTATTATTATTATTATTATTATTATTATTATTATTATTATTATTATACATTGAAAGGTTCCATTCCAGTCATGTCTACCTTGTCCCATTGAGTTCAATGAGGTCTAAGTTCAACTAACTCAATTTGAACTCAGTACATTTTCTTTTCAGACAGAGATCATGAGAATCAAGAATCAGAGAAAGTCAAACAACCAGATTAAGGCCTAAGCAGACTGCCAGAAATAGTGCACATTAAATTGAGGCACTGCCCTGGCTCAGTGCTAGGGAATCATGGGAATTGCATTTTTTTCTGAGACATTGAGCCTTCTCTGTCAGAGAGCTCTGGTGCCACAATAAATTACAGTTCCCATGATTCCCTAGCACTGAGCCAGGGCAATGCCTCAATTTAATGTGCACTATTTCTGGCAGTCTGCTTGCTAGTTGTTCTCAACATTTGACCTTCTGGATATTTTGTCCTTCAACTCTCAGAATCCCTGACCATGGGTTATGCTATGTGGGGCTTCTGGGAGAAAGGCGGCATGCATATGAAATAAATAAATAAATAAATAAATAAATGTAACATCAGCATAGGTGAACCACTTTAATCTAGCATAGCCAAACTGTTACTATGTTTTGTATGTCTTTTCAACATTTTGAATTTAGTGTTTCAATTTGATTATTTATTTAATGGTTTAAAACTTTTGCAACATATATTGCTTCAGTATATTTTTGTTTTAACTTAAATTAAAAGGTAAAAGTATTCCCCGTTGACAAGGTTGTCAAGTCGTGTCCAACCGTAAGGGGCGGTGCTCATCTTCATTTCTAAGCCAAAGAGCTAGCATTGTCAGAGACTACTCTCTGATCCTGTGGCCAGCATGACTGCATAGAACGCTGTTTACCTTCCCACCGAAGTGGTACCTATTTATCTACTTGCATTTACATGCTTTCGAACTGCTAGGTTGGCAGAAGCTGGAACTAGTGACAGGAGCTCACCCCATCATGCAACACTTGGGCCTCAAAATGCCAACCTGCTGATCTTGCAATCAACAGAGTCAGCGTCTTAACCACATGAGCCACTGCATCCCATTTAACTTAAATTGCAAGCCCCATAAATAAATAAATAAATAAATAAATAAATAAATAAAACCTCTTTAGAAGATGTCAATACTTCACTTAAAGAACATTAAAACAAGATTCAGCTTCACAATTCCTCAACATTTACAGTTTTCTTTGACAAAAAAGCACTTTGACTGCATTCCTAAGCATACTTCAGAGGCATTCATAAAATGCCTTCTGTGCTTACGTATACCTGATAGCCCCATTGCAGTGGCTTGTGCATGCCTCTTGGCCATGTCTTTCCAGCAGTTGTTTGTACAGTATGAATAATAACTGTGTACACATAGGACTCTTCTACATCCCTTCCTCCTTTCACACATCCTCATACACAGTGTTTCCAATCAAAATGCACTTCATATCCTCGCTCATTAGTGCTGAACACCAATGACCACATCAACATCTGTAACTTTGAGAAATAGCTTGTCCTGCATTGCTTCACTGAGTTCACAGACAGGGGTTTAATTATTCTAGGTGTTGTTGTTTTTTGCAGTGAAAGTTTTAACACATAAATCTACCACACTTATCTACTAACATTGAACATAAAACACTCATCATATATGATGCTTCGTTTAAATGCTAAGTACACCTCCAATATGAAGAAACAGATATTTGCCTTATTTATGCATAATTCCTTGACACCCCTATCTTATCTATCTGTACAGCGTTTCATCTTAATTTCTTGACATTCATTTACATTTCTACTTAAAAAAAACTTATTAAGTAAC
Organism: Phrynosoma platyrhinos; assembly: GCA_020142125.1. Lineage (NCBI taxonomy): Eukaryota > Metazoa > Chordata > Lepidosauria > Squamata > Phrynosomatidae > Phrynosoma > Phrynosoma platyrhinos. Next base: position 65,988,222 of record CM034701.1, on the reverse strand, counting down.
TAAGTGTTAATTCCTTATTATTATTATTATTATTTATCTTCATATTTCCCCCTTTTCCAGTATATCTTAAAGCCTCTCCATTCTTCTTCTACCTCTTTCTCTTCTTTCTCTCTCATTAATGCTGTTAACATATCTGATTCCATAGCTTCTTTCATTCTTTCTATCCATTCCCTTTTGGAAGGTATTCGATTTTGTTTCCATCTTTTTATGTAAAGAATTCTTGCTATAGTAATCATATACAATACTATTCTTCTATATTTACACTCTTGTTCTTTTTCCATTAGATCCGTCATATTTAGTAAAAAGAAGGTTGGGTCCCATGGTATTGTAACTTCAAGTATATTAAACATCATTTCCTGTATCTCTCTCCAAAACCTTTTCACTTCTCTACAGTCCCACCAAACGTGGAAAAAAGTACCTTCTTGTTTTCCACATTTCCAACATTTTGCTGTTCCTGTTTTATATATTTTCTTGATTTTTATTGGTGAGAGATACCAACAATATAACATCTTAATATGATTTTCTTTATAATTTTGGCAACACGTGAATTTATTAGTATTCCGCCAAGTTTTCTCCCATCTTTCTAATTCGATGGGTTTCCCATAATCTTGGGCCCATCTAACCACAGAATGTTTAATTTTTTTTTTCTAAACTTCTTTTCCTCAACAACTTATAAAATTTAGCTATGTGTCCTTTGGTTTTGTCACTAAAGATCATATCTAGTTCTGATTTCCCATTTGTAATTCCAATATTCTTTTTATCTAATCTAAATCTATCCTTCAATTGATTATACAGAAACCAATTCCTTCCAAGTACCTTCTCCAGTTGTTCCATTGTTTTCATGTCACTTTTTCCACTATTCCAATCTATAATTTCCTTATATGTTAACCACTGGGTTCCCTTATGTTTTGTCCTTTTAAAAAAGGCCTCTTGGATTGATACCCAACTGGGAATTTCATTGTAAAATTGTTTTTTAATCTTTAACCATGTTTTCAAAAGTGCATTTCTTATGAAATGATGTGCAAAGTCCCTATTTTCTTTCAATTTATCATGCCACATAAAGGCATGAAAACCAAATCTCATTTTGCAACTTTCTAGCTCTAACAATCTGTCATTTTTCAATGTGACCCATTCTTCTATCCAGCTTAGACAAGCTGCTTGATAATACAATTTTAAGTTCGGTAGTCCACATCCCCCTTTTAATTTCTCCTCTGTCAATAGTTTCCAACTTATCCTGGCTCTTCTGCCTTCCCATATAAATTTCATCAACTCCCCTTGCCATTTTTCCAAAAAAATTTCCTCACTAATAATGGGTAGGTTTTGGAATAGATACATCAATCTAGGTACAACACTCATCTTAATTATTGCAATTCTCCCCAAAAAGGAGAATCTTTTCTTTGTCCATCTTTGCAAGTCATTTTTGACTTCCTCCCATATTTTCTGATAATTATTTTTAAACAAATCTATGTTCCTTTTAGTAAGTTGTAAACCTAAATACTTCACCTTCTTTTCCACTCTATAACCCGATATTTCTTTCAATACTTCTTCTTCTTTTGCACTCATGTTTTTAGTCAATATTACAGTTTTGTCCTTATTTATCCGAAGACCTGCCACTCTACCATAATCCTGGATTACTTCATTTAACCTTCTTATACAGTGTCTTTGCATTCTAAGAGTATGACACAATTTGATAAAAGCCAGAGACACCAGGAATGTTGTTTGCAGTAGAAGGTGAAAGTCTGAAAAACTATTCCCTTCCTACTTTCCCTTTTTTTCTACTCCCAATGGCAGACTTCCTATACTGACAATGAACATTGAGCTGCCCATGTGGTGTAAAGTTCAACCTCAATATTATTTTGCACTAATCTTACACTCTGTCAGCCTATTTCTTATGCTGTTAAATGGGAACAGAGATTCATGATTCTTTATGTCCTGAAGAACCCCTCCTCTGCCAGCTGGAACTGTTCAATAAACAAGAAAGCTTTATCCTGGTTTGCAGTGGGGTCAGTTTGCCCTAATAGCTCACATATATAAAACAGAACTTGTCCCCATATCCTTCCTTCTGCCACCACAACCATCCCCCCCATACTAATGCCAGCTTTGTAGCTGAATCTCTAGGTGAACATAAAATGCTCAGACACTAACATTGATAGTTGCTGCTGATTGAAACCAATATTATTTTGAACCTGAAATTAAGTTTTACAATACCATTCTGGAAAATATTGCCCATTTCTCAACTAAGATCTGAAAATGTTTTACCATGTATGGGAGAGATGGCACATTCTGGCTTGCAAATAAAAACAAAGATGGTAAAGCTCTTAAAATATTCTAAGTGCTATTAAACTATTAAGAATAATACTGTATAGAATGGGCAGCATGATATCCCATTAACGTATTTATTCATTTTTAAATTGGAATCACCTTTGGCATATTTTACCAAAACAGCACACAAGATTCTTAATGTAAAAACATGGAGGCTTCTCTTGAGAGATTCAATGTTGTTTGCCTAACAAAGGAGGCTGTGGCCTCACAAAGGATAGAGACGTATCGGATCTCAGAGGAAGTACCTTTCTGTATTGCTAACAGAATTCAAATTTTATCTCCTGGACTTTGGAATGCCTTGTTCCCAGTGCCGCAAGGGCAGGAGGAAGGGTCTGCTTGCATAGATATCCCTCCACAGAACAACACACCAACAATGCCTTGACAAAATGCAGGCATGTGACTAACATCATAGTGTGCGTGGCTTTTTTTAAATATCCTGTATGATTTTTAACACCTTTGCCTGGTAAAGAAGCCAGTGGTGCTTCAAAAGCTTGCATCATGTATTTTGTGCATTTTGGTTGGCCAAATAAAGTCACCACTGTTTTGTGGTAAAATTCAAAGACTGCCATGTTAGTCTGGAAAGATCAGTATGCAAAGGGATCTTGCAACACCTTTGAGGCCGAGTGAAAGATCCAAGTTGGTAGCTCAAGCTACCAACTTCTCTCTTTCAGTTAGTGTCAAAGGGGCGGCAAGATCCCTTTGCATACTGTTCTGTGGATTTTGAACACCTTATGCTTTAGTCATCTTAGCCCCTAGTGGTTTGGAGCTCTTTTGCTTTTCTGAGGCCGGGAATGAGGTGGGGGAGGCTATCAGAGTTGCGCAGGGGAACGGAAGGTATGGTCGCAACAGAGGGAACATATGTTACAAAAGAAGACGGGGTCACTATTTGAAAGCTATCCCACCTTCAGTTTTCTCTGCTTCCCAAAATGGCTTGGAGAGCAGACCAGCCATTCCACAGAACCTCACCCTGCTCCTTTGCAATGCCAGGTCGATTAGAAATAAGACTCACATCATCCAGGATCTTCTCCTGGATGAGGATGCCAACCTGGCTTGCTTTACAGAGACCTGGCTGGGAGAGGATAGTGCTGCTATCTGGGCGCAGGCCCTCCCAGCTGGGTACTCTGTCAGTGAGCAGGTGAGGGGAAGTGGGTGGGGGGCGGTGTGGCTCTGGTTTATAAGAACACCTTAACCTTGACCAGGATACCTGTCCGGAAAACAGTCCACTTCGAGTGTATGTACCTTAGCCTGAAGACCAGGGATAGTTTGGGGATTCTGCTAGTCTACCTACCACCCCATTGCCTAGCAGACTCCCTGACCGAGCTGACACAGCTGTTCTCTGAGCTGTTGTTGAAGACCCCCAGACTTTTAGTTCTGGGGGACTTCAACATCCCGCTCGAGACCAGTTTAACAGGTGCGACTCAGGAATTCATGGAGACCATGACAAACATGGGCCTATCCCAAATGCGGTCGATGCGGTCTTCAGTACGGAACAGGAATATC
>CM034701.1:65965057-65976858 GCA_020142125.1 Phrynosoma platyrhinos | reverse complement strand
GTTTGCAAGGGGGGGGGGAAGACCTATACGCTGTTAGGAAAGGGCAATCTTCTTCTCTTCACCCAAAATAAAAAGAAGTAGTAGAACCCCAATGCAAAGGAAAGTTGGTAATATTTAGACTATTACTGAACTTGGAAAAAGGTCTTAAAGCTATCAACTATAGAGAATATGGGACTAGCAGCTCCCAGCATCCCTAACTACTGATGATGCCAGCTAAGGCTGATGAGAACTGCAATCCAACAATATCTGTAGGGCCACACATTTCCCACCCTTGCCTTACTTTAATAGGGAATGAGTTAACATGTACATATCAGCAAATGTGATTCTGCAGGGTCATATAGGTCATATGAAAGATCAATGAAGTGTGTAAAGAAAGGCTGAGATGGACAATGCTGATCTGGGATGCAAATGTATATTTCAGAAAAACAGCAAGAATTAAGCATGAAATGAAGAGAGAAAGGATAAAATTGAGTGACACAGGAGGGCTGAACTGAACATACCACTTAAGACTGTTGTTTTGTGATTCAGACCCATTGGAGGCCAGTCAGTTCAAATCCATCACAATCTTTTTTTCCCCCAGCATTCCCTGGGAAATGTAGTTTCATTCATGCCAAATGGCTTGAAGATGACAGAGGAAGGGTGAGGGAGTGACAGACAAAGAGATGAACAAGCACTATGAGTTGTTGAGCTGACGCTAAGTGGAAAATCAGTATCCAACTTGGATATATTGAGTCTGTTATTTACCATGGATACTGCTGTGAGAAGATGCTTGAAGAGAAGGAAAGGAGGAACTAAAAAGGAAAGGAATAAGCAAAAAAGCCACAATGCTGTAACAGCAACAACAACATGTATGTCACCCCACGCCCCATATAGCACACCACACTCTGAGTTATCTTGCCTTTGCTAAATTGGGCAGTATGCATTTCTGTCCCATGCAGTTAGGGAAATAAACACCATCTGCTATTTACTGTACTTCTTGCCTTTCTTGCCATTTCAGAAAACTAGCTGCACTGATTAATGTCCCCTTCCTCTCTGCACACATATATACACCTTTCCTTTTCTATTCCCCAAAGCCACGCAGAGAGGATTTCTGAAGTCCAGCTCTAATGACACAGTGGATCTGTCAAATCTAATTTACAACACAAGAGGTACTTAGGAGGAGGATGGGTCTGAAGTTCTGATTTCCACTACCTCATCCCTTTGCACAAAGGGGACCAGTTAACAACTTTGTATTAGCAATATGAACAATTAACATTCACATAGAAAATGGATGGAACCAGAAATTAAATTCTGCCAAGTGAAAGAGGGAGCTCTGAGAACTGAGCTTTAGCCTGCAAACAAACATCCAAAGCGAAACAGCAGGGAGCCAAGGGGAGAATCTATTGAATGTATTATGTAAAATCCAACTCCCAGGGTGTGACTTTTGCCAGTTCTAATAAATTCACCTGCTGTGTAAGTTGGGGGAGCAAACTGTGGCTGCCAGCCTAGCCCATCCTAAGTATCCCAGCAGATATCTAGAGTAGATGTCCCATTAGGAGGGAGGGGCTATACATGAAAAATTCCAGTCATGTAACTTTCCACTCCTTCAGTCAATTTGAATTTATGTGAGATTCTAATCACATGATTTGAGCCTTTGCACCCCATATTCCCTCACCCTACCCCTTTGCTAGTGAGATGTCAGTGCTGAGGCATCTGGTGAGACAGGCTTCTGTGAAGGGCAAGGAGAGTGCAATTTTGCCAGAGCAGTTCTATGTCATTGAGGAGTGAATCCACACCTCGATTTCAGTTTAAAGGTGCTATCCAAGGTGCTGAATTCTATACCCAAAGTAGGGTTATTCCACTGGCATGAAAGCCACCAGCTGGCATGGAAGCCATAATTCATTCAGCATGGGCATAGCCTCTCCCATCACATGATACCAGGCCTATATTGTTGCCCCAAGAAGAGATCAAGTTATTCCCCAACACAATTTCAGGTGCTGAACAGTTGGTTATCTTGTACACTTTGAAGCCCTATACCTATGGGCCTATAAAGACTGCCAGAAATAATGCAGCTTGAGGCCACTTTAACTGTCCTGGCTCTGTGCTAGGGAATCATGGGAGTTGTAGGAGTTTTTTTTTTCTGAGCCTTCTCTGTCAGAGAGCTCTGGTACCACAATAAACTATGGTTCCCATGATTCCTTAGCACTGAGCCAGGACAGTTAAAGTGGTCTCAAACTGCATTATTTCTGGCAGTCTGTATAGGCCCTAAATCAGGTTAAATACTCTGAAGCCTATGATTTGTTTTAAATAGCTCATATAGCAGTTCTTTATTGCTTCACTGCTCACTGTTTGGTTCTGTTACTGAATTTTGCTGAAATCCTGTGAACTTATATAAAAAGAAGCAAAGGGCAGCATATATAATTTTAAAATAAATAAATAAAGGTATACCACATATTCCCAGTTTTATTATCAAACGTATATTACTAACAGCCACTCAAACTATGCCAAAATTAAACAAAGAGTAAAGGTGGAACAACACATAATACACCAGTGCTGGAAACTCCCTACAATTGCTTCTAATAGGCAAATACAGTCATCCCTCCACATTTGCAGATTTGACTTTTGCAAATTTTATTATTCATGGATTGTATTAGTATGTTCTCTCTAGGAATATCTAGGTCCTCCAGTGCAACTCTATGATCAACCTTAACCAAAAGTTGCACTGAAGGACCTAGAGATTCCTAGAGAGAACAGTCCACCAAGCATTTGTAGCTTCTCTAGCACAATTCTATGGTCAATGTCTGGCAGATGCTGACCACAGAGTTGCACTGGTGGTCTCTCAGGTAAAACCGTAAGTGGTTTTGTTATTTGTGGTTTTCCCACTTTCACGGGGGTCCTGTGCCCTAGCAAATGTGGAGGGACCATTGTACATTTGATGAGAGCTTGCTTTTCACAGAAACATATTGAAGGGTGGTTCTTAATCTTTTCCCACCTGCAGCTTTCTCCCCGCCAATTCTTACCTCTACCATTTTGCCACTGCAAATTCTAGAAGCCTGATTCTCTGGCACACTTACACCTGAAATACTAGGGAGAGGAGGCAAACTGGGAGAAGAGCTTTAGTAGAAAATTAACAGGTAGGGAGAGGATGAAGTCCCCCCACCTTATTACTCTATTGTAAGGGCAATGACTTATCTGTTATTTGATGTTGTTTATCGATTGTTTAATGTTTGTTTTAATTTGTATGGTTTTAATTCCTAGTTGATTTAATACTTTTTTAGGGGGGGAGAGTATAGGGGTTTGATTATACTCTGTATTTTTTAACACTTGTTAGCCACCCCGATTGTGCTCAGAGGGGCAGGTTATAAATAAATTTTATTATTATCATTATTATTAATACTGCAAATTGTAAGGGCCCTGATATCCCCATGATCCAGCTATATTTTTAAAAATATACAAATCTCGAGTCAAGTCGAGTCAGTGCATCATTTATTGCTGAGACAAATCCAAGTTGAGTCATTGAAGTAACTCAGAGTGAAGACTGAGTTGACTGACTTAGGTCTACATCACTGACAGAAAATGAATTGAAATCACTTCCTGTTTTAGAAAACAGTCTCTCTTGGCCTAAAGTGGCTCAAGGAGGAAATGTGCCAAAGCCATTGGGGGCAATAATGTGCCCCCCCCCCCGGTGGCAACTAAAACAACCTTGGAGTGCTGCATGTAGCCTGCTGGCTACGCTTTGTCCGCTCCTGAGTTAGAGGATATGCACTGGCATGTAATGTATACTTTCTCCTCTAATTTTGAACAATGTGTTCATTGTAGCAAGCCAAACTGCAGCTTTTCTGGAAAATAATGCAAATAATGCACTGGCAAAATAGCAGAACTCAGATACAGTATATCTTTTCTCTTCCTTTCTTTTTCATAGCAAATGACCAGCCACACTTGCTGGTGGATTCTGGGAGTTGCAATCCAAAAGAGAAGTCTTCCAAACTGTGTAAAATATCCATTGATGGTTTAATTGTCCACACCAACTCCAATGGGCCACTGCTTCCATTTAGCCACCTGTACTCCCCTCCCACAAGAGGGTACCTACAAGGATTCCTGCATTGCTTCTGGCACTTCTTTTCAACCCTGAGTAACAACCAATCCTTTGAAAATGGAAAAAAGAAACCCTTACTAGTTAAGTATCCAAACTTTAAAGAGATTAACAAATGTTAAGGGAAATAATACGGCTTTAAGCCAGAGCCTAACCCAAGGGTGAAAGGGGGGGTAAAAGGCTAGCAGCACCTCCACGTCATGCAGTCTAAAGCATGCACAATGTCACATATAATTATGGTGGACAACTAGCCTGATATGACCTCGCTGCATAGAGTTCAATGCACTTTCCTCTCTTTATTGTGGCACCCAGTGTATGCAGGCGCAAAAGGAAAAAAACAGTCAAATTCCTTCTGTTTAGCCTGGTACCATGCTTAGTGCCCACATACCTTTCAGTTGTCAAATTTTGGCAGGGACAGTTTCCAATTAGTTTTCTGTCCTCCCATTTTTTTCAGTTGCCTTTAAAATATCCCAGTTTATCTCTCTTTCTCCCACTTTCCCCTTTGTCCACAGATTCCTTCAGTTGCTGCATATTGAGTTCAAAGTCCAAAAGTATTTGCACTCAGTTAAATCAGCAAGGAGGAGAAGAGAGAAAGATGCCCTTTCCAGAAAATTCAGGCAAAAGCAAAATGCTTCTACCTGTCCTGGCTTGTGTGTTCTTCCGCATTAATAACTTTTGTTATCTTGGCCACAAGTCTCCCAGTTTTCAACTGTGAAATACTGAAGGGTATGCACCCAGCCATTTCCATCTGAGGGTGTGACAGGTAAGGTTGAGAAATATTTTTTGCAGCTCTGAAGACACACATATTTTAATGTCTTGAAGCAAACTCTGGGGGGGGGAAAATCTGCAATTCAGGGTGATAACATTAACAACATACTTCTTCATCCCTGAAACAATTTTCAAACTGTTTATAACTAGAGGTGAGAGATGTTTAATATGGAGATAGGAAAGAAAAAAAATATACATAGAAATATGAAGACATTTTCTAAGAGCTACTAGCAAATATTGCTAGTTGCTATTGCTAGTTGCAAGAGTTGCTACCAACTATTGCTAGCTGGAGATTTATTTTATGATAGTTAAGAAAACTCCTTCTATAGTCAATAGAACATAGATTTGACAACAGATAGTACAGTGAGCCTGTCCTATTGGGAGGCTAGATAACTCACCCAATAATAATAATAATAATAATAATAATAATAATAATAATAATAATAATAAATTTATACCCCGCCTTTTGACGTGGCAATCAAAGCAGCTTACATCTAAAATTGGATTAAATAAGACTACCCCAAAATAAACAATAAAACAATATTGACAAATAACAATACCCCCCATTAAAAATATAATAAATACAGGTATCAATTTAAAACATATGATCAAAACAATAGGCACTCTGGGGTGACGTGAAGATGTAAGAGGATATCTGATGAGAGACTAGACAAATGGAATGATCTATTCTGGGAAGGCCTGCCGGAAGAGCTCCATCTTGATGGCTTTCTTAAAGCCATCTGAGCTGGTTATCTGACGGATCTCTTCTAGCAAGGCGTTCCACAGTCTGGGAGTGGTGGCAGACAATGTCCTCTGGGAGGTTGCCGCTAGTCAAGTTTTTTATCGGTTGGAGCAACTTCCTCCCAGAGGACCTGAGGGCGCAGGGTGGGTTATATGGAAGAAGGCGATCCCCTAGGTAAGTTGGACCCAAGACATGTAGGGCTTTAAAGGTCATCACCAACACCTTATACTGTGCTCAAAAACCAATAGGCAGCCAGTGGAAAGATTTCAAAACAGGCATAATATGATCACTCCTTGCTGCCGTATTTTATACCAGTTGTAGTTTCTGAGTTAGATATAAGGGTAGCCCTATGTAGAGTGCATTGCAGAAGTCGAGTTGTGAGGTTACCAGTGCATGTACTAAAGTTTCTAAGTCCCTTACTTCCAGGAAAGGGCACAGCTGGCATATCAGCTAAAGCTGATAACAAGCGCTCCTGACTGTCACATTCACCTGATCTGTCATGTGAAGCGACGAGTCCAGGAGCACCCCAAGACTGCAAACACAGTCCTTAGCGGAGAACGTGACCCCATCCAGGACTGGAAGTTGCAATCCAATACCCCTACTGTAAGTACCTCCGCTTTGTCTAGATTCAGCTTGAGTCAGTTTTTCCTCATCCAGTCCATTACTGCCTCAAGACATTGACTGAGGGGAGAACTGCCATCTGCCATCATGGCTGATGACCAAGACATGGAGAAATATATTTGGGTGTCATCAGCGTATTGATAACACCCCGCCCCATGTCTCCTGATGATCTCCCCCAGCGGCTTCATATAGATATTAAACAACATTGGGGACAGGATGGCACCCTGTGGAATGCCACATTTAAGTTCCATTTCTGAGGAGCAACTGTCTCCGAGTGACATCCTCTGGAACCTGCCCGAGAGGAAGGAATGGAACAATTGAAGTACAGTGTCTCCCATTCCTAACTCTCTCAGGCATTCCAGGAGGATGTCATGGTCTATTGTATCAAAAGCCGCTAAGAGGTCCAAAAGCACCAACTGGGTCATGCTTTCCCTGTCAATGCTAAGACGCAGGTCATCTATCAGAACGATCATCTTGCTCAGAAATGGTAAGTGAGAAACTGTTCTATAATTTTTCAAGTCCAGGGGGTCCAGGGAAGGTTTCTTCAGGAGCGGTCTAACAAATGCCTCCCTTAAGCTAGATGGAACAATTCCTTCCCTAAGGGATGCATTGATGACCCTTTTAAGAAAAGCCATCAAGGCATCACCCTCCTGGACAACCAGCCAAGATGGGCAGGGATCGAGGGAGCACGTCATCTTCTTCACTTTTCCAAGAATCTTGTTGATGTCATCAGTACTCACCGGCTTGAACCGATCCAGTTTAATCTCAAAAACGGATTTACTGGACACCTCATTAGTCACTTCTGCTGTAATCCCAGCATCTAAACTGGCTCTTATCTAAGAGATTTTATCTGCGAAATAGTTGTTAAAAATGTCACAACAGGCTGTTGTTGGGTTAAGTAAAGGGTTCTGCACAGGGGGAGCCTGTGTCAGCTCCCTTATCACCCTAAACAGTTCTGTTGGATGAGAGTCCACAGACGCAATACGTGCAGAGGAGAATGAAGAACGTTCCTAATACGAGTCTTGTCAGATAAGAGTCAGGTTTTCCACCAGATGAGCTCTAGTCGTTGTCCAACATGTTTCATATTCTTGAGTTCATCTGTGAACCAAGGTTGACGATTAAGAACGGGTTGGAAAGGACGCTTGGGAGCAAACACCTGGTAAGATCGGTGTTCCAAATATTAACCAAGCCTTCAAAGAATCACCCGCTTTGCCAACCAAGGAACCCTCCAAGGCTTTCTGGAATCCAGTTGGCTCCATTAGCCTCCGAGGGTGGACCATTCTAATAGGTCCTCCACCCCCGATGGGGTGAACAGTGGCTCTTAGTTCAACCTTGACCAAGAAATGATCAGTCCTTGACAGTGCTGTGGTATTTATGATCTCCGCCCATGGATATGACTGTTCCATACTAAACACCGCATCGAGGGTATGACCCGCGATATGTGTTGGCCCAGAAACCAGTTGGGATAGGCCTATGCCTGTCATGGAATCCATGAACTGCCAAGCCTCACCTGTTAAACTGGTCTCAAGTGGGATGTTGAAGTCACTCAGGATTAAAAATCTGGGTGACTCCAACAGCAACTCCGAGACCAGCTGTGTCAGCTTGGATAGGGAGTCTGTTAAGCAACGGAGTGGACTGTAAACCAACAGAATCCCTATACTATCCCTAGCTTTCAGGCTCAGGTACATACACTCGAAGTGCTCTATTTTCTGGATAGGTATCCTAGTCAAGGAGAGGTTATCTTTATGAACCAGAGCTGCTCCACCACCACCACCCCCGCCCATTTTCCCTTACCTGCTCAAGGAGAGAATACCCACTGGGAGAGATTGATTCCAAGTGATGGCATATCCTCCCCCAGCCAGGTTTCAGTAAGACAAGCCAAGTCGGCTTCCTCATCCACGAGAAGGTTGTGGACGATGTAGGTTTTATTTTTCACTGACCTGGCATTACAGAGGAGCAAGGTAAGGTTCTGTGGCTAGGTTGGTAAGCTCCCCAACTTACTTTGGGCAACAGAGTGAACTGAAGGTGTTTTTAAACATTGAACCTGCCTTCTTTTGTAACATGATTCCACTCTATTATCGCCATATCTTCCTCTGCCCTGCACAACCTCAATTGGCGCTCCCAGTATTTCCTCTACCTCCTCTCCTCTGCCACCCTCCATCTAAATGGTTGTTTTATGAGCCCCAGAGTATGCAAGAAGATCATCCTAAAATTTGACTGCATCCCAAATGGAAAGGGAAATAGCCCCCCAGCCTGGCTCTTGGGCTTGCCATCACCACCACGGAACCCCGGTGATAATGGTGGGGGGCTAGGTGAGCTAGCTGGTGAGTCCCCTGCCCAAGTCCGGCAACTCAGCCTCACTGCTGCTGCTGCTGGCCACCATGGCTTCTTCCACCCGAACCCTCCCGGCTCCTGCACCACTGCTGGTCGCCATCGCAGCTTCTTCCGGGTGGTGTTGGTGGTGTTTGGGAGGGCCTTTTATCTCCAACTGAACCCTCCCAGCTCCCACCACCACTGCTAGCCACTGCCACAGCTTCTTCCAAGTGGTGATGGTGGTGCTTGGGTGGGCATTTTATCTCCATTCGAGCCCTCCTGGCTCCCACTGCCGCTGCTGGCCACCGCCGCGGCTTCTTCACCATGGCTTCAGTCATGTAATACATGAATGAATAAAATGATCCTGCAAAGAATTATCCTTGGTGGGGAAAAGCTGAAGCACTTCCATTGGTTCAGACTTCTTTCAGTTCCTTATGTTCACTGTATCAAATTCAGACTCTTCAGAATTTGATTGTTTTTTTAAAAAAAAATACATGAATGCTGGGTATTTTGTGTTTTTTTATTGTTGTTCTTTTCTGACATTGCTGAGCCTGTTAGTTGTGTGCAGGTGGCTTAGCCAGGCATATGGAACATCTACTACATGCAAGGTTAACAAATGGTATATTAGCAAATGGTGGAGCCTGCTCGCAGGCATGCACCTATCATCCCCACTGAGTAATATGGACTTACACTCCCGTGTAATTTCCCATCTGTGGGGAGCCCCTAACCAAACCCCCAGAGGGTCCACTGTATATGAATTTATATATGAGAATGAGATATGAAAATCACCCCACATGTCAGTTTAATAGCTAATTATTTCAAAAGATTTGTCAACTAACATTTAATACTCTAGCTATTCAAGCAACTATACCCTGTGGTCTCTTATTGTTGTTGGCTTTGTTAACAAAAACAGAAAGAGTTGGGCTGGAATCTATGGATTAGTTCCAACTAGAGTATAGACCGATCCAATCAGCTGTAGTATGATGAGTCAACAGAAAGGCAAATCTCATTGATTTGAAGGGTCTTCTCTATAGTTATGAGTAACAATAGGATTTAGGCGGTGCATTAAGGAGGGGTTGACCTATAACATAAATGGATTAGAATCAGATCATGATAAAGGCAATGGAAATCACAAGACTGCAAGTACCTTTAGAAGAGAGGTGACTAATAATTCCCCTTCATATGTTTTTAGCCTACAGTTCTCATCAGCCTTAGACAGCATAACCAATGGAAGTTGTGGTCTGAAAACGTGGAGGGCCAAGGTTCTCCACATCTGCTTTAAACTGAGGTTTTGAAACATGTGGCCCTCCAGAAAATGTTGAACGTCACTGTATGTCTATTGGCTACGTTGGGTTGGACTAATATGAGCTGCAGACCAACAACATCTCGAAGACTACAGGTTGCCCACACTTTAAATCCCACACAGGTTGAGTCTCTCTTATCTAAAATGATTGGTACCAGGACTGTTTTAGATTTTGGGTATTTTTGGATTTTGGAATACCTATATTTGCATATATGTATATAATAAGATATCTTGGAAATAGGACCCAAGTCTAAACACAAAATTCATTTATGCTTCATATACACCTTATACACATAACCTAAAGGTAATTTTATACATATTTAACAAGTTTGTGCATGAAACAAAGTTTGTGTACATTGAACCATCAGAATGCAAATGTGTCACTATGGGCCTCGGCAGATGGCTTATTGAGCCATCTCCGAGCCCAGGAAGAGGAGGAGCAGCCGCACACGCGGCGCTCCTTCCTCTTCCTGAGGTTGCCCTTGGAGCTGCCGGCTGTCCGCACGGCCAGCGCTTCCGGGGCAACCTCCCGCCGCAGCGTCCTCACACACTGCGGCAGAAGAGTCAGGGAAAGTACGCCCGACACGTTTAGGGCGCACTTTCCCTGACTTGTAAAAGGAGCACCAATTTGGCGCTCCTTTTAGGATCACCGCAGGAGAGCCGCGGTGCGGCTGCCATGGCCCCGCATGCGCTCCAGACCAGGGCGTCCTGGACGCCCTGGTCTGCTTAGGCCCTATGTCAGCCACTGGTTTTTGGAATATTTCAGAATGCAGTAGGAAGTGAATTGCTGAGCAGTGATGATCACTTTAAACCTGATATATTTTGAGATATAAGAAGGGGAGAATAAGGCTTATGGAAAATATATATATATTTTACTACTAAAGACATAGAATAAATGGTGCATGTTTTTGGAAGGATTCATGCAAAGAATTACAGTAACTGAGCACACTGATATGACAGCCAGTGAAGAACACTATAAAAAGGATACCTGAATGTAGCCTCATTACTATTTACTGCATTATTTGATTAATTTGAATTTTATTTAATGCAATCTCTTGCTTTCATCAGTATTAAATTTTAAGATGTTAGTGGGTCTAATAAATATATTCTGATATAATGTTAATAAAATTCCTAAAAAATGAAATAATCAAGTGTAAGTTGCTTTTTAAAGAACAAACCACTTGCTACATTTCACCTGAGGTCTTCTTATATTTTTCCAGCCAAATGAAATCTATAAAATCTAATTCATCTCCTTATCTCCACAAGAAAGTCAGCAACAAATGTTTTGTGAGAAGCTAAACCTTAATTTAATAAGAAGCTACTATGTTTTATGCTATTCTGAAGGAAATTGTACCTTGCTAGTTCCACATTTATTTCTAACATCAATAATAAAGACCTTTATTTGAGGAAAGATTTTATTTTACAGTCAGCACCACTTCAATATAACTTACAATAAATTCTGTGCATGTAATGCATTATGATACATTTTTCCCTACAACAACTTCACAGTGCTTTATAAAAATGACCATGAGCTACCAATATGTTGAAAAGGGAAGCCTTTGCTGACCCACAATGGGAATAAAGAGACCAGACACAGGAATATGAGTTGAATAAGGGCTATATTATTGACCTATTAAACTATTTAACTAATTTAAAGTCTGTGATAAGCAATGGGGGGGAGCAACCTGATGATAGAGCAACTGAGGCAGTGGGTCTCTACCAACCCCCCTCTTTAGCTTTACCTGGGCAAACACCAGAGCCCCAAGAACCCAAATACCTGTGTTACTCCTGAGCCAGCCCTAATGGAAGGCAAAACCAATTAATTCCCTCCCCCAACCTTCAAGATTTAAAGTGAGAGCACAGCACCTAAACCAGAACTAAGAGTAGTGTCCTTCACCACCCCCTGGTTCCATGACCTAAAGAGGCCATCCCTTTACCCAAATGGGGAGCATTGGTGTTCACCACAATCTTACTTTCTTCCC
>CM034701.1:65935355-65949348 GCA_020142125.1 Phrynosoma platyrhinos | reverse complement strand
AAGATCTGCTGGACATATTCCCCTTCCCCACCACCATTCCCTTCTCCTCTTGTGCCTTGTCTTTTTAGATTGTAAGCCTGAGGGGAGGGAAATGTCTAATTAACCATTTGTAAGCCGCTCTGATAGCCTTTTGGCTGATACTCCACATTAATAATAATAGTAATCATCATCTAGTTTGTGTCATGAATATTCTAAATATCCTTCCATAAACTTCAAATCCCAGGATTCCATAAGATGGAACCCAAAGGAGCCATGGTGCTATAACTGTGTAAAAGGGTCCACAGTCACAACCTATCTCCCCTCATTCTATATAACATATAGGCCAGCTTGAAACTAGTAGCAACCAGATGGAACAGCCTCAAGCTAGATAAAGGCAGGATAGTTGAAAAGGACAGAGGTCAACTGGAAGTGGCAACAGACAAGGAGATTTTAACACAGATTTTTTAACAAGGATGAAAACATAAGCTGGAGTTTACTCTTTTTTTTTTTAATCCTGGACTCAGTGTGCTTTTAGCACAATAACCTCTAGAAGCTCCCTCCTGTATTCTTCTTCATGTGCATGCGTTTAAGTCACCTGCTGCTGACCTATGGCAACCTATGAATTTCATAGGATTTTCTTAGGCAAGGAATACTCAGAGGTAGTTTTGCCAGTTCCTTCTTTTATGACACAGTACAATGCCATAGCTCATCAGTGGCCTTGTCTTCCCCCAACACAAGCCATTAAATAGGAAGATATTGATGGAAGAGTATAGAGAAGGTCTTGTGAACATTTGGCTAATGTAAAAGAGTTTCTTGCTGTGGATTTGCTACTGGAGGCTTGCAGGGGCTGGTGTTCACTCAGTCCTGAGAGCCTCTAGTAGTCTACTCCAGAGAGCAGAGAGAGCCAGAACAGCCAGGCAGAATGATGAGTGGGAGGTGAGCTGCCTGCCTTCACGCTGTGTGGGTTTCCTGCCAGGGGATCTGATTACTGAGAGCCTCCAGCTGCAGAGCCATGCGGAGAAGACTGATCAATAGCCAGCTCTTCCCTGCACTGAAATTGTCAAGGGAAAAGATAGAGCTTTGGTTCATCTAGAAATGCAGATACAACAAGTGCCAGATAATAAAAGTTTCACTTGGCACACAAATATGTGCATGATTTGGGTTGGGCAGGAGGAATAATTCTGTTTCCATTGCGGTGGGTTTTAAACAGCATTCTAAACCAAATAGAAACATATAGAAACAATGAGTGTGAATACTCCTTTCTTCTTCTCATTTGGCTAAAGCCACCTACCCGTCCTCTGGGTCTGTTCTTTCGTTTTGGAATATCTTCTTCCATCTCTTCCTCCTCATTTGCTTCATCTGCATTTTCATCATTTTCCAAAACCCTCTGTCAATAAAACAATAAACCATAATTAAAAACAAATCTCAGCCCAGCAGAGGGATTTTAGCAGACAGGCAAAGACAGAAGCGAACATATATTACCAGTATACACACTTTTTAAATTTAGATCAGGGGTGGGAATAATGAAGCCCTGCAGACATTGTTGGACTGCAAGTCTCAGCAGTCTTAACCATCATATCTCATGGTGAGCTGCAATTCAACAACATCTGGAGAGCTATGTGATTCCTATCCCTGATTTAGATACAGAAGTTGGAGAAATCATGCCATTTCAGGACATGGATTCTAAACATGTACTTAAAGAGTACATTAAGTAGGGCTAACCACATAATTACACCTGAATATTTTCAACATCAAGTATAGGAGTTTAAGGAACATGTTGTTTGATCTGAAGCTTCCCTTCCTTACCTTTACAACAGTTTACAAATTCTTCACAAATAGCTTTGGGGCCATTTCTTTTTCATACTTATTTTCCTTTCAAGGAAATAGTGACATCAATACATTGCCAATAAAAATGGCCAGTGTGGTGTGTTGGTTTGAGCACTGGACCATGACTCTGGAGACCAGGGTTTGAATCCCTACTCAACCAGGAAAACACTATGAATTATCTTTGGCAAGTCATATTCTTTCAGCCTCAGAGGAAGGCAAAGGCAACCCACCCACCCCTTAACAGACTTGCCAAGAAAACCCTGTGATAGGTTTGCCAGAAGGTCACCATAAGTTGAAAATTACTTGAAGGCACAAAGCAGCAGCAACAGGCAGTAGCTATCATGGCTGTGGAGCAGTGGATCCATGCAGGTTTTAATCTAGACTTTAAATAAGCAATCTCTGGGCTCATCTAGGACAGGGGGGAAGCATCTGCAGGTACTGAGAGTTTCCCATTCTTTTTGTTTGGATTTTATCCACATATTCCCAGGTTTACATGCAAATTCTTTCTTGAAATATCCTGTTTCCTTCCCCACCCCACCCCGTCCTCTCACTTCCCCCTCCCACTGATCACATATCACTCAGGCAACATTTTAGAAACTGATTTTCACCAATTTCCACTGGACTTTTTATTATTATTACTCAGGAGTTATAATCAAAGTGCTAAAGTACTTTAGCAATATTAAAAGGTAAAGGTAAAGGTATTCGCCATTGACAAGGTTGTCAAGTTGTGTCCAACCATAGGGGGTGGTGCTCATCTTTGTTACTAAGTCAAAGAGCCAGCATTGTCAGACACTACTCTGTGATTATGTGGCCAGCATGACTACACAGAACGCTGTTTACCTTCCCACCAAAGTGGTACCTATTTATCTACTTGCATTTCCATGCTTTTGAATTGCTAAATTATCAGAAGCTGGGACTAGTGACAGGAGCTCACCCCATCATGCAGCACCCGGGCCTCAAACTGCCAACCTGCTGATCTTGCAATCAACAGAGTCAGCATCTTAACTGCTTGAGCCACTGCAATTGAGCAATATTACACTAGTTAATATTACACTAGTTGAGCAATATTACGCTAGTTAAAACATCAGGATCATTTTGTTTTAATGCACACATTCCTCTTTCCCCCCACTCTCTGCTGAATATGTGACCTTGCAACAATACTTTTATTTATTGGCAGCAGCCATCTTCATTAGTTCCAGGATAACACAGAGAGACAGACTGACAGACAAGTAGCAATTCATTTCATTTCAGAAAGTACTGGGTTAATTTAAATTGACCAGTGAAGTAGGAATGAAAGTCCTTGGTAATGCCAGGAGTTCCTGCAAAATACTTCAGGATGAAGAAAATGTCATGTGCCTCTCCAAAATATAATACAGGAACAAAACCTGGGACTTTCAGAGGCTATTTTCTTGTCAGAAAGGGCTCTCTGGTGCTGAACCTAATCTCCAGATTAGCTTCAGCACCATGGATAGCTCCTTTAAAGCTTTGAGTCAAACTTGGAGCACACTGATCACCTCTCTGACTTGCAAGCCCCTGGTTACATCATGCTTATGTCAAGGAAGAAGTCGGGGGGGGGGGTAGATAGCATCAAAACAATCAGTCACAAGCTCAAAAAGTACAATGGAAACTTTTGTGTTTAAAAGTACTTCTCCTACTCCCATTTTGTAGTATCTTGCCAGAACCCATCTTAGGACTATTTACTATGCTTATGTCCAGGAAGAAGTCAATTTGGGGAAAATAGCATCAAAACAATCAGTCACAAGCTCAAAAAGTACAATGGAAACTTTTGTGTTTAAAAGTACGTCTCCTACTCCCATTTTGTAGTATCTTGCCAGAACCCATCTTAGGACTATTTACTATGTCACAAGCAATTAACAGGCCAGCTTCAGTTCTCATATAACAGTTCTCTACAATGATTTTACAAAAGCCTGAAATTATTTCAAACCCCATAGCACAAAGAATGTTCTTCCTTCTTTCTATTCCATTTCTTTCCATTCCACTCCAGGAAGCCCTGGTGCTTGTTCTTCACACAACACTGAGATGCTATTACATCTACTGAAAAGTTGTCCCTGACCTCTTTGGTGCTGTGTTAATCTGCACTTCTTGTATCTTTTTTCAGACTCACTACTACTCCAAATTCCTGTTTTGTTTGTATTCTCCTTAATCTTGAAGTAAAGGGGAATTAACTGCCCACTGAGTTATGAGGTCAGGGCTTTTCTGACATTTATTTTATAGTATCTCAAAATAGTTTATTAATTACACCTACATCAAAGAACACAATCTCTTTCTCACACAGAGAGACAAACTGGGAATTTCATCTATGTACAATGGTTGATATTTATTTTTGTGTGCTCTCCTATAGATCACAGCATGAAGGCCACAGGAGATTAATAAGCAGGTATCCAAGACCAAACATCATACATAATCTTTTCAGCATCACAGTTGGCCCTCCATATCCATGATTTTTTTTTTATTCACTGATTCAACCATCTACAGCTTGAAAATATTCCAATATATAGATATAAATTCCAAAAAGCAAACATTGATTTTGCCATTTTATATAAGGGACACGTTTTATTACACCACTGTAAAATCCACTTGACTATCCATGAATTTTGGTATCCACAGGGGCAGGTGAGTCCTAGAACCAAACCCCAGTGGAGACTAAGGGCCCACTGTATATAGTTAGTATATATGATCAGGCCAGTAGAAGAGTACTCACCTGGATTTCTTGTAGAGTGTCCTCCTCTTTAGTATCTATCTTTTTTTCAAGCCCTTCACCACGCAACAAAGCTTCCAGTGTGGTCCCCTCTGATGTAAAGCCATCCTTCTTCAGAGGCAGGTCAACTTCTGACAAACCAAATACAACAGCAGAAGCTGCAGTTATTTCTACAGATCCAGGATGTGCAACAAAAGATAAATCATAGAATGCATGCCATTTAAAATTGTTTTAGCAGGAAAGAGACTTTGTTTGATCCCTTAAACTGCTTGGATAGGCTCCAAGATTTAGCATTTTAAGAAGTCCCAATTTCCTTATATTATCTACTGCCATTAGGCTTCTTCTCTGATGTCCTCTTCTCACATTATTTTTCTTACCGTATGTTATTAGCATACATAAGGACCCAAAAAGCACACATCAGACTAAGGGCCTTTACAGACTGCCAGAAATAGTGCAACTTGAAGCCACTGTAACTGACCTGGTTCAAGGCTAAGGAATCATGGGAACTGTAGTTTATTGTGGCACCAGAGCTCTCTGACAGAGAAGGCTAAATGTCTCAGAAAAAAATACAATTCCCATGATTCCCTAGCACTGAGTCAGGACAGTTAAAGTGGTCTTAAGCTGCACTATTTCTGCAGTCTATAAAGGCCCTAAGTGAACAGAAAAAGCAAGTATCCCAATCAAGTACCTGCAAGTATCCGCAATCAGCGCTTTAGTATTTTGAAGTAAACTTTTTAACTGGACTTTAACTCAGTGAACTGGCCTTCTGATAAATCAGATCTTAGCAAGATTTGCCTCAGTTTTAGCATCCTTGAAGATTTTTGGGGGGTGTTTACCTGTCCAAGTTGACTGTAAAGAGAGAGGGGGGGGGTTTATGTGAGAGAAGCTCCCTCCCTTAAAAATCCCAACCTTCTCAACATACAGCAAGCACAGTCAGGAGAATTCTGCTATTCAATCTTTGTAGATTATTTATTACTGAAGTAAAATTTAAATAACTGACCAGCTTCACCTTTGAAAACACTATGAAAAGGAGGAAGATGGGGGGGGAATGCAGGAGCACCTTTAAGACTAATTGGTTTTTATTTTTGCATGAACTTTCATGGATATAAACCCACTTCTTCAGATGCTTACTGTGTGATAATAAATGCTGATGTACAAAGCATATATACACAGTTGTGGGAGTGGGAATGAATGTAATAGGATCTAGATAGGATGCAAATTATGTCCTTTGCCCTAAATTTTCAAAGGGTTGCATACAAAGATTCAGGTCTTTCAGATCTTTACAGTGGTCAGTTAGTTTTGATGTGTGAAAGCAATAAACTTTCTTACCGAAAGCCAGTTCCTTGGATGAAAAGATTCTTTTTGTCATTGTAGTAAGAACTCTTGTATTAATATATGTAGTGTGCCAAGGTACAATTGTTCATACCTCTGTTAATGAAGTGGAATTTGGAAATATTTCCTTGTTCAAAGACCACATTCTGTTCATGTTCCAGGGATATTAATATTTGGCTATTTTGTCCTTGCAAAGGACAAGTAGTTTTGTCCTTGAAGACAAGTAATTTTCACAGTTTTCTCCCCATGGTGGGGACATTTCTGTCACCCAGTATTCACACACATCACAAGGTGTTTCGGAAAACTATTCTATGCAGAAATACACATATTTTTTAATGAGGGAATTGTGAGCTTTTGCACAAAACATCATGATTTTCAGGCAGTAGTGTGGGGGGGGGTTAGTACACTTGCTGTTTTCTATATAAAAAAAACACCCAACCAAGATTCTTGCACAACAAAAATCTTGTGCAGAAAACACTTACACAAGAAAGCTTTGTGATTAATTTTTTTTGTCCAAGATAGCTGGGGGAGGGGTAGATCAATTTTTGTTGTTTAAGATTGATGTTGTACAAAATTGTTATGGGCTTTTGGCAAAGAAAGCAGCAACATTGCACAAAAATGCATGTGGCTGTCTGGAAACTGTTGTGAAAACCTCATCATTATCACACAAAAACAGAAAATGATTTTCTATAAGTCTTTGGGGTGTGTGAATAGTGGGTAAAATCCATACAAAATTCTCTTAGGTGGATTAATCTTCCCAACAGGGCTTCCCAACAGTTGAGAAACCCTTTTTGCAGCCCAGAATTGAGTAAATGTGAATATTCTTTCCATCTCTATTGTCTTCTATTGAACATAAAATGGATGCCACACTGGAGGTTACTTTACATTGTTCCGGATGGTGTCTGCTCCCAGTTTATGTGTAGCCACAAAAACTGAGTGGGATCTGCCTCCCTCTCCAAAATATGCAGTGGTGTGGAGAAAAGCTCCTGATTCCACTAGACAACCCCTTCACATAGATAAGTGTGAAAACAATCACAATAATGTCAAGTTAAAAGTGCCATTTATTTATTTCTATGCATTTGTTCATCACTCTTCTGCCCCCAAAATGGCAAGAACTACAGCAAGAGAACCAACATTGAAAAAGGAAAAATCTATTTACTCAAGAGAGATAGTGTGGTATAGTGGCATGAGTGTTGCCCTATGACTCCTGGACAGGGGTGTCATTAGGGAGATGTGTTGGGGGATGGCCCACACCAGGTGACACCCTAAAGCGAGTGACATCACTGGTCCCCAAACATCTGCATTTTGACAGAAATGGGCTTGCATCCCTTTAAAATGCTGAAGAAATAGTGCGAATGGGACCAGGCTGAGTAGGAGGAGAAAGGAGAGGCCCCTGGTTATATTTAAATTAAATTTTACTTTTTTTAGATAATTTTCTTTTTGGCCAAGTGCCTTATTATAAGGAATGTCCTTTGTTTGAGGACTGGAAATTATGTCCTTTATAGGATAGGCAAGTGTCTCTTACTTTAAGTTGGAAAGCTTTTCCTTTTGAACAGACTGAATAAAACGCCCAAACATTGTATATTTAGGGTGTTGGTTTTTTCTGCCCATAAAGAAAGAAATGTGTGCTTCATATAATTTATGAATGTTGATGACACACAGAGAAATACATGGCTAAGTGAACTGAAATCAATATCTTCATCTGATATTTAGGTAGAACACAAACTTGTTAATAGCTGCTTCCCAACTGTCAACCCTGCATATCATGTATTTTGATTGTATCTTACTGCTACTTTGCAAACCTGGCAACATTATTGGCTATGCTGGCTGGAGCTGATGGGAGCTGAAGTCCAAAAACATTTGGAAGGCCACACTTTGGCCCAGAGAGAGCTGAGATCATAAACAGCCCTGAAGCATCTTCAAAAATGTGCTTGCTACCTTGGGAAAAGCTTGGTAGTAATTAGTTACAAACATCTGCTTCCTTGTAACTAATTCCTTTTTGCAACAAATAAGATAGTTAACTGTTATAACTTAAGGTGCATCTACCCTGTAGAAATACCCTGCAGCTGGACACCATTTTAAGAGCTGTGGCTGGTTGTGTCCTATGGAATCCTGGGATTGGTGGTTTTACAATGTCTTCAGCCTTTTCTGCCAAAGAGTGCTGGTGCCTTACAAAACTACAAATCCCAAGATTCTGTAGGATGGAGCAGCCACTACTAAGGGGTCAGCACTGTGGACTCTAGAGGGCCTGTTTAGGGTTTAGTATAGCTGCTAGAGAAGTGGGAAAGCACCCTTTCTCATTTGCCCAGTAGCCGTGTCAGTCCATTTGGGTGTACCACCCCAGCAGGTGAGACCTCCCTCTGGAGTGTCACCCAGTATGGTCCACACCCCTCACGCCCTAGTGATGTCTCTGCTTTAATGACAAACACCTCCACCCCATTTGCAGTTGTGCTGCCTTCCTTGGAGATACTAGCAGGACTGGAATGTTTGCAGAAAGGCTCTGCACACCTACAACTCAGGACGTTTTCACACGGGGCTTTAGACGGAGTCATTCCTACCTCCGTCCGGCCCCACTCTGGCTCTGTGCAGGATAAGTTCACACGACGTCGCAGCAAGCCCCGCCCCATCCTGCGCCATCCCTGCGCCATCCCTGCCTCACTCCGGGGTCTTGCTGCGCGTGTTCACACGACGTCGCAGCAAGCCCCGCCCCATCTTGCGCAATCCCTGCGCCATCCCTGCCGCTAGCCGGCTTTAGCCCCGTTTTTGTAATTCCTTTTTTAAAAAGGAATTACAGGGGCTGCTGCCGGAGGCAATCAGGAGTCATTCCGGCGGCTGCTGTTTTCGCCGCCGGAATGGCTCTTGATTGCTTCCAGGGGGCTTCCAGGCGGCTTTAGAGCCGCCTGTGTGAAAACGTCCTCAGTTTGTGCAGCCCCAGTTGTTAATACTGAAGAATAAGCCTCCCTGGATAAGTCAGGCAGCAAATACTGTACAGCCACTGGCAACAACATGGATCATCCAACATGGATCACCCACATCCAAGCTAGCTCAGAAACTCTGTCCTGGGTTTTAGTCCAGATTACTCTTCTGCGTGCCTTCCTGTTAGTTTTGGTTCCCCAGCTTTTGTCTGACACCCTTGCTATTGAACTCTGGACTGCTAATTTACTCCATGTCTTCTCATACACTCAAGTGAATTACAGCAGCAGCTAACAACTTTTTTGTTACTTTTATAGTTTTGAGGTGTTTGTCCTCACTAAATGCAAGAGGAGGAGTATTACACAGGGAGCGCTTGTGGTGCAGTGGTTAAAGGCCAGTACTGCAGCCACAAGGTTGTGAGTTCCATCCCATTTTCCCTTCATAGGTGGTAAAATGAGCACCCAGTTTGTTGGGGTAATTATCTTACAGATTGTAAACCCCTTAGAGAGTGCTGGGTTAACTGATAAGTGCTATGGAAAATGCTATTGCTATTGCTCCACAGTTTATGGGCTGACTCTTGTTGTGTCCTGTGGTGCTGCCTTGTTCTATGGTGTGGATTTTAAGTAGACAGGAGAATATGTTTTATGCCACAGAGGCTTGAAGAATTCAGATGTCTTTTAAATACCAAAAGATAAGGTTAGTTACTTCTGGGAAAATGGAAAAGTCAAACACTAAAATTAATTTAAAATTGTACCTATGTACAATTAGAGGCTAAGGATTTGACTTTGAGGCTATTAATTTCAACTTTCATTTCAAATGTTCTTCTTGTTATTAACTTTATATCTCACTATCCTACCAAACCAAGATTCGAGGCAGATTACAAATTAAAATAAATACAATATAGTTAAACCATACAAAAGAGCGACATCAAAATGAAAACGAACTATCAGTACAGAGAGCCAGTATAGTTATGTGGTTTGGGTGTTGAACTAGGACTCTGAAAGACTGGAGTTTGAATCCCCACTCAGCCATGGCAACCCCCTGGGTGACCTTAAAACAGGTCAAACTTTTGTCTTAAGGGAAGGTAATGGCCAAAAAAAAAAGGTCCTCAGATTAAATCTCACTAAGAAAATCCTATGCTAGGATTGTGGTAAATTGACATCAACTTGAATGCACATAACAATGAAAAATCAACAAAATGAAATATAATTTAAATCATTTGATTAAAATGATTAAAAGCAGTTTAAAAAACACTAATATAATTACAGTACCTTTGTAAAAGCCCTTTGTTTTTAAAAAAAATCAGTTCTCAAAAGCCTGCTGATGGACAGAGCACTGAGCTGGCCCTATGATCCCATGCTCTGACTTAAGGGAGATACCCAATGATTGAGGACTGTTAGCAGCAATTTCACTGGAAGACACAGCCCAAATCATTCATTTCAATCCAAACTTGAAAGAGAAGAGAAAAGCCAGATCTTTCCTCAAGAGAGTGTTTTATGACAACTCGCTAAAACAAACAATATCAATTATGCTCATCCATTAAAATGCCTATTTTGACTTGCTAATTTTCTGCATGGGGCGGTGGACTATATTTTTATCTTATTACACAACAAAGCACTGAATCAGATGCCACCAAGCCACAGTCTCTCTGGACAAAAGGTTAGCTCCATTTCCAGTTCTGATTGGGAACAGAGGTACTTATTTGGTGAGCCCTAGCATTACCTGTCACTCTAGAGACAGCAGGTACTGTGCAAAACCAATGCAGTCCAGCTTCCTGAGAAATACTTACACAAGGATTATACAAACACTATGTCACATTGCTTCTTTGGACTGGCTTATTCTTATAAACACGTACTACATAATTGATATAACTATATATCATGATTGATTCCAGCTCCAGTTTTTTTCTCCCATTCTCTCTCTCTCTCTCTCTCTCAATCTCTGTATGTGTGAATGTGTGTGAGAGAGAGAGAGAGAGAAAGAGAGAGAGAGAGACCCAGCACATCTGAGATCTACTGCTGGGCAAATGTAGCCACTGAGCTCATTAACAGGACATGGCAGGATGTGCCTTAAAGGGCAACTCAGTGGCTCAGTGAGCAATTAAATCTCATGTCAGTCCCAAATGAGAATCTATCAGTGTCACAGGAGTACAAAGTCTCAGCCCTATTTCTGTTTCCCACCACTAGCATTTTTATTTATGGTGGACTATTTGGAACAATGGAAGTCAGAACAAATATCATGCAATATGCCATGGGAAAGAGGTATATAAAACAGATGAAGCCTACTCTTCTTCTGGGAAATATTCAGAGAGGGAAGCTGTCTGTTAGCTGTCTAGTTTGCAAAAGATACCATCTTTTGGGATGGTGCTCTCTGCCAGCAGATGGAGCGCCCCGGGGGAAATGGTGGTGAAAAACCCAGACAAGCCGCATCCATCCATCCATCATATTGCTCATTTCCACATCTCCAAAGCATAAATACAGCATCAGAGTGCAGGGGAGGGTGTAGAGTTTTAAGGGAGAACTGGGGGGGGGATATGCAAACATGCTTGTGTGGACAGTGAGATTTTAGTTATATTAAGTAAATGATACAGTTAGGTTGTGATAGTTATCTAGGAGTTCCCTCATTTTGGTTGTTTTTTTTTAATGGGATAAACCACATCTGCAGAGTAATTTTTATTGATCTCAAAAAAGGAGTGATCTCTGGAACAGAACTCAGATACTGACAAATTTTCTATGACACTCTTTCTGTACACTCCTCAGCTGATGCCAAATGACCTCTACTTTTACCAGTCTCACCATTTCCTATATCTGCTCTGTTCTGCATGCCCTTACACCAGCATACAGCTCTCAGCTCTGTGACTTTGGTTGACCAACATGGGAAAAGGACACTAGACAGAAAGGTCTTTGGTTTGATTCATCAGGGCTTTTATTATGTTCAGAAGCAACATCCTAATCAAACTTCTAAGGACATGTTCTGTTATTCTGACAGTTTAATATTCTAGAGAGCAATGGGGTAATTGGACACTCTTGAGGCTAGAACACATCCCTTCCAGCAAGGCCAACTAGTCTCATAAGATGAAAGAAAAAGCAAGAATTTGTGTGTTCTGGGAATTACAATTCCACAGTGCACTGGTATTATAAATTATAGCAGGAATGCCGGGTCTTTGAATTTCAAACCAGTTCTATTTTTGACCTAAAGGAGTTCTGCTTCCCAAATCATACTCCTCGCATTAATTTTTCAAGTTCTTAACTTCTTAAAGGCCTTGCTTCTTTTTACAGAACATCTTTCAGATTTTTGTCTCAATACAGTAAAAAGGGGGGAAAATCTGATATATCTTTATCTGTATCTAAAAATCTAATGCTTGGAGCCTGCACATGTAATAAAACACTTAATAATGCTAACTATTTCATCTACAAGTATGATATCTATATCTAAAAATCTAGATATAGATATCAGACATGTAGATGAAACTGCTAGCATTATTTGGTGTTTTATTAAATGAATAGGCCCAAACATTATTAAAATTGATTGAAACATACAGTAAAGACTCACAAACTGCAGGTTAGAACAGTACGATTTCACCTTAACTGCACTGGTTCCATCCTATGGAATCTTGGGATTTGCAGTTTTGTGAGATGCCTTTCTTTGAACTGCAACACTAGAACTTTCTGGCAAAAAAAAAAATCTGAGTTCCTCTTACCAAACTACAAATCTCAAGATTCTATTGGATGATGCATGGCAGTATCAAAGTGCAATAATTGTACAGTATAGATATACAGTTGTCCCTCCGTTTTCACAGACTTGAAGTCTGCGACCATCACTTATCCACAAGGGACAAACGGAGGGGCACAAAATAGGGAGTATGCCCATGGTGCACATCCACTTTCCCCCGTGGACATGCACCTCCATTCAAACCAATGGGGGGCAGGTTTCCAGAACGGTTCCCCCACAAAAAAGGAAGGGCAACTGTACACAATGATTCTGGCAGATGACTGGATTTAAGAAGTATGCAAAGGGATCTTGTAGCACCTTTGAGATTTGCAGACAGCCAGAAATAGTGCAAATGGAGTCCACTTTAAGGGTTAGGGTTAGGGTTAGGGAATCATGGGAACTGTATTTTATTGTGGCACCAGAGCTCTCTGACAGAGAAGGCTCAATGTCTCAGGGGAAAAAAACAATTCCCATGATTCCCTAGTACTAACCCTAACCCTTAAAGTGGACTCAATTTGTACTATTTCTGGCAGTCTGCAAAGGCCCTGAGAGAAAGAAGTTGGTAGCATGAGCTTCCATAAACTAAAGTCTACCAAATTCTTTCTTTCAGTTAGTCTCAAGGGTGCTATGAGATCCCTTTGCATACTAAATTTCCAGAGTAACACAGCTTTGTCTATGGATTTAAAAAGGTTTGCAAGGATAAGCTAGGCAGCAGTTTGTTGGCTAGAATTCAGAGGCATTTTTTCCAGTATAATGTCCAAAGTTCAGCAATAGATCAGTGAGACTTATCTAAAACTGGGTTTGACAACATGAGGCCCTCCAAATATTTTTTGTGGGTTTTTCGGGCTGTGTGGCCATGTTCTAGAAGAGTTTCTAGAATATGGCCACACAGCCTGAAAAATCCACAAAAAACTATGGATGCTGGCCATGAAAGCCTACGACTTCACCTCCAAATATTGTTGGACTTCAACTCCCATTGTGCTATCTATTATCTATGCTGAGCAGGGATATTATTGTAAAAAAAAATCTGGATAGCTATGTTGCCACCTCGATCCATACAGAGGAAGAACAAATAATCGGGGGGGGGGGGGGGGGGGGGGAGTATGTGCACACCTTCGGTATTTCATAGAGACACATTGACACAAAGGAGATGACAGTCTCTTGCCTATTTCTCTGTTATGCTTCTACATGCCTGCCTGTATATACTCAAAATGTCAAGTGTGAAGGATAAAAACACATTTTCAGAGACATCCACAATTAAGATATACTTGTCAGGAAGCCAGAATTATTGCTATACCTTCCCATTCAGTGTATACTCACTGACAAACCTGAGTGACCTCAACATAATATGTGAAACAGCCTTTAGATATAAAGGTAAACTGAAAGAGAAGATTATATAATAATTATATATGAAAGCAGCCAGTACAATCACAATTTTCCAGACTCATGCAATCATTTATCAGGTCCCACACCATCATGTAGAAATCACTAGTGTCATCAAAGCTTTTTTTT
>CM034701.1:65920562-65932098 GCA_020142125.1 Phrynosoma platyrhinos | reverse complement strand
TTGGATTCTGTCTGCATTGAGCCCCGTGTGATAAGGTCCACAGTCTTGTTATAAATATTCTTAAAATGTGTCAGATGCAAGGCTACTCTACTTTACTGAGGGGCTCTCCAGTTGCAAGTCCAATTTGGAAATAAAGAACTGTAAGAGAAGAGGGAAGAGGTCTCAAAGTTGCCCATATCAGCCTTAGCCCCAGGATAGGAGAATGAGCAGGTACACAGATCCCTTGGTCAGCTTTCTCAGTTTGGTGAGATGTATTCTATTTCTTCGTACATTATGGTAAAAATTATTTCAAAATGTTAATTTATCCACACCTTTGCAAATGGTATGCAAGGCAGTGGCCAATTTTCTCCTGTCTTTTTTTCCAATACAGTGCAACTAGCCATCCTAGTCAAATCTGTCCTTCAATTACTTTTCATGCTGAGAGTCAAAGAAAGGAAGATGTTTCAAAAAGTCTGCACACAGCATTGCCATGGTCCTGAAGCAATCTCTTGCCTCAAACAATGAGACATGGCACATGCAGAGCAGCCATTCTATGATGGGTCTCCTTGCTCATCCCAGGATTCCACAGGAAGCCGAAAGATGAGAGCAGTCAAAGCTCTGATGTAGAATAGGGCCCGGATGGGAGGAAACATGAAACACCCTCCACCATCCATCCAAGTGACAGTGGGAGCTGTGGAAAGCCAAGACAAAATCCCCACAGTCCATAAATTATTCCCTTTGCCTCTGTCTTCCTGGATCAAAAATAGTAAAGATTATGAGGGGAAGAAAAATCCATCTGAGGAGAAAAGCAAATGATAATGAAGAGGATGAAGAGTCGGGGCCTTCTGTTTTCCCCTTCATTTGATTAATGATGAGTCAAGAAGCTTTTGGGGGGAGCTGAAGAGGGTGGGCAAAAAGATTGATGGCTTCAGAGACACTTCACATCTCAGAGACAAATGACCAGTCAGCTGTCCTTGGTGCGCAAAGAAATGTGTTTTCTAAACAACTGGACCAAATGCAAGCATGTCATGTTCCTGTTTGAAAGGACATAAAAGGACAGAGAGCCACTGGGCTCCTTTGGGCACCCAGGCAAGGTCAACCTGTCTGTTCATTAGCATCTGGCTGTGAGATTCCTACCTTCTCTCCACCCAGCATTCATCTCTCTGCAGAACACAAGCAAGGCCGAGGCATGGTGGTGGGGGGAAGGAAGCTCTTTAGAAGCTGGAGAGGTAATAAGCTCATCAATCTATGGATATCTTTGGCTGCTTAACATCAGAAAGGGCAAAATGGTGGTTACTGTGGAATATGGAACAGCAGAAATGGCATGGTGGGCTGGAAGACATCTTATCTCCATTAATGTATTCTGCATATATCAAAACAGTAGGAGACTTATTAAGATTCAGCAAGGAAGGGCTAAAAAGAGAGAAACTGGAGAAGCTTTGGCTCTGGCCATCATACTGACAGTTTAGATGCCTTTCTGGTGTTATTTCCAAGAGAAAAATTATTGATTTAGTCCATTCAGATATGAAAAGCAAAAAAATGGCAAGACTGTACAATTAGAAATACATGTACTCACCCATCCCTCAGAAAATTACACCGGCTTCCCTGAAACTTCAACCTCTCCTCAAAATTTCTCTGATCTTTTGGCTCAACAGAAGCATCCAAATCTGGCTTAACGTTCTTCTTTAAACCAAATTCTTTATGATGCACTATCTGACTTTTTTTTGGGGGGGGGGGTTTCAGGCTGTGTGGCCATGTTCTAGATGAGTTTCTTTCTGACGTTTCACCAGCCTCTGTGGCTGGCATCTTCATTACTCTGAAGATGCCAGCCCCAGAGGCTGGCGAAACGTCAGAAAGAAACTCTTCTAGAACATGGCTACACAGCCCAAAAAACCCAGAAAAACCTATGGATGCCAGCCATGAAAGCCTACGACTTCACAGTATCTGACTGTTATAAACAGTGCACCCAAGTCTCAGTGATGTCACTTGGGTTGGTGTCCCCCAGTTCAGTCTTACCCTGTCCCCACTGACCTTTTCCCATACCACACCATACAGAATCCTTAGTAATGTTTTTTTATACTAATGTTACTCGTAAATCGTATGCATATCACTGAATGTCATGGTAATCATTGTGACATAAACAACTAGCAAAATTAAAATTATATATTGAAATTACAATGTCATACATACAGACTCAGTTCATTTACCTATACATAATTTCATGTGGTTGAAGTAAAAATTTGGTGGTGGTGTTTTTAAAGAAAACTTTGAAAGAATAAAAAGTATTTTTAAAAAAATATGTAATTGTTTTAAAAACTTTAATTTTTTTAAATGATCCTCTCCTTTCTCCTTCCACTGAGCCTTACTCTACTCACACCATCTCTTCAGCATTTTAATGGGACGCAAGCAAATGCCACAGTCCATTTCAGCCAAAAAGCAGATGTCTGAGGAGCAGCGGTGTCACCCTCCCCCCCACACACACACACGCCTTGTGATGCCATTGCCACGTCCCTAAAACAGTCATGGTTCTGGGGTTAGAGGCATTTAACCAAGAGTTGGTTTAGTTAAAAGATTTCTGGGATGTAAATCTTTGTTTATTTTGCTCTTTCATAGAAAACCAAAAAATGTCAAAATTTAATCACCACTATACATGACTGAGAGGTTTATTGCTCTCTTTTTTTGCACATTTTCTATGTTGTTGGGTTTTTTTGCATTTTAGGGCTTATTTGTGAAATATTTGTTTGCACCATAAATACTTTTTTTCAAACAAACAAAAATATTGTGTAAAACTATCACTGTTATCTGTGTATAAATCATGCGTTTTTGGTGCAAATGTGTATTTCTGGGGCCAGCAATTGTTTTTGTAAAAGATCCCAAAATAAAAAATCTTGTAGCAGTTAATCATTTTTTTCAACATGCTATTTTGATGTTCTCAGTGAAAACAAGAAAATTTGTGTTTTTTATACAACTAGTTTAATCATGCATACATAGACAAGTTGAGCATAAAATGGGGCTTTGCAGCATTAACACTTGAATATATCCTTCTCTCCCATCCACGGGAGTTGCTAAATGGAGTTAAAAATGAAAATATTGTCCTCTCCCAAATACTAATTCTGCCTCCCCTGAAATTTTCCTTCATTCTCCAAATTTCTAGCACTACAGAGAGTGGAGACTTTACCACACAAAGGCTGCATCTGCAGTTTGATACCACTTTAACGGCCATGGGTCTATGCTATGGAATTCTTGGAATTGTAACTTGTTGTGGCACAAGATCTCTCTGACAGATCTGGCTAAATGTCTCATAAAACTACAGTTCCCAAAATTCCATAGCCGCTGCAGTTGAGCCACTGCAGTTACACTGGTGTCAAACTGGATTATTTCTGCAATGCGAATGCAACCAAAGACAAGAAGTGGAATTTTAACTGGATAAAAGTGTCCTGGGCTGGTATTTATCATACAATGTCATGTCCATCCTGCTGTACTTTACATTCCATTTGTTACTGTAGTATACCTTTTCACTGATGGGCAAACCCATCGATAGGCTCTCAGTCTCATTACTATTCCATTGCTGCCTTTGTGCGATAGGTCCTTTATGCTGCATTTCTGCTTCTCAGGCAGTCACATGGGCATGGTTCTGCTACTCTCCACTCTCCCTTGCAGCGATTGTGCCACCAATACCTCCCAAACCTGGCTACTGTGTACCCATTTAAACAGCAGCCGGCTTCGGGGGGGGGGGATTGATTGCTTGTCTCCACCGCGAAGTGCATGGCTGCTGTGTGAATGTTCACACAGTAGCCCCACACTTCAGAAGGTGAAAAGGGTAGCAACCAAGGCTGCCAACAGCTTCCCGAAGCTGGCTGCTGTGTGCATGTTCACACAGCAGTCAGCTTCAGGGTGCAATTGGCAGCCACGATTGCTTGTCCAAGTCCCACAGGGCTCAGAAGCAGAGACTGGGGATGCCAACAGCTTCCTAAAGCTGGCTGCCATGTGCACATTTGCATAGAAGCTGGCTTTGGGAGGCAATTGGCAGCCACAACTGCTTGTGTCCCCACCCCTGAAATACAAGGCTGCTATGTGAATGTGCAAACCCATGCTTTGGGAGGTGGAGGAACAGCATTTCATATAGCAGCCAGTTCAGGAGGTGCTTAGCAGCTATGATTGCTCATCTCCCCACCCCTTCCTGCTGAAAGCAGTGTCTGACAGTGAGGAAAAGAGATCACTCAAGCATGGATTGCCAAAGCACTATTAAGGAGGAAACTGTGATAAGATATTATGCCAAACATTCTTAAACTAGCATGATTGTGGCAGGACAGCAAGCTGGTGTGATAAAGTCCTGAGACATTGAAAATTCTCACTTAGAACTCTCATATTTGCTTATTTATTGATAATTTTACCTGTCCTTTTTTAAAAAAACAAAACCCTAAACTGTATTTCTAAAATTGCTGCAATGCTAGAAACTTGGGGCCTATAGGAAAATTTCATTTGGGGTGGCAGAATTCCTCCTGGCGAAGAATGTCCCCGTTTTGTCCCTGTCCCCCTCATAATTCTAAAGAAATCCTTAACACCATAAGATTTCCTATACAATGCAAATGAGCCCTTTCCCCCTTTTTCAGATCTAACTACTTAAAACTACAGGTTAAGCTTCCTTCCTATCCTTGGACTTGTAGCAAGAAAAAAGGATGAGTCACCTTTCTTGCAGATAACCCTCAAGGGACGTTATCACATGTGGGCCAGAAAGCGATAATAAAGTGGAAATGAGACATTCCGAAAATAAATGGAAAATAAACCTTGATTCGGCAAATGGAATTACCTTAATTGCGAAATTAAAGTAAGCGCATTTAACGTTCACACACAAGCGAGAAAAGCCCGTAAATGTACTAGAAATGAGGAATGCTCGCTGGAACAATGGGAAAAGCAGGGAAATGCTCCCAAATGTGCATCTGGCTGTCACATTACAGTAAATGCGAAATTACCTTAATTTTGCATTTGCATTTCCTCCAAACAACTGAATTTCAAAAGATCTCGGATAACACCAGTTTCTGTCCACTTTCTGTCCAGTTTCTGTGCGATGTTGTGTGAAAACACGGGGCACTAATCCAGTTTCTGTTTGGGTTTTGTGTGGATTAACCAGAAGATTTGCACCCGTGTGATAACGTCCTAAGATATGTTTGGGCAAGTCTGGCCACATCACATTCCTTAGCAAGAAGAAGAAAGAAGCTTTTCATTCCAGGAAGTCTATGGCAAGTCTTCTCAAACTTTCTCAGAGACCATATCATCATCATCATCATCATCATCATCATCATCATCATCATTACTGTTGCCCAATTATTAGTAATAGTATTAGTGTGTGCCTCTTATTTTCACCCATCTCTTGTTCTTTCTTCATCTTTCCTTTTCCTTTCAGGATTAACATGTACACTACAGTTGGCCCTCCGTTTTCTCAGGGAATCCATTCCGGACCCCCCTGTGAAAATGGAGACTCGCCAATATTCAAGCTCCATAGGCTTGAATGGGGTATGCCCCCATGGGTGGATGTGGGTGCACATCCACGGGGGCATGACCCATTGATTTTAACAGAGGTCGCCCCTCTGCAAATATGTAAAAACACGTATCTACCTCCTCCATTCAGATTTCTTACTCCTCTCTTATGTACTTCCATTTTTTATTGGGGTTATATTATTGCTTTAGTTGTTTAATACCATTCAAAGCCTCCTCTGAGTCTTTTCAATCAGAGGAAGGTCCTCATCTCCACCTTCCAGTCACCTTTACTCATTTTCATCTCCTTCTTCACTGCTGGTCTACAGGCTCTCCACTACCTGGTCCCTCTCCTCAATGTCAGGTTGTTCTTCCAAGATGAAAAAAGTGGTGGCTGACATGGGTAGAGAGTGCATGGTTCTCATTCTGTCCAGGGGTGGATAATGTATGGGCCGTGAGATGCGTGTGGTTCTCAGGGCCATTTAGTGCCCCCAGGGCTCCTATGTGTAAAAAAAACAATGAGCCCAGGAAGGCTTCATAACATGTTTTTGTTTTTGTGGAAACTAGTGCAGTGGGTGGTTGTAGCCCTCCAAGGTCTCTTGAGGGGCTGATGAGGACCCCATAGGCCTAAGATCTTTGGAAGTGCCCTGATACTTTCACAGACCTGCTGCTGGGAACAAAGGAGAGGGGCTTCTCAATGGTATTTCCAAACTTCAGAACATCCTCCCTAGGAAGGCTAGAATATATGTCTTTGTGCTGCCCTTCTGTAGGCAGCTGACACCTTTTCTGTTCCAAGAGGCTTTTAGGGACTAACTGCAAGGGCTTTTATCAGTGTGCAATTTTATCAACATGCAAAAGGATCCTGTAGCACCTTTGAGATTGACTGTGTGAAAGAGATTGTCTACAAAAGCTTAAGCCATAACTTCTTTCTCAGTTAGCCTCAAAAGTATTACAAGATCCCTTTTCATACTGATATTCCACACAAATGTGGCTATGGTCCAAAACACTCTGCAAAAATAATCCAGTCTGAGACTACTTTAATTGTCCTGGCTGAATGCTAGGGAATTCTGGGAACTGGAGTTTTGTGAGGCATTTCACCTTTTCTGTCAGAGAGCTCGAGTACCACAACAAACTACTATTCCCAGGATTCCCTAGTACTGAGCCAGGACAGTTAAAGAGGTCCAAATCTGGATTATTTCTGAAGTGTGTTTTGGACCCTTGTCTCTGCTTTATCAATGTTTATCTTTTGTCTTTTTAAAGAATTGTCTTTTAAATGGATTTAATTCTATACAGTCTTCCCTTCTAATTTGCGGGAGATCTGTTCGGGACCCCACCCCACCACCACAAATCTGGAAAATCGCAAATAAAGGTGGAGGTATTCTTCTGTGTAATCATTCAACAAGAAACAGGCATGATGCAAGGAAAAGTGAGCCATGCAGATAATGGAAGGGTACATTATAAATGAACAAGGTGAAGTAAGGGAGAATGTAGGAGGAAAGGGAAAGTGAGCAGTGCAAGCAGTGGAATGCAAGAAGCAAGGGAAGGGTGCAGGCAGCACTTTAAACATTACTGTATACTGGTTCTTTTCAACCAGTTGTGACAATAAAAATGGTATAAAGTTGAAACACAGTGGAAGAAAAACACAATGTGCTGGATTTGCATAACTGGAATATTCAAACTAGATGTCCAGATTTAAGAAAATGGGATATGGCAACCCTGGCTACATCTAAAGCAGAGGTGGGCTACTGTGCAGGGACTGGATTTTGCCTTCCCTCCCTCAGCTGGCTTCACTTTCCAATTTCATTTTTGGTTGGGTTTTTTGGTGGAGTTGTCGTAAAGAGGAGAAAAGGGCAAACTGCCACCTTTGTGGTTTAGTGGAATCTGGGCACCAAAAATTGGGTCCAAAATATAATTGGATGAAATCTGGAAAAACTGGTCTCCTGGCAGAAAAAATGGGGTGGAAATAAAGTAATATCCACTCCAATCTAAAGTAATGCTCTAAACAATTATTTCTCAGTAGGGAATCTGCCCAGCTTAATTTGTTTATTATTTCCAATTTATACAATAATAATAATAATAATAATAATAATAATAATAATAATAATAATTTATTTATTAATTTATACTCCACCCCTCTGTTAAAAACAATTGGAGCGGCTTGCAAATTTATTTTTTAATTTGTCTACCACTTTTTCCCATCCCTGGAACTCAAGCCATCTTTACAGGTGCAGCTAGTTTGCTCCATTGTAGAAGTGTCTTTTCACAACCCCAATAGATTTTCAGCTTTATCTGGAGTAGCCACCTTCCTTGTCCAGGCACAACATTACCATGTATGTATTTACTGTGAATGCAGCATTACTGGCAGAAGCAGCAGCTGTGGACCTCTGCCCTTGTCTTACACTTTTGAGGTTAACTTCATGGTTGTTTGCTGACAGGCTTGTAATCCATAGTACCTCACAGAGGTCTAATATCATTGCTTTCCTACTGTGCTTGCACCTTGCAGAGTGATAAGCATTAGGTTAGGATGACAGATGTAGTAGGGGGTTCATGTTTGCATGCAGCCTTACTTTACGTTTCCACAAAAAGACACAAAGGAATCCACTAGCACCAGCGAGACTAACTGGGAAGGAAAATTCATGGACTGAAATCCACTACATCAGATTTATTCATTTTTATTTTTATTTTATGTTATTAATTCATTTTCATCCTGTTTTTCTCCCAACATGGGATCCAAAGCATCTCGCAATATACATTAAAGCAAAATAATTTAAATTATATGGACTACAAAAGCATTAAACAACCAATTCAATTAAAACACGAATCTAAAACAATTAAAACACTTTGGACATCTATTACATTTCAGAAATACAATATACTCATTGAACATCCTTTGGCCAGTTAAAGGCTGAAGGCCTCTTTAAATAAGGTTTTTCTACCAGTGAAAAAATAGCAGAATAGTGCCCAACTGAGCCTCCCTCTGGAGGGATTTCCATACCCAGTCTAAGAGCTCACATTCTTTTTCTCAGACTATCATAAACTGAGCCCTAGTGGCTCAGTATTTAAATGCCTGTACTCCAGTCATAAGGTTGTGAGTTCAATCCCAGGCAGGGCTCCAAGGTTGACTCAGCCTTCCATCCTTTCATAGGTTGGTAAAATGAGTACCCAGCTTGTTGGGGCAATTGGCTTACATACTGTAAACTGCTTAGGGACTGCTAGTTAGCTGATAAGTGGTATAGAAATGTACTTGTTATTGCCATTGCTATATGACCTGCACAGGATATTGTTGCATTGCCATTTGGGTAGTGATACGCAGATGGCACTGCTTAAGTTCAAGCAACAAGACAAAGGCAACAGCCATCCTACTTTTCAGGCAAACCTACTGCCATCCATCAGCTTTACAAGGGGGGGGGGGAATCCCTATAGCTAAAACATACGGTACTTTTCTACCAAAACAAGATTTGGCAACATTTGTTCAGAGAGGAGGTTTCTCTTGCCTGGGGCTGAGAGAGATGACTTGCCCAAGGACACCCAGTGGGCTTCCATGGCTGAGTGGGGATTTGAACCCTGGTCTCTCAGTATCCTAGTCAAACACTCAGGAACTTATCACATACCCTAAAGAGGCGTTTTACCTCTTCTGGCTTCAATCCTTGATCAGGGATACAGCCGGATGTTATCAGACATAATTCTCCACCAGTACGCAGTCCAGTTCCAAGGACCACTCAGCCAGCTAATTTCTCAAGTTGGAAAACTTCTATTTGCAAAAAGGTGCTAGCTGAGCACAGCTTTGATCAGGGCTGCATTCAGCCAGCAGCATCACAGCAGAATCGATGGCAAATTATGTCTGATAACATCCGGCTGCATCCCCAATCAAGGATTGAAGCCAGAAGAGGTAAAACACCTCTTTAGGGCATGTGATAAGCTCCTCAAACTACCACACCACACTGACATTCAGCTCTTTATTTAATATTTAGCAGACATTTTTCAAAACCCAATATTTATATTTTCCAAACCCAATATTTACAAAGCTCATTTTATTAATTCAAAAAGCAGAGCATTAGGTACATGATATCTGGACCTCTGGTGGAAATTTGGTAAACCTTTCCATATATTTACATGTAACTCTCTTTCTTTCAATATGTGCTGCAGCAGCTTCATTTCCCATACTCCCTTATGCCCACACACATCTATTGCTTGGAATAAGCAAATGTTTGGCGGACCTGAATGTTTTAGCATAACATACCTGTATTTTATGAGGACATCAAGTGTAAAAGGCAGGGAAATACTGAAATGAATTGCAAATCAGTAAAAACTTATTTAATATCTATCTAGTGTAAAATGATTATGAGGTAGTAAAATGTTTACTCGAGAGAAGAATAAAGATGACAGATCGAAACCATTTACCACAGAAAAGAGGAGGATAATAGATGGGGACAAAAGAAAATAAACCTACAGCTCTTGCTTCACTCTATGTATCCATAAAACATGGCTTGTAACATTTCAAACAGGAGTTTAATATCATTTATTGCTCATTTCCCTAACGTATGCACTGGAGGGAAGAAAAAAATCATTGTTTAAATATTATCATATTTCAACCTCCTGAACAGTTTCCTAAGAGACCAATAAAGTTCAATAAAATTGAGAGCATATTTTTAATGAAATAAAATCCCACATTTCTCTAACATATAGCATATACAAAATTTCCACTGAAATCATAAGATATTGATCACTGTGTCAACTTTATAGATTTAGGGCTTAACAAGATATTACATGGGACATATGGCAACCTCATTTCTCCACTGTTAAATGTTGTGTAAAAGAAATGAAATGACTTCTCTACTTTCAGACCTAGTGTTTTTCAGGGACAACACGAGATCTCTGAACAGATCCCATGTGGATTTTAAAAGTGTTTTAGTAGCAGCCATGGGGAAAGAGAGTTAGTCGATGCAGATGGAAACCATGGTGCTGCAGAAGAGGTTATCCCTTTTGTCCATGCAATTTTTCCAATTAATCCCTGCCCTATGCTCTCTCTCTCTCTCTCTCTCTCTCTCTCTCTCACACACACACACACACACACACACACTATGTACACATACACTGTACACACACACACACACACATACATTGGGAAGTTTCTAGGTGCCACTTCTGGCAAATATATGATAAATAGTTTTGACCATAGAAAA
The DNA here is from genome assembly GCA_020142125.1 of Phrynosoma platyrhinos. NCBI lineage: Eukaryota > Metazoa > Chordata > Lepidosauria > Squamata > Phrynosomatidae > Phrynosoma > Phrynosoma platyrhinos. The sequence goes on along the minus strand of CM034701.1, from coordinate 65,921,461 downwards.
CAAAAGACTGAAGAGGGGATTTTAATTGGAATAGTGACATAGTCCAAAGACTTATTCTTCTTCTGAGTCCTTCCATCCCCACTCTGCTCCGAAAGGCAGCTCCCACTAACACTTTCACATCACATTCTTACGCTATGCTCAAAAGTAGTCCCACTGCATTGTTGCTGATGAGTGTCTCTGGTAAGCTGGTAAAGAAATACAGTCTTCAAGACTGCCAGAGATACTGTTCACAGATCACCTGCATTACATCTGTTCCGCCCTCGCATGCATATATCAAGTAAACTGGTTTCAATTCCCATTTCAGTAAGTGGACACAAACTCATGTTGGGCTCCTTACATTAATTAATTGATGTTCATTGGTTTTCTACTGTAGTCTTTTAAAACTGTTGGCTCATTATTATTATTTAGAAAAAATCTTCCACTTTATTTTGTATTTGTTGATTTATTCATAGTGTCATATTTTATTATGCAATCATACATTATGCAGTAATTGTTAGCTGCCTTAGGGCTTGTTCAAAGATGGGGTATAAGACATACGATGAATTCCAGCTCCCTGGAACAACCAATTCAGTGTTGTTCGTTGTTCTCGATTAATTGTTGGGCTATGCCAAAATCTATGAGAACAGCTACTATTCCTCTTTGCAATACTGTGATTTGTGTTGTGTGTGTTAAATGCTTTCAACTTATGGCAAACCTATGAATGAGACATCTCTGGGACACCCTCTCCTTTATAGCCATGTTCTGGTCTTGCAGACTTAGGGCCCTAGCTTCCTTGATTGAGTACACTTGTAATATGGTCTTCCTGCTTGCCTACTATTTCATATCTTACCTAGCATTATTGTCTTTTCTAGTAAGTCATGCCTTCTTGTGATATGACCAAAGTATGATAGCCTCAATTT
>CM034701.1:65905113-65920462 GCA_020142125.1 Phrynosoma platyrhinos | reverse complement strand
CAGTCCCCGAGCAGCACCCTCTGGGACCGACCCGAGAGGAAGGACCGAGAGGATGGTGTTGGTATCCACAGAACTCTTCTCCAACACTTTATGTCAAATGTCTTTATTTTCTTCCCATCAGCTTTCTTCATCATCGTTCTCACATCCATACATAGAGATGAGAAATACAAAGGTATGAGCAAACCTAACTTTACACTATTCAGTGAACTATCTTTGCACTTCGAGATCTTATATAGTTTTTTCATAGCTACCCTTCCAAGTCCTAGACTTCTTCCTGATTTCTTGACTTCAGTCTCCATTTTGATTAATGACTGATCCAAGGTACAGAAAATCTCTGTTTCAATTTCTTCATCATCTACATTAAAGTTATGTAAATCATCTATGGTTATTATTGTTGTTTTCTTAATGTTCAGCATTAAACTTGCCTTAGCACTTTCATTCTTGACTTTCTTCACCAATTGTTCCAGGTTTTGCTATTTTCTGCTGGTAGTATGGTGTCATCTGCATATTTTAAATTGTTGATGTTCCTTCTTCCAATTTTCACACCTCTCGCTCTCAGTCTAGTCTTGTTTTGCATGTGATATTTTTGGTATAAATGTTGAAGAGACATGGTGAGAGATTGCAGCCTTCCCTGACCCCCTCTGTTGATTGGGAACCATTCTGTTTCTCTGTATTTTGTTGTAACAGTAGCATCTTGTCCTGAGTACAGCTTATGCAGCAGGACAATCAAATATTGTGGCATACTCATTTATTTCAGAGCAGGCCACAGCTTTTCATGATATATACAATCTACACAAACAGAAATATTTAATACTGTGGGTATATATCCCTATAGCACAGAACAATTTTCAGCTCAGTCATCTTCTCAGTATTTATAGGCACAGAGCCACAGGGTAATAGTGCAATCCTAAATCGAAGACGTGCTGGTTGCAGGTGGTAAGGATCAGAGGGTCTTTCACACTACATTACTATAGCGTTATGATTTCAGTTTAATTCCCATAGATTCCGCTTCACAACATCCTAGGGAATCCTTAGATTTGCAGTTTAGGAAGGAGTGTTTATAATTCTCAACCAGAGAGCTCTAGTGCCCACCAAACTGCAAACTATATTCCACCTGTTTTTTTGGCATAATGCTATCTGTGTGTAATGTAAAAAGGGTCCTAGGTCAGTGATGGCAAACCTTTTAAGGGTTAAGTGCCCAAGATAAAAGGCATTCTGGCACTGGGTGTTACCCGGTTCCCAGGGGAAGGACTTCTGGGAGGAAGGAACTTCAAGAGTGGAACTTCCATCCTCTGGGGGTGGGACTTCTGCCTTCTGGGGGGTGGAACTTCTTTCCCCCACCCTTCCAGAGGCAGCTGAAGGCCCAGGAAAAAGAGAAACAGGTACATGCCTGTTCCTCCTCTTCCCCCCCCCCCCACACACACCCTCCTGGGACCCTCAGGAGGCAGCTGAAGGCCCAGGATGGCCGGGAAGAGGAGGAACAGGTGCACACTTGTTCCTCATCTTCTCTGCCCTCCATGTGCCCTGAAATATGGCTTAGCTGCCATCTCTGGCACGCATACCATAGGTTTGCCACCATGGCCCTAGGTTACAAACTGCCTGCTAATAGAAATCTGTTTCTTCCACTAGAAATGGTCTTCAGCTAACAGGGGTCCTTTTCTGTCAAGTAGTCTTATAGATATGCCACAGTGAACCAGGAACCAGGTTCTGGCAGATCCAAATCTCCCAAAAACAAAATGCTTCAAAAGTCCATGACAACAAAGGCTATAACATTGATATGATATTACAAAAGCATAATCATAGATGAACTGAATACCAATGTCATGCTTTTGTAATTATATCGATACATGTTCTGTGTTTTTCAGTCATGTGCCTTCTAAGTATTTTGTCTTGTTTGGGTTCTGACTCCTCACATGTCCCATTTGCTGCCCATTGCAGATTTGTATTAATAAAATTGTGGCCTTATTATAGCCCATACTTCTTTATCCAGCATCTTTATTTCAGTGGGGGGAGAGAGAACAATGTGTTTTTTGGAAAGTTCATATCAAAAACATTCTCAGATATCTACACTAGCCAAATTCAATTCTTGTTACAGCTGTTCTCACTATGAAAAAGATTGTGTTGTATCTATATGCCATGATGCTGTTAAACAGCATACCCATCAGAAAAAGCATCTCTACATGGTTGAATACACAGGGATTGGAACCTAGACTTTTTCAGATCTAAGCATTCAAAGCCCACTGTCAGTGAATCTACTAGTTTGACAATGATCTGACCTTTCAATTGTTAATGAATTCAAGCTCCCATTGTCCTTGACCATTGACCATACTGCTAAGAGTTAATGAGAGCTGGAGTTTAACAACATCTGGAAGGCTGCAGGTTCTTACCTGGCCCAAAACCTAAGGTATATTCAACTAGCAGTAGTTAGTAGTGTGTCTGCATTTGTCTCTTTTCCCAAATAGGGCAAAAATTTGCACTTTTAAAAATTTCATTCCATAAGAACAGAGCAGCACATGAAAAACTAAATGCTGTAGAAGTTTTTACCTCTTCCAATCAAGCAACAGAACAGGCTAGCACTTTTCCATTTACAACCAGCCTATTTATTCAGATTCTAGAAGTAACTAGTTATGAATAATTAGTTGCTTGCAATTAATTCTTTTTTCCAATGACTGAGTATACTGTTGTATCCTTTTAGGCATATTTTAGTTATGTGGGTGTGGCCCCACTAAAAAGTGGAAGAGGAATACCAGATAGTTTTGTACATGTTATGACTTGTGCTGTGCCCTTACTCTTTGTTGTGGATGTTAAGGTGACAACAAGGTATACAACAAAAGAGTGTGTTTTGCACCATTCATTCAAAAATGAGGTTGCTTTTAAGAATGGGAAAGTAAAGAGTTGCTGTTTAAAAACTCTTGGTAAGGAACTACTTTTAGAGTAACATGGAGCTATACCTGCAATTAATTACTATTTAATGGAGCTATTGAAACTCTTGTGTTTAAGCAGCATGGTGGTAAGTCTCAATTAAAACTTTCAAAAGTGTTCCAGCTACATGAACATAATTAAAACCAATCTTGCACAAACTCCCTGCACTAATCATGGACTAACACTGAAATCCAAATTTTCAGTCACAAATATCTCAACCCATATTAACTAGTGAAAAAGGGGGAAAGTTACATTAGGTGATCTTTTATGACTTTTTTATAACTATACTTTTCTATTTTGCACCTGCATGTTTGACACAGAAGTCAGAAAATTAAGTTTATAATTTTACATCCACCTTATTAAAAATTATTTTCTGAAATTCATCAGTTTAAATGAAAGCAGAATCAAACCAAATACGCAAAAATCCTGTAATATTACTCCCTCTACTGGTCCTAAAATAGTAGTTTCTGTACTGAATCAAGGAAAGGAAACGTTTTAAATTAAAGTTGTTTTCTAAAAATTCATTGAGATAAGTAAGATGTTTCACCATTTACTAAAATCTAAAAAACTTCATATTTGTGATGTACTAAAAGAAAAAGTCCCATACTAGAATGGGGGATATATATCTCTCCAAGACAGATTTCAGTCATTCTTCAGTGTTCTCATATGTCAGTATATGTATTTAGAGTTCAGTCAGCAATAAAAACAGAAGAATAACTAGATTAGGCCTAAAAGGAAGGAAGGGGGGGGATGTAAATTTGGCAACACCTTTAAGACTAACTCTTTTTTATTTTTGCATGAGCTTTCATGAATATAAACCCATTTCTCTGGAAAATATGCCTGTGAAACAGTAGATTTTACAATCAGTTGCATTTAAGAATGGTAAGAGAATGTGTCAAAGACATAATTTTAAAGATACAAAATTCCCCTTCAAAAGTTAAATGTAGTTATAATTCTTTTTATACTTCATCAGGTTTTATTTCACTGATCCAATAATCCCAATTATAATCTACAACCATAAAGGATTCTACTTTTTTGTGCTCAACACTGAGACTCAACACAGTCTGTTCCTCTTCATCCCAACTTTCACATGAATTTTAAAGAAAGAGGGGACAATATGCTTTATTGTTCTTGTCTTTTGTACTTGGTTGTTAGAGACCAACATCCAGCTGGATTGGAACTCAGAAGTAATGCCTATTAAAGAGTAATGCCATAAAGATAACATGATGTTTCTTTTGTGTCAGTGCAATGTTGGGATCTTACAAATACACACTAGGACATAATTATGGTTAAGAAGCAGACCTTTAATATACCAGATTCCTCACCCTCCAATATTTCATAGCTGAAAACCAGGGCATCAGCAACATCAGAGTGTGGTTGAAATGGGAAATATTATTAATGAGGAAGAACACACAAACTAGAAAAGATACAGCAATCTGCTTTTGCCTGAGCTTAATGCGAAGGGCAATATTCTACCTCTCTTCTCTTCCCCCTGCTGTGTTAATGGCATACAAGCTACTTTTGCACACTGAACTTGGGCTGAAGCAATTGAAGTAAGCTGAGGACAAGGGATGAAAGCAGAGAAAAGAGAAGGAAGAACCTGGGACATTTTAAAAGCAGCACAAAAAGCTTTGAAGTTTGCCCCTTCTCAAATCCTATCTCCCCACTTTCTCTCAGGAAAGGAAGACACCATCATGAATAGTCATAAACAGCCCAGCTTCCCTTTTTCAGCCACCATAGGAACATGACACTGAGCTTCTGAGGAAATCTGTATAGGACTGCACTGTGAAAATGCTCGAACCTCCTCCTCCTTGTTTAATAATCTGATGGCCAGATCCTAAATCTTGAACCTGTTCCAGTGTTTTATCAAAATGAGCTTACCGAGAGCTGTGCTACCAGCAACACGTTATTTTACACTGGTTTGGCAGGGTACAGCATCCTACCAAGAGTATCCTATGCCTTTGCAAGCAATTGGGTGACTGGCATAGGAGTGCTTCTCAAGATGTGAAGAATACTTTCAAATGTGGTAGAGACCACAAAAGTTGGAGAAAGATTCAACTGCCAGTCTGGTTGTTTTCTGTACGTGGAAGTGGGGGTGGAGGAGACACCATTCTGGCCTCCACCTCAGGAAGAAAAGCACCTTCAGCCAGCCTTGTGGCAAAAATAGTTCTACAGCCACCCTCACTTTGCCTGAGGTGTTTAAAGATGCACCCTCTTCAGCTGCATCTACTGTTTGTCCATATGGTATAAAATGCAATATGGGGGTGGAGACTGAATTTTGGGAAGGACAGTAGTCATGATAAACAAACTAGAGTTTTCATGCATAGTGAAAATGCAGCGTATTTATATCACAGTAATAAAAACATTCACAACAGGATTTTTCCAAAAAGCAGATTAAACATAAAAGATTCATTCACTGATTGAAACTTCCAAGTTACATTCAACTACAACATATTTGCTTAATTAAGCAATGTATCTGGGGGGGAGTCATTCTGAAGGATGGACCCGCAATTTTACTATTCAGCCAGAAAAAACAAAGCCAACTGAACCCCAGCATTAAACAGTAAATGATCAGATGTTACAAAAAGTCAAGGGGAGAGGAGTGCAGGAAACATGTTGAGAGTGTAAAGAAATAGTATTGTAAATATTGTATAACTGGATATTTTCTGTATCAAGGAGACAAATTTTATAACAGAATTTACAGAAACTGTAAAATCTGCAATTGCTGGGAAGGAATAACTTTTTAAAACTTTTATTTAAATCAACAGTATTTATTGAACAGATCTGTAACCTTCGAAGGGCAGTATATGTGGACATGCTCTCCCTTTATGCCTACTAGAAACCCTCCAACATCAGCCACTAAGATTTGAACCCAAGTCTCTCCAATTTCTCCAGTCTTCCCATGCCACCCTCTTCTCAATATGCTTTTTAAATAACTCCCATTAGTTCATGTATTGCTCCAGACATCCTTGTTTGGTTTTGCACCACTCACTAACTTGTCAGACTTAAGGGATACTTCTAAATAGGTGGTTTCCAATGTTACTCATTAAGTGGTCCCCCATTATTAAGTATACTACTGTAAGCATAACAGAAATTTCAACCAACTTCTCACACTGTCAAATGTATTGTGTTCTTCTATAGATACATGCTGCAATGTTATATCTATACTAATATGCATAACAAAGTCATATGGCTGGAGAACAAGAAAGTACAACTCATTTGAGCAGTTGTCTTTAGAAAATTTCCATCCACCAAAAATTTGTTTTTTTTTTTAAGAAGTCAGTAATTAAAATTTGCCTTGCACGGTTTATTACAAGATTGTCCAGCTTAAAAAACAACAACTATATAAGTATTTCAGATTGGAAATATTCATGTGGGGTAAACTCCCAAATAGCTAAATGTCTATCACTTAAAAGTCATCTTATAGAAAATAATTTTTTCAGTTAAAATTGTAACACTTTCATTTTCATGCCAATAAAAATGTTAAAGAGCACAGCTCAAAATCTGCTTTAGCACTAATTAAACTATTGATTTTTCTGTAGAGATAATTAAATGCCACCCATCAGAAATGTAACAATGAAGGTGTGCAAAATGGCAATAGGGTCACCTTGCCAAAGAAAAGAAAATTAACCACCAAGAAGACGACACCTTCAAAATGAGGATAGTCCTCTGCAAACCCTTCAGATAGAGAGGACTGTTTGCATGGCCACCATATTTGCTTGTTGTCACAGATACTCAAACTATCTCTCTTGGGAAGATAGATCCATTAGAAAGGAAAGGGGAGAGGCCAGGGTTTCTGTTATTTGCAAAGCAGCAGAGAATACTCTGAGAAAACACTGAAGGTTGACAACTTGATTATAATATTATGTGGGCATCTGACAAAAACACCTTGTGTGGACACACCCAAGCCTACTGCAGCTCTGGAGTCTGGAGAGAGACAGAGAACCACTGAATGTGTATCTCACCATAGAGGTTTTGTTCAAAAGAGGAAACTGAAGGAAAATAAACCAAAGCTGAAGAAGCCATTTAAACATCAAGAGAGAATGAAACACATGATGAAGCTGATCTCTGCAAGAATTCCTACGACAAGAAAGTTCTTTAGTCCAAATAACTCATGGAGTGGTACAATATTTTGTACTATAAGCTTCTTTCCCACTTCACTCCTTGCTACTCTTCTCTCCTTGATGCTCACTGAAAGAAGTCTCGTCTGACCCATCCATATTTCAAAACCCCTGCCATCTGCTGCCACAACTTCCTGTCTCTGGTTTCATACTCTCCCTTTCTCTCTATTCCCAATTCAGAGTTTGGAAAAGTTACTTTTTTGGACCACCACTTCCAGACCACCCATCTCAGCCCCTCCTAGCTCTCTACAATTTCTGACAGGCTATTTCTATTTCTTATTTTTATTCTCCATAGCCTCAATTTAATTTCCCTTGTTTAACCCCTGTCACTTACATGAATCAATTATTACCTCCAATATCTAAGTGTAACATTAAAGACATTAAAGCTTGCCTTGCATTCTGGACCTCATATGAACCAATCTAGAATCTGGTTACAATTGTAGGTGTGAACTGGATGCTGAATGCCCATTTCACCATCTTCTACCATGAGATCATATGTAAGCAAATTTCTTTTGGCTTGCTGGTTAGACATTCAAATACCAGATACAAGGACAATAACAATAGCATTTACATTTCTATACCGCTTCATAGTGAATTCAGCACTTTCTAAGCAGTTTACAGTCTGTAAGCCAATTGCCCCCAACAAGCTGAGTACTCATTTGACCGACCTACAACAGGATAGAGGGCTGAGTCAATGTGGAGCCCTCTGGGATCAAACTCATAATGTTGTGGCTGCAGTACTGACATTTAACCACTGTGCCACCAGGGCTTCTATTTCCTGCTATAAGCTTCTTTCCCACTTGACAATGGTTCAAAAAGCACTTTGATTTGGATTCAAAACAAAGTGTGGACAGGTTTTTTGTTTGTTTGTTTGTTTGTTTTGGCACAACATCTCCCAAAACTCTCTCCTCCCCCAACATGGCCATGTTGGCGAGGGGATTCAGGGAGCTGTAGTCCAAGCAGCAAAATCTGAAGAATGAATCTAAATATACATGCAAACTGGGTGTTTCCATACAATACCCCTCTTAAAAGTAAATACAATAATAAAAGCATCAAGTTTAAAACAACATACATTCTGGGACACCAACAGGAGTGTATAACAGAGATGTATATCGGGGAGAAGCACAGTTCACATGGAGTAGTCTATTCCGGAAAGGCCTGCCGGAAGAGATCAGTCTTGATAGCCTTTTTAAAGCTATCCAAGTTGGTTATCTGACGGATCTCTTCCGGCAAGGCGTTCCACAGTCTGGGAACATTGGCAGAAAACGTCCTCTGGGAGGTTACTGCTAATCTAGTTTTTATCGGTTGCAGTAAATTCCTCCCAGAGGACTTGAGGGTACGGGGCAGATTATATGGAAGAAGGCAATCCCTTAGATAAGTTGGATCCAAGCCATGTAGGGCTGTAAAGGTAATCACAAACACCTTATACTGTGCTCGGAAACCAATAGGCAGCCAGTGGAGAGATTTCAGAATAGGTGTAATATGATCACTCTTAGATTTCCCGGTGATCAATCTGACCGCCATGTTTTGTACTAATTGTAGTTTCTGGATTAGGTATAATGGTAGCCCCTGTAGAGTGTGTTGCAGAAGTCAAGTCGTGAGGTTACCAGCACATGTACCAGTTTCTAGGTTCCTTACTTCCAGGAAGGGGCGCCGAAGCTGATAACAGGTGCTCCTGACTGTCGCATTCACCTGATCTGTCATGTGAAGCGACGAGTCTAGGAGCACCCCCAAACTGCGAACACAGTCCTTAGCGGAGAGTGTGACCCTGTTCAGGACTGGAGGTTGTGACCCAATACCTGGTTTGGGAACCCCTACTGTGAGTACTTCCATTTTATCTGGATTCAGCTTGAGTCGGTTTTTCCTCATCCAGTCCATTATCACCTGGAGACATTGATTGAGGGAAGAACTGCCATCTGTCATCATGGCTGCTGACCGAGACATGGAGAAATATATTTGGGTGTCATCAGCCTACTGATGACACTCCGCCCCATGTCTATGGATGATCTCCCCCAGTGACTTCTTATAGATATTAAATAGCATCGGGGACGGGATGGCACCCTGAGGGACACCACATTTAAGTTCTGTTTTTGAAGAGCAACTGTCACCGAGTGACCCCCTCTGGAATCTTCCTGAGAGGAAGGAAAGGAATCACTGGAGTACAGTGCCTCTAATTCCTAACTCTCTCAGGTGTTCCAAGAGGATGTCATGGTCTATCGTATCAAAGCTGCTGAGAGGTCCAAAAGCACCAACTGGGTCATGCTTCCCCTGTCAATGCTTAGACACAGGTCATCTGCCAGAGTGACCATGGCAGTCTCCACCCCATATCCCAGTCTGAAGCCAGTTTGGAATGGATCTAGAAAATCGGTTTCATCCAAGATCATTCTCACACTAAGGTGCATTTGAAATTGCATATCACAGAACATGGGAACTTTGTTTTAGAGGTTCTCCATAAAAATTTTTAAAAAGTAAAGGGCTTGGGGACGTTGCTCAGAGTCAAAGAGTCAGAGACTTGCCTTCAGAATAAGGTAGCATCCAGAAGCTCTCTATAGAATTATAAAACCAGTTGATTGAACTCGCTGACTGAGCCTGGTGAAAAGGCCAGGCCAACAGGGGCCCTTGACGTCTTTACCTGGGGACTTTTTGAGGGAAAAGCCCACAGTCCTGTTTCAGTGCTTACTTAAGATTTCTCAATATGGACACTGAGGGAGCTGCTGCAATCACCTGCAATACCTGTGGGATGTTTATCATCTTGCCTAGAGATGTGGGGAACTTTATCTGCACCAAGTGCAAGTTGATAGCCCTCCTTGAAGCATATTAGAGAGCAAGAGGTGTTCCTGGACAGAACTGAATGAACGGTCCTGGATAGGGACCACATAGAGAAAGTTATTGGGGAGGAGTTCATGTCACACACACAGGAGGTAGACAGCTGGAGAAATGTCACACACAGAAGAAGAGAAACCAGGGATCAGTCTGGGAGCTTACGGCAACAGAATCGATTTGAAGATCTCTCCCTTATCAAGGATGAAGAGGAAGACCAGCAGGGACAGTCCTCAAGGAAAGTGGAGTGGACCTTGAGAGTACCACCACAGGGAACAGCCACTGCTAAGCCTATTCTGCTTTGGTCAGCCCCACCTGGAATACTGTGTCCAGTTCTGGGCACCACAATTTAAAAAGGATGTTAAAAAACTGGAGCGTGTCCAGAGAAGGGTGACTATGGGCCTTTGCAGACTGCCAGAAATAGTGCACATTAAATTGAAGCACTGCCCTGGCTCAGTGCTAGGGAATCATGGGAACTGTAATTTATTGTGGCACCAGAGCTCTCTGACAGAGAAGGCTCAATGTCTCAGAAAAAAAATACAATTCCCATGACTCCCTAGCACTGAGCCAGGGCAGTGCCTCAATTTAATGTGCACTATTTCTGGCAGTCTGCAAAGGCCCTAAAATGGTGAAGGGTCTAGAAACTATGCCCTATGAGAAATGACTTAGAGAACTTGGTATGTTTAGCCTGGAGAAGAGACAGTTAAAAGGTGATATGATAGCCCTGTTTAAATATTTGAAGGGATGTCATATTGAGGAGGGAGTTAGCTTGTTTTCTGCTGCTCCAGAGAATAGGACCTAGAACTATGAATGGAAGCTACAGGAAAAGAGATTCCACCTCAACATTAGGAGGAACATCCTGACAGTGAGAGCTGTTTGAGAGTGGAACACACTCCCTTGGAGTGTGGTGGAGTCTCCTTCTTTGGAGGTCTTTAAACAGAGGCTGGATGGCCATCTGTCAGGGATGCTTTGATTTTGAGTTCCTGCACGTCAGGGGATTGGACTGGATGGCCCTTGTGGTCTCTTCCAGCTCTATGATTCTATGATTCTAAGTGATAAAGTGGACAAAGTTATTAGTTGGGTGTTTTACATGCTGTCTCAGTTACAATAATGTAAACTTCTGCAGACCTTTTCTGCTTTCCACAGTCAATAAGCCACTGAAAACATCTTTTGCCTAGTGAAGCAATTGTGATTTCAAAAAGTGGAGCTAAATATGAATACAAATTGAATTCTCTGTGTAGGCAGAGGCTAATTTCTCACACATATCCTTGCATGTAGACTATGTTAACTCTTATAATATAAATAGCAGGGTTGTCCACCACTTACACCCCCATCATAGGTTGTGTTTGGAAAAGCTAAAGTTAGATAGATCTTGTTTGGAACCAGTTCAGAGCAATAACTTAGTACAGAAGTGTTTCAGCTAGGCAGTTAGAAATCACACAAAATTATTTTGGTTCCTCACAAAGAATCCTTCTCTGTTGAAGGCCACCTACTATCTTTTAATAATGAACTAAGCCACTGATGAATCAAACTCCAAGATGACCCATAAAGACCATGGGAAAGGAGAGAGGAACAGAGAAACAATTATTTATTTGTCTTTATCCATTACTTTATAAAGGAGTGCACCATCTTCAGTCTCATTTCCAACATCTCTATGTCAAATGGTGCTTCTTGATAAGAAATACATACTTGTTCTTCTCCACTATTTTGGTTCAGATTTATGGTTTACAACCTCAGGTCATCACAAGGAAGATGGATATTATATAATGGGGGATAAACAAATGAAATGTGGATCAGAAGAAACAGTTTAGTTAAAACCAGCCAGTCAAGCTAGCATAATAAATATTATGAATTAAATCTGCTTTCTATTAGTTGAAGGAGAGATGCTCACAGAAACCAATAGCACTTGAATGTCACTTTCCACACTTCCCCTGAATAAGGGGAATCTAAATTGTGCCTCCCTAATCCCCTGATTAACAGGGGGCCCAGTCCTCTGTGTAGCTGGATGGAGAATTTGGGGAGATGTAGACCGGGGGGTGCAATCTGAATTTCCCACAATCTAGTTTAAATATGCATTTAATGTATTTTCTCTCAAAACAGCCATTCCTAAAACAATGAGCTTCAAAATACATACATGTAAATTGTGTGTGTGTGTGTGTGTGTGTGTGTGTGTGGAGTACTGTACTTCAACACTCAGAGAGCTGCAAAATCCAATTGTCTAATTTATTACAATGCACACATTCATCCAGAAAGTAGGGATGTAAATCTTCACAAATTTCATCCTCAAAGTAATTTTTACAACAATTTTTGTACTTTTAGAAAAATTACAACACTAATATTTCTAGCAATATTCTTCCTGCTGCAAGAAAGTCTTTGAAAGCTGCACACTGTTTGAAGATTATTTACTGTTTGGGACTTATTCTAATAGAAAACAGCATTTTACGCACAGGACATTTCATTTTCTGTTCAAAAAAAGCTGTTTCCTGCACAAAAAATAGTGTAGTTAGGAATTTTTAGTCTTCCAAAAACATGCACATTTTAGTGAAGAAAGCAAAGCAAAGCAAAGGAGCAAAGCAGCTTCATTTATATACTGCTTCATATCGCACATGGGATGTCTAAACGGTTTACAACTGTGAGCTGATTGCCCCCCAACAATCTGGGTACTCATTTTAGCGACCTCGGAAGGATGCAGGCCTGAGTCGAGCCTCAGCCCTGGCTGATATTGAACTCGCAACCTTGTGGTCTATGAGTGAGTGGCTGCAGTACAGGCATTTAACCACTATGCCACCAGGGCTGCATTTGCTGCAAAGAAAACAAGAGAACAATACTTCTGCACATAAATATTGTTTTCAATACAGAAAATTCTGTGTCCTGCACATTCAAAAATTGTATCAATATTTTGGAGGAAAAAAATCCATCCCTCCCAGAAGTGTGGCCTAAGCTGCTTTGTACTGGAATTTCCAAAAGATTGGCTTTCTCAAGCATCCCCACTAAAAATGGGCCAGGAACAGACCATGAGTCATACAACTGCTTGACAGACCTATCAGTTGTGGATTTCTCTAGTCCAACAGTGGGAAACTTCTTTTACATGGGTTGAATTCTCTTTCTGAGAAATTCTCCAGTGCCACATTCTAGTGGTGAATGGAAGGGAAAGAGATTCACAGGCAAAAAGGTGCAACCAAAGCTATTGTATACAATAACACATATTTTAGCAGAATTGTCTTACTAAGAGTTTGGGGGGGCATGGTAAATTTTTAGAATAAGAAAAAGCTACATGAAAGCTATATGAAACCAAACAATGCTGTCACAGGAAAAAAACAGGATGCAGCTATAGCATTCCTCGTAATAAGAATTTTAGCTTCTGGATGAATTATTTCTTCATTCATTGCCAAGAAATTCTCAAGTTCTAGAACTGTAAGAGAGTGAGACACTGAAAATCATTTGCATATAGAACTCTTATATTTGCTGTGTTCACATTCCTTTGCTTCTCCCAAATTTCTAGCATTACAGAAACTTAAAACTTCAATTTTAGCATTTAGAAATAGTTTAGGGATCCAAAGAAAAGGAGTGACATTACCATTTTAGATTTGAATGATTTTCAGTGTCTCACACTCTACAGAGGTGGAAATCTGGGGCCTGAGGGAACATTTATGAAGAGATCAGAATTCTTATTTGAGGCAGCAATGCCCTCATTTCCCCCCAAAAAAATACTCCTGGAAAAAGGGCACAATCATCAGGAGAAGCCCAAAGGGCTGAATTGCTCTGTCTGGTGCACTATCTCTTGCACTAGAAGAATGGCCAGAAATCCTACAGATTCCTTTCACCTATCAAAGTGTTAGAATTTATTAATACCTTCACCTATCAAAGCTTTCCAAGTTCTCTCAGAGTGTCACAAGGGCAACAGATATGCTTCTACAGCATTGTTTTCAAGCAGCTTTATGGAGATTTCTAAGCCAGGGGCTCTCTTCCCACAGCTATTTGAAAATGCAGATCAGACAAAGCTGAAGAAAACTTGACCAGGGTTATTGAGATATCCAAACAGAAGTACCTGTTCATCTCTCTCCTGTCCACTGCAATGAAAAACAAAAGCCAAAAACCTCTCGTTTTTTATCATAGAACCTCATTTGCAAATGTTAAATACCTTATTGAATCCACCATGATTGTGGTGACTACATTACTGTTTCAAGCTGGTAGATGAACAAAGGCATTATTCTTTTCATATTGTTTGAGATGGCTTGTGTCCTTATGTACACATATTAGTGTATTATCTTGAGACTCTTTATCATCAGTCTGACCATATCAGACTGTTCAGCCCCCTTAGGATACCACAGAGAAAGGCCAGCATAGTAAGCATTTGATCACAGAAGATAAGAGTCCATAATTACTGCTAAATTATTACATGCAGAAAGACACACAAATTAAATGATAAAATTCCTGGTGAATAAGATTGACATCCCTTTTCAGAGGCATTTGCCATGTTTAGAATGAGTGGTTGTAGGAGAAGCTACATGAAAAAATTAATGTGAAAATGAATGATGAAGGATGAAGGATTCAGGTAGGCTATTTTTTTAAAAAAACTAATATTTTTATATTTTGGAGATATGATTCCATGCTTTATTTCTAGGTAGAAGAACTGCCACTGAACACAGCTACAATTCTTTTACCATCCTAGAGAGAGAGAGAATAGTTTGGCATTAATTATTGACCATCTGGTCATTTTGTGTGACTAAGCCAAATGAAATTCTCAGATGCAAATATGTCCAATTTTGCAACAGTAGGAACAGATAAAATTTAATCTCATGGCTAACCCTCATCTGTCTGGTGAATGAAACTGAATCCAAACAGACTGAAACAAACAAACAACCCAAGTATGGTTAGTAGCTTCCAACAGGGACTCGGTTTTATTACATATTTCAAAGAGGATGCCACATATGAATACTATGGGACACTCTGGCAGCCTTTTTCTCTCAAAAAAACAACAACACTGAGTTGGCACAGTATATATTCTTTCCTTCTGATCAATGTACAGCACCAGAGATGGTATGTGTCTTAATTGCTACTGATAATCACACACCAACTCTTTTTCCACCTTTACATTTCATAAAAGCTTTGTAATAAAAGGAGAATAGAAAACAGCAGAGATGAAATAGTAAAAAATATACCTATCCTTACTATTACATCTATACTGGGAGTGAGGGGATCTAGTTTCCAGAAGGAATTGCATTAGTGTTATGAAGGCAACATTTCTCATGATACCTTGTGAAACATCCTGATAATTTAAAACTTTTAAAGCCTGTCTGTCTGTGCAATGGAAATGCAACCCATCTTTCTCTCCTCTCTATCAGCTCTTCCATGCTGCAGAAATAAAGCTGTATGCCACCACTTTAACTTCATGGCTTCATCCTGTGGAATTATGGGATTTGTAGTTTGATGAGGTATTCAGCTTGCCCTGTCAGAAGCTCTGGTTCCTCACCAAGCTACAAATC
>CM034701.1:65883622-65904081 GCA_020142125.1 Phrynosoma platyrhinos | reverse complement strand
GAAGAAGAAGAAGAAGAAGAAGAAGAAGAAGAAGAAGAAGAAGAGTGGAAAGGTCAAAAGCCCTGAGGCTGTGAATGGTAGGCTCTTCCCGGCCTGTGAACTTAGAAACACAGTTAGAAAACAAAGGAAGGAAGTGGGGTTGGAGGGAGAGCACCTACCAGGTTTAATCTCCAGCAGCTTCAGCCTGGAATCCTCAGGAGGATGCAAACGTCTCTTTTTGCGCCAGCACCGAGCAGGATACGTATAAAGTTGACCTGGTGCAAGTCCTGAGGGACAAAAGAAAATAAAAATTAACACATGCACAAATAGTTTTGTTTCATTGTCAAATCATCATTAGCTTTTTAAAATCCTGAGCTGTAAATTTCCACAGCCAGAATTATACTTCAGTACATATTATCCATGACAGCCAGCATGGTATAGCTGTTTGAGCACTGGACTATGACTCTGGAGACCAGATTTCAGATCTCCATTCAGCCATGGAAACCCACTTGGTGACCCTGGGCAAGTCACAATCTTTCAGTCACAGAACAAGGCAAAGACAAACCCTCTCTGGACCAATCTTGCCAAGAAAACCCTATGATAGGGTTATCATAGGGTCACCACAAGTCAGAAACAATTTGAAAGCAAACAACATATGTTGTCCATGTCAGATTCTTAGTATCACTTAGAAATTAGATCTTCTGGATTCAGCATCTTTTTACAATTTTGCACACTGACACAGGATACAGCAGAATGCCCAACAGTGAGCCTCATCCAAATTTATACCAGCAATGGGCTACCTTTAATCCTTTGCATGATGTTATAAATCCAAAACCCATAATGCAATGCAAAGCACATAGGTTGGCCTTACATCAGTTGATGCACAGTTTCTTACAGATGCAGCCTAACTTTCCTAAAGATACTTGATAGGATTTACACTTGAACAAACATTCTTCTTACATTGTGATTTTTTTTACATATGAATTATTTGTTAAAGTAATTGGTAAAAGAAAAGGGCATACCGTCCTACATTTCACAGATGAAATGATTTCACAGACGAAAACTGGGACATGTGTGGCCAAGCAACACAAGAGTGTGGTCAAGATGGCAAAAGTTCATAATGAGGAAGAACACACAAATAGGAGAGGCTACAAAAATTTGTTTTGGCCCATGCCTACTGGGAAGGGCAGGATTCTGCCATGTCCTCTCCCTCCGCTGGGTTAACTGAGTGCAAACTGCTTCTGCACTTTGAACTCAGTTTGCTGCAACTAAAATAAGCTTAGGAAGAAAGGGGAAGGTGGGCTATTTTAAAAGCAACTGAAAAAGTGGGATGACAGAAGATTAATTGGGATGATTGGAAACTATGAAAAGATGACATAGAATCATAGAGTTGGAAGAGACCACAAAGGCCATCCAGTCCAACCCCCTGCCATGCAGGAACTCAAAATTAAAGCATCCCTGACAGTTGGCCATCCAGGCTCTGTTTAAAGACCTCCAAAGAAGAAGACTCCACCACTCTCCGAGGGAGTGTGTGCCACTTTTGAACAGCTCTCATTGTCAGGAAGTTCCTCCTAATGTTGAGGTGGAATCTCTTTTCCTGTAGCTTGCATCCATTGTTCCAGGTCCTATTCTCTGTCTTCTGGGGTATTAGCTATTCCTCCTAAGTTGGTCTCATCTGCAAATTTGAGAAGCATGCCCCCTATTCCTTCACCCAAATCATTGATAAAGATGTTGAATAGCACTGGGCCCAGGACAGAATCCTGTGGCACCCCACTGGTCACTTCTCTCCAGGATGAAGAGGAGCCCTTTGGGCTCGGTCAGTCAACCAGTTACTAATCCACCTAACAGGTGTATTGTCTAGTCCACATTTTATTTACTATCTTGTTTGCAAGAATATCATGGGGGACCTTGTCAAAAGCCTTACCTAAATCAAGATATGCTATGTCTACCACATTCCCTTCATCTACCAAGCTGGTAATTTTATCAAAAAAGAGATCACGGTTGTGAACGCAAATTTAAAAAAAGAACATGGGAAGCTTCTATATTATTTAACAACAACTGCGAGAATAGTGTATGCCTCTAAGTGGAAAATGGATAGCATCCCAGAGACTAGGGACTGGCTTCACAAGTTGACAGATAGAATGGTAGCTGACAAACTTACCCTGTTTTTAAGGGGGAAATCTAGGGAGGAGCTAGAAAAGACCTGGGGCCCTCTGGAAAAATTCTTGAGAGAAAGCAAGTATAAGGATTTATTAATAAAAATACAGGAATGAACCACAATTAACAGCTTTCTAACTAATTAATGTTAATAATATACCTTTCGGAGAAAATAAGGACCGAAGTAATGAAAGTTTAAGTTTGAAATACTTGCTGATACGGTGACAGCTTTGCGGTTGAGTATGAAGCTTAACATGTAAAATACTCAGTCTGAACTCTGGAAGCCACTTAGTATATTTTTTTGTTGGTATTTGTAGGGTGGAGGGACGGATGTTAGAGAATTTCTTTGTTTGTCTGGTTTGTTTGTTTTTTTAGTTATTAGTGTGTCTAGTTTCTATATTGTGATACACGTTGTATTTTGTATTTGTGGTGTTTGTATTTTTATATATAATAAAGTAATTTTAAAAAATTAAAAAAAAGATCACATTAGTCTGGCATGATTTTTTATTTATTTATTTATTTTAGAAACCTATATTGACTTTTAGTGATTATGGCATTGCCTTCGAAATGTTCACAGACTCCCTGTTTAATGAGCTGTTCTAGAATCTTTCCCGGTATTGATGTCAGACTAACTGGGCGATAGATGTTGGGATCCTCTTTTTTCCCCTTTTTGAAGATGGGGATAATGTTTGCCCTCCTCCAGTCTGCTAGGACTTCTCCTGTTCTCCAGGAGTTCTCAAAGATTATTGCCAGTGACTCTGAGATTACATTTGCTAATTCTTTGAGACATTAAAGATTGTGAAGTCAAAGGCTTTCACAGCTGGCATCCATAGGTTTTTGTGTTTTTGGGGGGGCTGTGAGGCAATTTTCTAGAAGAATGTATTCCTGAGGTTTCGCCTGCAGCTGCAGCTGTGGCAGGTGAAATGTCAGAAATACATTCTTCTAGAACACGGCCTCACAGCCCCAAAAACCCACAAAAACCTATACACTAAAGATTGTTTACATTGGGTATCTGATGACAAGGTAGATTCAAGGAAGTAGTTGGCACAGCCATGGAGGTCTGAAGTTTAATACAAAATCAGGTGAGATTTTGTATTCCTCTTGGGGAAAAGCAGGCATTTTGCAGTACAGTGGGCTGTTGATATCTGCCAGGGTTTGATTCCAGGGACCCCTGTGGATACCAAAATCCATAGATTCACAAACCCCATTATATACAATGGCCAAGTAAAACAATGTCCCTTATATAAAATGGAAAAAATCAAGATTTGTTTTTTGGAATTTTAAAATCTATATATATCTTCAAGCTATGGATGCAGAATCCGTGGATATGGAGGGCCGACTATATTTTACAACAACCTACTCTAGAATCCCCAGAGTGGCTTTCATAAAAAAAGCCACTCTGAGTTCCAATTCTGGGGAAAGAGCAGGATACAAATAAGTATAATAATAATAATGTATTGACCAGTATGTGAGCTGCTCATTAAAAATCAGTGAGTGGTTGAGAAACAAGCCTACAAGATTTTACCACTTATAAATAATCACAAGGGGGGGAGTATGGAAGGAATAAATTTTGCAAACCACTCTTTTGTACTCATCTAGAATAGTGTATGCATATATACTCTAAAGAGAAAGATAATCATAAATGCAGTTAGCAACATCAATAACATTATGGTTCCCAATTTTAAAGCAGACTGTTAAAATAATTTATTGTGAAATAACTGATGGAGAGACATGGAAGTAGTTTTTTTTTTAAAAAAAAAAACTGTGATCTGGAATTTCTGTTCTTTCTGCCCAGGTTCTGAGATTAACCAGTTAATTGTGGCATGAATTTTAATAGACAAAATGCTGCTTCTTCAGGTACATTACATAGACTGGAAAGTGGGTTGAAGTAATTTGGAAGAAAAACTGGGTTAACAAGAAAAAGATTGAAAGATACAAAAAAGCATGAAGTCCTGTTAGCAGAGATCCCCTTTTGCTGGAACATCAAATGGTAAAGACTAACTGCACTTGTTATCACATAAGGGGCAATTACTTTTTATAGTCACATTTAAACCAAAATATATAATACCAAAATTGTTAATGAGCTCTAATCAAACACCTTCTCATTCTAATTCTCTTCTAAACCATTTTGTTTAAGTATGGCAGTTTAAGGTCAGAGACAGAATACCAAGGGAGGGTGAAAAGAGCCCCACTGGTATATTTCCATTTTAACATCCCATTATTCACATCCATTCCTGGCTTAGGCATGGACCTGTTTAACTTATGGAAATACCATTACAAGCAGGTATTACAAGCTTATGCAGACCTGAAAGATGTTCAAACAATTAGCCTTTTGATCAGTATGGTAGATGCTTGGCCTTATTCATGACAATAAGTGAAAGGACAAGAGCTGGCACTGGTTGGTGATGCTTGCTTGCAAACTTTATTTCTTTCAGATGTATTTTCTGATAGATGATCTGCACAAGGCCAAGCTGATGAAACAAGGTGAAACATCTGTTTTGGGCAACAGGATTACAGAGGATTGTAAGCACAACAGACAGATACTCATGAGCAGCCCACATAAGAAAGGCATCAACAAAAGGGATCGGAGCCTGGAACAAGTCCACATGCCAACTCTGTCCCTGCATCCACTCAGCCAGTATCTTTAAAAGACCTGATAATAGAAGATACGCCATCAAGGGTTCATTGTTTTGCACATCTTCCAATATATTATCATCTAACAGCAACACCCTTCTGTATTCTATAAAAAGTACATAAAAATAATTAATGACATCAGAAATGGCAATATCAGCAAATCATCAGGAGAAATTGCAACATACTAGATCAGGAGTAGGCTAGGCTAGATCAGTTGCTGTCCCTCAGACTATTGGGGGGGCCGAAGCACCAAAAATAAATAAAAAAAAATATTTTAAAATAAAAAAAAATTATATATTTATATATATGCATGCACACTCTCTCAGCCCCAGAAAAGCCATGGCAAAACCCCTGTGGAGATTTTGCCAAGAAAACCCCAAGAACAAGTAATAACAACAATAATCAACATCATCATAGCGGGCGGCGGCGGCGGCGGCAGGACCGGCCTGGGGCCAGTCCAAAGGCCTCAGGGGGCCGCATCCGGCCCCCAGGCCTTAGGTTGCCTACCCCTGTACTAGATCATACTGTCACTGGTTTTAATGTGTCCATTTTTGAAGAACTTCTGTAGAAACCCCAGGTGAAACTCCTACATTACTGTTCATCAAGGATTTAAATCCTACTAACTATACTTGTAGCTTGAATTGGCTTTACAGATTTTGTTATTCTAATACATGTGTTAATGGTCCTAAAAAGGTTA
Source organism: Phrynosoma platyrhinos (assembly GCA_020142125.1). Classification (NCBI taxonomy): domain Eukaryota; kingdom Metazoa; phylum Chordata; class Lepidosauria; order Squamata; family Phrynosomatidae; genus Phrynosoma; species Phrynosoma platyrhinos. The sequence goes on along the minus strand of CM034701.1, from coordinate 65,898,614 downwards.
AAATGTTTCTATTATCATCTACACTCCTTTGCTACTGTAACTATTTTGTTTTTATATAATTGTCTCTATCTGTTCTCTTTGTATTTCATTTCCCTATGGTTTCACTCTTTCACATCCCCTGCATCCACACCCCCTACGAAACGGAGATTCACAAATATTCAAGCCCCATAGGCTTGAATGGGGTGTACCCCCACAGGGTGAGCCCCATTGATTTAAACTGAGTTTGCCCCTCCATGAATATGTAAACCCATGGACTAGAACGGAGGGATGACCTTACTTCCCAGACAATTTAGGAAAGCATTTCATACATCTGATGAAGTGGGCTCTGTTCACAAAAGCATATGCTGTTATACTTTTGTCAGACTTGAAGGTACTGCAAGTCTTTCCTGGCTTAAGAGTGCTATCCCTTCAGAAAAATTAGGAGTATGGGATTAAGAGTGCTATCCCTTCAGAAAAATTAGGAGTAGCAATCAGCAAAAACAATGCTGAGAACATTAAAAGGAGCATATGTATCTTTGCATATGTGCTTTTGCTTGAGACATCAAGCTATAGTTGTGGTACTTTTGGAGCTTTCGGCTGCCAGTTACCATCTGCAGTGATGCCTACACTAGAGATACTCAAATTGGTGGTCTCTGGTCCAGGGTGACCAGATGTCCTCCTTTTCCCTGACATGTCCTACATTGCAGCCTTCTGTCCAGGAGGAATTACAAATTTTTCTCCATTTTGAGTATGATTAAGAAGCATGAACTTATATTTATATTAGTGTTTTTGGCTATTATTTGGTAATGGCCTACATTTTTCTTTAAAATCCTACATTTTGCAGTGCCTTGTCCTTCTTTATGGTTACATTATTATTATTATTATTATTATTATTATTATTATTATTATTATTATTATTATTATTATTTCTTACCTGCCTCTCCCCTTGAATTGAGGTGGAGTTATGACATCTGGTCCCTTGTCTCTGGACCAGTGCCATCCCTAAAAACATTGGCTGCTGATCTCTGGAAAGTTTCCAGATAAGAAAGTTACCGTTGCATTCAATGGGTACATGGGTAACCCTGCTGATCCCCTACCTCAGATAGCTTAAGAAGCACTAGCTGACCTGACCTGAAAAGGCTACCTCACAAATGGCTAATTTCAATCCTGGTATTATACCAACGAGTATTAGGACTCATTCAGACTGGCAGTTTGTGTTATTTGAAATGTTGTCTCTCCACACTTCTTTTTGCTTCTTGTTACTTCCCTCTCCAACCATTCTTCTGACATTTTGACCCACACATTTCAGTTCATTTGTGGGAACCTTGCTTGTGACATGGATTGTGATGTTAGATGCGGATATGATCACCCCCATCACACATCTCTCTGTTTTGCCTTCAGATGCATTCCCAGTTGTGTAGCAAAGCTCAAGCAAACAGAGCCTATGTGAAATGAAATGGAGGAGACTGACAAAGGAGAAGGGGGGTGCATGGGCCAGTGATCGTGCGCCAAGGGAAAGACGCAGCTTTAGTACTTTAGCTCTACGTATTTCTTACATAGTGCTATGGTGGTATTGCTATGTTTTTCCCCAGTGTAAGATATCTCTCTCTCTCTCTTTCTCTCTCTCTCTCTCTCTCTCACACACACACACACACACACACTTTCTCTTGTATCAGTCTCCTCTTGTGTGTCATTTCACACAGGAAGTATGTGTATTGTGCGTGAGAGAACAATTTAGCACCAACAACAGCTGACAGAAATAGTGCTAAAGCTAGAGATTGTTTAAAATATATTTAGAAAAATAGCTTTCTCCGTGGGATGAAAGAGACAACTTCCCTGGAGAAGTATTGAGTGGAGGTTGGTGGGAATAAAGCAAGTGGGGCAACAGGTTGCAGGAGCATTGTTTGGGACTGCTGAGGGCAGAATGGGATTCTAAAACCTAAAAGACAAGGTGGGAAGCATAGCATGCATCTACTCCCTAACCAGGACAAAAAAATAAATGCTGTATTCAGCAAAAGAGTAAAAAGCTGTAGGAATTACTGGAAATACACTGGGACAAGAGAAAAGATGTTTGGATCTTGAAAATAAAAGCAGCAAGTACATCAGCCCTGGTTAGTACTTGGATGGGAGACCACCAACTAATACCAGGTGCTGTAGGCTATATTCCAGAGGAAGGAATTGGCAAAACCACCTTTGAGTATTCATTTCTTAAGAAAACCCTATGGAATATATGGGGTTGCCATAAGTTGACTGGAAACTTGAAGATACATACAAACAGTGATTACCATTGCAATGCTCTGACACACTGGCCAACCTGGAGGAATCCTTTCTAAAGGGGGAGAGAGAGAGAGACTTGATTCCACTTTCTATTTTTTATATATGCAGCCTCTACTGAAGCACAATATTGAAGTTCATCATGAGTACGTTAAAACCAAATATCTTTAGCAATACACTGGAATTTAATAATATACAGTTCTACACTGGAAACCACCTATAAACTTTTCATTTACTCCAGAAAACTGAATTATCAAGCTCTTAGTCCTAGGACATTTGCAGAGATTAGTGTGAGAAACACTAATTTAAATAAAGGAGGAGAGGAAAAGATGAGATCATAAGGAAAGGCAAAAGCTAAACCAAGAGAAGGGATGGGGGGATAAATGAAAAATGGGGTTTCAAAAATTTTTATTGTTTCTCTTCAGACCTCAAAACAGGGACAATTGGGAGGTAGATAAAAGGATTTAATCTTTCACCTTCGTTCTAGTAAGAGTTTTAGTGTAATTGTTCTGTGCCTTCAAATCATTTCTGACTTACAGAGACCCTAAAGCAAACTTTTCACAGGATTTTCTTGGCAAGATTTGTTCAGAAAGGGTTTGCCCTTGCTTTTCTCTGAGGCTGAGAGAGAATGACTTGACCAAAGGTCACTCACTGGGTTCCATGGTTGAGCAGAGATTCGAATTCTGGTCTTTTAATGTCCAAGTCCAACACCCAAACCACTACACCATGCTGGCTCTTTTTATTGAAATAATGTAACATAAATTTACATTAACAATTTAAAATAATCTAAATTGTATAAGTACCATCCCTTTAATGTTTAAAGGAATTGAATTATATTTTTAAGCATACTCACTCAACTTGTTAACCCTTGTTTACCAATGTATCAATTAATAGACTAAAAAGAAGTCTTAAAAGGGCCAAAGGTAGGGTTTTCACATTTAAAAAGAGATTTTTAAATAAATTTTTAAATAAATAAAAAGATTTTACCATAGCTCCATTCTGTCAGCTAGCATGTTCCCAATTTTCTAGTGTGCTTCAGTTACTGGCAAAAGAAGCTGATATTTTCACAACATATTATATTTATACAATTATAATATCAAGAATGTAACCCATAAAAAGTCTGACAGCAGTCTACTTCTGAGTGTTACATGTTTCTTGAGAATTATCCGTTATTTAATAATAGCTAACTTACCATTAATATTCCTTCTTGTGACATACAAGGCAAGGTATGTGAATTTATAATGCAAGCATCCCCCTCAACTCTTATCCTTGAAGGTCATGCCTTGACCTGTTGACACCCAAGGTGCCTGACAGTCTGGCTGTTTGCCATTAAACTGATTTGTGAAATGCCTGTCATTTGATCCATTTTCTTGGAGGCATCTATATATCAGTTATTGTTTATCCTTAAGCAATATTTATTGTCCATTAATTGGATGAGCAACATTCTATGTACACCTGCAACCTTAAGTCATAAAATAATTTCACAATCCAACATTCTTCTGATAACCATTAACACCAAACATTACATTTTACAGCTGTTCATTCTTCAAACAACGTTTGACCTTGGATGGTGGGCATCAACTTTAACATCCCATATATAGTATAGACTATTTTGTTAATTAATCGGTGATCTCAAGAAATCGTTGTGTGCCTGCTTGAATTTTTAGCTGAAATCTAGCTGATGGTGCTAACTAGAGCAGCCCCACTGAATCAATACAATTTATGTAAGCACCAGATTACATTGATTTGATGAGTTTAATTCTAGCTGGGATTAACCATTGCATCTTGGAAATAAAAGCAGCAAGTTTCAGGAACAGGATGACAAGTCATTGCTGATATTATCTACTGCATTTCGGACAGCAAGGAAAACAGCACCGCAGCAGAGTAAAATAATATCCAAAATTAACAAAACAGAGATACCTTTACTGGAGCAACCAAAAAGCATGAAGTACATGATGCAAGCTTTTGAAGCTCCACTTGTTTCTTCATCAGGCAAAGGTGTTAAAATCAAACAGGAGAAAGAAAGAAACATGATGATGTTCTTATAGTTATTCTCAGTTAAGATGGTAGGGAGGGATATCCATGTAGGTACATGCTCTCAGGGAAGACAATGACAAACCTCTGAACAAATTATGCCAAGAAAACTTCGTGTTAGGCTCATTTTACAGTCACCATAAGTCAGAAATAACTTGAAGCTACACCACCACAAGAACCACAACAAAAGAGGCCATTCCTCCTTTTTGGTCATGCGTGCTCTGGGAGACAAGAGTATCATAAAGTCCAGGAAATAAAATGCAAATTCCATTAGCAACACAAAAATAAATTTCCTTTGAGATGTTGCTGTTTTGTTGATTTTGGATGTTACTTTGCTCTATGGCCCACATAGCTACCCTAGATATGTTTTCTGGATTTGGACAGCTCAGTAGGTAAGCTCAGGATACAGCAAGGTTGAACTGGAATCAAGGGTTTCTATCCAGACATAGAATCTCTTTTTATTCCAGCATTCAGAATCAGTTTACTGTAACATTTAACTTGTGGTTCAAAATGTCTAAAGCAGCTTATGGCCACAATCAGGAATGTATCTGGGAGCAGGGATGAAAGCTTTCACTTAATGCAGTAATTTAAAACTAGAGTTGAGCATTTAAAAAGAAGGTGTAGGCATCTGACACGAATAGACAGGCAAAGTTACCAAGGAAAATTGGAACAAAGCAATGTAAGAGTACCATGTCTGCACGATATTCAATGTCTCACTGTCTGCAAGGCTAGAAATTTGGGGAATGAAATAAAATTTCATTTGGGGAGCTTAATTCTTATTTGTGGTGCAATGCCCTCTTTTGCACCACTCACTCCCTGTAACTACATTCCTGGTAAGCACCTTTTTCAGGTTAGGAGACTAGACATAAACAATGGGAGCCCATCTTCCTAGACACTGCTTAAAACAGTAAGCATTTGCCATGCTGCTTTGGGACCAGATATAAAGTTTTAGCAGGGATCTCTGGTAATCACAGCAGCTGTCCTACTGCAATTAATTTTTGTTCTATCTGTGCCAAGTGACACACTAGTCAATGAAACTACTAGCAGCAAATTCATAACTTTTGCCTCAGTTAGAGTGCAGGTCTTTTGCCATGGGATGTTGGTTTAGCAAGATACAAGTAAGAGCTGAGGAAGGAAGTCTCACATGAAAGTATAAAGAATATTGTCCTAAGTAAAAGCTCCTGGCAAAAATAGCTATGTCAGTGGTATGATGGTTCATGCTTCAAAGGTGACTTAATAATTTGTCTTCTAACATGCTGGATCCTTCAAGATAAGGATAATTTTACTAATATAAGAGATACTTCTTTATAATGTATAGTTCTTGCCTACATTAGCAAGAAGCCATATGCTATCCATGTGGCTGGCTCCACCTAGAAAGAAACTGAAGACACATTGGATTGTGCGTACATCATTTGTTTTTACTTGTTCTGTAAAAGTTTTGAGAGTTCCTGGTCCATAAATTTCTAAATTTTGATTCTAAATAGCCCCTGAAGAATATCTAGATGCCTTGAGATGTGCCATAACTTTCTTCTAGATTTCCACTTCTTTTGACTACAAGGGCCAGCCATAGTAGGAGTGAAAGCCTCAATCTAGAAATATGCCAAGGAAGAAAACAAGAAGCCTTCTCCCCTATAAAGCAAGGAACTAGACCTCTGGGAATTCTTGGAAATAGTTCCTGGACAAGGAGCTTGGCCTAAGTGAAATCACCACAGAGGACAATGAAACAACAAATTAATCTATGTCCCTGTCCAAATATGTGATGATCCATCTTTGCTTCTGGTCATAATACATGGCTATGTTTGCTTACATTTGCATTGAGTAAATGTGCATTAGCTTGGGGCTGTTGCTAAATAAGCATAAGAGTTTTGCTGCCCAGAGCCAGAAAGAAATTTACTGTTTCATGTAATGTAAAATTCCGATTCTTTTACTAAAACATTCAGTAACACAGCACATGGGAAAGTTTCTGTGGGAATAGGAATTCTCAGCTTTTATTTGAGGATATTTTCCTTCAAGGTTGTTCTCCCATAACTGGGTACAGCCATCTCTCATGCAGATATGCCCCCTGCCACACTAAGAAATTGCTGCAAAGCTCAAATCTAAAATCCTTTCCATTTCTGAAGGTTTGATAAAGCAACCATGGAGAATGTAGACAATTATGAAATGATTCACACACACACACACACACACACACACATCTCTGTGGTGCTCTCCCCACCCCCCAATCAGGCTACAAGCTATTTTTCAAAATCATTGAATTTAAAATAATTACTAAAAAACCCCTGTAAAATCCAAGGTGGAAATTATTTCAATATGTTGGACACTACTAGTGATTCATAACACAGGCCTGCAATGTAGCTCAATATTGTAGCTTTTTAAAATGTATTTTTGGGTGCTGAATTTGAAAAACACAATAAAAATGCCATACTTAGGTGTAGGCAGCCTAAGGCCCGGGGGCTGGATGCGGCCCCCTGAGGCCTTTGGACCAGCCCCAGGCCGGTCCTGCCGCTGCCATCGCCGCCACCGCCACCGCCCCCCATAATGATATTGATTATTGTTGTTATTACTTGTTCTTGGGGTTTTCCTGGCAAAATCTCCACAGGGGTTTTGCCATGGCTTTTCTGGGGCTGAGAGAGTGTGCATGCATATTTTTTTATATTTTTTATTTTTTATTTTTATTTTTTATTTATTTATTTATTGGTGCTTCAGGCCCCCAATTGTCTGAGGGACAGCAACCCGGCCCCCAGTTCAAAAAGGTTGCCTACCCCTGCTATACACAGTTCTTTCACAAATATGAAATTTTTATCAATTTTGTTGTTACTCAGCTTTGGTTATGTATGGACGGTGATGTTCTAGCATGGTTTCTTTTAGTGCTTTTGAATGGATTTTTGTGTTTCATATCAGTGAATTAGAGTGTTTTGAAAGCCTGTTAGAAGGCTTTAACCTCTTTCTCACTTTTTTTCAGGATAATTCTTTGCAGGATAATTTCATTCAGTCATATATTAAAACACAGAAACATCAAAGTAAATTGTGGGTCTGCGGAAACTGTACATGATGGATATACAAATCTGATATTTAGACTGGATTTAAAACACCAAATTCCTATAAAACCAGTATATACTTTTTAAAAAGTGTTTATGAGTTTGTTACTTCAGTTTTACAGGCAATACTAGACCAGTAATATTAAGTAGTTGCAGCATAAGCAAAATGGCTGCAAAAAGTAAGCCAACTTAAACACAAACAACCTATTTTTAGAATGATCAGGAGAAATATATTTCTCCAACACAGACAATGATACTGAGTATAATGGGGAAGGACCCTAATATATCACCCTCATCTTTTCTTTAAAAAGAAGTTTATTAGAAACTAATAGGATAAATTGCTGGGAGTGTAACTGAAGGATTCATTCTGAAATATCCAGACTTCCTCGCAATAGGGGTCTGTATGCAATTAGGCTGATCCACCCTTCCTCCTCTCAAGACTGACAAATTCTCGGGTGATTCAGAAATTGCAGACACACTGGAGTCAACTGTCTTATGCTAATGCAAGCGATCTTTGGATTTCTACTCTTTGAGGGTCATTAAATGTCTTTGGTCAGTAACCTGGGATGAACAGTTCTTCACATTTAATCTTCTCAAATATACTTCCTGGTTAGTATGTACGGGTTTAAACAAATCTCAGGACATTTCTACAAGACAGGATACAAGTACAGGTATTAGCAAAAGTCTTCATTTTTTGTATTAGGAAACCACATAGGGTGCTTCCAGATGGATAGATCCTGATACTACCAATCCATAAATACTGTGGAACTTTTCTCTTTCTCTCTTGAAGAGATCTTTGGGGACAAGAAGGAAAGATTGAAAAGGAAACAGAAAAACACAGAAGGGTTACAAAAGACAGACAATATTGTGTGATTGTTGTGGTGGTGGTGTGCTTTCAAGTAATTTCTGAATTATAGTGACCCCTACAATTGGGTTTAGAGGGCATTTGCCATTGCCATTCTCTAAGAGAGGTCACCCAAAGTCACCCAGTGGGTTTATACGGCTGAGGTAGGATTTGAACCCTAGTCGTAGTCCAACGTTCAAACCTGTTGTATGGGCCCTTGCAAATTTCTTTGAATGAGGCTGTGGAGATTACAGAATAAAATCTTTATCTGGAAGGACTGATGGCCTTCAAAGGGATAGCCAGAAACATTGTGTTGCTATATTATTGTACCTTTGTTAGTCAGTGTGAAACAGCAGAAATTAGCTTAAATTCACATTGTTGCTGATAATTGCCATCAAGTCAACTTCAACGTGTAGCAGTTTTGTGAATGATATACCTGCCATTGATGGACTTTATCACACAGGGGAAATCCCGTGCATAAATGGGGTTTTAAATAGGAAAAAAACCCCGCAAAAGTGGGTAGATTTTCAGACAACATTGCTGTTAAAATGTGATTAACCCGAATAGAAAGTAGTCAAAAGTCGCTCCCTTTTACTTTCGGGATTTTCCGAAAGTAAAAAGGAGTGGCTTTTGTCTACTTTCCTTCCAGGTTAACCACACTTTAACAGCGATGTGTATGAAAATCTACTCGCTTTTGCGGGTTTTCCCCACCTTCTAAATCCCGTTTCTGCATGGGATTTCCCCCGTGTGATAAGGTCCATTTACAGCCCTGCTCAGGGCTGTGGCTTCCTTGACTGAGTTTATGCACCTATAACAAGGTCTTCCTCTTTTCCTATTGCCTTCCACTTTACCAAGTCTTGATTTACTCATTTTGGCTTCTAGGGAGAGTTCAAGCTCAGTTTGGTTTAGGGCCCATTTGTTTGACTTTTTGGGCAACCATGTTATCTCTAGAACTCTCCTCCAGCAATATTTATCAAATGAGTTGATGCTCTTCTTGTCAGATTTCTTCACTGTCCTGCTTTTACAACCCTACAGAGGTATTACCCTTTATTAAATAACTTGCTTATTCTTAAAAGAAAGGAAGGAATGGAAAAGAAATAGGAGTTATTTGGCACCTTGAAAATCAACCAATTTAATTTACTTACATTTTAAAATAATCAGCACCACACATTTACTTAGTCTCAAAGGTTCCCTCTCCATTTCCCTTTTTTAAATAGATTATCACTGCTAACTCTTTGAAAACTGCTTATTATTGGCATGGATATTTTTGTTTAAAGAATTTTATGCATATTAGAGATTGATTACTTCAATTCAGTAAACAATTTAATATGTGTAAAGTCCTTTAAACAATAATGACCCTATTTGTAATCAGCAGGCTATTTAATAACATATAATGGAAGTTAATTATTTTTGAAGTGCCACATGCTTCTCAGTCAACTAATCCATTAAAAATATGGTTAAACGTCAAAATAATTGTGAAGTAATTTATTTTTGGAAAGTACAGTTGGAGTAACAACAGATTAAAAAGTGTAATGTCCAGCTCAATGAAATGTGGGATTTTTCCCAGTTCCAGTTGTTAGAATGGCTGAAAAATAAGTCACTTGACACAGCAAGATATCTGTTTTGATGGAGTCAAATGGGTCCCCTCTTTTAAAAAAAAACAAAAAAACAGACATGTCAGTGTAATACTTTTACATCTGAACTTGTAAATTTCATTTCCTATATCAGCATTAAAACCTGTTGTCATTAACAGTCATCGTCATGATCTTCTAGTACAGTGTAAGTCATGTCTGGTTCAGGGCTTTGTTTGGGGGCAAGACACTGTCAAGCATGCCTGCAAGCCAGTAATAGCTAATCCCTATCTTTACTGGACTAATCCCAATTAAGAAATGATTAATGCAGCACAGCCACAGCACTGTATCCCTTGCAGTAATGGGGCCAGAGATCTATATGGTGAGAATGAGAAAGAGAATAAGCAGAGAAATGGGTCTGAAATGTCCATGGGAACAGACTACTGTATATCTTTTACATTTAGAGAATTTTTTTCCATGCCAAAGATCCGTGGCTGGAGTACAAATATTTCAAGGTAGGATTGGAAGAAACTCTAGTAACTAGTTACAAACACTGAAGATTCACCGCAAGTCACTGTAGACCTACTAAGCCAGTAGTAGGTCTACAGGAGCAGTAGTCTGACATAACATAAGGCGGATTCCTGTGTTCCTTTCACAGCAGAAGCCTAGTTTGATAAGAGCTCTATTGCATGCCTATAGGCCTACCTCCATTTTTATTGATCAAATATTTCAATCAGGACAGTAGTAATTGCCCAACCCTATTCAATTGTCTGATGAACTCACAGTAGGGTCTCATGCTCTATGGCTCAGCTGGGCAACTATGCACACACTCACTCCACTGCAACCCCTCCTCCATTTTTTGCCCACAAACGCCTATCAACATCCTCTATGGAAGGCATTTTCACCATGTTTGGGGGGGGGGGGACATTTCAGGCCTTTTTTCAAAATTTACTTCCTGTTTTAAAAAGTCAAGAAGTTTTTGAGACAAGACGTTTATTTCCAGTTTTATTGAACTGGAACATTTTCTGGGACAAAAAAATGGTCCAGCAGGGCTCCAAAACATGGCAAAGATGTCCCCATACCCCTAGAGGGCATTTTTGAGACATAGAAACAAACAAAAAAATTGTTTTACTGGGGGGGAAGACCCCTACGGGGCTCTGGGGGCCACAAAAATGGTCCTGGAGGCTGCATGCAACCTATGGACTATATTTTGCCCAACCCTGCCTTTTGGCAATCACATTGTTCTAACACACTTCAAAATATTCAGTTCTTCTCTTGGGACCTTATCACATGTGGGCCACAAAGCGATAAGAAAGTGAAATAAGAATAAATCCAGGACTAAACCGAAAGAAATCCAGGAATAAACCACAATACGTAAATGGCTATCAGACGCAACTAGCATCATCGCGCAATTAACGAAAGCGCGATGAAGAGCTCCCGGGAACCATATTTGCTGTTCGCACACAAGTGAGAAAATCCCGGACATAACCAAGCAATGATGCTTTGGCACATGCTCCATACAGCCGCGGCTGTCATTTGCTGCGGCTGTCACCCCTTCCCAAGCCCCAAGCCGGCTCTCCAGGGAGGACGTCCTCAGAGAGGTGGAGGACGTTCTCCCTGGAGCGCAAGCCCCGCGCAGGTCCAGCGCTGCAGGGAGGAGCTCCTCAGGTCCTCCTTGGAGCGCAGGCGGGAGCGGGGAAATGCTCCCCAATACGTATTGGGGAAATGCTCCCCAATATGTATTGTCTGTTCAAACTTCGGCCAAAAGCGAAGTGATTCCCGTCGCACACTTGTACTTCCTGAAGAAACCGAATTCAAAAGATCACGATTCTTGCCGCATTCTGTCGGGGTTCTTTCAGGGTTCTGTGCGGTTCTGTGCGACGTCGTGTGAACACACGGAAAAATAATACGTATCAGGTCAGGATTTCATTTGGGTTCTGACTGCTTTGGGTCCCGTGTGATAAGGTCTTTAGCCTGTGCAAAAAAAGGTATGGGGATGGGAAATCCCATCTTATGTAATCAAGATGGGATGAGAAGATAGTTACAGGAAGCTATACTAGTTTATTCTGCATGGGATGCAACAACTGTCCAGGTTTCATCCATCTGCAGGTGTTACAAATCCTGTTTCTTGCCCTGCATGGTTCTTTGCCCTCCTCAATACAAAGATGTTTCTGAAGTGAGTGCAGAAGGAGGAAACGTCCCGCCTGAAAGGAAGAAGAGAGGAAACGCCTCTTCCCCATGGGGGAATTTCCATGAATTCAAGGGGTTATGAATGTGGCCCAGAAGGGGAGTGGAAGGGATGCACCATTAGACTCTGGGATGAATAGCAGTGTAGAAACTTGCATATGGAAAACTGTGGAATATGTAAGCCTCAGGGTGCAACCACAAATTATGTAGGAGGTCCACAGTCAGAATTTTTTTATTTTCAAAAGTGTTATTATTAATAGCAGCAACAGGGTGGGTGGGACTGAATCAACTGGGACTGAAGCACTATAGAAGAGGGTTTAACCATTCCAAGTAAAAGCACTGGGGAAGGGGGTGTTGGTCTCTAAGCAAAATTGCTCTCACACTGTGAAGTTCGTTTCAGGAAGATAGAGCTGTTTTGGCCAGCTGGGGAAAACATTCAGATGTACAATTTCCTCTGTGGAAAGATTTTAATTAGAAAAATGGATGGGGGTGGGGGTGGGGTGCCTTAAAAATAAATGACAGCCACTCCACTGTCCTGGTATGATTTGGCTATTGTTAATTCATAGATCTCCCAGCATTACAGCTATTTTGACACACGTTGAGCTGATAAACCTGTTTCTAGAATTTTGCCACCATATATTACAGCTGCATATTCGCATGATGACACATGTATGTGAACCTACATACAAGAGATTTCCTTTGCTTAGAAAACAAAAGTGTTAGAAGCATTGGTGTTAGCAAAAAGCATTCTAGCTTAGCCTTATCTTTGGCATTTTGTTTTCTATAGCCAAATATAGAATCATAGAATTGGAAGAGATTCCAAGGACCATTCAGTCCAACTCGCTGCCATGCAGGAATACACAGTCAAAGCACTCCCAACAGATGGTCATCCAGCCTCTGTTGTTGTTGTTATTGATGTTGTTGTTGTTGTTGTTGTTGCTGCTGCTGCTGCTGTTATTTCTTCTGCTATTACTGTCGTCCTACTAATAATAAATTGTACAGGGGAACAATGGATCATACTGAGCTTCCCCTTGCAGCCTGAAGCAATTTAGGTTTTACCAGTGAGAACTATTGCACTTATTGCTCATGCTACCAAATTCTTTCAGTTAGTCACAAAGGTGCTACAAGATCCCTTTGCATACTGCCTCTTATTATTGTGTGCATATGCCTCTAATGGCCTTTGCAGACTTCTAGAAATAGTGCAAATTGAGTCCACTTTAACTGCCCTGGCTCAGTGCTAGAGAATCATGGGAATTGTATTTTTTTCTGAGACATTGAGTCTTCTCTGTCATAGAGCTCTGGTGCCACAATAAACTACAGTTCCCATGATTCCCTAGAACTGAGGGCCTAAGCAGACGGCGCAAAGCGCTGTTTTAGAGGCCAGGAAGGGGAGGGGCAGCCTCACGCTGGGCGCCCCAACCCTTTCCCAAAAATGTAATCGGAGTGGCCGGCCCTCTGCACGGCCGGTGCTCCGACGACACACTTCCGCTGCAGCGTGTGCAGATGCTGCAGCGGAAGAGGCGCCGAAGGTGCGCCGGAGGCCTTTTGCAGCACACCTTCGGCGTCTTGCGGAAGGAGCACTATTTTAGCGCTCCTTCCTGGGCCTGGGACACAGCGCATTGGGGCCGAGAAGTGCGGATACCTCGGCCCCGATCCGCAGCTTCCGGGGCCGCCCCGTGCTGCCCATCTGCTTCCCCCCTGAGTCAGGGCAGTTAAAGTGGACTTAATTTGCACTATCTCTGGCAGTCTGCAAAGGCCCTAAGTCACCTGATGTCTTATGTTGACTTCATGAATTTCATATGGTTTTCTTAGGCAAGGAATGCTCAGAGGTGCTTTGCCATCTGGTTTCTGAATATACTTACAATACCTGTTATTCCTTGGTGTTCCCCCATCAAAGTACTAACCAGGCTTGAGCCTGCTGATTTTTCCAAGATAAGATGGGTTCTAATGCCTTCAGAGTAAGTAGGTATATCTGATTATACTGCCTTTTATAAAAGAAACCAGGAAACGAGGAGACTTTACCAGCAATTAAGGATAATAATTCTTTACTAAGTTTCTTCTTGAAAGTGGCAATGAGTAATTTCAGCAATTTTCTTCCCACTGTGAGAAAGCCTTCAAAAACCACACTGTTTTTGAAGGACTATTTGCAATTTGTGACTTATTCTGTACAAAATTCATACATGCTTGTTTTGCACAGAAAACAACATTTACAGTGCAGGAAACAGCATTAGCTGTGTGTAAAATATATAAATGCAAAAATAATACTTCCTGTGCAGAAAACACTGTCTTCTATGCAAATCTACCATGGGCAATTTTTGTTCAGAACAATCATAGTATTTTTGCAGGTGTCTGGCTTCCACCCCCATACCTATATGATTGTATCTACCAATGTTTTGGATAAATCAATCCGCTGAACTGGGGCTGCGGGGGAGAGATGAAAGGGAGAGAAATATTGCTGTGATTTAAAAGGGGGGAGACTCGAATCAACCAACATGGACACAGAAAATTCCTCTCTCAACCAGGATGTGGGGGTAGCCACCTCCAAAAAGTGGCCTCGCTGGGCTCCTGGATGAGCCTGACTCCCAAAAAAGCATGTCCAATAAGGGGAAGCCACCACTGGTACTGGGGAGGACAATTTCTTCACCTCCTTGGAGTGATTCCTGTCATTCATTTCTGCCACCACAAGTTCTGACAGCCTTGGTTTGTCTCTTGCCATAGGAAAAAAACCTAAGCAATCTTTCCCAAAGTGAAAGAAAAAGAGGGGAAAAAAAGAAGCAAAGAGAAAAGGAAGAGATCTTTTTGTGGGGGAGGAAACCATGCTAAGGTGCACACATACACACGACTCCAGGGAGGTCCTTGCTTGTAAAAATAATACTGCAAAAAAAATGGAGTGGGAGCTGGGCATGGGTAACAACTCTCTTCATGAAACAGGGAAATGTTGCCGTAAAAAAAAAAAAAGCCACAAAGCTATGACTGCCTTCTTTCCAGAGCAGGTCTTGGCATCCTTTCCCTGCTCTTTGTATTTACCGTATTTTTCGGCATATAAGACGCTCCGGCATATAAGA
>CM034701.1:65872051-65883522 GCA_020142125.1 Phrynosoma platyrhinos | reverse complement strand
TTTGGGGAAGAAAAAATGCATCTTATATGCCGAAAAATACGGTATTCCTTTTTTATGGTAAAATGGGAATATACATAAAAGCGCAAATGAAAATACAAACACTAAACAAACAAAATATTTTTATTCAAAAACTACGTTGAGCACAAAAGGGGTCCCAGAGTAAAAGGTTTGAGAACCACTCCTCTAGGAGAGAGATCAATTTAATAACCTCCGAATGCATTTCTGGGCATTCAACTATTTTTAGGGGGAGGTACTATATTCCATGTCAAGTGGAAAGCAAGAGCTGACTCATCACTATGAGTCTTCCCACTTGAGTAACTCAAAGTGACACATGAAGTGAATTGAAAAGTGTGAATGGTGTTGCAGAGTTTCTTCCTCCACCTGTTCTCTTTTTAAGAGTTGTGATCAAATGTTCGGAAATACATGGTACTGTAAAGCTGTGGTGTCTGTTCTGATTGACACTATGCTGGAGGTGGAATCTGCAATAAGGAACAATTATCATGCCTTCTGAGGCTATTATGAAGAGGACATCCCCTTGAGGAACCAGTCTGGTGTATTGGTCTGAGTGATGAACAAGGGCACTGGAAAACCAGGGTTTGAATCCCAACTCAACCATGGAAAACCACTGGATGACCTTGAGGAAGTCACACTTTCTCAGCCTTAGAGGAAGCCAATGGCAAACCTCCCTGAATACATTTTGTCAAGAAAATCTTATGATAGTTTCCTCATAAGTCAGAGTTGATTTGAAGGCACATAACAACAGCAGCAACAACAACCCTTTCAGGGATGGAGGGAATACAGTGTCCTCAAAATAAGTGACACTTAATTTCTTTCTCAGTTTGAAAGCACTGTTTATACAGCCTTACACCACAGAGAGTTACATTCTTTTACAGCGTTATTCATCAGTGAAGAATTGGGTCACTCAGACTCCGAGAGAGGCATCTTTTTTTAAGGCCAAGAAGCAAGAGTTCCCTAGTCAGGATGGCACAGGCATTGGTAGCTTAAGAACACTGATCTAGAAGAATTAAATAATAATGGAAAAATAAAGCCAAACACAGCACACATTATAGTAGGGTGCAAATACACCTGCCAGTCCCACTTGGTATATTGTTCCCATTAATTTAAACAGATGAAGGCCGCAATAAGAGGGTTGTGGGTTTAGGCTTTTTGTCCCATGTTCTCTGTTTTTGTTGCTACAACTGAATACCTATACTTTCTGAGGGAGGGGAATATAGAAGCAGGGGCAGGAGGAGGCAAACTTCGGCACCCCCATTTTTTCCTACCAAGCATAAAGCTTGCAAACTCAAAAAAAACCAAACCCAAAAACCAGCATCTAGAGTAGAAAGAGGCACAACAGGGATGGAAAATGCCCTACATTTAAAACAACAACAAAAGCGTGCATTTCCTTTCCTGAATCCTAATTGACAAGGCTGTGTGCTAACAGGCAGTGCTACTGCAGTCCAACTTATTGGAGGGGGGTAGTTCTTATTACTCAGTTTTCAAAAATAGAGTCCATTGAATGGGGGGGAGTATTCTACCCATTGCAAAGTAATGTTTAGATGTTTATTTGTTTGTTTGTTTGTGGTTGTTTTTGTTTTTTGGCTTACCAAAAAATGTGCAAGGCAACTCATTAAAGACCTACCATAATCTTAATTGTTCCAACATCCAGGTCTTCTTCCTGCTCTGATGCTGGCATTGCACGATTGAGAATTAAAGCATTTTTTTGTTTCAGTTTCTTTGGTCTTCTTTCTTCTCCTGAGTTGCCTTGCATTTCAGTGCCTTATAGGGCAACCACAGAAGGTTCTAACCATTTGATTATAAAGGAAATAGCAGGACCCACAATGAGTTATGTTGTTTATCTCATTAGTGGAGAAGAGTCATAACTCAAAGCTAGACTGAAAGGCTGGGGAGGGAGGAAGGGAAAAGAGGAAAGGAGTTATGTGCAGTATTGTGTGAAATTAACCCTGAACTGTTTGCCATGAGATACAACCATTGTTCAGAGAGCAGTGAAAATCAAGCTGATGCACTAGACAAGTTACTCTCTTCTATCTTAAAAAAAAAAGTGACTTTCTTCTCCAAAACAAATAAAATAAAATTGGAAGTTGGGTTTGCCTCTTACTGCAGATTAGGGAGTTAGTGCAATGAATAAATTTCTAGAATCATATATAAGCCAATGAGAAGAATGAATGGAAGGGAATTTTTATGAAGTTTGTTGCTACTCATAAATTTGCCTGTATTGCTGTTGAAGAAAGTCAATTTGGAGCCCATTTATTTGTTCACACTGCCTCGGAGTATTGAGCAAATATTTAGTAAACTAGCATAGCCAGGAAGAAATCATTGATTAAAACCCTAATGCTTGACATCTTTGATATATATTTAGCCATACAATCACCCAGCCTTCACTTTGAAGTGGTACATTCCCAAGAGTGTTGTGTCATCTTCTCACAATGTGTTGACTTCTTTCTAGCCTCAGTCCTACCCCCAAATGGCCTGAGTTGTCTGCAAAATGCTGTTTTCTCATTATTGAAGTAGAACAATGTGGATGGGCAACCAATGAAAAATCCATACTTTTGGATTATGGTTAAATTCCTGGGTTATTCATTCCTTTTTAGGGGGAAATGGTGGCTTGTTCAATTAAGAGCTAGTCTTCAGCTGAGTTTGCTAGGGAAAATCCTTGGGTCCCTCTTCAGCAAAGACAAACAGGCAGTAGGCAAATTTCATAACTAAAAACTTCACTACTGTGGCCCCTTGGTATCCACTGGGATTTGGTTCCAGGACCCCCTCCCTATGGATACTAAAATCCGTGAATGCTCAAGTCCTATTATATACAATGAGGTACTAAAATGGTGTCTCTTATGTAAAATGGCAAAATCAAGGTTTGCTTTGGGGAATGTATGTATTTTTAAAATATTTTCAAGCCATGGATGCTTGAATCTATGAATAAAAAAATCAGTGGATATGAAGGGCTGATTGTAGTTACTTTGCTATACGCAGTCAAAACACGCACACACATACACAAGTTAGCCCTAACTAATTCAAGGAAAGTTTCAAGTATAAAGGAGGAGCTCAACAGAGCTAGAACTTACCATCTTGAAGGAGGTGGTGGGGGAGAGAGGGGGGGGAATCTTTGTGTGATCTAGCAGTTTCTGTGGCCACATGGTGTGATTACATATATACATTGATACACTGATGATCACCCATTACAATTGATGATTGAGCAAATGGAGAAAGTTCTATGTAGTCAGTAAGTATGAAGTATAAGCAAATCCTTATACTGTCTAAACCCCCATTGTCCTAATGGCAAATAGGAGAAGGGGGTGAACAGAGAATGCCCCATAGACATACCATATGCAAGGGACTGGAGCAATAGGATGAACAAAAAGGAGACAGTAATGCTTAAAAGTGTCTAATTTGTGAGTGATGTACAAATGGGAAAATTTCAGAAGGAAGCACAAGGTAAAATCTTTTGCCACAAATTACAATTTATAATATTATTTCAATAAGAGGAAATACTCTTACTGCAGTTGCACAGACATGTATCAGGGTGGTTCATAGGCGCAATCATATTGTGGTTCAATATACAACACATACACAAAGATATCAGGTGTGCAACCTGTGCTGCTTTATGAAAAAGGAGATTTGCTTAATTTTGTGGGGGAAAAGAGGCAGAAGATTTACTTATGTTGGTTCCAGTCCTATGATTTGAATGCTGTGTAGCTGCCCCATAGAGTCAAACCATGAACTGCCCTTGGAAATTTCTCAATGAATTACTCTCAGGCCCTGGACTGACTTACCCAATGAGACTATCCACTGCTTCCTTCCAGACAGGACTGACCAGAAAACTTCCCAGACCCGCTGATCTTCCTCACATAACTACACCTTATTTCTTCAGAACTCATGTATCCTTGCTTGTTCTCTGTATCTTACTTCAGCAATGATGACAAGTCAAGGTCTTCAACCATATCTGATGGATACAGACTAGTATATAGGGGACAGGGCAGGCTGTATGGAAGACTTTGTTCTCCAGCTCCTTGTTTTCATTTTAATTCTTTAATGATCGGTTCATTAGCCACCCCAACATACTGATGGCTATGATATCACTGTGAATCATTAGTGGCATGCATACCTCCCAGGATGCACTAGGAAATAAAATATGTATAACCATACTCACTTTGTTCAAACAGATGTAAGAGTTTGAAGTGTAAGCAGAAACAAAACCCATTGAAAGGAAAGAATGGATGAACCAACTAGATTATCACACATCTTTTTCTCCTGAGCTGGACATGGACTGGGTACAGGCTTAAACTGCTTAAAAACAGATGTTATTGCATGCCTCCGTGCCCAGCTCAGAGGCATCGCGTATCCAAGCAGTACTTCTCCTGGACTTCGCAAAGAACGGGACTTACCATTCTTTGCGAAGTCCAGGAAAAGTATGGTTTGGGTATGAGATGCCTCCAAGGTGGGCACAGAAGTGTGCGATAACATCCATTTTTAAGCAGTTTAAGCCCGTGCCCAGCCCATGCTCATCTTGGGAGAAAAAGACATGTGATAATCTCCCAAGGTGTAGAATCAGCTAAATGTGCCAACAGAATTTCTCCAAAATACAAGTGATCAAATTAAACAGCAACAACAACAGCAACAACAAAAAGATAGTAAATATCCTGTGACACTTTAGTATAAAATGGAATTATTTGCCCTGACAAAAGTACTTACAGTGGGCCCTTGGTATGTACTGGGTTTGGTTCCAGGACCCTCTGTGGATACCAAACTCTATGAATATTCAAGCCCCAGTATATCCAATGGTGTCCCTTATTATAAGGTTTGATTTTTGATTTATTTTTTTAATTCAAGCCGTGGATAGTTGAATCCAGAATCTATAGCCTTCATAGCTTTTTACAACATGACCAAGAATAACAAAGAAAAAAATTTATTAGAACTTATTTGTGGACATTTAATTTGATTGCCAGCATTTGTTGGTACCAGAATAGGACATTTGTCAAGGAACTGACTAGATGGTGGAAAGATGGATGTGACCATTTTCATCAACTGATCATCACACTGTGACATGCCTGTCAAACAGTTTCTTTAAACATATGGGACATTAAATTGGCTACGTGAAGAATTTACATCTGTCCCTTCCAGCAAAGCTCTCTTAGGTGCAAGCCTCAAGCTAAACATTATGTGGACTCTTTCCTTTGTGTCTGTTTGATTTTTGCCCTGAGCAGGCTAGGAGTTTGAGTGGATGAGGGGAACACACAGAGAGAGAGACAGCTTAACCCTTTCTCTGCAGTTCTTTATCTCAGATGCAGCCACCCTAAAATATTTTTTGCTTGCTGAATCAGAGAACAAAAGGAGGGGGGGCTCTTCCAAACTGGCATTATAGATACCTGGATTTTGCTAGTTATTGTCTTCTCTGCATCTATTTGTTGTGGGCAGTTAGTCATGGATTCGTAGATCTGTACTAGAGCTCTTCTAAAAGGTTGTATTTAAAAACAACAACAACAGGGTATAGTTGGTTTAATGGTCCTATGATTTGAAAGACAAATTTCTTCCTCCTTTCCTTCTTTCTTTTTTGAAATGAGAGTAATAGTCCTATAGACATTTCCCTGAATCACTGATCTACTGATGCACTGTTGCTCTAAGGAATTGACTATGTGCAGAATTTACATCTGTCCCTTCCAGCAAAGCTCTCTTAGGTGCAAGCCTCAAGCTAAACATTATTCTTTCCTTTGTGTCTGTTTGACTTGATTAAGGAGTTGAAATAAGCACTTTTTATTGTTGTTATTGTTAATATGTCCTGGAATTAAAAAGAAATTCCACTCAAGGATGGGAATAGCATGTTGCAGCTGGTGCTGAAAATTGCCAGAAAAGCAGTTCAGGTCAACAGAAACATTGTATATTTTTTTAAAAAAAACCAAGAACTTACAACAACACCCAACTAATACATTTGTCCCATCTGGAGGAGCCTACAGTCTCTCCATTTCCTATCTATTTATCTATTGTTGCAGGTGAAAAAGCTACTTGGAAAGGACATTTTTCTCTAAAATGAATTGGAAGAAAAAGAAATAAGCAGTCTCCCTTCTTGACTTTTTCTGTTTCTCAAAAGTACCTATATTGTTACCTTTTGTTAGTTTTTAAAAAATAATGAAAACCACTGGCCTGGACTACAAACCATACTCCTCCTGTCCACCTTATCACAAGATCAGCACCTACAATAAAACACAACACAAGCCACTACTTGAACTATGTGATATCCCTCCTCCACCACCATTTTGTGACTGTACTCCATTAATTATTAAAGAAACTAAAAGTTACAGTTACACTGAAAAAGGACTGAAGCTATCTCTTGTTAAATTATAAAGTTATGTAGGTATGTTTTCTTCACTACTGAGGAAAGGAATTCATAACAAGTAACGAGTTATTTCTGACCAGTTACTTCCAAAGTCTGGTAACACATATTGTATAGCTTCCCCCACTTACATTACTCATGAAAGTGTATTTTCTTTTATGGTATGTATAAGAAGGGAACAAAGCTTCCCAAACTTCTTCTTAAGTAAGGAGTTATCTTCACCAGTGGGTGTTCCTGCTTGGCAGGGGGTTGGACTCAATAGCCCCAGTGGTTCCTTCCAACTCTATGAGTCTATGAAACACCATACTCTCTACCAATCAGTAGTGACTCTGATAATGCCATATTCACTATGGCAAGATCAGACCAACCTGGAAGAAAAAGGCTGTTCTACAATGATTACATGTCCTATAGTGCGGAGTATTTCTGGCTACATGGCTGTGTCCCCACTACTGATCCAGTTCTTCCAGGCAAATGCAGGATAAAAGGAAGTTCTTTTTTCTCCAGATTTTCAGAGAAATGCCCACATTGCCTGAGAATCCTGAGGAATGTTGTGTGTCAGGGTTGCAGCCTCTACGGGATGAGTATGGGATTTCCCACCGGTGTAGACCAGCTCTAGGTAATAGTAATGCAACTTTAAAATGACAATCACATCACTAATATATATTTACTTCTAAGAAATAAAGTTAATTATTCCCAGGCATAACAATAAGATTATAAGAGTGCTTTCCCCTTTCAACTGTATTTAAGACCATTTCCCATTCACTCACATAGTGCCTTTTCGACTGCACTTCTGCAACAGACATAAATAGAATTAAAGGAACTGAACTGACATCATATTTGTAGGCTGCAGAAGGATTTATCTATTAACAATCATTTCTATTAACAGGGAGCAGAAGTGGAGGAATGCTACGCCTTACTCATCCTCTATAGTTGTCAAAAAGAATCCTTTTCAAGTCAATCATTTTAGGCAAGTCCTCCAGGAGCCCATTCACAATTATAATTCTATATTCCACTTTAAGTGCCATGGCAATTTCTCATGGAATTGTGGGACTGGTAGCTTCAGGAGGGGCATTTAGGATTCTCAACCAAAAAAAAAAATCTAGTGCCTCACCAGACTACCAACCCCACGATTCCATAGGATGTTGCCTGGGCAGCTGAAGTGGAATATAGCACAGAATTTGTGTAGTATGAATGGCCCCTGGTTGTGGCTGCTCCAAAACTCCAAAAATTCTGTAGGACTACACACAGCTTATAAGCAATTTATACCTGGTCCCCGATGCCTCTTTTCCATCCAAATGTAACAGTTATTTTGAGCTACACCTGTCTGCGAGTCAAGGAAAGGAAGACGGACACTACGTTCAGCACAAAGCCGGGAATTGTAGCTGCGACAGTGCTCTATGGCTTCTTTGTAGAACTGGTCCCCAAGACTGCAATGTGGAGAGAAAAAAGAGAGAGTATAAGATAATAGCCATCCACCATCTTCCCCAGGACAGCTAAGGTCAGCTAAGGATCAGTGGAAATATATCAAGATTGAAGAGTTACAACCATGGTTTTATGGTTATTTCCTATCTCCTACAACCCATCAGTATCAAGTCAGTTTGTTTATTATTCTGCCTTTTTCCCAGTCCAGAACTCAAAGACTAAAAGAGATAACATTAAAAAAAAATCTCAAGTTAAAAATACAATTATAAACCAACAATAGAATTAAAAGTAGTTAAAAGCATAACTATAAAAATAAAACAAATAAATAATACAGCCCATTATGAAAGGTCCCTTTCCCCTTAAGTAATCAGTCCTCAAAGCCCTGTTGAGCCAAAATGATTTTCATCTGCCTACAAAGAGAGCCAACATGCTGTACTGATTTGAGTGCTGAATTACAACTCTGGAGATCAGGGTCCAAATCCCCACTGGCGCACTGGGTGACCTTGGGCAAGTCAGACTGCCTCTTCCTCAGAGGAAGGCAAAGACAAACCCCTTCTGGAAAAAGTTTGCCAAGAAAACCCCATGATAGGTTTGCCTTAGGGTTTCCATAAGTCAGAAATGACCCAAAGTCACACAACAAGCAAAACAGAAGGATAGCAAAACAGAAGATACTATCATTCTAGTAAATGAGTTCCAGAGCCAAGGAGCAGCCATGGAGGAGACTTTTTCCCATATTCCTACCAGATGGAACTGTGAGGGTGATGGGACAGAGAGAAGGGCTGACCCAGCAGATCTCAAAGCATTGTCAGACTCATATGGTGCAATATAGTCCTTCAAATAACCTGAACTGTATAGGGCTTTATGGGTCATAACCAGCACTTTGAATTATGCCCAGAAACAGACCAGCAATCAGTGGACCTGTTGCAACCTGGGAGTGCTTCTTGCATCCAGCCCCAGTTAATCTGGCCACAACTCTATGGACCAACTGAAATTTCTGAATACTCTTCAAAGGTAGCCTCGTATACAGTGTGTTACAGTAATCCAAACAAGACGTAACTACCTGACAGATTTGCAAGTTCTAAAGGGGATCAAGTCAAGGTCCCATTTAGCAAAGAGATAGCCCTCCAGGAATTGTGTGCTCCCTCAGTGAGGCAGGATGGAATTCTTGCACAGACTCCTAGAGCCCTTGCTGGATAAAGTTTGGATACTTGGGCCCTTCTGCAGCTTGGACCCCCAGGCCACTGGTCTGTCATGAATAGATCAAGTCGCTGAGGATAAGAAGATCCCTTTGCTGCTAAAGGATAGATGGACCAGGACACATGAAGGGAATCTGTCTGTATCCCAGGCCATTCTAGTTTGCCTGCCTTGTTCACAATTCATGAAGGGATCCAGGAGCCATTTGGTAAAGGGAGAATCCTCCAAGGTTTCACTGTGGCATGCTGACAGCATCTTGCCTGGCCTCTTTGCAATCTCCAGGAGGTGGACGGGGTCCATCCCAAGACCTTCAATCTTCAAGAATCTCAGTCTACCCACAAAGAGATGCAGCAGTACACTCCACACCAGAAGGCAGTCCCTTCCTACCAGTGACACTCTTTTCTGAGGTGTTATCTAGTATGGTCCATATGCCCTGCACCTCTTAAAGATACCTCTTCCCTGAGGCAAAGAATATGACCTTTGATTTTCATCATTTCATGTCTAGAAGCCAAATAGATTTGCCACTGTATCTTCCTCCAAACTGGTGAAAAGGCAGCATGACTGTACTTGAGGGCAGTAGGCAAGCCAGGAGATGCAAGCAGGCTCTGGGACATTCATGTTTCTGTCTTCCAGTGCTTTAGTGCTACTGTGTACCTTCCCTCAGCATCTGGCACCTGCAGTAGCTACCTTTGTCTGCTCAACAGTAGGGCTGGCTCTGACTGAGTACCAAGTTCTATATCAATTGAGAATTTATCTCAGAGTCTCTGAAATATTGTGGAAAATTCTGGCTGTATACCCTGGTTGCACAGAACATGCCAGAACCAACATGAGGAAGCAGACAAAGAAGTTGCTTTCAGCATGGGTACCATCCTTTCATTTGGATCAGTCTGAAGAACTGAAGAGTCTCCTTTTGTAACTGACATGGCCAGATTAGTGGAATTTAGTGGGCTCCATAACATAGGGTCAATATAGACATTAGAATCATGCTTTAAATATTCTTCTTGAGGGGAAAGATTTATTTTAAAACAGACATGACATAAACAACTTCTAAGAGGTCATAATCCAATCATATGTTTTTTCTTGGGAAAAGGTCCACCAAAAGCAATGAGCCTCTTGCCTTCTGGGAGAGTCTAGATGAGATGGAGAGCAGTATCCCAAGCCTTTCAGAGAATACAACATTGTTGTTATATTTAGAGTAATGTGTAGTGAGAACACAATCTGTATTATTTATGAATAGCAATCAGGTTGTTCATCACACTTGGCAATCAGCAGTAATGATCATCAACAGTAATGATGAGAATGATAATTTACACAAGTAACACAAAAACACTATTTTGCAGGCATGTTTTCTTGTTCCAGCTCCACAGACACCAGAAGAAAGTAGATCAAATGGTTAAAACCACCTCCTCCTATAAGACTGCTAGAAAGTTGAGATTTTCAGAAAAGGCCCTGATGTATGTCCCAACACCTCATGAAGTTAGGTCGGTGGGTACATGTAACAGGGCTTTGTCTGTAACAGCGCCTTGACTATGAAACTCTCTACCTAAGGAAGATAGGCTGGCCTCATCTCTTTTAAGCTTCTGATAGGTATTCAGTGTTTGAAATTGCTGTTTTAACTGCTTCAAAAATGGATTCTAGGATTGTTTTAAGAGTGCTTTTAGGAGTTTTTAAAGAGTATTTTAATATGTTTTTAAAATGTTTTTTTCATATTGTTTTAATTGGTTTTAATTTCTTCATCACCTCAGGAGCCCTTGTGGGCTGGAAGGCGATATGGAAATACTTAAAAAAATAAAGATCATGAATGCAAAATTAGGGCACTGGATTTACATATTCCTATTCCACACTGCATGTAGAAGGAAAGTTTATTGGATTGATAAAAAAATGCATTCCAAATCTAGAAAAGTAATAATAAATAACAGAAAAATCACATCTATAAGGCAACAATAAAAAAAACTGAAAGTTTAGTTATGCTAAAAAAGAAGTACATTATGCCTTGTTAAAACACAATCACAATGCACCATGATTATACATATTATTATTATTATCATCCTACTTTTCCCCAGTCTAAGGAGATTATCACACGGGCTTTCTGTTCGGCCCCAGAATGGACCGAAACTTTGGGGGAAATTTTTAAGATCAGGTGTTATCGCACATCTCTGTGCTCAGACCAGAGGCATCGCAACCCGATCTTAGCCATGCTGAACCTGATCCGTCCTAATCTTGTCCTTTGCAAAGAACAGAAGTTACCTGTTCTTTTCGAAGGATGGGAGAAGGACAGATTCGGTTAGGGATGGCTAAGATCAGGTCACAATGCCTCCAGTCTAAGCACTGAGGTGTGCAATAGCACCTGATCTTTAAAATTTCTCCCAAAGTTTCAGTCTGTTCTGAAGCTGGGCAGAAAGCCTGTGCAATAATCTCCTAAGATTCAAGACATTTTACAGTAGTTAAAACAGATACATGTAAAAAAATACAATGTACAAAAGTTAAAAATTAAACTATCAATAAA